>CM060692.1:71201961-72401961 GCA_030686995.1 Artemisia argyi
CACTCCTTGTTATCTTATTTACTTTTTTTATTTTTTTCAGATTTTTCTGAGAACTTTTTTGTTTTGTGATTATGAGTGGTACCGTGATATTAAGGATATTTATGAGTCCTACTATGATACTAACAATATTTACTTAAAAAGTTACTTTGATATTAGTAAAAAACTTAATATCACTGTTTTTTTTATTACGATATTAAAAAAAGTTACGTTGAAATTTAAAAAATTTAACTTTGATATTAAGAAAGCATGATAATTACGTTGATATTAACAATATTATGATACGGTGATATTTATAAAACGGTTATATTATAAAACCAACCGTGATATTAAAAAAATATTCCATGATATCAAAAAAGTTATTGTGATATTAAAATTTTTATTAATAAAAAGGCTTATATGGTATCAAAATCTGATTTTGACTTCTTTACAAAAGTCAAGAACAGATCTTGACTTTGTCAAGATCTGATATTGACTTTTGTAAAAAAGTCAAAATTAAACGCTAATGTCACAATACTTTTAACGTTGAAAACGATTTTTTTTGAAAATTTTTTCAGCGATTCTTAATTATTTGTTATCCTTTGTCTTTTTCTTTTTTTTTTTTTTTTTTTTTAATTTTTTCAGATTTTTTTGAGTATTTTTCAAGAAAAAAACTACTGTGATATTAACGTTTTTAAAAAGACAGGATACTTACGATTTTGCCACTCCGCCTTTTTCAGATGGTTGACTAGATGGAGGGCTGAGATTCGTCCATCCATCCGCACTAAAATCTAAAATCGTACATGATCCCTTCCCTATATATATATATATATATATATATATAATATATATATATATATATATATATATATATATTGATGCACAATGGTCTGTTACAAAATCAAAAATTGCATTGATACACCACTAAAATTCGGATGGTGAAACATTTTAAATTTTAAAATCTAAATCTTTTGACACATACCAACACATTTTGGGTTATGATCTAAAACCCAATCCGAATTTTGCGCGAAATTGTGGCCGAGTGAGGGTTGCTGGAGATTATTTTAAAGAGTGAGAGATAAACGAGGCCAACGAGGTTGCAACGGTAGTAGGCGTCTTCAACCCATATCCCGTAAGCTAATGTAAATGATATAAAAAGAACGATGTCACTCACCCGTTCACGAAGGAGAGCATCAACAACGACGGACGTGGCATAAAGTGCGACACATAAAGACTTTGTGAACTTCTTCAAAAAACACACTCATTGTTATGGCTTTCATCTTCCTCTTTCATAAACTCTTTAGAGATAAGAAATGAACCGATTGTTAGTAGGGAGAGATGGTATGAGATCTGATTTTGGTGGTGAAAAGGAATGAGCCGATTGTTTATCATATCTGGATTTTACAAGAGGGAGAATGAGTGAAATTAGGGATGATGAATGTGACAGCAGTTTGTTTATTATGATAGGCTTTATGAGACATAAATGATTTGATGAATGCCTAAAATGCCCTTTTAGTGTTCTCATTTTTTCTTTAAAGATTAGATCCATAAAATCCGCATGTCACATTTTTATTGGTGCCTATTGTATCTTACTTTAAAGTGTATACCACATGAACAAGTATATATATATAATATATATATATATTTATATATATATAATATATATATATATATTAGAAAATATTTACACTACATTTTTTTCCGCTAGGGGAGCACGTGACTCTTGTGACCCCCTTTGTCTTCGCCCATGTGCATGATTTTTATCTTATAAAGAAAAAAGTATTTAGAACTTCATGGATCCTCAAAAAAATATTTTAAAACCTAAACAATTATAATTATAAGATAGAAGATTTATTTAAACATGAAGAAAATTTGTCATTTGATCGATTATAATAACAAAAGCGCGCATAATTTAATTATAGTTCATTGTTTTTTACACATACTTCAATTCTAATGTTAAAACAGCCTATTTTAAAAATCTAGCACATGGCCATTAAATTTCACCGGATGGCCCGGCCATGAACCTTCTCGCCCAGTAACCGTTGGCTTCTACTAAACATGTCTTGAACAAGTTGGATACCAGGAGAGATGAGACACATCCTTCAAAATACACATATAAATACATGAATTGAATTGAAGTACGTTTGAATACTAAAAAGAGATGTCTTTTTAGCAGTTAACTAATGAGCATTTTGCCACATTTGTTACTTACTTTATCCATTTTCTTGCATGCTTGTGAACTAGAAAGTCTTGTTATGCAATTTTGATGGTACTACATGTATAATTGTTCATTAATGTACCTGAAATGCAATGTGCACTATGATATTAAGTTCTTTTCTCAAAAGTCTGCTTAAAGCTCTAGGAAAACTTGAATTTCAACCCAATGAGCTGGCGATGGTGAATGGCGGGCATTGGAGCAATTAGTAGCAATGACTTAAAGCATTCCTTGCTCATTATTATGGTTTTCCTTTTCTATCCATGGAATGTATTCACGTAAAGGATTATTGCTAAGGTCCAAGGGTGTCTAATCTACGCCATTTAGCATCGTATTTTTGCATGGTGCATATTTTAGTCTTGAGATTTAGACAGTAAGACCTGTAGGATGCATGTCTTATACTCGTTGGGAGCTAAAAGTTACCATTTAAGAAAATGGAATGTGAGTTTAACTGACTTCCTCTTCGTGATATACGAAATTTTATGTTTGTGTTAGTGAATCGACATAGCCGTCTGGTGAAATTGATGACCCTATGTCAGAATTTTTAAATGGGTCGTTTAAGAGTGTTGTGTGTCATGGCATTGGAGGGCACCATCCGACGTGGCCAGGCACCATGGCGCAACCATGGTAACGGAGTTGACTCGCGCCATAGCTTGAGCCAAGAACTTGCATGTGATAGAAGTTGCATTTTCTTTTCTTTTTTTCCCTTTTCTTTTCGTTTTAAATGGGTTTTTGCATTAAATTTTTTTTTTCTTTTTTTTTTAAATATGTGTGTTGGCTGTGTGTTGTGTGTCGTGGTGGAAATGCGGAGGAAGACCAATTAGTGCATATGGTTACTTTATTTATTGTTTTTATTTTATTTTATACATTTTAGAATATTAACTTTAAGTTTTAGCCCCTTTAAAAGATAATTTGTAATATATTTTATTGTAATTGTTCGTAAAAGTTATTAGAAAGTTATTAAATGTTTTATTTTTGTATTTTTAAGTAATTTGTATTTTTTCTATTTTAATAAATGAAAAATTAGTTGGTTTGAAAAAATGAAAATAAAATGGTGGGTTCGAAAAGGGGTGTTTTGGCTTGAGCCATAAGGGAGGGGGTTTTGGTGTATCAGTGAAAAAAGGTGTTTTGTTGAGGTAGCATGACGTGACACCCAAAATGGGTCATGGCTTGAGCCATGACACCCGATGTTCTAACAATAGAATTGAAGTATGTTTTTTTTCGAACAGCAGAATTGAAGTATGTGTAAAAATAGTAAATTGTAATTAGATCATGCTTTTATTTTTATATCGATCAAATGATACATCCAATATTCTTCAAGTTTAAATAAATATTCTATTATTCTAAGTATAAGTATAATTGTTTGGGTTTTTAAAACATTTTATGATTATCTTTACAGTTCTAAGGTATTTTTTTGAGAGAATTTAAACACACTCCTTGTGTTGGTGATACTTTGAGTATATATTAACTAGCATGCATAATTTACTAGCTAATACTTAGAAGATTTTGTGTATGAATGTATGAAACAGTTGTATTGACAGAACAGTAAAGTATGAACAAGATTATAAACCAAATGCTTCAATATTATTAATATAATACGATTGATCTTAGACTATCACTAGGGTTACGACCTTGAAGTTTTCACAAAGATGTATATGAAACACCTAACCTAGAACCTTCTTTTATAGCGCAATAAGTCCTTTACAAGCAAACTACTTTGATACAATATTCGTATCAATCTAAATGTATAAGGTATACACAATATCTATTCTATAATTACCTTCACGTGTATCTTCAGAAATCTGTCTTCATCTCATACGCAGTACAAACATCTTATACTAGCAGTACTAATTCAGTTAGTACTGCTAGTGTTATCTTCAGCAGTTCCAACTTTTACTCTAACAATTTGTACTGTTAGTTTAATTCCTAACATTTTTTATAAGATAAGATGTCATGTATAATTTACTTAAAAATTATATCAGCCGATAACGTTTACTTTTTTAAAACAATCTATAATGTTTACTTTCTATAAAATAATATTCTCAACTAGAAATATAGTTTTTCATAAGATTTGCTTTTTGCTTAAACTTTCAGACCAAAGCATGCTTAGAGTTTGAACATCATATAAATTAAATAAGAAGGGGTTAAAGTGAAACTTTTATGAGAAACATGTTCAAAGAAATAACTCAATTTATGGCTTCACAAACTTTCTTACATCGTCTTT
This sequence comes from Artemisia argyi, assembly GCA_030686995.1. Lineage (NCBI taxonomy): Eukaryota > Viridiplantae > Streptophyta > Magnoliopsida > Asterales > Asteraceae > Artemisia > Artemisia argyi. The sequence continues at coordinate 71,206,377 of CM060692.1, forward strand.
GGGTTTATCTTCCACAATTAAAGTACAAACTTAAGCTCTTTTTTCTTATTAAAACTTCAAAATTTTGATTCTTGTCGTATCAAAGTACATTCTTCTTCTTAAATCATGTGTTATCCTTAAAAAGTGAGTTTATACCTATAAAGAAGTTTCAAAAATTGAGGGCTCCTAAAAAACTAGAGGCCCCGTACGGATGATCACTGCACATGGTTATGATTAATTGTATTGTGTAGAAATATTATATTAACTTTGCTATTTGGGATCTTTTTTTTAACGAAAAAAGCCGTAAGTAAAGTTTGAATGTTTTTGGTTTCAAAATTAATAACTTGATAAGTATTTACGTAGATTGGTTAATTGGTGGTGTTGAGGTATAACCATATGAATTTAGTTACTCATATGAGTCTGTTTATTCAGATGATACGTTATAGTAAGTGTAAGATTTTTAACATCAGGAACAAGCAAGCATCCATCAATCAATCAGCTAGTTTGATCCTCACCACTTAGTTGATCATTTGCGATTGGTGTTTTACAGAGTTGTTTTTACTTTATGATTGTTACTGATTTAACTTGTAGCTCAAGATTTGAATTGTCTAAGTTTTGTAACTTTGACTGTAATTATATCAATTTTCAGTGCTAGTGACATTCTTTGGCACTTTCAACATGCTTTAAGTTTGGTTTTAGGATACTGAAGAAGCTTTATCAATTGTACAAAGAGAGGGGAATTATACTTAAGGCGCATATCACCCATGATAAGTTCGTGATTTGCTTCGGGATGAAAGATATAATTGAATATTCTTTGAAAGTTTGGGTTGAAAACAACACCACTGTGCGGGTGAGTGCAATTTGCGTGAAAGATTACTTATTTTCTTACCAAGATTAAAGAGATTCCATACCAATTCGAGCTTTCAAAAGGAAACTATGACCCTCCCACAACTATTGATCCAACCTTTTATGTTGATGACACTTATCTCATGGTAGAGTTAAAGGGATTTTACCATCACAAAAAAGTCAAAGTAGACATAAAGTCAAAGTAAGTTATTTGTTGTTGAACATGTTATATATATTACTGATCATCTTATTACTTTGTATTTTACCATTTTATGTTATTGTGTTTTTTTTCCCAGTTTAGGTCATGATTTGGCGGATTTCAGCCGTTGTCAATTTTGACCCATTTGCTATTTATGGGTCGAGATTTGGGTTATGTTTTATCTCTTAACGGGTCATATGGGGGTATGCTAAACTTTTCTTAGCAAAAGTATAGTCATAATGGTTGGAACTTCTGAACCTACTAGACCACTTTACGAAGATAGTTAAATGATCATTGTAATATATATATATATATATATATATATATATATATATATATATATATATATATATATATATAGAGAGAGAGAGAGAGAGAGAGAGAGAGAGAGAGAGAGAGTAAGGATCAAATAAGAAGAAAAATTAAAATGAGATGGATAAAAAGAAACCACAACCACACATTTGAGATGCACCTACAAAAATAGATGCATCTCCCCTTAAATTTCTCCCTCTTATTTGAATTGTGTGGCTAGAAACTCTTCCTACTCTTCTCATTTTAATTTTTCTTATTATTGGATCCCTTCTATATATATATATATATATATATATATATATATATATATAGGAGAAGGTTAATGTGAGAACTTTCTTAAAGTTGTAAAAATGATAACTATTCTAAAATACTATTAAAACATTGATACATAACCATTTTAGCAAAGATGCACCCAAATATTATATATTAATACAAGTTAACATTAAATCGACTAATAACCAACTCATACATGAGAAACGAATTACTGATACACAATTAAATTTTTGATACATATACATTAAAATCTCAAAAAACTAATTTCTTATACATAAATTGATACACCTAATACACATCAACTACTAAAAACTTGAAACACAATACTAAACCTTGAAACACATTACACGTTGAATCAAAGTGTATCACTTAGTTTACGTCAATTTTCATAAGAAAACCCATCAAATCTTCAACAATTTTAGTTGTAATTAATTATGTTTTTATTTTCTTTTAAGTTTAGTGTCATTTGTGAGATTTTGGTTGGTTCTCATTTTTACAACTTTAAGAAAGTTCTTATTTGATCTCAATTATATATATATATATATATATATATATATATATATATATATATATATATATATATATATATATAGTGAGGATCAGGTACGTTTTTGTCTTTTAGTGCGGATAGTATGGACGAATCTCAGCCCTCCATCTAGTCAATCATTTGAAAAAGGCGGAGTGGCAATATCGTAAATATCCTGTCTTTTTTTAAAATCGTTTCTATCATACTAGTTTTTTTTCTGAAAAAAATTCAAAAAAATTGGAAAAAATTAAAAAAAAAAAAAAAAAAAAAAGTAATAAAGAGAACTACAAATAATTAAGAATCACTGAAAAAAATTCAAAAAAAAATCGTTTTCATCGTTAAAGTTATTGTGATCTTATCGTCTGATTTTGACTTTTTTACAAAAGTCAATATCTGATCTTGATATCACATAATATCATTTTTTTTAATTAATAATATCACTTTTTTATGAATGGTGATATTAAGTTTTTACTAATATCAGCGTTTCTTTTTTTTTTTTGGTATCACTGTTGGTTTTATATGTATAAAAACTTAATATCACCGTAATCAACATGCTTTCTAAATATCAAAGTTAATTTTTTTTATATCGTCGTAACTTTTCTTAATATCATAATAAAAAAGACAGTAATATTAAGTTTTTTTTACTAATATCAAAGTAACTTTTTAAGTAAATATCGTTAATATTAATATCATAGTAGGACTCATAATATTGTTAATATCACGATAGAACTCATAATCAAAAACAAAAAAAGTGCTCAGAAAAATCTGAAAAAAAAAAAAAAAAAAAAAAAAAAAAAAAAAAAAAAAATCGTTTTCATGGTCAATTGATTGATTGAAGGTTGCGTTGGATTTTGACTTTTTTACAAAAAGTCAAGATTAGATCTGGAATGGGCTGCCAAGATCTGTCTGCACATCCGCACGAATTAAAAAAATCCGTACCTGATCCTCACTCTATATATATATATATATATATATATATATATATATATATATATATATATATATATATATATATATATATATATATATATATATATTCTTTAGATATATTTAACTTAACTATGTTGTATATTTGTTCAAATATGGAACAAAAATATTCTGGTTTTTTGTGTTGTGCGAGTACAAAGACAAGGGTCAAGTCTGAGCTTCATGTGACCATCGAGTCTGTTGTCTTCTTATTGAATTTCTTCTTGTTATTGAGTTCTGAGTTGTACATCTTAATGACACTTGCTAGTTGTTGTTAAAGGGTCGTGACTTTTAGAGATGATAGTGATTTCAGAAAGTAAACAGCTCTTTAGGGTTGGTTCAATAGCTTAATTGTTGAGTATATGTGGTAACTTCTAATGCTTAACGAGTATAAGCATCCTGCCATCCTATAGGTCTTAATCTTATGACTAAAATAAGGTCTAAGCATGTGTAGGAAATTCTAATCTATATCTATACTAATATATAATGTATTTGGGACCATTCTATAATCAGAAAGGCTTAAAAATTCAGACTTTTACTTACTAATTATGGAAACAACCACCCCTAACAATCACCCCCAACAATTTATAACCAACTCAACAACCACCCAATTTATAACCACCTCAACAACCACTTTCCAGCACCCCACCTCATTCCTCTTCACCCAACAATCCGCCCCGCATCGCGCGAGTACCTTTCTAGTTCTAATGAACGCTGAAGTCCAATACATCTGAGAATCAGAAAGACATCAGCTCTTTATCGTTCTTTAACTTCCACAACACTAGCTAGGCTTCACAAGAGTTAGCTATATATGGTTCTTCCCGTATTAAGAAAGTCAACTTAATTTGATGATCTTAAGCACAATTCAGTTACCAAATCATCATGCCTAGAATTCTAGAAACAATTCGATCTAAAGTTAGAAAAGAACAAATTAGTGAAGCAATCTTCTCCCTCGTTTACCAACTCGTGTTGAACTAATTACTCCGTAACATGTTTGTACTAAACATATACGTACGGTATGAATTATGAAATCTATCTTTCATATATTTAGCAAGCTTCCTTGTCCAATATTATGGAATTTTGATGCTTCTTGGCTAAGTATTCATGGTAAGTTGATAGAAAGTTATAGCTTTTGAAAAGCCTGTGTACTCTTTATCCGTGACTCATGTTTACAATGTACAAACAACTTTGTTATGAAAAAGATAGACGCCAAAACAGAGAAAAGGTGTACGTTACTTCTACTATTGTTGAAAAGTCAAATTATTAAAAAAATAATAATAATAATAAAAAATAAATAAATAAATAAATAAATTATCATATTGTTACCATTTTTTTAGGTAGCGACAGGGATGGCAACGAGGCGGGTTTGAGGCTGGGCGGCCATCTCTATCCCCAAACCCGATAACCAAAGTTCTCCCAAACCCGCCCCAATCTCCATCGGAGATCTAATTGGGGCGCCCCATTGGGGCGAGATTGTCCCCCAAACCCGTCCCGTATTAATCAAGGATCTTATCGGAGCGTCCTCTTTCGGTGCAATTCTCGACCAAAATTGCACCATTTCACATTTATTGTTATTGTTAGACCGTTATTGTCACACCCCCAAAATACTTGAATGGCAGCGGAATGGAATACCTGGAGGTGACTGTCATAACACCACAGTTACATTTACATTGAACGACCTAAAGTGTCGTTTGGAAAAATACATCGTTTGATCATTAAAACATTCAGAGTTTACAAAACATAGGTCCCAAAAAGGTGTTGCAAGTTTATGAAAAACAAGTTCAATCCAGATCAAACGTTTCATAAGTGCAGGAAATATATATATGTGAGACGTGTCGACTCCGCGACTCCATGAAGGTCCAAATGCATGCAAGCAAGAGCTACGTTAACAACCTGAAAATACATTGCTAAAACGTCAACACGAATGTTGGTGAATTCCATAGGTTTGTAAGTTAAGTCGTATGTAAACTAGCCACAAGTATAAAGTAAACCGACAAAAACATCAAAATGCTACATTGTCTCTTAAGCTCATGACCCCGAAGTTAGACAAAATATTGTATTGGCCCCAAAGGAGTTTTTACCAGACACTCAAATAGTTTAGACATGAAATGCATTCGTACCCGTTGGAGCAACCCAAACACGAATGGAGACGTCACCCTCGATAGATCTATCCACTCACTCTCGCTTGGCATTATAATTAACGGTCCATGATAATAAAGGGGACTTAATTTGGTAGTAAGGTAACTTAAGCAATGTATGGAATTTAATACTTGGGTATGTACAAAAATAATTGATGCAATGTATTCTCCCACGTGGGATTTGAAATCAAATAAGTAATTGAAAACGGGGCTATGAAAACTCACCTGAAGTGATAGTACAATGTGGTGAAATAATCGGGACAACAAGGCGCGAACACTAGCCGCAACCTAATATGAGTAATAACGATCTACTTTAGATCATGTCGTGATGTAATGAATGCACATGCACATGATACCTATACCACTCGTAACTTGAAAATACTAGTTATTGTCAATGTAGGTAATTTCCATAGTTAAGAAAAATAAGTCCAACTAGAATAATAAAAACTTGTCGTAATATATCGTATATAAAAATGTTAGTGTTATATTCCTCGTTTTGAAAACCTTAAAATAACGTCTAGTAGTCGCATAAATAAACCTTGGGTCGTACGTACTTTGTTAGTTAAGAATAAAATCCTTGAATAAGAAATCTAGAAAATATATCATTTAGTACGTAGTTATATTATTTTCTAGTAGTGACTAAATATATATATAGTTTTGACAATTTTAAAACGTGTATAACTTGGTCGTTTTAAGTTCATTTTCCTTGTTCTTTATATCCACGGATTCGTCTTAGTATGTACTAATATATTTTCGATAGCTCGGCTCCTCTAGGTTACGTTTAACGCCTCTATTTGTCCGTCGAAAATTGTCAAACAGCATGCAGTTTTTCAGAAAAATAGTTTTCGTCAATTAACTGGCAAAAATCATAACTTCTTCGTTATAAGCTCGTTTTAATCCGTTCTTTCGCCCACGGCTTCGCTTTTGAAATTATTTCCTAATTCTTTGGTCAAAAATTACCCATCACCTACTGAGTTTCCCACGTTTTAAAAATAGTGACAGTAGGTATATGTAATGTTTCAAAAACCATTTCTAGGGTTCCAATCTAGTTCCAACTTCAACCAAACCACTTTCAATCACCACAAAACTAGTCTAATCCTACCATACACCTTCTTAGGGTGTCATGGGTTCCTAAACATCATAAATCAAGTGGATCTAACAAGGATCTACCTATAATCTATTTCTATGGCTCAAAAATTAGATATGTATAAAATAGAGTGGTATAAATAGCATATGCATGTAGATCTTGTATATAAATCATATGAACATTATAAAAACTTGGTAAAATTATAAAAATGAGTTTCATACACTTACTTGAAAGATTAGTGAGCTTATGGAGATGAAAACTTATAAAACCTTGGGTTTTTATCACAAAACCCTAACTAGAAATACATATGAGACTTAATTAACACTTGATCTTGAAAATTTTATGGTTTCTTGCTTGTTTTTGGGTTGAGGTCGAGCACCACCAAGAAGAGAGAAAAAGAGAGTGTTTCTTGTTTGTAGATCTTGAAATGAGATGAAAAGATAACTTTTTAGTATATATATTATATAAATCAAACCAATAATGGATACATTAATTGAAATGGTAACATTTTCAAAGTTATAAGATATTATCATGGAGGGGGGCTGCATTTTATGAAAAAGGGAAGAAAACATGCAGCTAGTGTAAGATAGTTGGTATAATTCTTGTATTATTATGTATATATTAATAGTTTTAGGGAATACCGGGTGCCGAGTTAACTAAAAATAAATTTTAACGGAGTTAACCGGGACATAATAAAGTCATAAAAATTGTAAAAATATGTTGGGTATAAATATTGAGTGTTTGGATGGTTATTGTTTAGTTTTTACGAAAACCGTCGTAATTAAATTAGGCGTACGATATAAATTAAATAAATTTCCAAAATACCGGGTAAATTAATATATAATTTATATATTATTAAAATGAACATAAAAATATATTAGGATCATAGTCGGGAGTGTCGGACGTGTTAGTCAGATTATTGGTCGCGTGTTAACGTTTATTTAAAAATAAACATACGTAAAAGTCAATTATACCAAAAATAGTAATTGGAATATCCTACGAGCGGAATAGTATGCAAATGTTATTGTAATGATATGTAAGCCATTTCTAGTCCATATGAAGTGTCCCTACTGATGATGCATGAATTCGCAGCTTAACCTGAGCGGTTACGCAAATTTAATTACCCGTAAACTAAATTTACGATGAAATGAATAAAGTACATGAATAGTGGTTTCTCCTCGGAAATGAATAGTGTCATGTGAATAGTAAATTTTCTGAACGCTTCTCGGAATCTCAAACTGACACCAAAAATGATGAATAGTGATCGGTGAATAGTAAATGGTGAATAGTAACTTCCGAGATGAAAAATGAAATTTCGACATCTGAACAAGGACTTGAAATTACGAATTGTGACAGTCTTCCCCTCTAAAAGGAACTTCGTCCCGAAGTTCAGTTTTGGTTGGTCTCTGGAGTATATTTGGTAATAAGACGTGGATACTTGAGTTGCATTTGGTCTTCCCGTTCCCAAGTAAATTCAGGTCCTTTTCAAGAATTCCAGCGAACTTTCATGATAGGAATTCGACTTTGCTTCAACCGTTCGACTTCACGGTCCATGATTTCTACTGGTTCTCCTACCAGATTTAGGTTTGTCATTGGTTTCGATTCCTTCCAATGGAATCATGAGTCACTAATCTGAAAGTCGTTTCTCGGGATTTGAAATTATGAAACAAGTTTGTGTAATCTTGCTACTTTCCAACAAGGCTTAAGTCTGAGGGTTACTGGCCTACTCTGTCTGAAATATTAAATGGTCCAGTGTACATCGAGTTTAACTTCCCGGATTTTTCTGAATGGTATCATGCCTTTCCTAGGCAGAACTTTTAACGTGACCCTACCACCAACTTGAAATTCTAAGGGTTTACAACTTATCGACTTGTAACTGATTCTTGATTTGCAGGAAATTCCTGGTTATTTCATGAGTGCTTACAGGAATAGTGAGTTTGGCTTTTTCCGCGTTCGGTCCGTCAGTAGATGGTCAGCGCTCTTGAGGTTTACAATGTAATATGGGTAATATATGTTGCTGAACTCTGCCAGAACTCAAATTTTATATGCCAGCTGGTCGATTCTAAAATGACTCTTAAATGGTCCAAAATACTAGAGGTTCAATCTCTCGTGTTACCAAAATTGCATCATGCCTCTCTAAGGCAAAGCTTTCAACTTAGTTCGTTCTCCCACTTGAATCTAGATGGTTTGCTGTTCAGGGATACTCAATCCGCATGATGTGCGTCATGCACCAACCTAACTTCTACCAGTTTCGCGTTGCTTGTAACTGGTTCTTGACTTGTGAAATTTCCTTTGTTGTTCCATAGTTTAGTTCTAGACCAGTGAATTTAACTTTCCGATTTCGGTCTGTAAATGGGTAATTGGTACTTCGACCATAAAGTGCCTCAAATAGTGTAGTCTCTACGCTCGTGCGATAACTATTGTTGCAAACGAATCTGATTTATGATAAATGGTTAGTCCAACCATTTCTAGAGTCAATTGTTCACTCTCTGAGCATATCTTTCCTATGTTTGAATTGTCCTCTCAATCTGACCATTGGTCTGAGGATGATAGACGGTGTTTACATCTAAACGGGATTCCGAAGGAAATCTTAAAATGATTGCTAGAAGTCTGAGGTGATTCGATCACCTTTATCAGGAATAATTGAAACGGTTACAATGAATCTGGTGACTAATTCTACAACGTTATACTTTTCGAAAAGGGCGTTATACGAAGAAGATAGAATATGTGTAACACTTTGATTCCTTGTGTTTTGGTCTAATGGGTGCTAAGACATGTGTCTTTCTTTGCCTATTGTGCTTGGTCTCCGTTTCTGACGTTTGTAATCGATCTATGGTGTTCCTCCTAATTTCCTTCATCACACATTCTAATATTCCTTATTGTCAAATCGCAAAACCCTAAATGCATAAGCGATCTTGTAAGGTGATTGGTTTTCAAAATTTATCCCGTGATTGTGAGTTTTGGTAGAAATATTTTTCCGAATAAACTAATTTAGAAAATGGAGCAAATGGGTTACTAAGTAATCTCTTTCTTGATGATTCAAAATTCAATAGTTATAAAAATGTGAAACCGCCTTCAAAATATAGTGAATAGGACTGTTTACCAAAGTTTGATGTTTATTTGTTTTTCATTGTACAATGGTTTTGCAAAATATTGACCAAAAAGGATCGTATTTATTCAAAATAGGCAATTCAAAAATTATTTTCTACGAGGTATGTGATTTGTATAAACGCAATTTTTAAATCAACTTCATTTAAAAGTGAAAAAACACTAACAAGGATAAAATAGTAGGATAGGTAATGTTCGCATAAATGCATAGATGTCTAACGTTTAGTTCCTGATATTAGAAAATGCCTATTGGCAATTATCTGGCAAAACTACCAGCCTAGGTATTCAACCAACTTAAGTCCTGAAATGGTTTATGATGAGTTCATAAAAACTCAACATTTCTGTCAAATCTGAACAACAAAAACATGTAAAAACACTCAGAAACACCACAAAATACTACAAATATCCTTAAGAAGGTGTTTTTATATGTTTTAGACATAAAAGAACTGAAAACAGGGAAAACGGCCAAAGTTTACCAAATTGTCAAAATCAGTCCCTGAAGTTTCATGAAATGTTAGAAATGGTCCCTGGATGATTTATTTTAAAGAAAAGTCAATAACAATCCTCAGGAATCATGAAATAACAATTTTTACCCTTGGAAGTTCAAAATAACAAAATTGGCAAAACAGGTCCCTACAGTTTCAATATTGACAGAAAATACCCCCCAGTGTTCAAAAATGGAATTTTATCATCAAAAGGTCCTTGGTAATTCACAAATTGACAAATTTGACCCCTAGATGATAAATTCAAACAAATTATAAAACAAGTCCCTGCACTTTGGAAATTGGCAAAAATGGTCCCTGGTTGTCTTATTTTGGAAAAATATCAAAAGAGGTCCTTGTACTATTCAATATTGGCAAATTACATCCTTTTTATAACTTTGGGAAAATTACATCTTAAACTCCTCAAGAAATCAGAAATTACAAATTTAGTCCTTGTGGTTATCCAAGTTACAAACCAAACCGGACCTTAAATAAAAACATAACCCACCCAAATTCCAAATCCTTGTCCTGGTCCAATCCAAAGCCAAAGGCCCAACACTCCCTAAGCCCATTCCCATATTATAATAAACGGGGTCAAACCTTTGACCTCGTTGACCCGCGTTGACCCTCCACCTCCACCTTCTTCAACCTCCCACTTCTGCTACTCTCCCACACCATCCACATCCACCTTCCTTACAATCCACCTCAACCCTTCCCTGTCACTCCCACAACATAACCCACATCCCTGGGTTTGCCCAAAAGTTACCACGTGGCAATTCTACATCCACCCTCACCCCCTACAACCTGCAAACCCTGCAAACTACATCCACCACACCCCTAGCCTTCCCAAATTGTTCCCTACACCTCACACAACATCCAAAAGGGCATTAATTGCCCTGAAAACCCTACAAGCAGCCTAAACCACTTTTGGCGCCAAAAGTGTATTTAAAAGGTTCTGATGAATTAGACACATCCAAGGGCTCAAATGTGATGGGATTTGCTCATGAGGACACCTGGAACAAGTGGGATACTTTAAAAAGAGAAGTGAAGCAGAGATTGTAGTGTGTAGTTTTTAATTTAATTTTTATGTATGTCGTTAAAATTGTAGTTTATCATTTCAGTTCAAGTTTCAGTTTCTAAGTATTGTACTAATGTTCTAGTGTTGTAATAAAAATATTTACAAGCTCTAATTTCAGTTTCATGATCAATTATAGTTTATGCAGTTTACAATTTCAAATTTTCATGTTTACTCATATAGATGTTATAAAAATGTTGTTATAGGACTTATAATCTCATATAAGCTCCTAGAATAACTTAATTAAGGTTTTAGTATCATAGAAATCAAAGTTCCTCATAAACAGAAAAAAAAATCAATTAAATAGAGAGAAAATAAAAAAATCAGTGAGAACAAGGAAGAAGCAAAGGAGCAAATTAAATTCTGGATGGATTTGGTTTAGAGAGCTTGTGGAAGCCTATAGGAAGTGGTTTTGATCTTGGTTACTTGGTATAAGCAGGATTGCTTATGGTAAGTTTTCAAATTCATTTTTAACTTTGTACTGTACAATAGCTTATTATCTGCTTATTTGTATCTAATTATGCTTATTGAGTATGAATTAGTTATAATATAACTTATAAACAAGTCTTTGTTCATTAAAACCTTCTTGTTTAAAAAACTCACTTTTAACTGTCATAATAAGCTCTAGTTGGATTCTTGGTTAATTGTTGTTACTATTTGTGTTTATGTGTTCATTAAGGTTTATTACTACATATTATATGTTTTTGTTTCAAAGTTATGGACTGAATCATAGTTTTGTTTGATAAATCTTCAAATCAAGCTTTTAAAGGTGTGTTTGGCTTTACTGGTTCATCTGTGTTCCAGTAAGTATTTGTTGTTGTTTATTGTAAAAACGTGTCACTATAGGATCTGTTAGCATAGTCAAACTATAAAACTCAGGTCTCTTTTAGATTAAAGTCAAAATCAATTTTCAATTCTCTTTCACTAGTTAACTGTTGAAGTTTAGGATTTGTAAACTAATTATATCATTATATAAGTTAATCATTTAGCTTAAATTAGTATAATTATAACATATTACAACTTAATTAGTAACTAGGAGTCATTAGAATCTCAATAAAGTCAACTTATGAGTTCTTCTTAAAAAAGTCAAATTGCATGTATCTCAGGTTTTTCAAAAACTCCATGATTTGTTGTGATTTTTAGGTAGGGTTTAAGACCTTGAAACTTTTAGAATTTACAACCCCCCAGCTAGTCTTTAGTTTCCCATGTTTGTTATAATTTTGTGAATTTTCTTGTGGACCCTACAGACCTCCAAAGTTACTTGCAGGGGAAGGACCTCCCCTGTGAATCAGACCATCAGGCCACCACCACCACTTTGGTGGGTGATTCTGGCCACCATAGTGGGTCCAACTGACCCATTTTTGGTTCTCCCAACCCCCCTCCTGGTAGGCTTTCAGTTTTGGCCATTTGTTTGACCTTAAGACCCATGAGACCCACCTGAAATAAGCTCTCAACTTTGTCCCTTTTTTGTCTCAGAAAACTAATAGGAAAGTGCTTATTCATTGCTTATTTGCTTATTCTGGGAGCTTATTTGATATATTCTGGCTTATACATGTTCATTGAACTTATTTAAACCAATTTTTACCAAAGTGGACCCCACATAAGCTCAAGTGAGCTTAATCTCTAAACTGGTCAACAATAGTCAACTGTTAAGGTATTTAGCTTATAATTAGCTTATTTTTAAGCTCTGTAAAAGTTGTTTTCATAAAAGTTAATTGTTTTTAGGTATATAATAGTATTCTAAAAGAAAAATCCAGAAAAGACAAATTTAAAATAAGTGATAGTTTCTATTTAATATAATTTAAATTTTAATTTTCATTTTTAGATTTTTATTAAGTAACCTATATTTTTATATTTTTATTAATTTCCTTTTATAATAAAGTATTTTTAATAATTTTCTCAGATTTTTATTTTGTCATTTAGTTTTAACTAAAATTAATATTAGTTTTATTAATAATTAATTAATAGTTAAGTTTTAAATAGCATAATTAATTTTCATAAGGTAACACCTAGTTTTTATATTTTTCCTAGCTTTTATATGTTGTAAAATAATTTTTGAAATTTTCTTGTAATTTTTACTGTTCATTTACTAGTTTTCATAATTTATTTAGTTTAATTATTAATTAATTAATATCTAAAATAATAATTAGTAAACTAGTGTAAAGCTTTATGAAACAAACTTTTTATAATTTTTTAGGATTCCTGTGATGGTTAATTAGTTTTATAAATTTTTCCATAATTTTCTAAGTCATTTTAGTATTATTAGTAATTTAAAATAGTTTAAATAGTTTAGTTAATATAATTAGTAATTGATTAAAAGAAAATCATAAAAAGACAAAAATATTTATTTTTATTTTTTTTATACTTTCTTCAAGTTCATTTAAAGGTTTAGAAAATAGTTTTGCAAGTTTTTAAATTTAATTTATAGTCTTTATCATTTTTTTGATTTAAATTAGTTTTAATTAAATAGATAAATAGTTTTTATTTAAATAAATAATATTAAATAATAAAATAATCTAAAAAAGAATTTTCTTTTTAAATTAAATTTTCTTTTAAGTTTAAGTTTGTAGAATTTTCATTTTTACCCACTGTAGTTTAAATTTTCATTAAAACTTACATTTTTCCCCGTACGTAGACGCAAGTTTTTTAATTTGTAAACGTTGTTAGTTCACATAACTGTTTAAGTATATTGTTTAATTGTTTCATTGTATAAATTAATAACATAAACCATTCTCACCTATTCCTGTTCATAATCACCCGTTCCCAAATTCTGTTTCATTACAGATTTCATACCTCGTTGGGATTAACGACCCGCGGATACCTTGTACTCCACGGAGCATTAGTCTAAGCTGTTTTTGACTTGTTAACCATTTAAACTTGGTTAATATTATCTTATTGTTTAGCACTGATCAAAATTTTGGCGCCGCTGCCGGGGAGGTGTGCTGCGTACAACGAAATTGGAAGCATACGTGGTTCTGAATATACACTCATTGTAAATTTACCATCTCTGTTCATATTTAAATAAAAACCATAAAGATTTTCTTTTTCTTTTTACTCTAAGACTTCTTAGAGTTATTCCAGTGCATGCGCACTCGTTCTTCTAGGTCTACAAGTCCTCACCGCGAGCTTGTCACCATTCCTCGAAGACGTACTCAAAAACATTCTGCCCCAAAAATTGAGCCTGAAATTCAGACTGAACCTGAACCTTCAGTCATTATGGCAGAAGATCGCCCAATGTCCGAGCTTCTCCAGGCACCCATCGAGGGTTATGGAGATGCTATTGTTGTACCCGCCACAGTATCTGACAATTTCGAATTAAAAAGCGGATTACTTAATCTGGTAACTTCTAGTCAGTTCTACGGTTTCGAAAGGGACGATCCTCATTCGCATATACGATGGTTTAACAAGATTACATCTACCATCAAATATAAGAATGTCCCGCAAGAGGCTATTAAACTACTTCTTTTTCCATTTTCCTTAGAGGGGGCAGCTAGAGTCTGGCTAGAAAAACAACCCTCTCATTCCATAGACACATGGGAAGATTTAGTTAAGAAATTTGTGAATGAATTTTATCCCCCATCCAAAACTGCCTATCTTAGAAATGAAATCACCAAGTTTTCACAAAGACCTGGTGAAACATTCAGTGAAGCATGGGATAGATTCAAAGAGTTGCTTCGCAAATGTCCTCACCACGGATTTTCTGAGTTAATGCAACTCGACACGTTTTATAACGGAGTGAGCCAAGCTGATCAAGACTCCCTCAATGCCTCAGCTGGAGGTAATTTTTTTAGTCGTACTGTCAAAGAAGCTTTAGCTATAATTGAAAACAAATCCAAGGTTCGTACCACACGAAACAAACAGGTCGATCCTTCTTCATCTACCGTGAATCAATCTAGCACCGATGCTAAGATTGATAAACTCACGGATGCTATACAAGCTTTGGTTCTCTCTAACCAAAAGAAAGTCTCCTTCCCACAGAATCCTTCACATGCTGAAGTGAAGAAAGTGGATGTCTGTGTTACTTGCGGTGGTCCTCATGCATACTATAATTGTACTGCCACCGATAGTAACACTTTTGAAACAAATGTGATTGCCGGTAGTTCCAATCCAGGAGCTAATCAATATCGTCCTCCTGCTGAACCACCATGGCGTCCGAACACTTACCCTGTACCACCTGGTTTTAACCAGAATATACAAAACCGTCCCCAAAACCAGAATAGAAGTAACCAAGGTTTTCCTAACCAAGGTAACTTTAATCAAGGTTATCCCCAAAATTTTCAAAATCAGGGGAATAGAAATCCGGGACAGGGTAACTTTAACCCTGGCTACTTTCATGGAAACCCAAATCAGGGGCAATTTCAAAATCAAGGGTTTAATCAGAACAACCGAGGACAAACCCCACCTATCCAAACACAAGCTGTTGTTCCAAACCCTACTCCCTCTGATGAATTGTTAAAACAATTCATGAAAACCCAGGAAGAAACAAACCGGTTGTTGATCAGCCAGATTTCTGACATTAAGAAATCTTTAAATGAAAGACCCTCGGGCTCAGGTAAATTACCTAGCACCACGATCGCGAATCCGAGGGGCGATGCAAAAGCGATCACAACCAGGAGTGGAGCTTCATATAAAGGACCCAAAATTCCGTCTACCTCTTTCTCTTCTCCTGAGGTATTGGAAAAAGAAGCTGAGGTTACAACGAACACGATACCTCCTATTAATAAAGGAAGTACCGACGACGTCCCTCCTCCAGTTATTCAGGTTCCAGCTACTAAAAACAAAGTAGTGCCTGAAACTCCACCAGTTCCCGTAGAAAATCCAAAAACCACCCCTAAATCTTCAATTCCATACCCATCACGATTAAGTGATCAAAAGCTTCGCGAGAAAGCTAGTCATCAAATGGACAAATTCTATCAAATATTTCAAGAATTACATTTTGACATAAGCTTCGCGGATGCTATCATTTTGATGCCCAAGTTTGCATCAACGCTTAAACATTTGTTGAGTAATAAGGAAAAGCTGTGTGAAATGGCTAAAACTCCGTTAAATGAGAACTGCTCTGCAGTTCTATTAAAAAAGCTTCCTGAAAAGCTCGGAGATCCTGGAAAATTTCTAATACCTTGTGTATTTCCAGGAATGGTTGATTGCTATGCTTTGGCCGATTTTGGTGCCAGCATCAACCTAATGATACATTCAGTATGGAAGAAACTATCTCTTCCAGGACTTACTCCTACTTGCATGACTTTAGAGCTTGCAGACCGATCAATATCACGTCCTCTTGGCATTGCTGAGGATGTATTTGTGAAAGTAGGGAAGTTTCATTTTCCAGCCGACTTTGTCGTTGTTGAAAAATTTGATGCAGATCAAAGGGTTCCTCTAATTGTTGGAAGAGGATTCCTTAAAACGGGTTGTGCTCTCATAGATGCCTTTGAACATGAGATCACATTACGTGTGGGTACGGAAGCTATCACATTTAACCTCGATCAAACTTCGAGGTACTCCTCAAATTACGACTCTGAATCGGTTAACCGAATAGATGTCATTGATATTTCTTGTGAGGAGTACGCTCAAGAAGTTCTTGGTTATTCTGATGATTACCTAAGTGGCAATCCCACTCCATCTTCTACTCCTATAATTCATAATTCTAATCCTTCCCTCACTCCGTTTGAGGGAAGTGACTTCATCCTCGTGGAAATAGAGGCCTTTCTTAGAAGTGATTCAATTCCATCTGGAATTGATCATCATGAGATTGACCCGGAGGGGGATATCATGCTCCTTGAGCAATTGTTAAACAAAGATCCCTCCCACCCTCCTATTCTACCACTAAAGCTTCATAAAGAGGAAATCAAATATGTTGAAAAAACTGATGAATTTCCTGAAGTTGAACTCAAAGACTTACCTCCTCATCTCGAATACGCTTTTTTGGAAGGTAACGACAAGTTACCTGTCATTATAGCAAAAGATTTAAGTGATGAGGAAAGAACTACTCTCATAAAGGTCTTAAAGTCACACAAGCAAGCAATTGCTTGGAAATTATCTGATATAAAGGGTATTAACCCTGAATTTTGTACTCACAAAATTCTAATGGAAGATGACTTTAAGCCTGCAGTTCAACACCAGAGACGAGTTAATCCTAAAATACATGATGTTATCAAACAAGAAGTTCTCAAACTTCTTGATGCTGGATTAATATACCCGATCTCTGATAGTCCTTGGGTTAGTCCCATCCACTGTGTCCCAAAGAAAGGTGGCATAACTGTTGTCACTAATGAGGAAAACGAGTTGATACCAACTCGTTTGGTTACTGGGTGGCGTTTATGCATCGACTATAGAAAACTAAATGATGCCACCCGAAAAGACCACTTTCCTCTACCCTTTATGGACCAGATGCTTGAGAGGTTGGCAGTAAATGAGTACTATTGTTTCCTGGACGGTTTCTCGGGATACTTTCAGATCCCCATTGATCCACAGGATCAAGAAGAAACTACCTTCACATGTCCATATGGAACATTTGCCTACCGTCGTATGCCATTTGGCTTATGCAACGCTCCTGGCACGTTCCAAAGGTGCATGATGGCAATATTTTCCGATACAATCGGGAAAACTATGGAGGTATTTATGGATGACTTCTCAGTCATCGGGGATTCTTTCCAAGCTTGTCTCACCAATTTGGAAATCATGCTTAAACACTGTGAAGATACAAACTTGTGTCTAAATTGGGAGAAAAGCCATTTTATGGTCAAAGAGGGCATTGTCCTCGGCCATAAGATTTCAAGGAATGGGATAGAGGTAGACAGAGCAAAAGTTGATGTAATTGCTAAACTACCTCCTCCCACTACCGTCAAAGGTGTTAGAAGTTTCCTGGGTCATGCTGGATTTTACCGTAGATTTATACAAGATTTTTCAAAAATCTCTAGGCCTATGACCCATCTCTTAGAGAAAGATACTCCTTTCATCCTCTCACCTGAGTGCTTAGAAGCGTTTCAAATTTTGAAACAAAAGCTTACCGAAGCACCCATTCTTGTTGCCCCCGACTGGGACTTGCCATTCGAATTAATGTGCGATGCAAGTGACTTTGCAATAGGTGCAGTCTTGGGGCAACGTTTAAGTAAACACTTTCAGCCGATACACTACGCTAGTAAGACCATGACAGAAGCTCAAACACGCTATACCACCACAGAAAAAGAACTATTAGCTGTGGTATACGCCTTTGAGAAATTTAGGTCTTAGTTGATCCTAACAAAATGCGTGGTGTATACGGACCACTCAGTCTTGAAATACCTGTTTGCTAAACAGGATGCAAAGCCGAGGTTGCCCCGTTGGGTTCTACTCCTTCAAGAATTTGACATTATCATACGTGATAAGAAAGGAGCAGAAAACCTTGCGGCTGATCACTTATCCCGTCTAGTCGGGATGATACCTTTCCTCATCAGGATGATCTCGAAAGAAAGGAAATTAATGAAACCTTTCCTCTGGAGACACTGAATTTAATCTCTAGTCGGGATGATACCTCTACCCCATGGTTTGCAGATTTTGCAAATTACCATGCGGGTAATTTTGTAGTGAAAGGGATTTCGTCCCAACAGAAGAAAAAATTCTTCAAAGACGTCAAACACTATTTCTGGGACTACCCCTACCTCTTTAAGATATGTGCGGATCAAGTCATCCGACGGTGTGTCCATGGTACTGAAGCCATGGGAATCCTCAAAGCCTGTCATGATGGACCCACTGGGGGACATCACAGCTCAAACTACACCGCCAAAAAGGTGTTTGATTCTGGTTTCTATTGGCCCACCATCTATAAAGATGCCCAAGAACTTGTCAAAACTTGTGATGCTTGTCAACATCATGGGAATGTTTCTAAGAAGGATGAGATGCCTCAAAACATCATCCAAGTTTGTGAAATATTTGATATCTGGGGCATTGACTTCATGGGCCCGTTCCCGTCTTCACGAGGGAACAAATATATACTCGTGGCTGTCGACTATTTGTCTAAATGGGTTGAGGCGAAAGCTTTACCCACTAATGACGCCCGAGTTGTTGTAAAATTTCTGAAGTCTCTCTTTGCTCAATTCGGGACTCCTCGTGCCATTATCAGTGATCGTGGTACACACTTTTGTAATGATCAATTTGCAAGAGTGATGCTAAAATACGGTGTAACTCACCGTCTTTCTACTGCATATCACCCCCAAACTAGTGGGCAGGTGGAGGTCTCAAATCGGGGCATTAAGAAAATTCTGGAGAGGACGGTTGGTGAAAACCGTGCCTCTTGGTCGGACAAATTGGACGACACACTTTGGGCTTTTCGTACAGCTTATAAAACACCCATTGGGTGTACTTCATACAAGTTGGTGTACGGAAAGACATGTCATCTTCCGATCGAATTAGAGCACAAAGCCTATTGGGCTTTGAAACATGCAAACTTTGACATTCAGACAACGGGTGATCACCGCAAGGTTCAGCTAAATGAACTACGTGATCAAGCTTACGAGAATTCTTTAATCTATAAAGAAAAGACTAAGAAGATACATGACTCTAAAATAAAGAACCGCGTTTTCAACGTTGGTGACAGAGTTCTTAAAGTAAATGGACATCGTTTGAAACATTACTTTGGAGGTCCCATACCACAAGTGGTTGTCACAGATCTCCAAACTTTCCCCACGGACTAATAAATACGGGGTCGAGTCAAGCTAGTGACTCGATAAACAAAAACATTAGCATCACATGGGTTTTCACCCATGTTTCTGACTTCTTTCTCTGTTCTTCCACCCAAGTGTAGGGGAGTTGCCCCTACTGTAAATAAAGTAAATAAAATAAAAATGAAAAATACAAAAATAAAATAAATGTTGTTCCTACATTTAGCTTGTAATATTGTCTTTTTACGTTCAAAGAGTCGGCATAATAGCCGGGACTTTGAATATTGAGGACAATATTCATTTCTAAGTGTAGGGGGGAAATTCTAGCGAATTTAATCACATTATACATCTAGTACTCCCGTTTTTGCCAAAAATTTTAAAATTTTTTCAAAATTTTCACTTAATGAAGTACTTGGCATTAACACAACAAATGGTTATTAGTCCACCATGTCTAATCCACATAAGGACTGGCTAATCCAGGAGCAAACGGCTCTTGGTAAAGATAACTCAAATCCGTTTATGGCTTGCAATTTGCTAAAAATTGTATGGTTCCTCAACTCCCCATATCCCATAAAGCGAATGAGTTGGCTAGCCCGTAAGATTATGGCTTGTGGTAAAGGCAGTGAAAAACTATAATTGGTAATCAGCTCACCAAGATGTTGACTATTCCATCAAGAGTTGGCAATTTCAAATTTTCATGTTTACTCATATAGATGTTATAAAAATGTTGTTATAGGACTTATAATCTCATATAAGCTCCTAGAATAACTTAATTAAGGTTTTAGTATCATAGAAATCAAAGTTCCTCATAAACAGAAAAAAAAAAAAAAAAAAATCAATTAAATAGAGAGAAAATAAAAAAATCAGTGAGAACAAGGAAGAAGCAAAGGAGCAAATTAAATTCTGGATGGATTTGGTTTAGAGAGCTTGTGGAAGCCTATAGGAAGTGGTTTTGATCTTGGTTACTTGGTATAAGCAGGATTGCTTATGGTAAGTTTTCAAATTCATTTTTAACTTTGTACTGTACAATAGCTTATTATCTGCTTATTTGTATCTAATTATGCTTATTGAGTATGAATTAGTTATAATATAACTTATAAACAAGTCTTTGTTCATTAAAACCTTCTTGTTTAAAAAACTCACTTTTAACTGTCAAAATAAGCTCTAGTTGGATTCTTGGTTAATTGTTGTTACTATTTGTGTTTATGTGTTCATTAAGGTTTATTACTACATATTATATGTTTTTGTTTCAAAGTTATGGACTGAATCATAGTTTTGTTTGATAAATCTTCAAATCAAGCTTTTAAAGGTGTGTTTGGCTTTACTGGTTCATCTGTGTTCCAGTAAGTATTTGTTGTTGTTTATTGTAAAAACTTGTCACTATAGGATCTGTTAGCATAGTCAAACTATAAAACTCAGGTCTCTTTTAGATTAAAGTCAAAATCAATTTTCAATTCTCTTTCACTAGTTAACTGTTGAAGTTTAGGATTTGTAATCTAATTATATCATTATATAAGTTAATCATTTAGCTTAAATTAGTATAATTATAACATATTACAACTTAATTAGTAACTAGGAGTCATTAGAATCTCAATAAAGTCAACTTAGGAGTTCTTCTTAAAAAAGTCAAATTGCATGTATCTCAGGTTTTTCAAAAACTCCATGATTTGTTGTGATTTTTAGGTAGGGTTTAAGACCTTGAAACTTTTAGAATTTACAACCCCCCAGCTAGTCTTTAGTTTCCCATGTTTGTTATAATTGTGTGAATTTTCTTGTGGACCCTACAGACCTCCAAAGTTACTTGCAGGGGAAGGACGTCCCCTGTGAATCAGACCATCAGGCCACCACCACCACTTTGGTGGGTGATTCTGGCCACCATAGTGGGTCCAACTGACCCATTTTTGGTTCTCCCAACCCCCCTCCTGGTAGGCTTTCAGTTTTGGCCATTTGTTTGACCTTAAGACCCATGAGACCCACCTGAAATAAGCTCTCAACTTTGTCCCTTTTTTGTCTCAGAAAACTAATAGGAAAGTGCTTATTCATTGCTTATTTGCTTATTCTGGGAGCTTATTTGATATATTCTGGCTTATACATGTTCATTGAACTTATTTAAACCAATTTTTACCAAAGTGGACCCCACATAAGCTCAAGTGAGCTTAATCTCTAAACTGGTCAACAATAGTCAACTGTTAAGGTATTTAGCTTATAATTAGCTTATTTTTAAGCTCTGTAAAAGTTGTTTTCATAAAAGTTAATTGTTTTTAGGTATATAATAGTATTCTAAAAGAAAAATCCAGAAAAGACAAATTTAAAATAAGTGATAGATTCTATTTAATATAATTTAAATTTTAATTTTCATTTTTAGATTTTTATTAAGTAACCTTTATTTTTATATTTTTATTAATTTCCTTTTATAATAAAGTATTTTTAATAATTTTCTCAGATTTTTATTTTTTCATTTAGTATTAATTAAATTTAATATTAGTTTTATTAATAATTAATTAATAGTTAAGTTTTAAATAGCATAATTAATTTTCATAAGGTAACACCTAGTTTTTATATTTTTCCTAGCTTTTATATGTTGTAAAATAATTTTAGAAATTTTCTTTTAATTTTTACTGTTCATTTACTAGTTTTCATAATTTATTTAGTTTAATTATTAATTAATTAATATCTAATATAATAATTAGTAAAATAGTGTAAAAATTTATAAAACGAACTTTTTATAATTTTTTAGGATTCCTGTGATGGTTAATTAGTTTTATAAATTTTTCCATAATTTTCTAAGTCATTTTAGTATTATTAGTAATTTAAAATAGTTTAAATAGTTTAGTTAATATAATTAGTAATTAATTAAAAGAAAATCATAAAAAGAAAAAAAATATTAATTTTTATTTTTTTTATACTTTCTTCAAGTTCATTTAAAGGTTTAGAAATTAGTTTTGCAAGTTTTTAAATTTAATTTGTAGTCTTTATCATTTTTTTTTATTTAAATTAGTTTTAATTAAACAGATAAATAGTTTTTATTTAAATAAATAATATTAAATAATAAAATAATCTAAAAAATAATTTTCTTTTTAGATTAAATTTTCTTTTAAGTTTAAGTTTGTAGAATTTTCATTTTTACCCACTGTAGTTTAAATTTTCATTAAAACTTACCTTTTTTCCCGTACGTAGACGCAAGTTTTTTAATTTGTAAACGTTTTTAGTTCACATAACTGTTTAAGTATATTGTTTAACTGTTTTATTGTATAAATTAATAACATAAACCATTCTCACCTATTCCTGTTCATAATCACCCGCTCCCAAATTTCGTTTGTTACAGATTTCATACCTCGTTGGGATTAACGACCCGCGGATACCTTGTACTCCACGGAGCATTAGTCTAAGCTGTTTTTGACTTGTTAACCATTTAAACTTGGTTAATATTATCTGACTGTTAGCGCTGATCAGTTTATCGTTTAAATTGTCATCGTGTTGGCAAAATGAGGGTGTCCATTGATACTATGTCAATGAATGTCTATTTAATTTCCACATAAAGCTGGGGAGATATGCTTGGGCCTGATGCCTCTCTTGATGTGTAGGTGAGGTTATCTAGAATTTCTTGAGGACACAACGCTTTAGGGGAATCTATATCGATATCCATAATTCGAATCAATTATTCTTTGCTTAAACTCACTGCAGGGAAGTTTGCGTATGGATGAGGCCATGTTTAATATGAATGCTTTACAGTATCGGTTAAGAGGCTTGGTTTATTCCTATAGTGTTGCTTAGCGTACCTTCACAGTGTGTTCGATCCTGCAACTCCATCTAGCTAGTACCTTTGAATGATAGAATTAGACAACTAGGTCAGAGATGGTGGTTCGGATGGTCTCGTGGTGTCTTAGGATTGTTGTTGAGTTATGAATTGTCCTACTATATACTCCTAGTCCTGGTCAATTATGCTTTAATCCTTTCATTGTTTTTCTTGTATCGAGGAATCCTCCTAGTAATTGATATGGGAAGTCTCTCCTAGGGAAATCAATGGAAAAATCCAACATAATGGCCGAGTAAGTGACAGGTGGGGTAAGTATCCAGGGAGGGTTTGTCAAAAAGAGAAGTTTATGAAAAAGTTTATTTGTTTACAACGCTTTTGAATGAAGATTGTTATTAACAATCCCTAAAAAGTAATTATTTTCTTCATAGCATAATCCTTCCTGAATTATACATAGGTGATCAGGCTATGTATAATTGAGGACTAATGATGCGATGCTTGATTTAGTCAAAGTAGCATTATTATTTTATTATTTTTTTTTCAAAAGTTTTAATGGTGTTCAACGTTTTGTTTTGAAAAATGGTATTCTAGTAATTTCCTTTCAAGTAACATGAAAATCAATTTATCGGGTAGCAATAAAATAGCTTATTTTAAAAATTCTGTAAAACAATTTCCCCATATGATAGTAAAATAGTTTGAAGTACAATTCGTTGAATGGTTTATTGGATACATGGGTGAATCTTATGGTATGGTAATAGTCTACTAATCCACTTATTTAAAGAATGTAAACATCTTAGTTCATAACAGGGCAGTGGTTTATGATTATGAAGTGGTCGAGAATATGGTAGTGATATTAAGGGCGTGAAAGATGAACGTGTCTTTAAGGCATCTACAATCAACTGAAGGGGATAGTCTGTGTGTGAAAGGATATAGGGCAGAAATTTGGTGCCAATGATTTGAAGTATTCGAGAATTTATACTAGGTAAAGTTAGCAGGTTCAAATGCGTAATCCCTCTAGGCATGACTAAAAGGTATAAAGAATGGAAATTGTTGTACGGATGATCTGAGTCAAGTAGGTACCACATCGAATGATGTTTTGATCTGCCATGAATGCAAGCTAAATGTCTTATGGTCAGGTGGAACTTCTCGATATCCTATCATGAAAATGAGGTCTTGTCCCAAAGTGACTAAGCTATATCGGTCTCCGAAAAGAATATAAATTTTGTTGAGTAATTGTACCTTGATCTTTTAATCCAACGAGCTTATACTAGCATGAGGGTCTTATAATATGGAATGAGCGAAAAAGTTGTACTTTGAAGTAGTGGTGTCAAGGCATGGTATCAATATTGGCAATCTCTGGTAGAGGGGTTTCTTTCGCATCTAAGGTCAAATAGCAAGTAGGTATAGTGGTTACTTTCGAGATTCGTTCATGAGTTATGCGTGTTCCTTCTTGGAGATATGGTTTCTAAAATTAACAACATTTATTTGAGTGAAACATTGTGAAATTTGGTCATAAATGTATCTTGGAGTGACTTTATTTGAAGTTTGTAATGAATATAGTTATGTAAAGATGTGACTACGAAATATTTTGTATTTTGATAAAAACAATATATATATATATATATATATATATATATATATATATATATATATATATATATATATATATATATATATATATATATATATATATATATATATATATATATATATATATATATATATATGTCTTTGGAAAAAGGGAGTTCAAGAAGATTGTTGCTTAAACAAAAATGAGTTTTAAATCCAACCATTGAAAATCAATAATTTGTCGTACTTCGTAAGGTTTGCAAGAAAACTTTTTGTTTGTACAAAAATTTAATTAGACTTTGACTTACTTGAATTGTTACTATCTCTGAAACACGAAAACTAGGGTAGTCACTTTTATCTTGGTCAACATGACCATCTAATCATAAAGACATCTTCGTCTTTATTAATCATATTGTCTTACTTGCATCTTTCCAAAGTTGTAATTACATGTCAAATCTACTAATGTGACCACCTTGGTCGGTGGAGTGTTGCTAGAGCGACTAATGATGTAATCATCGGCTTAGAATGTGGTGTAATCAAACTTGATAATGAAGGGAGAGTTGTGATGAGTTCCATTATGATGGTTAATACCGTTCAAGGCATCTTGTTGGTTTATTGTGTTATGGAGGTATGAGTCGATCACATCTAAGATAATATAGAGTCCTTGTGATAGATGCCACCCTTGGGCGATTTGTTGCAATTCTTATTGTGTTTGTGAGGCTTGTGGTATTATTCAGAGTGTATCGTCCAAACACTCATGGGTAATCTCAAATAATTAGAGGTCATTGTCTAATGATGAAGGGTAGTAGATTGTCAAGCAGTAGAGGCTCTCAAACTCTCACCAACCTCAAACCCATAAGGTGGTGTAACGTGTGGTATGTCAAATAGTGGTTGCTTCTTAAGCGGCCTGTCATATATGGGTGTAAAGTCTCTGAGATGTGATGGTGATAATAGTAAATGGAATGCTACCCTCTTTCGCACAATCTCGCGACATCTAAGAGGTAAAACTGAAGTACACACTATGGGACGACCAATAGTGTAATAAGTAGCTGATAGTGGTAGTAGTATGATGAGGCGAAAAATGAACCACTTTTAGGGGGTCATTTAAGCCCGGAATTGAATTTATTTGATCAAATATTGCCCTAAATCATTCCTTTTGTGATTTTAGGTACTTTGGGAGTGAAATCTGTAAAAGGAAGCAATTCGGACGTTTTTGGAGCATAAAAGTGAAGAAAACGCCAAAGTCTTAATTTTCCTTGCTGGGAACAGTAGGTGACGGCGTCAAGAGCAACATCCTGACGGTGTCGAGAGTAAATTGCATGACGGCCCAGTACAAACATGAAGGCGTCACAAGTAGAGCGTCAAGAGTAAAACACGTGACGGCCTGAAAGACCCTAACACATGACGGTGTCAGATGTAGATCAAGGCAGTCCGAGAAGTATTTTGGCGGTGAGATGTCGGCGTCACCTATTTGGTCTTGACACCGTCAGCCTCAATTTCCTATATATAGTTTTCTAATTTTCATTCATTAAAAAAAGAGAAGTTTTGGAGAAACCCTAAGGCCGAACCTATTACGAATTTTACAGGTTTTTCAAGGGTTTTCAGCGCTTGAACCCTTTCATGTGTAATTGAGATAAGTGTTCTTCTAATTCAATCAATATGTCTATGTGTTGGTTGTCTATATCTTGTTCTTGTCTTAATTCCACCATGCTAGGCTAGATCTATCTTGTGTTTGCTTAGATCTAATGAAACCTAGATATTGATTATGTGTTGATTACTTGTTTATGGTTGTATTGGATGAATGATTTCGATGTTAGACTTAAGAAAACTGGCAGATCTCCAAATGGTAACATGCTTGAACGTCTTAGGAAACATGAACTGACGTGCACTAGGTTTTATTGGTTGTATTTAATGTATGAGTAAATTCTAATGATCCCATGTTAGGAGCTTCTTAGCCGGCTCGACATAGGAGTGAAGTAGGCACTCATAGGATTGGGGAATTAAGTGCGCCACCCCATGAATGGTATTAAGGAATACAATCCGTCATCCACGCAACTATAACAAGTAATTAACGTGTAAAAGATATCTAGGGAGTAGTGAAATCTAAGTAAACACAATTTCTCCACTTATTGCTCACAACCTTAGTTTAATTTAGTTTTATTTTCATTTCTAGTATTTTATTCTGATTGCATCTTTAGTATTGGGTTAGTTGAATAGCAACTAATTCCGCCCAAATCCTTCAAACCCGAGATTTTTACTTGCTTTCTAAAAAATATAAAAATACAAAAATAATCATCCCTCACCTCTAGAACTAGTATTTAGGTTTTCTAATCCTAGCGACACTATTCCTAGCTGAACGATCAATCCCCCGGTACTTGTCACTATACTATACTACAACGATCAGGTACACTGCCTGGTGGGGGTTGTAAGCTTCTCGAGATCCCTTGAGAGGTAAAGCCTGGTGCAATCCCTACGCATCAAGGTTTTGGCGCCGCAGCCCGGGGAATAGTTATTGTCTAGGTTAGAATCTCTTTTTATTAGGTCTACTTGCTAGATTCCTTTCTAGTAAGATTTTATTTTTATTTTTAGGTTTTCTTTAGTCTATCTTATTTCTTTGTTTCCTTTGTTCGTAAACTATTTCGATGGATAACAATAACATTGATCGTTTGATTCCCGTTATTCGTGTTTTTCGTCGTAGGATCTTCCAAATGCCCGCCCCACTCCCTTTAGTGGAAAATGAAAACCCACCTAACCTCTCGCCCAACCACCACTTTGACAATAATTCTGAGTTAGAAGAGTCTGATCATGATGATGACCGTAGGGCTAGTCCTTTTTACTATTCAGACTCCGATGAGGATCTTGATGATGGTGATGTGATTAATGAGAATAGGATGGAAGAGGAAATAAACCCTCTTAGGTATGTCGACCCCAGAACAAGGATTGAGAGTGATAGTTCATTCAACATGCAATTTCCTTGTAAGATCGGATTTAGGAGCTTTAACGCCTATCTTAACTCATATCTCCCAATGAACATAATCTCGCGTAATGAATATAATAAAATCATGGTTGATGAGTTAGAATACAAAGGAGAAAATATCATTGCTAGGGCAATGTCATTGCATGTGTTTGTAGGAAGCTTTGTTTATCCTGATGAGTTCATGGTTATGGAGAATCTAGGGGGATTTATTGATAGTAAGTTAACCCAAGTTGTGTTTGGAAAACCTTTCAAAAGGTTGACCAACCTCAATGAAAAACTTATGGAAGGGTTAATTACATTCTCGGATGGGGATGAAGATTTTGTCTACCAAATGCCCCATGCACACCCTAGGTTCAAGGATTTTTCCATGGAGAAGTGTAGTAGGTATCCGCCCATAGAAATGCTAAGTGAGAATGATAAGAGAAAAGGGCTTAAATATACTCATGAAAAGAATAAAAGATACTATCGCGGATATTTAGAGTTAGGAGATGATTATAAGAAAGATGAGGCGACTATTAGATGGCTCACGCTTGGTTATGTGAGCATAAGCGATACACGGTAACCCATGACCTTGAGTCTAGCTACAAGACTCGTAAATAAAGAAAAGCACTTCTTGGGAGGCAACCCATGTTTTGT
The DNA here is from genome assembly GCA_030686995.1 of Artemisia argyi. Taxonomy (NCBI): domain Eukaryota; kingdom Viridiplantae; phylum Streptophyta; class Magnoliopsida; order Asterales; family Asteraceae; genus Artemisia; species Artemisia argyi. The sequence continues at coordinate 71,234,940 of CM060692.1, forward strand.
GTGATTTTTATTTTGTTTGTTTGTTATTTGCTTCCGTATGCATGCTTTATTTTTATTGTTGGTAGATCATGTTTCTAAACTAAATAGTGGAAATACTTTACTTTGTATTGGCCTAGTCTTAACTTCACCTAAAGGTATTTTTGCAAAAGATAAGTGTAAGGGGAAACCCCAAATATGTTTTTAAGAAACAAACCGATCATGATTCTCCACAATATTGAATGAACATGTATATTCGTATTTGTTAGAGTCAAATGCTTGTATCGAGTCATAATGAAGTTTTGCAGGATTTTCCAGGAAGTAGAACCAAGTTTTTCCAGAAATTTTCCGGGACTTAACATAAGAATTTCTGCAGGTCACTTCTAACGGCGTCAAGAGTTTACTCTTGACGGCGTCACGTGTAAAAATCTGGAAATTTTACCAGTTTTGTTTTTCTAACGAAGTCTTAAAGTTTTTGTTGAATTATTAGTTTTATAATCTCCAGGAAATCTGCAAACATCATTCCACAAGCATTATATCTTATTTTGTTTTCTAGGATTTAGTAACATATGTAGATTGCCGCCGATTTTATGCGAGGTTGCCTTGTCTGTTTTCTCAGGATTTACAGGTTATGTATGACAAGAAGATGATTTATATTCTGGAAGGGAAGCTTTGATTGTTCATTTTCTTGGAGGAAGATCTAACCTAGCCACCTTATTATCCATACCGAGCGAATGCCAAATTTAAAATTTTTTACAACATCTAGGAGTGAAACTTTAGCCATAGCAAGCGTCTCATGGATAGGAGATTGTTTGACTAGCACATAACCGTACTTTCAGAAAAATTTTCCACCCAAATATGTGAGGTTCGCCTTTAGATTTGATAGGAAAAGCATTTACTATTAGTGCTTATGAGTGTACCGGTAGCATTTAGATTCTAGAACTTGCGTTAGTGATGCATCCCGAGACCGCTAGTGAGACTACATTCGTGTAGTAGGATTTACTACATGATAAGAGGCATTAGGATCACCCTTGTGTTAAACCCGTATCATAATTACTTGACCATTTAAGTCATATTACTTGGCTAGCTAAGTCAACTAATTTTTCCCACACCCTTAGCGTTGTACTCATTTTTAGTACACGAAACCCCTAGTACACCCCTCCGAGCCTATCTTTTCGTTTCTAACTTTAAGCATTTTACTTAACGGAAGAATTTGTTACACCCCACTTAAATGTACACCCAAATCGCCTTAGCCATCCGTGTATGCACTCATCTTTAGTGCATTATTGTTATTTGTTAAACCCTAAGTTAATTATCTAATTGATTACATGGTTGCTAAGTCGAGTCATATCCTTGTACATATTGTTTTGGGACGATTGGGACTCATGGGTAAAGTACTTATTTTTATGGAGTAATGGGGAAGAACATCATTTATTACCCCCATATGTGCGTTAATCTTAAAAGTGCTCCAAGTGTTTTGATTTTCTTAATTCGAGTCATTAAAATAGTTGATTGTAAAGTATGTAAAGATTCAAGTGTAAGGGGAATTTACATTCCCTATGATGTATTATTTTGGATGGTAGGGTAAGAGTGTATGACAAAAAAAAATCAAAAAATCAAGAAAAAAGAAAAAAAAATAGAAAAAGAAAAAGAGAAAAAACATACGGACTACCATCCCTTTTTATTCTATGTTCATTTTATGTCTTTGTTATTTTTCATTTATTAGCTTAAGTCGAGTCTATTCTTGGCTTAGCAACGCCATATTGTACATGTAATTGACCAAGATTGTTAACTCGCCACCAGTAAAGACTGCCTATATCTAACAAAACCGTGTATTTCATATCCCTACACCTAAAGGTTACAACCCTTTAAAAGACCTCTTTGATAGTTTATCCTAGGTGCTTACGCCATGTGGTGGAGGTTTGATCCTTTCCCAAGCCTATGGTAATCTATTTTGCTATGACAGGTAGTGAGAGATATCTTCCGTTTCCGTATTGTAATTTATACTTTATTACACCCGAGAGATGTGAGTATCTAAACACTATTTGTGAGGTGCTAGCGTATGACCTCCGTGCTTGTCTTTGGTCTTTAGTGGAACGATTATTTGTTGTAATTACTTTTATATTAGTGTTAAATGACCCCTAACTTGTATTTTGACTAGAATAAAAGCACATTTGCTTGAGGACAAACAAATCTCAAGTGTAAGGGTATATGATGAGGAAAAAATGAACCACTTTTAGGGGGTCATTTAAGCCCGGAATTAAATTTATTTGATCAAATATTGCCCTAAATCGTTCCTTTTATGATTTTAGGTACTTTGGGAGTGAAATCTGGAAAAGGAAGCAATTCGGACGTTATTGGAGCATAAAAGTGAAGAAAACACCAAAGTCTTAATTTTCCTTGCTGGGAACAGTAGGTGACGGCGTCAAGAGCAACACCCTAACGGCGTCAAGAGTAAATTGCATTGCGGCCCAGTACAAACATGAAGGCGTCACAAGTAGAGCGTCAAGAGTAAAACACGTGATGGCCTGAAAGACCCTAACACATGACGGCGTCAGATGTAGATCAAGGCAGTCCGAGAAGTATTTTGGCGGCGAGATGACGGCGTCACCTATTTGGTCTTGACGCCGTCAGCCTCAATTTCCTATATATATTTTTCTAATTTTCATTCATTAAAAAAAGAGAAGTTTTGGAGAAACCCTAAGGCCGAACCTATTACGAATTTTACAGGTTTTTCAAGGGTTTTCAGCGCTTGAACCCTTTCATGTGTAATTGAGATAAGTGTTCTTCTAATTCAATCAATATGTCTATGTGTTGGTTGTCTATATCTTGTTCTTGTCTTAATTCCACCATGCTAGGCTAGATCTATCTTGTGTTTGCTTAGATCTAATGAAACCTAGATATTGATTATGTGTTGATTACTTGTTTATGGTTGTATTGGATGAATGATTTCGATGTTAGACTTAAGAAAACTGGCAGATCTCCAAATGGTAACATGCTTGAACGTCTTAGGAAACATGAACTGACGTGCACTAGGTTTTATTGGTTGTATTTAATGTATGAGTAAATTCTAATGATCCCATGTTAGGAGCTTCTTAGCCGGCTCGACATAGGAGTGAAGTAGGCACTCATAGGATTGGGGAATTAAGTGCGCCACCCCATGAATGGTATTAGGGAATACAATCCGTCATCCACGCAATTATAACAAGTAATTAACGTGTAAAAGATATCTAGGGAGTAGTGAAATCTAAGTAAACACAATTTCTCCACTTATTGCTCACAACCTTAGTTTAATTTAGTTTTATTTTCATTTCTAGTATTTTATTTTGATTGCATCTTTAGTATTGGGTTAGTTGACTAGAAACTAATTCCGCCCAAATCCTTCAAACCCGAGATTTTTACTTGCTTTCTAAAAAATATAAAAATACAAAAATAATCATCCCTCACCTCTAGAACTAGTATTTAGGTTTTCTAATCCTAGCGACATTATTCCTAGCTGAACGATCAATCCCCCGGTACTTGTCACTATACTATACTACAACGATCAGGTACACTGCCTGGTGGGGGTTGTAAGCTTCTCGAGATCCCTTGAGAGGTAAAGCCTGGTGCAATCCCTACGCATCATAGTACCTGAGTAGTAAGCGCCCTATTAGTGAAGGAAAGAAAACATATTATCTTCCTTGCAATAAGCATCCTAATATGTCCATTAAGATTGAGTCTGAATACACTACCAAACGGTATTCTATGTATGGGTTGCATGATAGGAAAACCCTGTTCCTATAACAACTCAATGGTGTCAATGGCAATGTAAGTGAAACTAGTAGTAAAATGGTAGTGGAAGATGACAAGGCATCTCCAATGTTGGAATCCGATGAAAGGATGACAGGGTGTGTATCTGAAGACATGTCACTTGTGAACCAGGTCAATATATATATATATATATATATATATATATATATATGAGTATGGGTACAAATAACTCGCACAATGTGTGCCATGAAACAACATGTATAATGAATATGCACCTATGATGAAATGATGAGATGCTATGATGATGTGGTTATAGTCTAGGGTCATGATACATCCTAGTTCGCTATAACCTTAGCTCTGATGCCAATCTGTCACACCCTCAAAATACCTGAATGGCAGCGGAGTAGAATACCTGGGGGTGACTGTCATAGCACCACAGTTACAGTTACATTGAACGACCTAAAGTGTCGTTTGGAAAAATACATCATTTGATCGTTAAAACATTCAGAGTTTACAAAACATAGGTCCCAAAAAGGTGTTGCAAGTTTATGAAAAACAAGTTCAATCCAGATCAAACGTTTCATAAGTGCAGGAAATATATATATGTGAGACGCGTCGACTCCGCGACTTCATGAAGGTCCAAATGCATGCAAGCAGGAGCTACCTTAACAACCTGAAAATACATTGCTAAAACGTCAACATGAATGTTGGTGAATTCCATAGGTTTGTAAGTTAAATCGTATGTACACTAGCCACAAGTATAAAGTAAACCGAGAAAAATGTCAAAATGCTACATTGTCTCTTAAGCTCATGACCCCGAAGCTAGACAAAATATTGTATTGGCCCCAAAGGAGTGTTTACCAGACACTCAAATAGTTTAGACATGAAATACATTCGTACCCGTTGGAGCAACCCAAACACGAATGGAGGCGTCACCCTCGATAGATCTATCCACTCACTCTCGCTTGGCATTATAATTAACGGTCCATGATAATAAAGGCAACTTAAGCAATGTATGGAATTTAATACTTGGGCATGTACAAAAATAATTGAGGCAATGTATTCTCCCCCGTGGGATTTGAAATCAAATAAGTAATTGAAAACGGGGCTATGAAAACTCATCTGAAGTGATAGTACAATGTGGTGAAATAATCGAGACAACAAGGCGCAAACACTAGCCACAACCTAATATGAGTAATAACGATCTATCTTAGATCATGCCGTGATGTAATGAATGCACATGCACATGATACCTATACCACTCGTAACTTGAAAATACTAGTTATTTTCAATGTAGGTAATTTCCATACTTAAGAAAAATAAGTCCAACTAGAATAATAAAAACTTGTCGTAATATATCGTATATAAAAATATTAGTGTTATATTCCTCGTTTTGAAAACCTTAAAATAACGTCTAGTAGTCGCATAAATAAACCTTGGGTCGTACGTACTTTGTTAGTTAAGAATAAAATCCTTGAATAAGAAATCTAGAAAATATATCATTTAGTACGTAGTTATATTATTTTTTAGTAGTGACTAAATATATATATATATATATATATATATATATATATATATATATATATATATATATATATATATATATAGTTTTGACGATTTTAAAACGTGTATAACTTGGTCGTTTTAAGTTCATTTTCCTCGTTCTTTATATCCACGGATTCGTCTTAGTATGTCCTCTAGGTTACGTTTAACGCCTCTATTTGTCCGTCGAAAATTGTCAAACAACACGCAGTTTTTCAGAAAAATAGTTTTCGTCAATTAACTTGCAAAAATCATAACTTTTTCGTTATAAGCTCGTTTTAATCTGTTCTTTCGCCCACGGCTTCGTTTTTGAAATTATTTTCTAGTTCTTTGGTCAAAAATTACCCATCACCTACTGAGTTTCCCACGTTTTAAAAATAGTGACAGTAGGTATATGTAATGTTTCAAAAACCATTTCTAGGGTTCCAATCTAGTTCCAACTTCAACCAAACCACTTTCAATCACCACAAAACTAGTCTAATCCTACCATACACCTTCTTAGAGTGTCATGGGTTTCTAAACATCATAAATCAAGTGGATCTAACAAGGATCTACCTATAATCTATTTCTATGGCTCAAAAATTAGATGTATAAAATGAAGTGGTATAAATAGCATATGCATATAGATCTTGTATATAAATCATATGAACATTATAAAAACTTGGTAAAATTATAAAAATGAGTTTCATACACATACTTGAAAGATTAGTGAGCTTATGGAGATGAAAACTTATAAAACCTTTGGTTTTTATCACAAAACCTTAACTAGAAATACATATGAGACTTAATTAACACTTGATCTTGAAAAATTTATGGTTTCTTGCTTGTTTTTGGGTGGAGGTCGAGCACCACCAAGAAGAGAGAAAAAGAGAGTGTTTCTTGTTTGTAGATCTTGAAATGAGATGAAAAGATAACTTTTTAGTATATATATTATATAAATCAAACCAATAATGGATACATTAATTGACATGGTAACATTTTCAAAGTTGTAAGATATTATCATGGAGGGGGGCTGCATTTTATGAAAAAGTGAAGAAAACATGTAGCTAGTGTAAGATAGTTAGTATAATTCTTGTACTATTATTATTAGCCGTACGATATAAATTTAATAAATTTTCAAAATACCGGGTAAATTAATATATAATTTATATATTATTAAAATAAACATAGAAATATATTAGGATCATAGTCGGGAGTGTCGGACGTGTTAGTCACATTATTGGTCGCGTGTTAACGTTTATTTAAAAATAAACATACGTAAAAGTCAATTATACCAAAAATAGTAATTGGAATATCCTACGAGTGGAATAGTATGCAAATGCTATTGTAATGATATGTAAGTCATTTCTAGTCCATATGAAGTGTCCCTACTGATGATGCATGAATTCGTAGCTTAACCTGACCGGTTACGCGAATTTAATTACCCGTAAACTAAATTTACGATGAAATGAATAAAGTACATGAATAGTGGTTTCTCCTCGGAAATGAATAGTGTCATGTGAATAGTAAATTTTCTGAATGCTTCTCGGAATCTCAAACTGACACCAAAAATGATGAATAGTAAAATGATGAATAGTGATCGGTGAATAGTAAATGGTGAATAGTAACTTCCGAGATGAAAAATGAAATTTCGACATCTGAACAAGGACTTGAAATTACGAATTGTGACAATTATCAATAATGAACCTATTAACAATCAATTACAAACAAGCTATATTAAGTTTTCAACGATAGTATTATGCATAAATTATACCGTCAAAAATTAAAGCTTAAAAATATGATACTAAATGAGTTTCTATAATCACAATTTTGTATTTTTACAAATATTAAAAAACTAACAATATTAGAGTAATATTTTTTTATTACGTAAATACTAACAAAACACTATATAAGTATAGATATATTTGTATATGTTTATATATTAATCGGGCGGGGCGGGGCGGGGCGAGGATACCCCGCTTCCCGCCCCAAACCCGATTAAAATCCTCGTTTAATCCCCAAACCCGCCCCGTAACCTGATTAGCGTGCCCCACCCCGCCCCAATCAGTTCTTGTTTCGGGTTTCCCCCTCGGGTTTGGATTTTTTTGCCATCCTTATGTAGCGAACAAATTTTTTTACTTTTATGGGTATTTTATTTCAAATTCATTCTTTTTATGGTACCATATGTGACATTTTTGCCTTTCAGCCAAAAAAATTTTCTATTCCGTATTGGCTAAGAGAGGCAAAAATATGTCTAAAAATTTCGCAAAATAGTCTAAAACGATGAATTTGAAAGAAAAGTGCCGTAAAAAAATTTGTTCGTTATCTACAAAAAGATATGATAACAAGTATGATATATATATTTTTTAGTGATTTGCCCATTCTTGAAATTAACATGATATTCTGTGGTATATGGGTTGTCGGGAGATCTATAGTTTGTTGCATGGGACGATAAACTATCATTCATAATTTATAGAAATTATGTGAAAGGTAAAAAAAATCATTAACAAGCTGTCTTAACTCGCACATACGTTGAAAGTGTGTATGTTAGAAAATATGAGAGTCTACACTTAACATATAACATGTACTACTCGCGTACCCACGTGTTACGGTGTTGGGTACCCATGTAATTAAATTTCTTGCTAGCAACTATTTTTCGAGTATACATTTTTTGAGACAATAAATTATCAATAATGTTGCTAAAAGATTTATGGTGATGAATATATAAAGAAGATTCAGCATTTATAATTGTATTATGTGTCATAATTATAAGTATTATTCCCTCTGTCTCAAAATATAAGTTTAATTTCACTTTTTGAATCGAATTTTTAAATTAAATATTTTTGTTTGTATTATATAACACTTAATGAAAAGTATACCAAATGAAAATACATTTATATATTTTACATCAAGTATTATTTAATACAAACAAAAATATTTAAAGTTAAAGTTCGATTTAAAAAGTCAAATTAGACTTGCAAAAGAATGATTAGGAAGAGAAGGCAACTACCTGAGAGCATTTATTTATCGATCTGCTATCTTTCGTTTGGTTTATTAGTTATGACATTATTGATGGTTGGCAAGGGTGGAAAGTGGTAGCGATGTTGACGGAAAATCCCGGTGCGCATGGGCTTATTGACATATAATAAGTATTTTTGTTTCATTTTCATGAATCTGGAATGATATTTATAGTTTAAATCTTTTTCTTTTGTGTTGAGAAATTAACAAATACAAACAAATTAAAGAAGGCAATGAATAGCAGCTTAATGGAAGACATATTAGTCATTTTCCTATGCTGATATTTATGGTTTTAATATTTTCCGTTTGTGTTGGGAAATTAATATACACCAATAAATTAAATGAGTCAATGAACCTCAGTTTAATGGATGACATATTAGGCCCGTTTGGTATGTGTGATTTGCTTGGGTTTTGGATTTAATTAATGCAAATCATGTGTTTGATTGTATTTATGGGGTTTAAAATTGGGACTCAACCCCAACGGTCTCACACTTTTCAAAAGTAGGGGGAGGGGGTGGGGTTTGACAAATATTTATGTTTTTTGTGCCCCACTTACAACTTTACTCTTAATTATCTTTATATTTATTTTTAATAATAATATTTTTTAGGAAAAATTATCTAAAAAAGCATCATATTTGACATTTTTTACCGTTGTGTGTACTCAACTTTTTTTTTCCTAAAGTGTCACTAAACTTTGTAATTTGGTACATTGTGTGTACCCGGTGACCTGATAACCGGGCTCGTCCTACATGGAGCCAGTTGCTTGCCAACTCAACTTTTCTTACGTACACACAATGGTAAAAAATGTCAAATATGATGCATTTTTAGATAATTTTCCCTTTAAAATTTCAAAAAACATATTTTCGAAAAAAATTTAAAAAATTCGAAAAAATTTCTAATTTTTTTTTGAATTTCTAAAAATTTCTAAAAATATTTTTTAGAAAAAATAAAAAAAGAAAATTCTAAAAAATATTTTATAAAAAAAATCGAATAAAATTTTTTTTTTGAATAAATTTTTTTAAAAAGAACTATTTGAATAAAAATATTTTTTAGAAAAAATGTTTTTTAAAAAATATTTTTATTCAAATATTTTTCTAAATTTTTTTTTTTATTTTTTTTTAAAAAATATTTTTTCTAACATATTGTTTAGAAAAAATGAATAAAAATAATTTTTTTTAAAATTTTTTAGATTTTTTTTTTAATTATTTTCAAAAAAAATTAGAAAAATTTTCGAATTTTAAAACTTTTTTTCGAAAATATGTTTTTGGAATTTTAAAATTCAAAAACATTTTTTCGAAAACCTTTTTTTTAATTCAAAAACATTTTTTCAAAAACATTTATTCATTTTTTCTAAAAAATATTTTAGAGAAAAAAATATTTTTAGAAAAAATAATTCTAAAAAATATTTTAGAAAAAAAAAATTTAGAAAAAAAATAAAAAATTTTAGAAAAATATTTGAATAAAAATATTTTTTAAAAACATTTTTTCTAAAAAAATATTTTTATTCAATATATTTTTTTAATAAAGATGAGGGTTTTGGCGGCGCCGTCATACTTGACCCTCCAGTTGGCGGCGCAGTTGTTTCAGAAGCAATGGTGGTAGAAATCTCCTCCCATGATTCTTCTTCATGATTTCAATTGTAGTTGACCTTGTTGAAGATATTTTTCCCCTTTCTTATCTATTTTTCCCTTACCTTTGCCAGGATGTTGAGGTCCGAAATTCGAAGTGGAATTTTTTATTTGCCCATTCCTAGTCGTCATGGGGCATAAAAGGGTCCCAGAGTTCCCATGTGAGCCACATCAACATGAAGGAAGATGAATAGTTTATAGTGGTGGTGGCGGTGTATATTAACGCGACGTGGTGGTGGTGTATTTGGCCAGAAATGATGAGTGTGGGTGAGGTGTGGGTGTCGGCCGAGAAGAAGAGAGAAATGATGAGTGTGGGTAATGGTGGAGTAGGGTTTTTTTGGGAATAATATATTAAGTTGGGGAAAAAGGAAAAAAAATAAAGGGAAAATTATCTAAAAATGCATCATATTTGACACTTTTTACCATTGTGTGTATGTAGGACGAGCTGATTTGGCAAGCAACCGGCTCCACGTAGGACGAGCCCGGTTATCAGGTCATCGGGTACACACAATGTACCAAATTACAAAGTTTAGTGATACTTTAGGAAGAAAAAAAAGTTGAGTACACACAACGGTAAAAAGTGTCAAATATGATGCTTTTTTAGATAATTTTCCCTGTTTTTTATTACAAAAATATTATGTAAAATAATTAATACTATTAAATATTATTTTCGCTCTCCTACATCAAATCCTAATCCAAATCCTAATCTACAACTTTACATTAAAATCAAAATCATAATCTAAATTCATCTACAAACCAAATGGGCCCTTAATCATATTTCTTTGCCAAAAATTTAATTTTCAAATAACCTATATAATTTCTATCTAGTTAAGACAGAACCAAATCATAGCCCAATGGAGGGTCACACAATCCAATCACCTGAAAGGAGGACGCGTCACCCTTTGTTACGGCGATCCACCTTGAACGCGTCGCATAAGAAAAATTGGGAGGGCTAGGTCTTTCCATCGACTGAGTCTTCTCGTTTCTTGGGGAAAAAAATAAAAAATAAAAAAATACCTCAACGGTACCAAAAAAAAAAAAAAAAAAAAAAAAAAAAAAAAAAACCTTTAAAGTTTATATTTATTTAATCCTTATAAGTACCATAATCCTCTTTCATTTTCATTCAAACATTCAAACACATTCTTTATTATACACTCTACACATGTCATCTAAAACAAATGAATTCCCATTTTTTTTTTTTTTTTTTTTTTTTTTTTTTTTTTTTTTTTTTTTACATCCTCGAATGATGAAGAAGTTAGTACTATCGTTTTAAAAGAGGTCATTATGGTTTTTCAAGCTTTGACTTCTACAATTTCAAAAATTTCCGCACGGCCGATGTCTCTTAAGAAAATAACATATATGATCTACATATGCATCATATTACATAATAGTGATTTGCTAACGCGTGCCCACTGGGTACCTCATAAGATGTAAACAAATGCATTTAATATTTAATTAATACACTAAAACTTTCTTCTTATAATAAAAAACACATTTAATATGGGAGGTGATTTGTACACCATTTTTATTTGCCATGTATCACTAAATTATGAATAACGGTGTTATACTGTGTGCATTACTGGTGTGATTTAGGGGTGTATAGTCAAAAAAAATGGTGCACAAATCATCTCTCATTTAATAAACCTTAATTAAACTTATATTTACCATAATTAAATATGATTTTTAATTAAATACACTCAAACTTTCCATATATTTACACTTTATAAGGTGTCCACTGGATACCCGTTAGCAAATCCCTACATAATATGATTGTAAAAGACAAAGGGAGGGCAATCTCTCCCGACTTTTATCCAGATTAGCAACATCATAATGAAGATCTCGTATGAACGCATGAAGAAACGTTACAAGTTGTTAGAGATTTAGTAAACGAAAAAACTCATTTAAGTCTTAAAGCCGATTTAGTGAAACGCATTTAGCGTCAGACAAATGAATACTAATTTGTAGTTTCATTTTATTTGAATTTTTTTGTAATATTTTTAATTTTATTTAAATTATTAATGTAATGTCTTTTAATTATTAATGAAATTTTAAATTTATTGTTTAAAAAAAATAAAAATGAAAAGAAAAAATAAAAGTGATGATTGTGATTGTTTTATTTCACTAATTTGCTTATTAAGGAGGTTGTAAAGAGAGAAAGTTTAGTCCGTGGTCATATTTACTCCCTGCTACACTTGGTAATACTTGCCTTTCCTTATTGGGCCTAGCAGATGCAATGGGCTTGATAACATACCGTATGTATGTCGATGATTGTTGTGTACTCGTAATTCCGTATTATGTCATTACAAAGTTCATTTCACATACTTATACTAAAAGTTATATACTCATAATCAAGCACAATATTCTCAAAAATAATAATAAATAAACAAATAAATCAAGCACAATACATTGCAACAAAAAGTGAAATTATTTTAATGCTGACGAAATTGCAGTTCCTTCAATGCTAATGATACAAAATGTGACTTTCATTAGACTTTTAATTTTTATGACTAAGGCTATGGTTATGTTTGGCAAAAGTAACTGTAAGCAGTAGCAGTGAGCTGCGAGCAGTAGCTGTGAAAAATGAGCTTTCCGCTCACAGCTTTCTAAAGAAGCATTGGAAAAATGAGCTTTCCTAAAAAATAGTAAAGCTCACCACTCTTTTGCCAAACAACACTGAAAATAAAAAAAACTCATTCTCACCGCTCATTGATCAAAAAAGCTCCGTGCCAAACATAGCCTATGTTTGGCAAAAGTAGCTGTGAGCAGTAGCAGTGAGCTGTGAACAGTAGCTGTGAGCAGTAGCCAAAAAAGCTCACAGCTTCATAAAGAAGCATTGGGAAAATTAGCTTTCCTAAAAAATAGCAAAGCTCACAGCTCTCATGCCAAACGAATACTAAAATAAAAAAGCTCATTGTTCACCGCTCCTTGCCCAAAAATGCTCCAAAAAGCTTTATGCCAAACATAGCCTAAGTTTTAAGATATGGAACATATTTTTTCAAAAGTACCGAAATACGTAAAATACTAAAGATATTACTTACTATATCGCTAAGAAACTTTCAAATTTTACACAATAAACGCAATTTTGACCGATTTTTTACCTGTTTGACCGGTTTGTAGGTTAACACTTAAAAAAACATACATTATTGGTCCCTGTAGTTTGCGCCTGTTTTCACCGGTCATCCTTTAACTTTTTTCAGTTATAAAAGTTACAATAATGGTCCTTGTCGTTTGGGTTGACTTTCACCTTTGGTCCCTTTTTACAAAAACATTTTTTTTTCAATTTTTTTCAAAAAAAATAAAATTCTTTTCGAAAATCTTCTAAAAAAAATTCTTTTTGAAATTTTTTTTCTACAATTTTTTTTCAAAATTTTATTTTCAAATTCTTTTTTTTGAAAAAAAATATTAAAAAAAAATTTCAAAAAATAATTATCGAAAAAAAATTTGGAATTTTTTAGAAAAAACAAAATTCTAAAATATACTTTTAAAAAAAATCCGAATAAATTTTTTTTAGAAAAAATATTTGAAAAAAAAATATTTTTAAAAAACATTTTTTCTAAAAAATATTTTTATTCAAATATTTTTCTAAAAAAAAATTTCGAAAAAAATTTAATTCGAATTTTTTTAAAAAAATATTTTTTAGAATTTTTTCTAAAAAAATATTTTTTAGAAATTTTTAGAAATTCAAAAAAAATTAGAAAATTTTTTTGAGTTTTTTAATTTTTTTTTCGAAAATATCTTTTTTGGAATTTTAAAATTCAAAAACATTTTTTCGATTTTTTTTTTTTTAATTTTGTCTTTTTTTTTTTTGAAAATTTTTTGGTGGTGATGGACTGTGTAAACACGGACGAAAAAGTGGAAAAACGGAAGAAAATATGTAAAAACGGATGAAAACGTGTAAAAATCGAACAAAAAGTGTAAAAACGGACGAAAACTTGTAAAAACGGATGAAAACGTGCAAAAACGAACTTTACACGTATAAACACGGACGAAAAACTGAAAATAATGGCAAGGGACCAAAGGTGAAAGTCAACCCAAACGACAAGGACTATTACTGTAACTTTTATAACTGAAAAAAAGTTAAAGAATGACCGGTGAAAACAGACGCGAACCACAGGGACCAATAATGTATATTTTTTTAAGTGTTAACCTACAAACTGGTCAAACAGGTAAAAAAATCGGTCAAAATTGCGTATATTGTGCAAAATTTGAAAGTTTCTTAGCGATATAATTAATATCTTTCGTATGTTACGTATCTTCAAAATTAGTCCTAATTTTTAAGGATGATCTACGTAGGTAGTCTCTATAACAGGAATAGTTTGTGTCAAAATAAACTACGTCATACGCTTTTTTTTTTTTTTTTTTTTTTTTTTTTTTTTTTTTTTTTTTTATGAACGGCACTACGTAGTACGTATTTATATTTTACAGTTGATCGATATCATTTCAACTTGAGTTTTACAGAATGTTATGGACGCCGGTCTCTTCTCATGTATTTCCATTAATAACTCTTTGACAATTTCTAATTTGTTCTATGTGGATGATGCTGTTTTTGTTGGAAAATGGGATATGTCGAATATCAATTATATTGTTAATGTATTGAAGTGCTTTCATATGGCTTCCGGCCTCAAAATAAACCTTCATAAAAGTAAGATTATGGGAATAGGTGTTCCTACAGAAGAGGTTGAGTTTGCAGCTAGAGTTGTTGGGTGCTCGACTTTTTCTACTCCTTTCACTCGCCTTGGAGTTAAAGTTGGCGGAGTTATGTCTAGAGTTAATTTGTGGGATGAAGTCATATCTAAGGTGTCTTCTCGGTTATCCAAGTGGAAGCTCAAGACTTTCTATAAGTGGTCGACTCACGTTAATTAAATCTGTCTTAAGTTCTATTCCGTTATACCATATGTCTATTTTCAAAGTTCCTATGGGAGTCCTTAATAGAATGGAAGCGATTCGTAGGAATTTTTTTAATGGGTTCGATGGTTCGGATAGGAAAATGGCAATGACCAGTTGGAATAAAGTATTAGCTTCTAAAAAATATGGTGGCCTTGGTGTTTCTAGTCTATTTGCTTTCAACCGTGCTCTCCTTTTCAAATGGATTGGCGTTTTCTAACACAAGGTTCTTCTGTATGGGCTAGATTTATTAAAGCTATTTATGGTGATAAGGGCGCAATCGACTCCTTTGGTTCTATTTCTAGGCGTTCTCCTTGGCTTGATAACGTTCGGGAATCTTCTTATCTGGCAAACAAAGGTATGGATCTTTTGGCTCTTGTTCGTAAAAAAGTTGGTAACGGGGAAGACTCTTTATTTTGGGAAGATACTTGGTTAGGCGAGACGGCTTTGAAGCATCAATTTCCAAGATTATTCGTGTTGGAATCTTTAAAACATATTACTGTTGCTGATAAGTTGAATAGTGTTTCTTTGGTTACCTCTTTTCGTCGTGCTCCTAGAGGTGGTATTGAGGAAGCTCAGCAGGTTATCCTTCATTCTAAACTCGATGGTATAATTTTACCTTCAATGTTAGATCGTTGGGTTTGGTCTTATGAGGCCTCGAGTGAGTTTTCGGTGAAATCCGTTCGTAACTTTATTGATGATAACCTTTTGCCAAAGGAGAATGTTCCTACTAGATGGGTAAACGTTATTTCTATTAACGTCAATGTCTTTGCTTGGAGATCTCGTTTGGACAACCTTCCTACCCGGTTGAACTTATCTCTTAGAGGAGTAGATATTCCTTAAATCCTTTGCCCTTTTATGTAACATCTCGGTGGAGTCTATTTCTCATCTCCTTTTTTCTTGCTCTTTGGCTCGACGGCTAAGAAGAAAAATGTTAAGTTGGTGGGAGCTAGAAGACATTGCAATTGACACATATGAAGAATGGTCGTTGTGGTTCAATAATATACGGTTCTCCAAGTGTGTTAAGATGATTTTTGAAGGTGTTAATTATGTGATGTGGTGGTTAGTTTGGAGGTTCAGGAATCTTCTCCTTTTCGGTGAGTCTCAACCTTGTAGAGACATCCTCTTTGATGATTTAGTTCATTTATCATTCACTTGGTGTTGTAATCGAGGTAAAGCTAAACTCAACTGGGATACTTGGATGAAAATCCTAGTACTATTAGTTTGTATTTTTTCTAGCTCATTGCTAGTTTTAATAATATAGTCGTTAAAAAAAAAAAAAAATGTAGATGCTCTCGCTTACTTTGGAAAGGTAGCCCATTACTCCCTCCATTTCATATTTATTATTTATATTTTTCATTTCATTGTTCTAAATTAATTATTCATTTCAAAAAATAGATAAGAAATTTAGTTCAAGTTTACTATATTATCCTTATTTTAAGCTATTATTACAATCATTGAAAAAGTTTCAAATTAATTAATTAAGAGTAAAATTGTTATTCTTCAAAATGTAAAAAAAAAAAAAGCTGTAATGATTATGTTTTTTTAAACTATGTTTTTTTTTTTTCTGTAGACAATTATTTTAGAACATTAGTAGTATATTTTATATTGTATGTTTGTGAAAGGGATTGCATCCTTAGAAAAGGTTAAAAGATATGATAAGCAATCATAATAGAAGTCAAAGGGTTTGTACCCATAATCTAACTTTTATAATGTAAGGTTGGCCAAGGTTGCTCTACCTTTAAGATAATCTACAATATTTATAGTTTTTGTGATGTATAATATAGTTTGCATACAATTTAAATACTGTATTATTTTGAAGATAATATAGATGTACTTGAATTTTGATAGTTGTTGACATTTTCAGGTCAAATATCCATGGCAATGTTCATATTAAGAAGGTGACAAATTTGTACCATTATTTTATCTATAAACGACCGACATTTATAATTAAGATGATGCTTCGAAAAATCTTTGATGTTACGTAAAATTATTTATCTAGCATTTTAACTGAAGCTACCATATTCTTTTTGCAGAATTGTAGTGTTTAGTAATTTTTTTTTTTTTTTTTTTTTTTTTTTTTTTTTTTTTTTTTAACCTTATGCACGGGATCATGAGTTTATGTGATTTTTGTTATACTCATAAACTCTTATTTTCTAACTTGTTTGCTTATTATGAATAAACATTGGGGATGTGTATATGAACTGGAAACAAACTGATAAATCCAGGGGTTTTATCTGTATAATTAAAATAATTACTTCGTCCTACTTTGCTGCCCGCTAACATATTTAACATTGTTAAAGAAAAACATATTCTAACAAATTTTAACGTGTGCAATAAATGCATATTTTAGTTAACAAAATGTTACTTTACTAAAATTTCCAATTTTATGATGTTGCAAATATTTAAAGATGGGGGTGAAAAAGTATTATCAGGTAAACACTTAGAAAAGAATAGAAGAAGCACTTAGCAACGAAAACAAAATACAGAGTAATAAATAATGATGAGTACAATATATTATATAAAGGATTTTGCTAATCACAACTTCTGGGTTATGATTAATTCTTTTGTGTAAAAATAGCATTTAATAAACTCATTATTTTTATATTATTGCAAATTTAATGATTATAATTATAAAAGATGTTGTTAAATATGAAATATTTAATGTTAATTAATTATTAAGTTTTTAATTTAGTTAAGCTTAATCACACTACTCATACTATTATAATTAGCAAAACCCTTAAACAAATATTGCAATACCCTAGTTACCGAAAGAGTATCTAACATATGTTTAGACTAAAATGGTAAATAAGCAAATGAAAATTATGAAATACTCCGTAGAAAAACCATGGCGATTGTGACTTCCTAATGGGCTAATGTAATGGATAAATGTTACTATAATAAAGAAAGATATAATCCTTATCTCGTTTATATACATAAAAAGAATTATTTTAGATAGTTTCACATCTCAATTTCAGATAATTGAGTTTTAAAAGATAAAGTAGAATTGTGTCTGATACTATCTATGTCACCTTATATTAAATCTTAACGGCTAATCATCTTTAGCTCGAAGATTTTAAGTTCATTTATACAAACTAGTTGGATACTCGTGCACAGCGGCGACGATAAATATAGTTATATTATAATATAGTAAACGAATTGATAGCCCAACTTTTCCAGCAACTTTCTACCCGCTTAATGAATTCGTTTCACAACACTCCGAATGTATATATTAGTTGTATTTATTTGCATGGATTTCCTGTTGCTTTCCCGTTACATTATTATTCCCGCTATAAAAATACCCTCGCAATCTCTTACCCGTCAAACACTCCCCCCAAAAGTATATGATTTTGTCGAAGCAAGATTGTATTAATTGAAATAAAGGTTAAAGTGGTAAAATTTTGAATTAATAAAAATAAACCCACTAAGATGTAAAAACTAAAAAACTCATAAAAAAAAATATCAAAATGGATGTTGAATTAAAAAGCACAAAATTTTAAAAAATATGTTGAAATTAGATCGTAAAACAGATAAATAGATAAAAAGGTATTTCAATTTGAAAATAAAGGTGAATTTTAAGTTAGAAAGTGACACATGTCATTTCATAATTGAAGTTCTTTATCTTAATTTTTTTTAGGAGTTAGGCTTGGAGTTAGTTGAGAAGTGACACATGTCAACTTATAATTGGAGCTCATTATCTTAATTTTTGGTTAGGAGTTAAGTTTGGAATTAGATGCATTATATAATAGTATAGGTATAAGTTACTCACATATTTAGATTAATTTATCTTTTTAACTAAATAAAAAATTCATTTTCACTCTCTTTTCAAAAAATCAATGTCGCTTAAACTATTATAAATAGTTAAGCAAAAAAAAATATACCATCACGACGAGCATTTAATTATCTTATCTGATTTACTTTCGACAAACGACAAACTTTTTCTTTTTGTTTGTCTTACTTTTTATTTTTCTTACTTTTTTTCGTTATTGAAACTTGCTTAATAAATCACATATGATTCAACACTACTATATATGTTCGAACATAAGAACCTATAGTAAAATAAATATAACTCTTTATCAAAATTCTCAAAGTTTCATCGTATCGGAAACTAGACATGCATAAGTTTCTAACTATGTATAATACATTGTATTTCGAATTATAAATTAGAGCAATTAGTTCGTCAAAATTTGACAAAACACATAAAATTACATGTGATTTAAGTATATATGATCTTTATCACATGTGATTTTTATCACATGTGATTATAGAGTTTTCATAATTAAACTGCTATAATCTAGAGGTTCATATACAATGTGTTCTATATGCTTGGAAAACCATGAATATGATTTGCATCACAAAAAGCGGAAAAACTTTTTAATTTATTATACTAGTTATGTCAATTTTAATACAGCTGTTTAGTGTTCAAAATTTTAAATTATTGTTAAAACACATGTGATATATTATGTGAATTTTAATGCTAGAAAAAAGTGAAAACAAAACGTGAAAAAAAATTAAATTTTTTATTTTGTCGAAAGTATATGAAAATGCCCGTCTAGTGAAAGATGATAAAATATTCGTCGCAACGTTATATTTTTTGTTTAACGATTAACGAATAATGAGATCTTTAAATTAAAAAATAAAAATAAAAATAATAATAATAATAATAATAATAAATTAGTGTAGTGACATTTTTTATTAAAATAGTACAAGTAATTAATGTTTTTTTTCCCCTCAACTGAAAAATATGTTGATGAGATTTGTTCATGTGCAAACGTAAATGATCTCTCCTCTTTGCTTACGTCTGTCATCTATTTATAAAGAAATATATGTAAAGGAATTGCTTCTTTTCACGTGCTTTATAATTTTCTTTTCATTTTTGACATTAAATGTTGCTTTTTAATTTTTTTCACATTGCCGACCTTTTCATCAAATAATCTATGAGATTTGAGTCTACTGATGCATAGACTCAAACTGAGTAAAGCTTTCGTCTTTTGAGAAACATTGTCGTTACCACTTAAATGTTAAACTTGATTACTGAATCAACAAGATACTTGCAAATCTTCATCTAACATAGTTACATAACCATTATTGAGTGCTTACCTCAAATGAGTTACTACATACATAATAACAAAGATGATTAGTGAACGGTTTTACTGCTAGTTAATTATTAAATGCTCTCTAAAACCGTTTGTGGTTAACTAGTTATCAAATTAAGTATAGATTTAAGAAGTTCGATGACAATGGTGGACAGCTTAACAGCTTCATAATTGTGTACGAGCGAATGACAAGAAGAGGTCAACATGATATCGCAGCCAAGGTCACCGTTTGATTTGATCAATACTTCACAAAGAGACAGATTAACAAACACAATAATGAGATACTTTATCCCAAAGTTATATTAATCTCTAAGTTAATTTTATCCTCAAGCTTTGCGAAAATGGACCCTGAACCCACGCGTCTCAAGTTTCCCGGAGGCCTGAAATGAAGTTTAGACTTCGGAGATGAGGTTTTTTCACTGTATTTGTTTTTAGTACCTTATTGTACATAAAAATTATTCTTCAAATTAACCTTTTTGATGCAAAATCTTTAATTATGTACTTAAAAACAATTTGGTATAATAACTCTTTTTTCATCAATTAATTAGTCAGACCACTTAATCTATCTTGGGACATTATCGATTGTGTATAGTTTTTCAATAGTTTTAATTTTGGAAAAACTTGTTTTCATCGAAGCAATTGTGTAACATGGAGTTAACATGATTCGATGTGCAATTATGCATATGGAAAAAAATGGATTTTTCATAGTATGAGGACTGTATTGCCACACAGAGCACAAGGTATATTAACTCGGAGTTATTCTTTAACTTAGTGTCACGTCAGCGTCACATCAGCTTTAATCTTTTTACTTTAACTCACAAAAAATACACCTCTTACCTTAACTCACATTAACTCAATTTTTATTCAAATATTTTCATTTTCAACCCCTAAACTAAAACAAATTCTACGTTTATTAAAAAACATTAACATTCATTTTTAAAACACATATATTTTACAATACGGAATAAAAAAAAGAATTACAACGAAATAAGAAAAGAAAAATAATAATTACAATACGGAATAAAAAAAAGAATTACAACAAAATAAGAAAAAGAAAAATAATAATAATAACATAATAACGTAATAAAAATATATCTACTGCTGACGAGGGGCAATTTATATTTGGCGATGATTCGATCTTTTTCCATATTAACCAGCGCCACATAGTTTGGATCTTTGCCGGCAGTGTCGAGCAGCAAAAATTCAAACTCCTTCAGCCTCATTAGCGCTTCTTCTTTTCTGCGGCCACCTGATCTCGCCTGGCGGCCGCCTCATACGTCTTCTCCGCATATTCATGTTTAGCCCGAAACTCTTGGTGCATAGCCTCCCCGAATTAGAACGACGTAAAGGATCCTCCGGTGCTTGTCGTGCCCCCGGTGCTTGTTATAGTCTCGGATTTTTGTTTCTTTGAAGCCCGCTTTTTTCCCATGGGGCGTGGCTCAACATCATGACCAAACAAAGCCTCGTTTGTTTGGCTTGGGACATCGCCGGTTAAATCAATTGGATCCGGCACGTCCCATTTACGATGTTGACGCAAAACATCCCAAGCTTCCTCGTTGTTAAACGGTATGTTGTTATTCTGCTCACGATATATCTGTTTCGCCCGTTTGAGGACATCCATCGGACTTTTCACACTTTTAATATCATGTTCCGCCTGTTTGAAAATAGCGTTGAACTTTCCACAATCACGGTTCAACGTTTTTCATTTGCCTTGAAGCATATCCTTGTTGCGCTCCTTAGAATTCTTTCGGTTGAACTCACGTTGTACACGTTGCCAAAGCGTGTCGCGAGCTTGAGAACGACCGACACGCTCATCCTCAGAAGCGGCTATCCAACATTCGGCAAACAATTTTTCCTCACTTGGAGTCTACTTTGTATGCACGTTATGTTCTCCCTCTTCCGGGCTTGGTTTGGGGTCTTTGGTTTTTTTGAACTTGCGTTTACCACGACTTTTGGGCTTTGTTGAAGACGTAGGTGATTCGGGAACTTCATGTGTTTCAGTGTGTCAATGTTGTGATTGTTGTGTTGGTTGGGTGAATTGAAGATTTGAGAAGTCAGTGTTTAAGGTGTTTTGTTGGGATTGTTGTCAGTGTTGTAATTCTTGATATTGTTGGAATAGTTCTTCGCTCGACATACCAAATATGTTTGGGGTATCCCAATTCAGATTTGACGAGGAACCCATGTTTCGGTTATTCCAATTTGGAGAAGACGAGGAACCCGAATATGGGTTATTCCACCCACCGAGAAGACTCGTAAACGAGTTGTTGTTGCCATCGGACAATTTTTATTTATTTTTATTTTTTTTATTTTTTTTTACAAGTAGAAGTATATTGTAGAGAATAGTTGGTAGTGGAAGTGTGATAAAAAGTGAGAAGTGAAATGGGTATTTATAGTGTTAGAAAAGTGTTTTTTTTTTTTTTTTTTTTTTTTTTTTTTTTTTTTAAATTCAAACGGCTTTTTTTGGGGTGTAAAGTGCAACATTCCAACGGATATATTCCCTTAACGTTGCGTTATTCCATTAACATCCCACGTTAACGCCTTGTTAACGCATGCCAACGGTACCTTAACGTCACGTTATTCATGCCAAGTTATCCCTTAACGTCGAGAAATAGCTAACGTACCCTATGCTCTAACGCATATATACATGAGTTTTAAAAATTGTAAATATATATAAGAGACATAAAAAAGTTGGAGGTCTTCTAATATAAGAGGGATTAAAACGGTTGTTTTACTAGATTTATCCTTGAAACATTCATGTGTCAAGTTATACTTTGAATGACAAGGTGCTCGGGCACCTTTGGACTCTCAAGTATATTAACGATCTGTGACAATGACTAGATCGTTAATTACGACAACTACTGAATACTCCTTTCGTCTTAAAATTATTGTCATGAGTGAGAAATTACAAAGTTTAATAAAAATGGAACCATAAAAAATCTCAACCAAGCAAAAAAAATATTCCCTTAATATATTCTCTAGTTTTTACTTAAAAATGAAAGTGGACAATTATTTTGAGACATTTTAAAAAGAAAATGTGAACAATAATTTTGAGACGGAGGTAGTATTAATTTTCGCAACTCAACAGAAATAGAAATCGACCATTTAAGTTGGGTGACGACCAATTTAAAGTAGCATAAAACTTTGCAAAATTCTAGTGTATTACTATACACTGTACGTGCTATATATAGACAATTTTCAATCATGTGTTTTGTGTCTGAAATAAGGGGTAGGATATACTAACCCTCCCTATTAGTATCTAGTGGTACTTTTGTACTTTTTAATTTTTTTGTTTTGTACTTTTTTTTTTTTTTTTTGAAATATTTTGTATAATATATTTTAGGGTGTATTTGTATGTATTTTGTATAATGTTTGTATAATTGACGTGTAATGTATTTTATTTAAATAACAACAACAATGGTCACGTTAAAAATTACCACATTAAATAATTACAACAACAACTGTTATTATTTAATTAAACAACATCGTTAACACATTATTTAAAGCCACAAAATCTACGACATATGAAGATTATTCATCTCATTTAAAAGATCATGGAGCCGGGCACTTGACTAACAAGCGTGATCCTCAGGATTTCTTGCCATTTCTAACTCCATTTTCAGCGCCTTTATTCTTGCCTTCAACAACTTGTTCTCATTTTTTGTAGCAACGCACTCATTTTTTGTAGCAACGCAGTTTGAGCAATGCGTTGAAGAAGAAGGTTGACTAAAGTGTTCTGCTTCAAATTCATCTTTCCACGCGAAGAATCGACACCCATAGTCTTTTGTACCTGGCTGTTACATGTTAAGAAAATAATAAGAAATTTATTTTTAACAAACAAATTATTTATATAACTAAGCAAACGTATGATTATTTACCACTGAAAGAGGACATGCATAAAACAGTCGCCCACGACTACCATCTTGCCAGGATTTCCGTTCTACAATAAATCCTCTGTTACATCGGCACCAGAAAGGATTTCTTTGGCTCATCTGACCAAAGAATTTGCATAATAATTTACATCATCAATTAATAATGTTATTATTAATTTAAACAAAGTAATAATAAAAAAATCATTCGAATTAAATAAATAAGCAGTTAGAGTTCAAAGGTTTGTCAAATAACATACATATTGAAAATAAAGACATACAAAGGCAAACTACTATCAAGATACTAATTATGATTCTAACTACTATCACTGTCTACCTGCTCCAGCAACTTCTCTATCTCTTTCATCCTCTTCTCAAAAGACTCTAACTTCTCTCGAAACTCTACAGCCGCTTTCTCTAAATCACTCAACGTAACATAAACATCACCTATATCTCTCCTATCACGCTTAACTTCCCTCCTCAATCCTTTGACATCAGATTGTCGCTCACACAACCTCCTCGACATCGACACATAGCGACCCCGACACCAAGAGATGTCATCTCTCAAACGACTCAACTCTGCCCTAAGTTCGGCAGGAGAAACTCGTGGTCTGGTCGAAGACTCGCCAACCTCAAAAGTAGATCTGACCTCCGTCTCAAGTGCATGACCTAAGGCATCTGAAGTGTCTGACTCATAAGTGATATCTGATATGGCTGGCGAAGGTGGCAAAGGAAGAACCTCCTCATCAGCAACATCATCATCAGCAGCAGCAGCAATATTGATCGATGATACACGTTGTTGTCTCATCAACACAACCGGTCTAAATTGGACTGTGTGCCTTCCAAATATAATTTCAACAACGCGTGGTGACTCTCTACTCTACACGTTGTTGTCTGGCCGTAGCAGTGATATTGATCGATGATACACGAGACAAACATGTTACCGTAATCTTGCAACAAGTTATTCAGATACTGAGCAATACCTGAAAAAAATAATGACCTAAAAAAGGTCATTCGGGTTTTTATTTACTAAATAATAAAAATCAGTGAATTAATAATTAAGTACCCGCATGATTGACCAATCGTTGTTGTAGGCGTTCGTAATGATGCGTGAATTCTCTGCGTGTCGGAGCTTTAATCATATAATCCCATCTCCATTTGATGGATTCATAGTCTTCTAATGAAACGCATCTATTTCTGCAATTCTGAAGAATATTTTGCTGTATATGCCATCGACAGAGTAATCTGTGAGCGTCAGGAAATTCCGCTTTGCATGCCCCAACCAACGCTAAATCTCTGTCGGTGACAATAACACGCGGGTAGTATCTTTGATCTATCACTAACTTCACACGTTGCAATACCCATTGAAAATTAAACCCTTTCTCACTGTTAAAAAAGCTGTACCCCATTGAGAATGTTTTATTTGTCGAAGTTACTCCGACAATTTCCAATAACGACAATTTAAACATTGTGGTATTGTACGTGGAGTCCATAAGCATGATTTGAGGGAATGTACACCATAGAGCATACGATGTGGGGTGAACAAAAAATAGTTCCTCAAGCTGATTTTGCTCATTTACCCTATCGTAATATATATACCCTGCATCCCTTAAATGTGAGTAAAGGACTTGAATTGGAGTTCGACCACCTTCTTTGATTTTCCGGATCTTACCTTTTGCGTTATATATAGTTCTAACGCTAGACACGCTATCCGGATTATGACCCTGTATTGTTCTAAGTATATTACGTGGTCGTACATTATAACCTACCAATTCTTCAACTAAACCGAACTCATCCTCCTTTAATCGCATTGCATATGGGAAACCATGCAACGAGTCTGCCAAATCATGATTATGGCTATCATCTTTCACCCTCAAAATCCAAAAATCACCCGTCAAATGATATTTCGCCACTAATTTGAATAGGCAACCCGTTTTAAAGGTACTGGTTTGTCGTTTTCCACTACCTTCAGGTCTATATTTTCCACCCTTTGTACACCTATAATTTATTTCGTACAGATAACCCTTTTCTGCTTTGGTTCTATCTTTTACAATGACAAAACCGAGCTGACGGGCTATACTTTGCACCCACTCAGTTAATTGCTCGTCAGAACCGAATGCCTGAAAGTACATTTTTAACAATTCGAAAAATTTTTACAAATACATTTTACAAACATGAAAAAAATTAGGTTTTTACTAACAAAATGTACAATTACAAATAACTTTTACAAAATTACATTTTTTAAAATTTTTACTATATATAAATAAACTTTTAAACTTTTTAAAATATACAAAAAAAATATATTAACTTTTTACAATATATACTTTTTACTTTTTACAAATTACATTTTTACAAATTACATTTTTACATATACATTTTACATATTACATATACATTTTTACAAATTACATTTTTACATATACATTTTACATATTACATATACATTTTTACAAATTACATTTTTACATGTACATATTACATTTTAAATATTACATATACATATACATTACATATACATTTTTACATATACATATACATTACATTTAAAAAAAAAAAAAAAAAAAAAAAAAAAAAACGAAACGCGTTAAACGCGTCCCGTACATTTTCTCTCTTTTCTCTCTCTCACACCTCACGTAACGCTCTTATCTCACACACACTCACCCATATTCTCTCTTTTCTCTCTATACTCTATCTCATTTTTTAGATCTAAAACCATGTTTTAGATCTAAAATTGGTGGTTTTGGTGATGTTTATGATGTGAGTGTGTGTGATAAGAGCGTTATGTGTGACTGAGGTACGTTGATATACTTTCTCTGGGTTGTTTTGGTGATGTTTATATTAGGGTTTTGAAAAAATTTTGGGGGGTTTTTTAAAAAGTGACTAATTTATTTCAATTAACGTTTGTTAATTGAAATATTTGTGGTTAATTAACACGGATCTAGATTATTTTTATGAAACGCCTAATATTTAAAAATTAGTGTTTTGAAAAAATTTTGGGGGTTTTTTAAAAAGTGACTGATTTATTTCAATTAACGTTTGTTAATTGAAATATTTGTGGTTATTAACACGGATCTATATTATTTTTATGAAACGCCTAATATTTAAAAATTAGGGTTTTGAAAAAAATTTGGGGGTTTTTTAAAAAGTGACCGATTTATTTCAATTAATGTTTGTTAATTGAAATATTTGTGGTTAATTAACACGGATCTATATTATTTTTATGAAACGCCTAATATTTAAAAATTAGGGTTTGTTGGTTCTGTGAAATATTTGTAGTTCTGTTGTGTATTATTGGTGGTTCTATGGTGTATTATGTGGTGATTCTTTGGTTTGAAAAATTAGGGTTTGGAAAAAAAGTTGGGGGTTTTTGAAAAATTGAGTGATTTATTTCAATTAACGTTTGTTAATTGAAATATTTGTGGTTAATTAACACGGATCTATAGTAATTTTATGAAACGCATAATATTTAAAAATTGGGGTTTTGAAAAAAAGTTGGGGGTTTTGGAAAAATTGAGTGATTTATTTCAATTAACATTTGTTAATTGAAATATTTGTGGTTAATTAACACGGATCTATATTAATTTTATGAAATGCCTAATATTTGTGGTTCTGTTGTGTATTATTGGTGGTTCTGTGGTGTATTATGTGGTTTGAAAAATTAGGGTTTGGAAAAAAAAATTGGAGGTTTTTGAAAGATTGAGTGAATCTGTGGTGTATTATTGGTGATTCTGTGGTGTATTATATGTGGTTCTGTGGTGTATTATTGGTAGTTCTGTGGTGTATTATGTGAAATATTTGTGGTTCTGTTGTGGATTATATGTGATATGTGACTGCTTTGGTGGTTCATTGATACAGGTTTTTGTGATATGTGATATTAAGTAGGGAGGGTTAGTATATCCTACCCCTTATGGTGGTTCTGTGGTGATTATGTGGGTAGGTTAACACCTTGATCTGCCACCATAGAGTGGTATGAATACCTGCTCTGGCCTACCCCATTCCCCACAGACTTGTGATGAAACTGTTTTTTAAAAATAACAGAAAAGGCAATGATGATTTTATAAAAAAAAAAAAAAAAAAAAAAAAAAAAAAAAAAAAAACTAGATTTTGGCATGGCATTTCCAAATGGATAGGCAATTAATTTGCAACCTTTGAAGTTGCAGCCAAACATGATGAGCAGTATATATATATGAATCTGAGCCTTTACCTGTTTTGTGCTAAATGGTGAGTTCGACATTTGTTGTCTTGGACTTTCTTTGCTTGTGTTACTTGTGATGCTTGTGACAAAACCTGGACTTGTAAACCTGTGGTATGGGTTTGGTTAATACTCCCTTGATGCTTGGGTGAAAAAAACCTGCACTTGTGACTTTCTTTGCTTGTGTTACTTGTATGGGTGATATATACTGACCCTCCCTATTCTAATATACTAACCCTCTTGTGAAACTTGTTTCACTTGTGTAACATGTAGTGATACTATTGAGCTTGTGAACTTGGTAGGTTGTGGAATATTGTTGTACTTGTGTTGTCTATCTGAGCTGTGTTGGCTTTTGTTGGGAATTTGAGCTATGTTGCTTGTGTTTCTATTGCTGAGCTTGTGAACTTGGTAGGTTGTGGAATATTGTTGTACCTGTGTTGGCTTTTGCTGAGAATTTACAGAATCTGAGCTGTGTGTTGTGTTTCTGTTGCTGAGCTTGTGAACTTGGTAGGTTGTAGAATATTGTTGTACCTGTGTTGGCTTTTGTTGGGAATTTGCATAATCTGAGCTGTGTTGGCTTTTGTGGCTTTTGTTGGGATTTTGGTGAATCTGAGATGGTTGCTTGTGTTGCTTTGGTCAAAACCTGGATCTTGTGTCCAAAAGGCGATGACGAATGGGTTTTTCAACCACAAATGGATGGCAAACAATTATGTTTGCAACCTTCATATCCGAGCCTTACTAAACTATTTTTATTTTTAAATTATGTTTTCAAATCCGAGCCTTTTTCGGCGATGACGAAAACCTGCACTTTGGTTTTTTTTTTTTTTTCTATTTGTGTTTTTTTGCTTGTGTTACATGTTTTGCTTGGACAAAAACCTAGACTTGGACTTTTTGCTTGTATTACTTGTGTTGATTGTGTCAAAACTTGCACTTGTGACTTGTGTTACTTGAGAAAACCTGCACTTGTAACTTTTGTTGCTTTGGCACAAGTTTGCTTGTGTTGCTTGTGTTACTTTGAGAAAACCTGGACTGGAACAAAAAAAAGGACAAAAAAGACAAGAAAAGGACAAAAAAAAAAAAAAAAAAAAAAAAGGACAATGGTACACCCTACCCTATGGGAGGGTTTGTACTTACCTTCCATAGGGAGGGTTCTGTTAATGTATCCCCTGAAATAATTAAATTTTAAATTCGAAATTCCATATGAATATACGATCCTTTTGATTGCAGCTACACGAAGGTTGAGTAGTAGTACATCAACATGACAACATGACATTAATGCTCCTTAAATCATGTTTGTACCCTTTGCTTAAATATATGTAAGTCACAAGTGGCTTTGCAAGTGGACAAAAATACATTGGAACGTCACTTTTAACGTTAAAAAAGAAGACAAAACAAAGGTATTAAGTCGCACGCGCCTCCACGTCGACTCCAACTTCTGAACCACATTATTTGTCAATACCAATAACATATTTGGCTCACACAGCAAGTGTATCACATGCGCCATCAGTATAGAGTGGTGGACACTGCAATCTTTTACAGCTACAAATAACAACTTGTAATAATGGTAAAAGTGAGATGATGATTGGGAAAAAAAATGTGAGACTGAGAAAATTACACAAACACCAAAACATCATGGAGAAAAGGAGTGATGTCGACGGCGGTTAAAAATACGCGAACCTGACTAACAGGCCTTACCTGAATCCGAATCCGATTAATTTGATTTTATTCGAACTCGAATAAGCTTATTCATGAAAAGTTATATGGGTTAAAATCATTATTCAGATTAACCCGATTAACCCAAACTTTTATTAGGGTCGAGTTTCGGGTGAGAGTTTCAACCTTATTCAGGTTTCGAGTTAACCAGAATAACCCACGTAAGGGATTTTTTTTTCTCATATAATTTCTTTGTTTTTTTATACAAGTTCACCCACTAATTTGCTCTTATATGTTAAAATTCGGTTTAACCCGTACCTAAATAACCCGGGCCTGAATAACCCATATCCGAATAACCCCGCACCTTATTAGGGTTGGGTACAATTAAGATTTTTCTTCCTCAAAAACCGATTAATCCGACTCAAATAAGATTTATTCAGGTCAGATTTACCAACAATCGCACATAAAAAGAGAGTTTTGTCGATGAAAATGAAATCTATGAACAAGCTTTCTCTAAAATTATTGACCCTTTTAGCGGAACAAAATCACATTCTGGTCCTTTTAACGTTTATACTAATTTGTTTAGATTTTTACAAATATCTAATATTTATTTTGGTTATTATATGATCTTGTGTTTATAGGATATGACTATGAGACTATGATTTGTGTAACTCGGGTAAGAGGTTTAAAATTATTCACGGATTAATAATGGATTAATAACGGTTTACTTTTTTTATTTTATGCGTGTGTCTTTTTTTTCTTTAAAAAAAAATTAAATACTTCTGAAGAAATTCAATAAGGAAAAAAATTAAACTGAAAAAAGTGAGAAAAAATTTTAATATCAGATTTCAAATAAGAATGAGAAATCTAAGGGGAAATACACATATTATTGTAAGCGCATCTAAATATACGATCGTAGTTTCTTCTCATTCTTCTTATTTTAGTTTAATTTCTCATTTGATCATAACTTTAAACCACTTCAATTTTTCTTTATTGTTTTTATTCCAAACTTTGTTTGACAATTTAATTAAGAAATGTGATTTGCAAAGATAGATTTTTGATTTTCACACACCAATGTAAAAGCAATTAAAGCGGATATAGATAATGTACAACTGTTTAATGATGAGATGTTGTGTATCAATAAAAATTAAAGTAAATTACACCGTACGTCCATGTGGTTTGGCCAAAATCACTAAGCTCGTCCCTCCATTTTCATTTTTGCATTGTGAATTCTTATAATTAAGTTTCGTAACACTGTTAGTCCATATCGCTAACTGTCGTTATCTTCTCCGTTAGCTCTCAGTCGTCAAGTGGCAACGTTAGTCCATTAACCAAACGATTGTTTGCAACGTTAGTCCTTTATATTAACAGTCGTTTACAATTAAATAAAATTTGGTTTTCTTACGTAACTCGTCTGTTTTCATACGTTTTTATCCGTTTTAATACGTTTTCGCCCGTTTTTCTACATTTTCGTACGTTTTTATAATTTACATTCATTTTTTTTTTACGTTTTTACACATTTTCACCTGTTTTTTCACGTTTTCGTCTGTTTTTATACGTTTTCGTTCGTTTTTACATGTTTTTGTCCGTATTCACACATTTTCGTCTGTTTTTATATGTTTCACCCGTTTTGGTACGTTTTCTTATACTTTCATCTGTTTTTATAAGTTTTTCATCCGTTTTTATACGTGTTCATCCGTTTTTAGACATTTTCGTCCGTTTTTAGACATTTTCGTCTGTTTTTTATACGTTTTCACCATTTTGTTACGTTTTATACGTTTTCGCCCGATTTGCTACATTTTCATACGTTTTCGTCTATTTTTATATGTTTTCGTCCGTTTTTCTTTCGTTTTTATAAGTTTTCATTTGTTTTTATACGTTTCGTTCATTTTTATAGGTTTTCGCCTGTTCTATTACATTTTCTTCCACTTTTATACATTTTCATTCGTTCTTACACGTTTTCGTCCGTTTTTAAAAGTTTTTGGCCCTTAATAAAATGGATAAAAATGGATGAAAATGGATAAAAACAAATGAAATGTAAGAAAACGTAACAAAATAGGTGAAGACTTATAAAAATGGGCAAAAACGTGTAAAAACATACGAAATCGTGTAAAAACAAACGAAAGAAAAATTGACAAAAACGTATAAAAATGTATAAAAATGAACGAAAACGTGTGTAAACGAACGAAAATGTGCAAAACGGACGAGAACGTATAAAAACATATAGACGAAAACATAGCAAAACGGGCGAAAACGCATAAAAACGGATGAAAATGTAAGAAAATGTAACAAAACGGGAGAAAACGTATAAAAACGTAAAAAGGTTGATGAAAACGTATAAAAACGGACGAAAATGTAGCAAAACAGGTGAAAACGTATAAAAATAGACGAAAACAGACAAAAACGTAAGAAAATGGACGAGTTACTTAGGAAAACCAAATTTTTATTTAGTTATAAACGACTGTTTGTATAAAGGACTAACGTTGCAAACGATCGTTTGGTTAATGGACTAACGTTGCCACTTGACGACTGAGAGCTAACGGAGAAGATAACGACAGTTAGTGATAAGGACTAACAGTGTTACGAAACTTCATTATAAGGATTCACAATGCAGAAATGTAAATGAAGGGACGAGCTTAGTGATTTTGACCAAACCACAGAGACGAATGGTGTAATTTACTCTAAAAATTAAAAAAATTCAACATTTTTATCCTCAACTTTAAGTTTAAGTTTAATAAAGTCTTTAAATGTAACTTAGGGGCTGTTTCTTTTTGACTTAATGTCCTAGATAGAAACAAAACAAGATGGAAACAGGAAAGACGAATGTTTCTTTTTAACTTATTGCAAAAGCAAATCCTAGATACAAAAGGGAAGGAAAATTGCCCACCTCTCTATTCAGGATACAAATACACCCTTTTTGTCCATATTACCCTATCCTCTTTCATTCTTTTTCTTTTCTCTTTCATATCATTATCAAGCAAACTAAGTACATTCTTCAAGTTATTATCCTTTCATCTACGCCATCATCATCTGGTTGTCGTTCTACAGTACCTCCAGGTATTCCAAAATCGTTTCCTATGTTCTCAAATCTATACATCGATGGCCACCACCTACACTCGTCCCGCACCACTGGCGATCTTTGAATGTCTTCATCAATTGTAAAACTTGTTTACTTTATTGTTCTTCTCGTTTCCTTCGCTGCCACCAATTAGTTGGTGTCGTCGATGCCTCCATGTTGTCGAAATTGGGTGTTTATTGTTTCTAAAATTTTGGGGGTTTGTTGTTAAACATGAGTTTGTGTGTAAGAGATCGAGCAATCTTTAAGAAATTAGTTTATGATTTTAGGTTCTTGACCAAAGTTGCAATGGGTGGTCTGGAATATATCTTCTTTTTTTTTCCAGCAAAGTGGATTTGGAAATTGATTTGTGAAGTTTTTATCGGTGGTTTGGACTTTGGATCTATTTGGATGAAAGGGTGAAAAGGTAATTTTAAAACATTCATTAAGCAAAAAAATGAAACATAGTTTTCACATCTATCCTTTTTACTATAAGTGACATTCTTGAAACATGATACTTTTACAAAAAAGGAAAAAAAAAAAAGAAACATACCCTTACTCTATGACTTATCTGATAGTGACTTACTTTATGACTTTTTCAAGGAGTGAACTGCTCATTGATTTTATCAGTGTGTGACTTAGCTATTTTATGTTCAAATAATTGTGTGGGATAATTTGGTCAAAATTTTGACCCAACATATACCCTAGTTAATTACCGTTTTACCCTTATATGAAAATATTATCGTATTTTAATTTCCGCTTGCTTGTTCTTTTTAGTGTGCACCGGTGTGACCCTTTAGCATTTTCATGAAGGCCAGTTGTGAAATATGTTTTTCTTTGGAAATAATCCTTTCAAATTGTGCTCACATAACGAATGGTTTATTTACCGACCTAACCTGTCACCTGTGCCACAAGTGTCTATTATAATTTGGGTTGTCCGTTATATGTCGTTTTTTGGGTCGATTCAGATACTCATTGTCTTGGTTGGGTTAGGGTTGGTACAACAATGTACCCGCTCGCGAGTACTATTAATTATTTTCTAACTACATAAACTTATCTAGCCCGTAGATACCGGTAATTGTAATGGTTGAAATAACATGTTGTTTGAAGTTACAGATAAATTGTCATTTAAAGTTAGAGTTTAACTAAATTAGAAAGTTACCCACACATAGCGGCGACATTATATAATATTAAATAAGCTGCAGCTAGAATACATTCACCCTAGAACTTAATTGGCAAATTAGCATGTGATCTAATAGCCCTAGCAGTTTCAAGTAAATGCCTGTGCTTCCTTTTTACGACACCATTTTG
Organism: Artemisia argyi; assembly: GCA_030686995.1. NCBI lineage: Eukaryota > Viridiplantae > Streptophyta > Magnoliopsida > Asterales > Asteraceae > Artemisia > Artemisia argyi. The sequence goes on from CM060692.1 coordinate 71,268,890, forward strand.
CTGAGGTGTATACGCTATAGATCTTTGATGAATAATACCCTTAGATTGGAAAAGTGTTGAACAACTTTTGTTGACTATTTCTGTACCATTATCTGATCTTATGAACTTAGGCTTTCTCTTAAAATGAGTATCAACATAAGTAAAGAAAGTAGCCAACAAATCAGGTATTTGATCTTTAGTATGAACCAAATAAGTCCAGGTAGCTCTACTTTTGTCATCCACTATGGTAAAGAAATAAGTAGCCCCATTTAAAGTTGGATGCCTATATGGACCCTACAAATCCACATGTAATAAAGCAAAGGAAACAGATTCCATAGAATGACTGTTTGAGAAAGGAAGCCTATGATGTTACTATCATAATGAAATTCAGAAGCATCAAATGACTTACAAGCAGGGATATGAACTAGCTTGGATACAGAAGTGTGTCCAAGTCTAGCATGAAAAGTTTGAATATCAACAGTTGACTTTACACTAGCTACATTACTGTAAACAGCCTTATTCAAAGCGACAAAAGGTACTAAATGTTTGTGTGTCTCATAGAATTCAGTGATACTAGCAGAGAAGGAGGTTGGATCAATAGTAGGTTTGCAGATATATAAGCATTTTGAACCCTTTCCAACTGCAACAACTTCCTTAGTTGTAAGGTCCTGAAACATGAATGTAGTTGGGAATAATTAAGCTGACAAATTTTTGGTTTGAATTAACTTACCAACTAAAAGTAAGTTTAACTAAAACTCAGGCACATAGAAGAAATCAGAAAGAATTAATGAAGGTGTTTAAGCTACTTCCCCAACAATAGTCACCTTAAGTGATCTACCATCAGGTAAATGAACCATGATAGGAGTAGTTAAGTACGTAACTATTATGAAAAGACTAAAATTAGGAGTCATGTGGTCTGAAGCCCCTGTATCACTTATCCAATCTAGAGTAACATTCATTTGTGGATGGCAAAACAAGGCAAAAGAAACTGTGAAGCATGACATAATACCTGCATGAGCAGAGGTACTAGCAAAATTCCTCACAGACCCCCCATCTTCCATGGGTGCCTTTCCTTTGAACATCTTCATCATTTCACTACACACAGCAGCCACAAGCCTTTGATCCACATTACCCTGATCCAATCCAATCTCATTTTCACTCCTCATATCAAATGGTGTTTCACCAACAACCATATCTTCCAAGCTTGCATTAACATGAGCAGCCATTCCAGCACTTTTCTTGACCTTCTTTCCTTTATACCAATCAGGATACCCAATTCTTTCAAAACATTGATAAAAAACATGCCCCTCTTGACCACAATGAGTACACAACTTCATTTGATCACCTATGTTATCTGGTCTAGTTTCTCTAACATCCCTTCTCATGTTGTTATTCTGCCTATTATTACCAGTGTTTGTAAAGAAAGCAGTTGGATTAAAAAAATGACTAGTAACTTGCTTCTGTTTCTTAATTTGTTGTACAATGTAATAGGCCTTATTCACATTAGGAAGTGGATCCATAGACAAAATTTGACTTCTGACATTCTCATAATCATCACTCAATTTCATTAAGAACTGAATTAACTTCACATGATTATCTCTCTCAATAAACTTATCAAAAACATTGCAAGTACACTCAGCCATTTTTCCACAATTACACACAGGCAATCCATTCAAATTTTGTAATTCATCCCAGCATCTTTTCAAATTATTAAAGAAAGCAGCAATAAAAAGATTACCTTGAGTGATCTTACTCAATTCCATTTCTAACTGATAGATCAATGGCCCATTACTTTGTCCATATCTTTCAGCAATCTCTTTCCATAATTCACAAGCAGATTAAGCATACAAAAAAGCCTTAGATAACTCATTGACCTTTGAATTCAAGATCCAACAAGTAACCATATAATCACAACGAATCCATCTTTGAACATTGACATCAGTAACTTGTGGTTTAGAACAAGAACCATCAATGAACCCCAATTTCAGTTTTGCACCTAAAGCCATCTTAACATTGCGACTCCAACCAAGAAAGTTACCCCCATTGAATGGTGTATTAGTTAACACCATAGCAGGATGATCAGAGCTGGCTAGGTGTAAAGGATCATTGATTGAATTGATTGTATTTTGAGTGTTTGGATTAGTTGTTTCCGCCATTGTTACAGATCAATAACAGAATATCAAGAACAAGAAACGGTTTATAACGGTTTTATAACAGAAAATCACCCTAACTTTAACGAACAAGAAATGGTGATGAATCAATGAACTGTGAGAAGAAACAGGATAATTGAAGTTAGATCAAGATGATAACTAAATGTATTCTACCATTAATGATCAAACCTAGGGGGTTTACTAGCTCTGATACCATATAGAAAAGTGAATTATGAAAGAGAAACTCAATTTCATTAACTGGGAAATGATTGATTACAAAGTATTTAAAGGGGAAAGTAAGCTGCTAACTAACTAACAAACAGAAATTTTTAAAAGTTACAAATTCACCCCTTCTACTATTTACAACTTGTCAAATTGTCAAGTAAGTATAACTCTACAATTATCTTCGTTAAACGAACAAGTATATGATCAAATCACAAGACATAAACACACAACTCGTATGTTTGTAGGTTTCGATAGCCGGACACCAAAAGTGAGCGGAGGAGGTTTTAGGATTTTATTTTGCAAAAGTGAATCAGCGTAAAACCAATTTTATGCTTAGTATTTATAATATAGTTAATCTTTATCATATAAGGAAACTAATTATTAATAGAATAAAACCCTTTATTAAAATAAAAGATAAAACCCTTTAGTCGGTGATTGGCTCCAAACGGTCAACCTAATTGACCAGGTGAATGGTCAACTAAGTCAAACAGCCTAAGAGTCAATCTCCGTAGAAGTACAGGGTTTCCCCGGGTCGTTATGTCTCGATGAGGTGTGGATTGTAATCAAAACGGGTTTGTGATCGGGTGAATTTGGACAGGAAAGAGTATATAAGGGTTTGAATGAATTCACTAAGGAAACACGAATGAGAATGATTTAAACAAACTAAATTAACAGTAACGTGAAACCTAGTTAACCTAAAACGTAATCTAAATTTAAAATTAGAGTTTGCTTATAAATAAGCAGAAAAATAAGCCAAAAGGGCTTAAATAGAAGCTATCACTTTTTTTTATATTTTTGGTTTTTTCTTTATTTTACAAACTACTTTTAATAACCTAAATTTAAAAACGTAAAAGTTATTTAAATAAAACGCGAGTGCGCAAAATAAAACGTGAATTTTAAGCTATACTAATCCTACGGGCTTGAAAATAATTCTTCTAAATTAAAAATGATAAAAGAAAATTTTGAGAAAAAAAAAATGTTTTTTAGACTTTTTATTTAATTATTAATAATTAAAAACTAATTAAAAGCTATTAAAAATAATTTAAATAATTAAAAATACCTAATGAACAGTGAAAATTACAAAACTTTTTACAAAAATATTTATTAGAATAATAAAGCTGGAAAAAATACAAAAAAGGTGGAGAGCTTATTTATAAGCTGAAAAATCAGCTTATTAGTGTTAATAAGCTAAAAGGAAATTGTGCACTATAAATAAAAGAGTTGAAAACAACAACACAACAAGACCCTAGCCCAGCTGGTGCATGTTGTTGGTCTGGTGTTGACTAGTCAACCCAAGAGGTCCAGGGTTCAAGCCTGACTTGTGACAACTTTTTGCAAACATTTTTATTTTTGATTTTAAACTATTACAATACTGAAAATGACTAACTTTAATAAACACAATTTTTTCAACACTCAACAATAAGCCCTCTGTGAGCTTTTTATCTTAACAGGTAGGCTAAATAAGCTTTTAAAAAGGATTTTCACATTGAAAAACCACCAAATAAGCTACACTATAAACACAAAGGGCAAAATAAGATGGAAGCAAGCTTTGTTAACTGAGACTAAGCTAAAACAACAAGTAATTCATACTGAATGGAGCAATAAGCTTAAATAAGCAATCCTAAAATGCCATAGACCAAAACAGGCTCAAGTGGTGACTTGCAGGCCATATTCAGCCTATCAAATAAGCTCCAAAATGAAAATTAAGCCCTGAACCAACTACTTGGGTTTGTGGGATTCTCAGAAAGCCAATAAGCTCCAGCTTATTCCCCCAGATGAGCTCTACAAGAGTTTATGAATTAAGGTGGTTTGGTCAAGATCTGAGGTATAGGGCATACCCTTGCCCTGCAGCCTGTTTCATCACCCAAATAAGCTATCCTAAGAAAATCCAAAAATTAAGATGAAGGTGAATTTCTCTAGTTAAGCTACCCTACTTTACCCTGTAAAAGTCTCAGGGATTAATATGGAACACAAAATTCATGAAAATTCAAGCAAAAAATGGATTTCTGCCCAAAGGAAGTTTTTGACTTTTTTGAGGAACATGAGTAGTTTGACTTTTGTGAACTATGAACCTAATCTAATTACTGATAATGTTATAATAAGCTATAAGTAAACTGATTTAGGCTAACTTGACATCTATTGAAATGGTTTGAATGATTTTGGTACTTGAAACCTTAACATTGAACAAAATCCAAGAGTTTCAGTGAGAGTTTTGACTTTTTACTCTAAGAACATTGATTTTATGATTTGATTAACTTTACTAAACCTAATGTGACATTTGTTAACTGAAAGCAACAACCAAAACACCTCAGAGCTCTTTGTACCAGCAATTTCCAAACACCCCTTTATCAGCTGAATTACACTAGACCTATGAGATCTAAGTTGTATTACACTACTATTATGCTCAATTCATATCACTAAACATCAATTTAAATCAAACTAACCAGATCATGCAGCATTAGCACACTAAATCTAGGAATCACTTATCAATAAAAACTATGTTGTAGCATACTCAGTACCAAATAACATGTATCAAAAATAAATCTAACAAGCTCAGTTACAAATGTTTAAGCTAAATAATGATCAAATCACACTGAATGTAACAATAAACATCTAAACTATAGCATGCAGTAACACTTGAATCTAACTATTTAGAGTTAATAAGGACTGTAAAGTGAAATTGAGAACTAAACTTACAAAAGCTCTTCACCTCAACATGATCAATGAACCAAGGACCAAGAATAACAACCTACACTCCCCATGGAGTTCTAATTCCTATAGTAATCCAAAATTCTACCCTACTCAGCTCTCTTCTTCTTCTTTCTTTATCTTTGAATTTCCCATGATTTTTCTTGTTTATTTTTATTTATTTATTTATTTATTTAGATTAATTTTCTGCGGACAGTGAGAATTTAGACTAAACTCACAATAAGCTTAGGTTAAACTTATATAAGCAACACAAACAGACAACTTATGGAACCATCAATGAGCTTGACAAAACTTGAAATTAAATTGCAACAGAATTTAAATAAAGAAAAACTGAGTTAATTAAAATTTGAGATTACAAAGCTTTAACAAGGTTACAACCAAGCTGAAAACAGGAAATTAAGCTTAAGATTACACTAAAGCTACACTACTCTGATGACGTATAGTCTATATTTGGGCCATGAGCCCAAATGATAAACATTACTTGGCCCAAACCCACCACGAGTGGGCTATCATAATGAATAACGGGCCATAATAAACACGGATTAGGCTCACGAAGCCCAAAGCCCAACCAAACTTAACCGGGTATGCGATAAGGATCATCTATTCATGGAATAGATATCCTTACCCTGGATAAGCACTACGAGTGCGAGGTGTAAGGAGCAAGAAACCTACACGGTTTCAGCCCCTATATAAGGAATGACATCTTTCATTCAAAGGTATGATATACAAACCTTAACTCTTAAGGAGAACCCTAAATCGATTACTTACTCTCACGCCGGAGTCTAATCGGGGGAGACAATCCCTCGATAAGCCTAACGGTGTTGTTTATTTTCTTAGTGCGCAGGTAACAAGTACTAAGAAGCGAATTGATACGAGAGCAAGAGCCCATAACTAGGAACGCCCAACTTTTGTATCAACAAGTGGCGCCATCCGTGGGACCCTACTAAGAACTAAAGACTAGGATGACAAAGAATAAGAATTCAAGCCAGCGGACTCCGCAATCGGAAAAATGTGACCATCAGAGGAGGAATCAACAAGATCCAATCTCTAGACATGTTGCTGGGACAACCAGCGCACCTGGCCACCAAGAGGCGGGAACAACCCAATCTCTTCCAGAGGTAGAACTACCAGTAAGGACTACCCAAATCATCCCAGTGGTCCCAAGCGCTGAGGAACTTCAACGCACTCTTTTCACCACTCCTCATCAAACCATTCCCGCAGTAAACAACACTGTACCACCAGATGCGCCTAACCGAGATAGGGTGCTGAATACGGAGACGGACACCCTTGCAACAGCTGAGGACGCACCCAATCTCACTTTGGGAAACTTTGTATCCCAAAACTATGAAACCTTGACCGCCCTCATGCAGGAAGAAGCCAGAAGAAGGGTAAGTACGGGTCTACAGGATCGATTAGATTTTGGTCCTGAACGCGAACCATCACCACTGCGCCAACTACGAAGAAGACGCGCAGAACGTACCACTGTCCATGATAGGCTAGGTACGACATCCGAGTCACAATACTCAGAAGACAGTGAGAGGCGCACTAATGTTCACTCCAGACTTGGTAGTCGCGGGGTACACGACCGATTGGGACCTCAACATTCACCGAGCCAAGGATCCTCCAAACCTGGAAGTAAGAGGATCCAAGACAGACTGGGGAGAAGAAGATCCCCAAGTAGAGATCCCTCAAGCTCTTCCTCTGAAAGAAGTCGGCGCAAACGCCGAAGAAGAGACTACCCTTCTTCCAGTGAATCCTCGGATAACGAGGATAGAGAAACAGGACACTGGAAGTCAAGAGGAAGGCGTCGCGAGGAAGAGAACGAAGATATGTCTCTCCCATGGCGTCGCCAGAAAGTTGACGCGTTTACACAGCGCATCAGCGATTACTCAGATCGTAAACGTAGGCGCATGCCTGCTAACGTAAAAACATATGATGGAACAGGTGATCCGGATGATCACCTAAAAATTTTCGAATCAGCCACCACCATTGAAAACTGGCCACAGCCAGTGTGGTGCCACATGTTCAATTCTACGTTAGTAGGGAATGCGCGCACATGGTTTAGCAAACTCCCACGTAGGAGTATCGGTGGATTCGAGGAATTACGGAAAGCATTCCGCCTCAACTTCACCCAGAGAAAGAAGTGCGCTAAAAACCCCGTTGAGCTAGCAAGAGTGAAACAGCGCCAAGGAGAATCAACCAGCGCTTTCATGGAACGCTTCGAGGATGAGTGCATACAAGTTAAAGCGTGTCCTGAAATCTTAAAAATTTCAGGGTTCATGAATGGGATTAATAATCCAGAACTCATCCGAAAGCTAAACGACAAAGTTCCACAAACTTTTGATGAGCTAAAAAAGCGCACTAGATCCTTTATACAAGGAGAAGCAGCCGCTGCGGATAGTAAAAAGGGTTATTCGAACTATAGGCAGCAAGATGCAGCCTCGGAGACAATCCAATGATCAGAATAACAACCGCAGCAGGAATTACCGCAATGGAAGGGACAATGACAAATATACCCCTCTTACAAAAACCCCAAGGGAAATATTTGTAACAGAGGGCGCAAACTTCCCAAAACCGCCACCAATGCGCACTGCAGAAGAAAAGCGCATAGGAAACGGATACTGCGAGTACCATGGTCAAAAAGGCCATACAACTAATGAGTGCGTCCAGCTAAAACAACTAATTGAAAAGTTAGTAAGAGAAGGCAGAATGGACCACCTTGTAAAAAATATCAAAGAAGGGAAAGACAAACAAAGGGGAGGAGGTAAGAAAGAGCCCCCCAAGGAAAAAGCTGATACCATATACATGATACAATCATGGCAGCGCAAGATAAAACAAAAAGTCAGCCAAAAATTCTCTCCCGAAAAAGAGATATCTTTCCCTACTCTAGCTGCGGACAACGCAGTCGTGGAGCCTCTAACCATTGAAATGCATACGGGAGGACATGATATCCACCGCATGTACATTGACGGAGGAGCATCCGCAGATATCCTGTACGAGCACTGTTTCAAAAGACTGCGACCTGAAATCCAAAGTCAATTGATACCAGTAACAACATCATTAACAGGATTCACAGGAGAAAAGATCTGGCCCATGGGGCAGTTACGCTTGTTGGTGGTCGTAGGAGATGAACAACACTCAACCGCAACATGGATAAACTTTATGGTAATAAAATCCCCTTCACCATACAATGGTATCATTGGGAGACCGGGAATATCATCCATGCGCGCTGTACCATCCACAGCGCACGGAATGCTTAAGTTTCCAGTGGAAGGAGGAGTTGTCACTCTCTATAACACAACAGTACCACCAAGAGAATGCAATGCGGTAACAACCGAAGCAGAGACTATTCCAGAACAGCGCACAGAGAAAACGCCAAATCTAAAAGTCGCTATTCATCCCGATTACCCGGAACAACAAGTTTCGATAGGGGGATCTTTATCTGACAAAGGTAAAGCAGCCGTATGCGCACTCTTGCAAAAGAACCTAGACATCTTTGCATGGGAACCAAAACATATGACTGGAGTACCGCGCTCTATCACGGAGCATAAACTACAAATCCGACAAGGATATCCTCCAAAACGACAAAAGAAGCGCGGCCAGGCCCCAGATCGCGCAAAGGCTATTCTGGAAGAAGTACATAAGCTCGTAGACACAGGCATCATGCGCGAAGTATACTACCATGACTGGCTTTCTAACCCAGTTATGGTAAAGAAGAGCGATGGCAGTTGGAGAATGTGCGTGGACTTCACGGATCTCAACAAAGCATGTCCACAGGACTGCTATCCACTGCCAGAGATAGACTGGAAGGTAGAATCCCTGTGCGGATACCCTTTCAAATGCTTCCTAGATGCATATAAAGGGTATCATCAAATCCAGATGGCAGTTGAAGATGAAGAAAAAATAGCTTTCCACACCAGTCAAGGAGTGTACTGCTACACAAAAATGCCTTTTGGCCTGAAGAACGCAGGCGCGACATACCAACGACTGGTGGACACAGCTTTCGAAAAACAAGTAGGCCGCAACTTGGAGGTCTACGTTGACGACCTTGTCATCAAAAGCCACACAGAGGATGAATTGGTGCGCGACATCGAGGAGACATTCAGAACATTGGGGCGAATAAACATGAAGTTAAATCCCAAGAAGTGCACCTTTGGCGCAACCGAGGCATGTTCCTTGGATACTTGATAGAACCCGATGGAATCAAGCCTTGTCCAGAAAAAACAAAGGCTGTTATTGATCTCCCCTCACCGCGCACACTCAAAGAAGTCCAGTCATTAAATGGAAAGTTAGCAGGGCTAAACCGTTTCTTATCTAAGTCAGCAGACAAATCCCTTCCTCTCTTTAAAACACTCACGAAGTGCACCAAAAAGGGAGACTTTCGCTGGACTAAAGAAGCGGAGGAAGCTTTCCAACAACTTAAACACCATCTGGCATCTCTTCCCAAACTTGTCGCACCGCGACCAGGGGAAGAACTAATCATGTACTTATCGGCAACTTACGGAGCAGTTAGCGCAGTACTATTGACAGATAGGAACTCCGTCCAGACACCCATATACTTTGTAAGCAAAGCCCTGAAGAAAACAGAGACTAACTACAGTGCTATGGAAAAGCTTGTCTTAGCCCTCGTATTCGCAGCCAAAAGGTTGCGCAGATACTTTCAAGCGCACCCTATAGCGGTAATCACTGATCAGCCAATCAAACAAGTTATCTCCAAACCCGACGCATCAGGACGCTTATAGAAGTGGAGTGTACTGTTAAGTGAGTATAACATCTCATACAGACCGCGCACTGCAATCAAAGGACAAGTATTAGCCGATTTCATCGTGGAGAATCCAGATAGCGATAGACCGACATCTGCAACTAAAACAGATCTATAGGAACCCTGGATCCTATTCACAGATGGGTCCTCATGTGTAGATGGATCAGGCGCGGGCCTCATTCTTACAAATCCAGAAGGTATGGAATTCACCTACGCACTGCGCTTCGAATTCACAACCACAAACAATGAGGCAGAATACGAAGCCTTACTAGACGGACTACGCATCGCAATCCAAATGGGTATACGCAACCTAGAAGCAAACGTAGATTCGCTGCTAGTCGCTAACCACGTACTAGGCGAATATGAAGCCAAGGATGAACACATGGTCCAATACCTGGAAAAGACAAAATCCTTGATCAAAAACTTTGACAGGTTCACAATAAAACAGGTGCCTCGAGGAGATAACCGGAAGGCGGATGCACTCAGCAAGATCGCATCCACAAGCTTCGCGCACCTCTCAAAACAGGTATTGGTAAAAACCCTAAAAAACAAGTCAATCTTTGAAAGGGAGATATCCACAGTGATAGAAGAACAAGACCCTACATGGATGACGCCTATCATTGAATTCATCAGCAAGGGAATTCTACCATAAGATAATAAAGACGCTCGAAGAGTGCGGCGCACAGCGTAACGATTTGAACTACGAGACAACATACTCTATCGACGCTCTTTTTTACAACCATGGCTCAGATGTGTTGGACCTCTCCAAGCAGACTATGTACTCAGAGAAATCCACGCTGGATCATGCAGTATGCACTCAGGGCCGCGACCGGTGGTAGCAAGCGCTCTATGGGCAGGGTATTATTGGCCAACTATGCATCGCGATGCGCGCAACCTGATAAAGAAATGCAGCAATTGTCAAGTACATAGGCCAACCCCGCGCCGACCACAACAAGAGCTAACACCTATTACCTCACCATGTCCATTTTATAAATGGGGCATTGACATCGCAGGACCCTTTCCTGTAGCAGCAGGAGGAGTAAAGTTCCTCATCGTAGCCATAGACTACTTTACGAAGTGGATTGAAGCGAAAGCGGTGGTGAGCATCACGGGAAACCAAGTCAAACGCTTTGTTTGGGACAACATTGTCTGTCGCTTCGGACTACCAGGAGAGATCATATCAGACAACGGAAAACAATTCTGTGATAACCCATTCAAAGATTGGTGCGCGCAATTGAACATCACGCAACATTTCGCTTCAGTGAAACACCCACAAACCAATGGCCTAGTTGAGCGCGCAAACCACAGCCTAGGCGAAGGAATAAAAGCACGCCTCGACAGACATAAGGGAAGGTGGGTGGATGAGCTCTCGCATGTCTTATGGGCGCATCGCACATCAATCAAAACCAGTACAGGCGACACGCCATTCTCCCTAGTCTATGGAACAGAAGCCGTCATACCAGCTGAGATAGGAATGCCAACTATACGCACAGCAGAGGTAAACGTCACAACAAACGACGAGGAACAGCGCATAGATTTAGATTTACTGGAAGAAAGGCGTGAACGCGCAGCTATACGCGAAGCAAAGGCTAAGGCAAAAATGAAGAAGTATTATGACGCAAAGGTCAAACACACTTCATTCAGACCAGGAGACTTTGTTTACCGCGCCAATGATGCGAGCCACGCAGAAGATACAGGAAAGCTTGGACCAAAATGGGAAGGACCTTACGAGGTCACAGATGCGCTTGGCAACGGCGCATACAGACTGCGCGACATGGAAGGTCACGACCTAGCGCGCACTTGGAACATCTGCAATATTAAAAGATGTTACTTTTAGGCTACGGCCACTACGTAGACACCTTTGCATTCTACGAGATGCCCAATAAGTGTTTGTTTTTCTTTTTTTTCCTAGGAATTGTATTTTTATTTTTTCAAAAAACTTGCAAGTATCAATAAAATGTTATGGTTTCTAGCTAACTCCATAACATATTTTACTTTATTGCATACTAATATATGTCAATATTGTTATCTTATACTGCCTACATGGCGTGCATGCACCAATTAAAGACCCACGAAGGCATAAAGGATGAGTTAACCTACTAATTCACTCGTTGAGTAAGAGTGTTGCAAACCCATCAACATTGGATCACGCATCCTTGCTAAGCGCCTTACTTTTGAGATGTCGAGGTAAGTTTCACATGCACATCCCACGACGGGTGCGCATATACTAAGTACATCGTACAAGCTTAGCAAATAACGAGCCAAAACACTTGGTCAAATACAAAAACTTCGCAAACAATGCAAGTATAACTCTTAAAGTCACGCACTTAAAACACTTGGTTAAATAATTTTTGGCAAACAATGCAAGTATATCTTAAGTCACGAACTTAAATAAAAAAGTATCTTATTCATAACTTATTCACAAAAATTACAAAGCAAAGTACAAAAAGGCCTATATGCTATGGTGATGCTCAGGGCTCTCCTCCGCGGTAGCAGAACTCCCCGCCTCCTGCAACTTCCTCAAAGTTAAAGCATCCTGCATAGATAGGGTCGGAACACTCACAGGCACACCATCCGACCTGGGGATGTGTGCAGCGCCAATGCCACACATCACTGCTTTACCCTTAATGCCCTTCTTCACAGCATCCCTCTGCTCGTGACGCTCCAAAACCTCTTTCAAGGGAATCTCCCTTTCAAGAGCGAAGGGTTTAAGGATGTCGCGAGGCTGTGCGAATACAGGAATCTGCAGCTGCGACACATCAGGCTTCAGATAGTAATCTGATTGACCTTCCCAATTTTCTCCAAGATGGCGCTGTAAGGTCAACCCCGCCATAAGTACATCTATGGGGTCGTCCTGGTCGCGCTCCAACCTCCCAATGTGCGGCAGCTCGAGCACCTTCAACCCCACCATAGCCTGCATCAACTCATCGTAAGCAGTAGCACTATACCCAGGGAGGTCCGCCAAGTCCTTCTTTAACAGCTTGGCCTCATGAAGATCCTCCATAGCCTGCGACCTCCCACGCGCCATCGCACAGTGCACCACCTTCCCAAAAGCATCCAATACCTCTTGGGACTCCAGCACACCCATAGCTGCCAGGCGCAGCCCATGGCTAATCAACCACCTACATTAACAAAAAACAATTTGTGTAAGTAAAAAGCATGGCAACAAAGTTATTAGGAAGAAGAAGAGTACAAGAGGAATACCTGCGCTCAGCAATGGTCGACATTAAATGAGGATATAATTCCTCGTCATACTCAATGCTCAGACCACACAACTTATCTTCCTGCATCTGGATGATCTTCAGCATGTCCTCCCTAAACTTGGCAATGCTAGCAAAGTGCTCCACCTTCTCCTCCTCCAAGAAGCGCACGGCCCAAGTTAGGTCGGACTTATAATGATGCAGTTCACCACGTGCCTTCTCCACCTCGGCCATGGCCGACAATTTCTCATGGGTGATCTTCTCGGCATACACCCGCGAGGCCTCCAACTCTACCTGCGCATCAGCCAACTGCGCACGAAGCCTCGCCAGCTCCTCATCCTTCTGGGCGAGAGTGCTACTCTCCCCAGCATACTTCTCCCTCAACTGAGCTACCAGCTCAGCCTGGCGCGCAGCAGTCGCGGCCAGCTCATCTATCAATGGCTGCGCCTCGCCACCCTCACCAACCTGGGCTTTCCCCTCCCTGTTTTCATTCTGTGGAGAGGAAACCTCGTCAACGAAGACCCCGTCATTCTTCGCAGCATCCCTACAAAAAAAAAGTTAATAACTATTGCGACAAGTAACATTCGAGAAAAATAAAGACGCAGACACTTACAGAGACGGAGAGACTTCAACATCTTTTTTATCCGCACTGGGAGCGGATGTCTTCTCCTCCGCAGATGACTCTGCATCACTAATGATATGGCGTCGTCTCTTCCTGGTACCACTGGTCCCAGCCTCTCCCTTGCGCTTCATGTTCTGCGCCACTTCTTCCTTCAGCACCTCCTCGGGCTTTAGGATCTCCACGCTGTCAGAAGACTGAGCACGCGCCACTTCCTCCTCTTGCACCACCTCCTCCGACGCCACGCTCTGCACAGGCGTCACCTGGAGCGGTGGTGTATTCTCTGGGGCAATCTCCGGCAGCACGGTCAAACGACCCTCAGTCGCCTCCAGTATTGGCTGCTCACCTTCTCTCAGGGGGCGCACACCTATGGTCACCTGCTTAGGTTTATCCAGCTTAACGACGGCGAACAAATCCATCTCTGCATACATTAACAAAATAACAACGAAGAGATTAGTCAAGTAAAGATGCGTATACGAAGAAATACTTACAGAATTTGAAGTAGAAGGGACGAACACCCACCCCGGCCATCCTCACTAGTAAAAGTTGGCACCTCGTCCGCAGCGCCGTAATAATTGCGACTCAACCCCATGTGAACCAAAAACGCCTCCGGATAAGGGTTAATGGTCAGGCGGTTGGCATCAAGAGTCTGCGCATCAATCAGCCTATAGGAACCGGGTGCGGGGCGCCCATCCCTTGGCAATGTATTCTGAGTATAAAACTCATAGGGCGATGGAAAGATCACATCATCAACCCAGAAAAAATGTTCCCTCCAATGTCTGAGAGAGTCTACTTTCTCAGTATAACATTGAAGCGCCCCCGGGCGCTTCGCAAAAGATACCCACCCATTTGACCACATCGTGTGGTAAAATGAGCGGAAGAGGGATATGGTAGGTTCTATCGCAAGTAAACGGTAGTTTACTTCAAAATTCGACACCTTAGCCGCACCTATACAGTGCAGCTGGGAGATGTGGAGGTGATAGTGGTTGAGCAAGTCGCTCAGAAAGATAGAAATTGGTACGCGGTAATTCGCGTACTCAAAGAATTTTGTGTATAGCCCTATTTTCCCTTCGGGGAAATCGGCTATACACGCGTCTATGTCTGGAGCCTCTGGACGCACGTCCAAAGGAATAAAATAATCGGACGAGAACTTGATAACGTCCTCAACCGTCATCGCAGAGCGAAAGTCCTCTAATTGAGCAACCATTTTTATCTATTTACGAGTAAAACGCACAAAAATTACCTACGAAAATGAGAGTTTTCTTTGCAAAAAGATTTCAAGAAAAGTGAATGATGGTAAGTGTGTGTTTTACTGTGTGATCGTAAAAAATGAGGCGGTGACTCTTATATAGGGAGTAATTAACCCTAGATCATCTCCACGTGGATCCCACTAACACAAACGTATGGCTGGAACTGAACGGGTACATACACTTTTTCCCGACTTACGAGGGATACGTGGACACCACCCCCATTTTTCGAGGTATACGTTTGAAATACCTAGGACTAGGTGCATTGCACCTTAAATGGGCGGCAATATTTCAATATTTTCCCGCTACGCTTACCGCTGTTCATATTAGTCTAGTATCCGCGGCTACGAGCCGCGCACACTAGACTGGGGGGGACATGATGACGTATAGTCTATATTTGGGCCATGAGCCCAAATGATAAACATTACTTGGCCTAAACCCACCACGAGTGGGCTATCATAATGAATAACGGGCCATAATAAACACGGCTTGGGCTCACGAAGCCCAAAGCCCAACCAAACTTAACCGGGTATGCGATAAGGATCATCTAATCATGGAATAGATATCCTTACCCTGGATATGCACTACGAGTGCGAAGTGTAAGGAGCAAGAAACCTACACGGTTTCAGCCCCTATATAAGGAATGACATCTTTCATTCAAAGGTACGATATACAAACCCTAACTCTTAACAAGAGCCCTAAATCGATTACTTACTCTCACGCCGGAGTCTAATCGGGGGAGACAATCCCTCGATAAGCCTAACGGTGTTGTTTATTTTCTTAGTGCGCAGGTAACAAGTACTAAGAAGCGAATTGATACGAGAGCAAGAGCCCATAACTAGGAACGCCCAACTTTTGTATCAACATACTCCAAACTAAAAATCTAATTAATTAGCTAACAACTCCTCAGCTTCTTTTTCTTTCCTTTTATACTGAGAGTTTAGGGTTTCTGAGTGCCCAATTGTCTTTTCCCAGTAGAATTCTCCACCCTTGGATGATTAAATCCAATCTTGGCCGTTTATCATTTTGGCTCCCAAATGCAATTTTGGCTCCTTCCTTCTGAATACTTGTGCCAGTGGAGGAGTATTGGACTGGGGTGTTTGTATTGATTTAGGGGTGATGATGGAGGGGGGGGGGAAGTGGGTTTGTGATGATGAGGTAGGCAGGGTGTTGCAGGGGGTTGCAGGGTTCACGTATGAGGAAGGAGGGAAAGGGTTTGACCTAGGGTAAATAATACGGGGTGTATTAATTTTTTGGGATTGGGCTTGAGGGTTCGGGCCTGGTGGAGGTGGGTTTTATTTATGGATTGGGTAGGTTTAAGGGTGGATTAGATAAAAGGGTCCATTTGGTTTATAATTATGCACAAGGACCAAATATGTAATTTGCTGAAATTTGAGGGGTCTGTCTTGCCAACCTGTCAAAGTATATAAAGGACCAATTTTCTCATATCATGATTTCCACAAGGACCTTTAATGTAATTTCCCATTTTAAAATACCCCGGGACTAATTTTGCAAAATTCCAAACTGCAGGGACTAAACTTGTAATTTTCTCAAACTTTTCACCCAAGGATCGTTTTTGATAATATTTTACTTTTAAATGCCTTGGGTTGACTTTTCTTTCGTTTTAAAACTTCAGGGACTAGTTTTGTCAATTTATGAAACTTGAGGGACTGAAACTGCCAATTATGCAAACTTTGTTCGTTTTTCATTTGTTTTTAAACATTTTGCATCTAAAACATATAAAACACACTTTTGGGATAATTTCTGTATTTTGATGCATTTCTGAGTGTTTTTGGATATTTTGGCAGTTCAGATACGATAAAAATGATGAGTATTTACACACTCATCAATCCCCCACACTAAACTATTGCTAGTCCCTAGCAATAAACTGTTTTGAAAACTTAATGGATTTTAATCTCTTTACCAAAAGCCATTACTTCTGGAGTAGCCAAATGTATCAGTTCAAGTAAGAACTATGGTCCACTTGATAACCCTGTGATTTTGAGCAAACCACCAGCTGTCAACAGATTTGATTTGTCTTTACCAAAAGCCGTTTGCTTCTGGACTAGCCAACTGTTGATGGAATAGTCAACATCTTGGTGAGTTGGTTACCAATTATGGTTTTTCCACTGCCTTTACCACAAGCCATAATCTTGCGGGCTAGCCAACTCATTCATTTTTTAGGATATGGCGAGTTGAGATACCATACAATTTTGGGCAACTTGCAAGCCATCAACGGATTTGATATATCTTTACTAAGAGCCGTTTGCTCCTGGATTAGCCAATCCTTTTGTCGTTTAGACATGGCGGACTAATAACCACAAAAATTTTGAAGCACAAGTGAAAAAATTTTAAATTTTTTTGCCAAAAACGGGGGTATTAGATAGTAAAATGTGATAAAATTCGCTAAAATAGCGAAATACCCCCCCCCCCCCCCACACTTAGAATGAATATTGTCCTCAATATTCAAAGTCCCGGCTATTATGCCGACTCTTTAAACGTAAAAGGGCAACATTACAAGCTAAATGTGGAAAAACCATTTTTTGTTTTTCACTGTATTTGTAACCACAACAGGGGTAACTCCCCCACACTTAGGGTGAAAACCCTAAGTACATGCTACTGTTTTTGTTTACCGAGTCGCTAGCTTGACTCGGCCCCGAATTCATTTGTTCATGGGGAAGCA
Organism: Artemisia argyi; assembly: GCA_030686995.1. Taxonomy (NCBI): domain Eukaryota; kingdom Viridiplantae; phylum Streptophyta; class Magnoliopsida; order Asterales; family Asteraceae; genus Artemisia; species Artemisia argyi. Next base: position 71,286,464 of record CM060692.1, read on the forward strand.
TGATGTAGAAGAAACAATCTCAATCGGACTTTCATTCAAGATGTTTGGACAAACATTTGAAGCACGTGAAAGTTCCACACCGATGAGATATAATCCCGGCTCAAGATAATGGTAAATGAAAATGCCGGGATCAAAGATGGTATCTTCATTCCCGAAGGAGCGAAGAAGAGAGGAAGGCACCGAGAATGTCATGAGAACAATCATGAAAAGATGCCCATCCTCAAGATCAGGTTTAGTTTCTTGAATTTGGATTTTTTTCGGTTAAGCTCTTAGCGCTAGAAAACATTCTGGGAGGGAGGGTGGGATAATTTGTCATGGAAATACAAATTCTCATGATTGAGAATCTTTCCCCCCGATCATGATGTTTCTTGCCATCATACCCTGGAGGGGTCATGATAAGGTGATCAATGATGGGCTCAGAAGATATTTCATCAACATCACTGATGTCTCCATAAGATAAATAATTTTCATTGTGTTTGAATCACTAAGCCCGGTGTTGAGATAGGAATTGATTGATGGATCATCATTCAATAAGCTTTCAAGGAAAAGAATATCCCCCTCAGAATCAAGATAGTTATCATCAACTTCATACGAAGTTGAACTATCTAGGGCAAGGAATGCTTCGACTTCTTCCATATCATCTTTTAAATCAAAGAGATCATCATCACATCCCGATGGAAGCGGATTGGTGTGAGTGAGTTCATCGGCGAACTCCTCGAGAAGAAAGTCAACATTAGAGTGGGGAAGGGATACATCAACATACTCAATGTCTCCATAAGATAAACAATCATCACTGGAATCAGAGACAGTCTCAATTTGATAATTTGGATTATCAAGGGAAGAAGGAATATCACACACTTGATCAAAAATTCCCTGTGACTCTCTCAGGATTGGGACAAGGATCTCAACACTAGACTTTATTAATTCGTCCGATTCCTTGTTAGGAACAGTGCTAAGATGCTCATCCCCCATGTTTAGAGAGTGAGTGTGAACTTCGGGTGTGATATCAACAGACTGAGGGAGATGAGAGGAGCTAGTATTCATGGATTGTACAAGTTTCATTTGATCTTCTGCTAGTAATTTTTCCGTCACATTATTTTCTCCCTGATTTTCAATGGGAGGAATCACAAATGATGAATCTGATGAACCCTTATAAAATTGAAGGATATCAAGGGTGTCCTCATTATCACTATCATCATCACAGTCGAGAAGAGCAGCTTTACGAAATTTGGCACGTGTTATAGCTGCTTGTTCTAAGACTAGCAATTCTTCCATGCTCAATTCGTTTCTAGCATCTCGTTCTTCAGCAAGTAATTCTGCCATAGATTTCTCACGAGAAACGATGTAGTATCCAACTCCTCCTTAAGTTCTTTTAATATCTCAAGAGCCTTTAGTAAAAGGTCTTACTCAGTATCATGAGGAGTTGCTTGGATCATTTGGTGTTGTGGAGGTGGGTCTGAAAATGAATAGTCGTAATTGTCACAAGGAATGGATTTCTTGTTTGACAATCCGGGCTAGAGTGTGGACCTCCACAATACTCACAACAGTAAAACTGATGTGGTTGTGGGTTGTATGTGCTAGAGTCATAATTGTTATCAGGAAACTGCTCATAGACAAACGTGTTTCCCGATTGACAATCAGAACTGTAGTGTGAACCACCACAGTACTCACAACAGTAAAACTATTGAGTCTCATGGTGTGGTAGCTGATGGAATGAATCAGTGGTGTCATGGTAGGAATAGGGATTCTGGTTATAGACAGACCCATTTCCTGACTCTACCATGCCACAACTGGGGCAATTACCACCATTATGAGAACTACCACACCATTGGCAAATCAGAAGGTGTGGGTGAGACATAGAAAGAATCAAAAGGTTTGGGAGGGTAAGGAATGAAGAATCAAAAGGCTAGGAGTGTAAAGATGAATATTTTTGGGTTTTTGGAAATACATTTTATACAAATGATAAATAAAATCTTTTTGGGTTTTTTGTGTTCGTTGAAAACTGATTTTAAAATGTTTTCCTGAACAATTTTGTTTTTATATGATGAGAAAATATGAACAAGGATGGTAAATATACAAAGGATTGAATTCCAAAAGCACTAATCAGCAAACCGTTTTTAGAAAAACGCGCACAACCTCCCCGGCAGCAGCGCCAAAATTTGATTGGCTCCAAACGGTCAACCTAATTGACCAGGTGAATGGTCAACTAAGTCAAACTGCCTAAGAGTCAATCTTCGTGGAAGTACAGGGTTTCCCCGGGTCATTATGTCCCGATGAGGTGTGGATTCTAATCAAAACGGGTTTGTGAGCGGATGCATTTGGACAGGAAAGGGTATATAAGGGTTTGAATGAATTCACTAAGGAAACACGAATGAGAATGATTTAAACAAACTAAATTAACAATAACGTGAAACCTAGTTAACCTAAAACTTAATCGAAATTTAAAATTAGGGTTTGCTTATAAATAAGCAGAAAAATAAGCCAAAAGGGCTTAAATAGAAGCTATCACTTTTTTTATATTTTTAGTTTTTTCTTTATTTTACAAACTACTTTTAATAACCTAAATTTAAAAACGTAAAAGTTATTTAAATAAAACGCGAGTGCGCAAAATAAAACGTGAATTTTAAGCGATACTAATCTGTGACAACTGGCAATTTAGGGAGCCGTTTTGAAAACCCGCATTACTTTAAAATTTATAATTTTGGAATATTTGAAAAAGTTTATCGTGACGAGATATTTTATGAACATTGGATTGTGATTTTAATCGTACGTTATTTATGGGAATTTGATTATCTATTTATGGTTTGGTTTGGTTCATTCGTGATGATTTATTTTTGAGATCATTATTTTGGCATTACATTGACTCCGGCACTAGGATAACCTAACAATTTTTAATTATTTAAATATTGGTTCAGATATTTATATTTTTGGAACGTATCGCGAGACTTTTGATTATTTGGAGTGAGTTAAAGTTGATTTGTTTTAAAAGGTTTCGGGTTTGATCCGTGTCTATTACACCGGGTCACCTCACCCACCTTAATAATAATAATATTAGTATTATCATTAATTTTTTTTTTTATAAACTACAAAATCGTCCTTGTGTTTCTTTCCTGGAAAAACACCACACACACCAACACAACATCACTTTCACCTCTCTCTCTCTCAAAATATCACTTCACCCTCACCACCAACCCTAGCCGCCATCATCTCCGGCCACCACAGCCGCCACACCGCCGCCCCCCATAACATACCATCACCACCATTCAAACCCCCATCATCTCCTCTTTCCGATCCACCATCACACGCGCCCTAAAACTTGTATATTTATCACGAATCCACCACCAATTCGTCATATCTTTCTTGTTTTTAAAGTTTCTTTACGATTTGATCTTGGTAATCAAAGGTGAGACGAGTGTAACTCGTATTTTGGTGAAATTCGTGACTGAGGGTCACGAATCTTATTGATATCTTTCGGGTAATGGTTAAAAACATTAAGATTCAAGTGGGTTTTGAATAAAATATAATCTAAAACGAGTTTGGTATCCGGGTTTGATGTTTTCTTGTTGGGTTGAAGTGAAACCGAGAGCAATGGCTCTCGGCTTGATTTTATTTTTTGAGCCGATATGGTTTTTGGGCTTCTAGTCTTGGTAGCAAGAATGTTTGATTGCGGATGGATTTTGGTTGTGGTCTTGATGACGTCGCGACCCTAAGGGTCCGTTTGGCTGTTTTGGTGTGCTCGGATGAGCCTATGCCGAGACCAAAGTGGTCATAGGCTTGAGTCGTCTTGACTCGTAGAGTTGCGCCGAGACCCAAATGGGTCTTCCGGTTCACATTTGTTGTTATTATTTTGTTTTCATTGAGACTTGGGCATTTACTTTTATTATCATTGTTGTTGTTATCATATTGTGGTCTTTGTTGTTGATGTTATATACTTGGTGCCGAGTTATTATGGAATCATGGTATATTTTGGAGATGTGTTGACAAAAAGAGTATTTGGGGACCGTTTGTGAGACGGTCACTTAGAATGACGGAGATAGGATTAGTCGGGTGCCGTAGTCGGACCCTCATGTTGTAGCACATGGTATTGGGATTGATTTGGACGGAGTTGATTTATTTATTTTGACTTGGTTATTATTTTTGGACTTGGACTATGAGCCGAGAGTGATGACTCGGACATGTGACCAAATTCTTATGACTCGATAAATATTAAAAATCAAACGCTTATAATAAAACTCGTAATAATATTATTAGTAATATAATCGTTTATATAAGTATATAGACGTGATAAACGTATATATTTTATTATAAATGCGTATATTAATAATAAAACGATCACGAGTGAACGTTATAATAATATAACGATAATTATTATACTATGCGAATAGTGCAATAAATGTCGGAGTATTATTATAAATAATAACTATAAATAATGTCGAGAACTAATACGTCGGGTAAGTAATAAATAAAAACATGATAGACTTTTATAATTTTGGAAAACTTATCGAGTTATACGAGTTGTGGTTAATTAAGTCCAAGTGGGTTTTATTATGTGACTTTTATGTTGTCACGGATATATGACGACTAATATATCCATTTTCTATAACTACGTAACTTATATAATCGACGGGTTAAATCGAGTTTATTTAGCTATATAAAATGAGTATATTAGTGGGCATCGTATCCTACGACGCCCATAGGTTGTGGTACGTGTATTAGGATAATAAATTACTATATATCTCGTGGAATTGGCTAAATTGACGAATTTGGCAAATTGGACGATATATATAGGGAATTTATTGGACTACGATATATACCATATAATATTCTTTGTGCAATGTGATTTAGGTTGGGTATAATCGTGGATCGATGTATTACGTAAATAAATATGGGGGATTACCAAATCGACGGATTTGATAAGCTTCGATGATTTATTTAAATAATATATCGGGCTAATATTAGACCTATAGATGGTTTATTATTTCGTTCGTTGTGGCTTTTTGGTTTGAGTTGTGTCGACCCTTCACCCATATGGATACCAAACGTCGAATTTCAAATTAATATGAAGTTAATTCGAGAAATGGATATTTTTGGAACGTAAAATGGAATACGTTCGGGAATGGGAATGTTTGATTTTGAGGAAATGATTTCTGGACGAGTTTGATATTGTTAGGAAGTGCCGAGTCTGTAGTCGCCGTTATGTGAGTTGCTTGAGTTTGCTTACGTCTTTCTTCTATCGATTTCTTTTGAGGATTTCTGGACTTGAGGTGAGTCATAGACCCGCTTCTACTCTTGAACTTTGTTTTCAATACTTGGGGTGAGAAACGTGCAAATTGTTTTATGTGGACTATTATCGCTTTTTGATTTCAAAACTTGCTATGCTTATAGAACTAGGTAGGATTAAGCGAGGCCTAGACACGAGCTAGGTAAGCTATTGATTTGGTTGTTGAGCGAGGCCTAGTCCCGAACTAGGTAAGATATTGAATTGGTTATAGAGCGAGGCCTAGCCTAGAGCTAGGTAAGCTATACAACGAGGCCTAGACTAGATCTAGGTAAGTTGAACATGTCGTATCCTTACGAATGTTGGGTATGTCGTATCCTTACGCATATATATTGATTTGATTGATTTGAGCGAGGCCTAGACTAGATCTAGGTAAGCTATTGGATTGATTATAGAGCGAGGCCTAGACTTGAGCTAGGTAAGCTATGGATTGGATTGATTTGAGCTATAGCGTGCACCTATAGGGTTGATTTGATTTGGTTGGATGATTGAGGCCTAGTCTAGCTAGCAAGCGTTTTGCGAATACGTCCACTATATTGAATTATGAATTTAAACTTATGATCTCATCAGCGAAAGCTGACTTTTAGCACGTTTTCTCAGGTAATTAAGTGATGCCTTTGGATGCTTGGATTGGAGGCATGGCAATGGCACCTGGTTATTGATCTATTTTTCTAAAACTCTGATAAATTATTGTGGACCTATGTTTATTTCTTTTGGGCCTTACTTTGGATAATTCTTGGGATAAATGTAAACTTTAAAACCCGTTTTGGTTGTGTTTTTCTTATGTTTACATTATCTCGTTCTTTCATGACTTTGAATGGACACCAATCCCCGTAGCACCCCGAAAGCTTGTTGAGTCTTCCGCTGTACCAAATTTTGGGGGTGTTACATAATCCTACGGGCTTGAAAATAATTTTCCTAAATTAAAAATAATAAAAGAAAATTTTGAGAAGAAGAAAAATATTTTTTAGACTTTTTATTTAATTATTAAAAAATAAAAAAAATAAAAAAAATAAAAAATGGTATTTGGGGGAACCGTCTCAAGTCCGTGTACCTATTTGTAAAAACTAATTAAAAGCTATTAAAACTAATTTAAATAATTAAAAATACCTAATGAACAGTGAAAATTACAAAACTTTTTACAAAAATATTTATTAGAATAATAAAGCTGGAAAAAATACAAAAAAGGTGGAGAGCTTATTTATAAGCTGAAAAATCAGCTTATTAGTGTTAATAAGCTAAAAGGAAATTGTGCACTATAAATAAAAGAGTTGAAAACAACAACACAACAAGACCCTAGCCCAGTTGGTGCACGTTGTTGGTCTGGTGTTGACTAGTCAACCCAAGAGGTCCAGGGTTCAAGCCTGACTTGTGACAACTTTTTGCAAACATTTTTATTTTTGATTTTTCTCTTTACAAAACTATTACAATACTGAAAATGACTAACTTTAATAAACACAATTTTTTCAAAACTCAACAATAAGCCCTCTGTGAGCTTTTTAGCTTAACATGTAGGCTACATAAGCTTTTAAAAAGGATTTTCACATTGAAAAACCACTAAATAAGCTACACTATAAACACAAAGGACAAAATAAGATGGAAGCAAACTTTGATAAACTGAGACTAAGCTAAAACAACAAGTAATTCATACTGAATGGAGCAATAAGCTTCAATAAGCAATCCTAAAATGCCACAGACCAAAACAGGCTCAAGTGGTGACTTGCAGGCCACATTCAGCCTATCAAATAAGCTCCAAAATGAAAATTAAGCCCTGAACCAACTACTTGGGTTTGTGGGATTCTCAGAAAGCCAATAAGCTCCAGCTTATTCCCCCAGATGAGCTCTACAAGAGTTTGTGAATTAAGGGGGTTTGGTCAAGATCTGAGGTGCAAGGCATACCCTTGCCTTGCAGCCTGTTTCATCACCCAAATAAGCTATCCTAAGAAAATCCAAAAATTAATATGAAGGTGAATTTCTCTAGTTAAGCTACCCTACTTTACCCTGTAAAGTCTCAGGGATTAATATGGAACACAAAATTCATGAAAATTCAAGCAAAAAATGGATTTCAGCCCAAAGGAAGTTTTTGTTTTTAAGGAACATGAGTAGTTTGACTTTTGTGAACTATGATCCTAATCTAATTACTGATAATGTTATACTAAGCTATAAGTAAACTAATTTAGGCTAACTTGACATCTATTGAAATGGTTTGAATGATTTTGGTACTTGAAACCTTAACAGTGAACAAAATCCAAGAGTTTCAATGAGAGTTTTGACTTTTTACTCTAAGAACATTGATTTTATGATTTGATTAACTTTACTAAACCTACTGTGACATTTGTTAACTGAAAGCAACAACCAAAACACCTCAGAGCTCTTTGTACCAGCAATTTCCAAACACCCCTTTATCCTCTGAATTACACTAGACCTATGAGATCTAAGTTGTATTACACTACTATTATGCTCAATTCATATCACTAAACATCAATTTAAATCAAACTAACCAGATCATGCAGCATTAGCACACTAAATCTAGGAATCACTTATCAATAAAAACTATGTTGTAGCATACTCAGTACCAAATAACATATATCAAAAATAAATCTAACAAGCTCAGTTATAAATGTTTAAGCTAAATAATGATCAAATCACACTGAATGTAACAATAAACATCTAAACTATAGCATGCAGTAACACTTGAATCTAACTATTTAGAGTTAATAAGGACTGTAAAGTGAAATTGAGAACTAAACTTACAAAAGCTCTTCACCTCAGCATGATCAATGAACCAAGGACCAAGAATAACAACCTACACTCCCCATGGAGTTCTAATTCCCACAGTAATCCAGAATTCTACCCTACTCAGCTCTCTTCTTCTTCTTTCTTTATCTTTGAATTTCCCATGATTTTTCTTGTTTATTTTTATTTTTTTATTTTTTTTTTTAGATTAATTTTCTGCAGACAGTGAGAATTTAGACTAAACTCACAATAAGCTTAGGTTAAACTTATATAAGCAACACAAACAGACAACTTATGGAACCATCAATGAGCTTGACAAAACTTGAAATTAAATTGCAACAGAATTTAAATAAAGAAAAACCGAGTTAATTAAAATTTGAGATTACAAAGCTTTAACAAGGTTACAACCAAGCTGAAAACAAGAAATTAAGCTCAAGATTACACTAAAGCTACACTACTCTAAACTAAAAATCTAATTAATTAGCTAACAACTCCTCAGCTTCTTTTTCTTTCCTTTTATACTGAGAGTTTAGGGTTTCTGAGTGCCCAATTGTCTTTTCCCAGTAGAATTCTCCACCCTTGGATGATTAAATCCAATCTTGACCGTTTATCATTTTGGCGCCCAAATGCAATTTTGGCTCCTTCCTTCTGAATACTTGTGCCAGTGGAGGAGTATTGGACTGGGGTGTTTGTATTGATGTAGGGGTGATGATGGAGGGGGGGGGGGGGGGAAGTGGGTTTGTGATGATGGGGTAGGCAGGGGGTTGCAGGGTTCACGTATGAGGAAGGAGGGAAAGTGTTTGACCCTGGTTTGACCTAGGGTAAATAATACGGGGTGTATTAATTTTTTGGGATTGGGCTTGAGGGTTTGGGCCTAGTGGAGGTGGGTTTTATTTATGGATTGGGTAGGTTTAAGGGTGGATTGGATAAAAGGGTCCATTTGGTTTATAATTATGACCAAATATGTAATTTGCTGAAATTTGAGGGGTCTGTCTTGCCAACCTGCCAAAGTATATAAAGGACCAATTTTGTCATATCATGATTTCCACAAGGACCTTTAATATAATTTCCCATTTTAAAATGCCCGGGGACTAATTTTGCAAAATTCCAAACTGCAGGGACTAAACTTGTAATTTTCTTAAACTTTTCACCCAAGGATCGTTTTTGATAATATTTTACTTTTAAATGCCTTGGTTTGACTTTTCTTTCGTTTTAAAACTTCGGGGACTAGTTTTGTCAATTTATGAAACTTGAGGGACTAAAACTGCCAATTATGCAAACTTTGTTCGTTTTTCATTTGTTTTTAAACATTTTGCATCTAAAACATATAAAACACACTTTTGGGATAATTTATGTATTTTGATGCATTTCTGAGTGTTTTTGGATGTTTTTGCAGTTCAAATACGATAAAAATGATGAGTATTTACACACTCATCAGTCGGCTCGCAATGTCGAGTCGGAAATCCATGATTAACAAAAAAATAATAAAAAATAAAAGATAATTATATTCTCCTACAAGATAATTAGTTTACCACAAGCCAAGTCAAAACCAAATATCCATTTGGTTTGGGTATGCGGCTGAACCCTTAGCCTATAAGAATTTATTGGGCTTTTGTCTAACTCAACTTATTTAGATGTTTACTTATTTATAATCTTTATTAATCCTAATAAGTAAATAACCCATTTAAATACTTAATAGATAATTCAATACACATACATATATAAAATATACACATATATATAATTCAGGAGTCTCGTGTTGTTTTTTTATGGCCCCCAGGTCTCATAAATAATGGCAAATATAAGTTATATGTTATGTTATGCACAGATAACCAAAAACCCTTATGCTTGAGCTGATGGAGGATGAGACGCTGAATCAGACAAGGATACTATGCAAGTGGGAGAATGACAATTACATCTGTCGTGAACACATCTTAAACGGTATAAAGGCACCATAGGTGCCATTTTATATAACGCGTTTTATGACACTGCACCGTGCTCTCTAAGTGTATCATCACCAATGAGAGATATTCCTGATCTCATTATCAATATATAAATGAGGATGGTGAATAGGAGGCTGTCTCACATCTAAGCTTACATGCGAAACAATAAAAAATTATATCATTTTAACAAGAAAATATCAAATCTATCTTATTTGTATCATGTCCTTCACAATATTAGTGTTCTCTTGATTTCATCACAACATCACTTAAGTTGGGTTCACGTTGATACATGCATTTTCTACATCATATTGTTTGGTGATTTCATTAACTAATAAATTAGGTATAGATTCAACAATAGTTTGATTCAATTCATCATTGAAATGCGTTTCACTATGTATATATTAGTTCCACTACTCAATTTTTGAAAAAATAATAACCAATATGACTTATTTTTTAGTGATTTTTGATAGTTTTGCATGTAAGCTTAGATGTGAGAAAACACCATATTTACATTTCCCTATATAAATTTAATCTTGTTTTGTCAAAAAGAAAAATAAATAATGCAAATGACCATGGGCGGAGCTATTAAGGACCGGGAAGGGTCCTACCCTCTAGGCCTAAGCTTGTTAGCGTTTTTTTCGTCATTTTATGTGTTAAAATTTTATTTTTTCCATTTCGGCCCTCCCATCTAATGTTCTTCCGGGAAGAAAAAAAAAATTCGGCCCTCTCAAAAAATTATTTCTAGCTCCGCCACTGCAAATAACAATCATTTTGCTCAAAGGAACGGTAAACAAACATACGAAGGAACACCTCTATATTGGGAAAGTGTTAACCCACAAGCAGCAATTATGATTCTTGCTACGCCATAAAAAACAATGATCATAATGCATATGAGAAATTGTTTGCTGATTATGAAACTTGTCTAGCAAAATAGAAATCAGGTTTTCGTACTTCTCCGTACATGATTAATTTTTGTTGGGTGATCCAAAAAGCGTTTGGTGAAAGACATAGAATTAAAAAATTAGAGACTTTATAGTATTTTTTTCTTAATTCAAAATAGTAGGTTTATAACTAAAATGTCACTACCAAATACACCAAAATCATATTGAATTTCATAATCCTAATATTGGTCATAAAAATAATTTTGTATGGTCATATAAGAAATCTAACATATATCCCTCTTCCGTTGCATTTTTGGGTTTTTTTTAGATGATGTTAGAAATGATGTGTAAAATAGAAAAAAATATATAGAAAAGAAAAAAAAATTACTTTTTTTATTTTATGTTCCCGAATTAAAATAAAATGAAAGGAAAAAGAATGTTGTGTTCTCGAGTTGTGAAGAAAAAAAATAAACATAATTACATTTATCCCCTTTTAAACATGTTCATTTAATCACAAGAGTCGCATATGAGTAAATGTATAAATATTTAGGGTTATATTGGTCATACTCAATAATTTGGGCTTAGTTTTGTTTTCATCCAACCCCGTTCATATTTGGACGTAAAATTTTTTGTGAAAAATGCTATGGATTTTTTTCCTAACATTTCCTTTTATTTCTGTTCATGAAACACTTAACAACACAATAAATTTTCAATTTCCTCTCATTCCTTTTATTTCTCTTTTCAAAATGAAACTCGAGAACGCAACGTTAGTTTTGCAAGTAACTTTGTTTCTATTTAGTCGTTGTGATTGTTTTTTCTGCATCTACGGTTTATGAATAAATTAAACTAGCATGGTACCCGCGCAATGTTGTGGTGACGGCATAAAAATACATAAAGCAAGAATAATTGATGCCAATATATACTAATAGTTAAAAAGAAAAAATCGGCGGTGGTTGTTGGCAGTGGTAATTGTTAATTGAAGCTATAAAAGGAGATTCATGTGTCGTTTATTTATAACATAAAAGTGACTTAATATACTTGTTTATGTTATGCAACTTGTCACGAAGATGGATTTATACAATTATTTAATAAAAATATATGAGATGTAACTTGATACAAAATATATATTAAAATTACCAACCATAGTAATTGTGTCTCATAAATTACGTGAAACTTATTAATACACCATGTTTAATGTTTATACTAGAGACATTGCTTCGTAAGATCATCCGTAAAACTATCCATGAGTAATTAGTTTCAAATTTTATAATCCTTTAGTTTAATATTATCGTAATGATAATTATATAAATCTTTAGTTGCAAACTTAAATTCTAAAGATTGAATGATCATTATACATATGTATAGACAGGTAATGACCATTACTATAAACTAAACTACATATGTATAGATAGGTAATGACCATTACTATAAACTAAACTAATGTGTACAGTTAAAAATAATTGATATTTATAATGAATAATTGTTACTTGTATTAAATAGAATGTTTTTCTTTTGAGAAAATAACTTCTAATAATAGCAAGTGTGTAAGGCTGGGCACAGAAGATGTAAGCGATCGACTCATTCGATCGATCGTAGTCGATCGTCCCTTGTGTGGGTAATCGGTCGTGGGACGAAAACAAACCCAAACGATCGCCACAAGGATCGAGTTCTTTTTCTTTGCAAATGAAACCGTTGCCCACTTTATTACTTCTGAACTAGGTCGCCGTTACTGGGGCACTGAATCGCCTGCTGGTCGCTGGAGAGAGAAAACTGACGTGGCAGGGAAAAGTAAGGGGATTGAATCCCCTTATTGTGGGTAGCCTAAGCTTAAAAATTTTAAGACTTTTAAGAACAAAAATTATAAATGCTTTATATATAGCAGAGATAAGAAAATTATAAATCAATCGTAGCATATACTTCATTTGTGTGTTTAGAGTGTTTGGGTTTGTGAATGTTTGGATTGGATTATAAATCGACGATGGTTAATTAAAAAAATTTATGACTCACAATTCAACTGTTTGGAGATTAGTGAATCTTTTAGCTGCAATTAACAAAATAATTTTATATAAAATTCACGCAAAAATTAGTATTTTTTATGATTCACAGTCACTTCATTTTATTGATGCTTGGAAAGATAAAATATGGGCTTTCTAAAGATGTCAAGAAGAGGAGTGATGACTTAAGTTAGGAGGTTTTGCTTGTAGATATTGTTTTTCCAAATAGTTTTGAGAAGAATAGATTTAGCCAACAATACCGAATCACAAAAGCAATGGTGTTAATTGTTACATGGTCCGATCACAATCTTACCATCTCAACCAATTTAGGTCAATACAAGTTCTTTTGGTGCGACGAAAACATTTAGCATACAAATTTCTTTCGTCTTTTTTTTTGAATGGCGGATTTATTAGCGAGCCTAGCAAGGAGCTAAAGCTCAAAAAAAAAGAAACAATTACATAAGAGAAGTCAAAGGACTTTTAAGCCATCCTAACCAGTCTATCTTTCTCTTAGCTCTAGCATTACACCAAACATAAGAATGATACACAATAAGATCAAATAAGCACGCCTTTGTAGGAGCAGCCAATGAGAAAATCAGCTTATTTCGATAGTTCCAAATTATCCACCATGAAACGAACATCGTACCTTCCAAGAATTCTTTCACTTCCTTCCTCAACTTCACGCCTTCTAACCAACTTAACCATTCTTGATACGTAGTAAATCCGTTAGCCGGAAGCTCACACAACACTAGAATCCTTGTAACAATGACAGAAGCAACTGCACAAGAAAAGAAAAGATGGTCTGTGGTTTCAATCCCTACCTGAAAAACCGGGCAAACAATAGACGGCACTTCCAACCCTCTTAAAGACATATTAAACCTTGACGGAATCTTGTTCAAAGCTATACGCCAAGCCAAAATATTAACTTTAATAGGAACTAATTTTATCCATCTAGTAGGCGACCCATCCAACAAACATAAACCCTCTTCTATGAAACTCCTGGCTGAAGCAACCGAGAAAGACCCTTCTCCATCCAGACTCCACAACCATCTATCTTGATCTTTAGAAAACTCAAAAGTACTTATCTTGTTGGCTAACTCTTCCATTTGCATACCTTCTGCTCCCCCTTGGTGTTCTTCTAAAACCATAAAGCAACCCATTTAGGACTTTAACACGAACATTAACCTCTTTGTTCTCCTCGAGAGCAAACAAACGAGGATAAAGCACTTTCAAAGCAACATCACCCATCCAGTTGTCTAACCAAAATAAAGAGCCATTACCATTCCCCACCTTTTTATTCATACATGAGTACAAATCCACCCCTCTTTCTTTTAGCTGAATCATACTACGAATACAATCCAGCCAAGTCGACGACTTACCCACCGAGATATCCCGATCGAGATTACCACTATACCCATGAATAGCCTTCACAACCGAAACCCACATAGCATCAGGTTGAGTCTTGAACCTCCAAATCCATTTAAAAAGCAAAGCATGATTCATAGAAAAAAAGCTAGACATACCCAAACCTCCAACATCCTTACTACCTATAACACTATCCCAACTAAACCATGCTGTCTTTCGAGCACCTGGTTCCACACCTCGAAGAAAATTACTTCTATACGATTCAAGACGTTTAAGCACTCCAATCGGAACTTTGAAAAGTGAAAAATAATACAAGGGAACGACACTCAAAACCGCTTTGGTAAGAGTAAATCTGCCACCAATTGAAAGAGTTTTCGCCTTCCATTTGGACAATCTCGCTACCACTTTATCTAGAATCAAATCCTAGGAATGAATGCTAGCCATTTTACTACCCACCATAACCTCGAGGTATTTGAAAGGAGTTTTAGAAGCATCACATCCAATGAGATATGCGCCTCTAGAAACCTCATCGGACTTAACGCCTCCGACTCCTAAAAGACTACATTTATGGATGTTAATTCGAAGACCCGAAGCAAGGTAGAAGCATTGCAAAATACTAACAAGATGACGCAAATTCTCTTCTTTCCATTCCCCAATAAAAACCGCATCATCAGCATAAAAGAGATGAGATATGTGCATCGAGTCACTAGAACCTACTTGGACTCCTTTAAAAAACCCAACTTCCATAGCTCGAACGAACGAGATATGCAAAGATTCCATCACCAACAGAAATAAAATAGGGGATAGCGGATCTCATTGACGTAAACCTTGCTGAAAATAGAATCCCGGAGTCGGACTTCCATTAACTAGAACCGAAGAAGTAGAGGAATTAGACAACCCTTTATCCAGCCCCTCTAGTTATCAACAAACCCAAACCGAACCAGAACCATGTCAAGAAAATCCCACCGGACTAAATCATAAGCTTTTTCGAAATCAACTTTAAAAATCATAGCCTTCCTCTTTTTTTGATTACACCAATTTATCACCTCACTAAGGATCATAGGACCGTCAAGAATACATCGACCACGAATAAAGGCAGATTGCTCCTTACTAACCAAACTACCAATGACCATACTTAATCTACTCGCAAGGATCTTTCCCACAATCTTATATTGACATCTTATTAAACTTATTATGATTAAGAGACAACTATGCTAAAAAAATGATAAATACAATACTTGTATAAAACAACCTATAACTATATACATTTGTCAAACGGGTATCTGTTAATGCTGGGAAAAAATATAGTGAAGAAATTGCGAAAGAAATTGGTGGACAAAAAATTGTGCAAAAATAATAAATACGATACTTGTATAAAACAACCTATAACTATACACAAGATACGAGACGTTGGTGGACAAAAAAGTTGTGAAAGAAGTTTTTTTTAATGGTTATCTTTTGATGCCAAAAAAAATTAAAAAAAAAAATTAAAAAAAAAATCGTGAAAATTTTTTAGCATTAAAATTTTGTAAATCATCTCTTTGTGTATCAAAATTTTGTTTTTGCATCCAACTTGTTTTTAGTATATGTATCAAAATTTTATCATGCATCAAAATGTAACAAGTTAAAAAATTTGTACATCAATTTTTTTGTGTATTAAAAAAAAAAGGAATAAAAAACTCAAAATTGGAAAAACTTTCTTCACAACCTTTTTGTGCACCAACATCCTATCTTTATGTAATTTTTTTCAAAAAATTTCAAGGAGTTTTTATTTTGTAAATATTTTACACTTTGTGGAAAACTAGAAGTGAGGTTGAATAGTTTACCGGTTTTTAACTTGATTTTCTTTGAAAACTTTACGTGTAATCAACAATCGAAACTAATAAACTATAAGTAATATGCAAGAATAAAGTAAGAAACGATCAAACCACAACACCAATGTTTATTGTGGTTCGGCTACAAGGACTCTTTTTCCTTGCCCTGCTCCACGCCCCGAGTATCCAACTCGAGAGTTTCTTTCACTAGTCAACAAGCTCCTTTCACCAGCGGAGAAAACCTTACACGTCGCTTACACAAGATTACCGACACAAAGCTAGATGTCGAGTTCTTTTACAAGGGTACAACCACTCCCGTCACTTTATGTATTTTAAGGACTAAAATACTAACCGATCACTACTGAAACTACACAATCAAATGAAGTGTAAACTATACGAGTTTACACAATGCTAAGCTAACAAGACTTGCAACGTTATATTGAGACTTGTAACTTTCGGATGAACTTGTGATCTTCTTTGCTACAAAAGATCTCACACAAATGAAATGTTACTGAGTTAGATGAATGAAATGAGAGAGTATATGCAAGTTATGATTGTAAGTGATAAAGGATTTCTTAGAAGTGACTTGCTATTTATAGCCATAATAAGACAGCCCACTGGTGGATCTGGCGGAACCAAAACAAGGGTTCCACCCTCGTACCCAAAGGGTTCCGCCAGGTTTGACAGTCAAGTCTTCCAAGAAATCTTTCCATATCTATTCCAAGTCTAATCAAGATACTTCTAAGTCAACCATGAGATATGTTGAGTGAGAATCTTTCCAAAATTGCATGAGATCTTTACAAAGTCAACTTAGAGATTTTGGAAATCTTTCTAAGATTACACATGATGTATGCCATGATGTCATACAACATTTTCTATTTTTAGAAATACGAAAATGCTATGTTTTATGTGAAATGTAAATGTAGCAAATGTAATGTTTAGTTTAAATAAACTCTAATTAAGAAAGACTTAAGTTATATTCATGTTTTGCTAAAAATTAAAGTTTACACTTTGTCGTTAAGCAAAGATCATAAAATATAAATAACGTTTTTAGGCGATATTTGTATTAGCCATCTCCCCCTTTTTGTTGAGGACAAAACATAAACTTTATATTTAAGCAAATCACTAATTATAGTGTTAAGTATTTAAAAATCTATTTTTAAACTTCTTTTATTATAATGATGAAAAAGAGTTTAAGTTTAAATATATTTTCTCCCCATTTTTTTCGAAACAAAAAGAAGAGTTGCATAGCGAAATGGTGCGAGCCAAATGCTCCCCCTTTGACAATACTCCCCCTAGTTGGGGTGCCAAGTAAGGAAGAATACATGGATTTTGAACCTACAAAAGAGAGTTAGTTGTCTAAATAGACAAGTATATAATGTCAATCAACACATCAACCAACAATGCAAAATAATGAAGAGAGCACATTCCATTCCATGTAAAATTTTGACTTTCACAAAAGTCAAAAGATAAGAAAAGGAAGTCCTACTTCTAAAAAGAAAAAGAAATGCAAAAAGGAAAAATAATTAAGAAAAAAAATCCTACATCTATAAAAGGAAAACACTATAACATGGTCCTAAATAGGGCATAGCCTCCGAATGCACGTTCTAAGATTGGTTCGGGTGAAAAAGAGCATCTAGACGTTCAAGAATGTGTTGGAGAGTAAAACGGGTTTCATATTGGACTTGGTGAAGCATTATTTTTATGCTTTCACTTATTTTCGCAGTTCGCTCACAATGTGAGCAACCATGGAAAGGATTGGGTATGATGGGATCATTGTTTGATGGTGGTGGTGGTGGAACATTGGTGGTTTGTTGATTTGGGTTAGCAATGGATGAGAGCAAGGTGGTTTAAAATTCCATTGCTTGATGGAGGTGTGGGTCGACCATGCTCTTAAAGGCATACAAGTTGTCAAGACGATCATTGATCTCCTCGTATGTGTTTGGAGGGTTGTTCCACAACGAAGCCTCGATTTCATCATACGAGGGAAATATAGACTCAAAGTGTTGGGATTGGCATTGAGATAGTGGTTGAGACTCATGAGATGAAGGTTGATCATGGTGTTGGAAGTTTGGTTCTCCATACAAAGGACCATGGATTTCTTTGTAGATTGGGTGAAACAACAATGGTTTTGGTTGGGATGGTTTGTGGAAAACTAGAAGGGGGGTTGAATAGTTTTACGTTCTTTTTGGGTTTATTTTCGAAAAACTATAGTTGCTTATTAAAACTTTGATTCGATCTTATGTGAATTCAATTGTTAACAAGAATGAGCAATTCTAAATAAATACAATCTAATAATATAAGTGAAGTAATGAAATGAAATAAAAGATAGAGATGGAGAGATCAAACCACAACACGCGAATTAATAGTGGTTCGGCTACAAGGACACCTTCCTTGCCCTATTCCACTCCCTGAGTACCACACTCGAGAGTTTTCTTCACTATGTCAACAAACTCCTTATGGCAGAGAAACCTTACACACCTTGGCTTACACCGATTAACGACACTAAGCTAAATGTCGAGTTCTAATCCTAGCTAGAACTAATCTCACAACTTCTTCATGTCTACTTCACACCTTCTTCTATGCACAACTAATTCACAACTTCTACTATACTTTTCAACACAACTAATATCTACAATCTACTAAAGCACACAACACTTTGCAAATAATCTAGCACTACTACAAGATGATATCAACTAATCACAACACTACTACTTTGTATAGATGTTGAAGGAGTGTTCTTCTTCTTGCACTTGTGTGAATGAAGTCTTGGATCACTTGGAAACAAAGACTTATGAATTATATGATCAAAGGCTTTTAGAATAGAAATAGAGATGAGATCAGAAAGTTTTTATTGCAAAAAAATGAGAAAAATCTGTGGAATAAACCATTATTTAAAGGCCAGAAAAACACTATTCTGGAGCGTGCCGGTCCCCTTAATAATTAAGGGGGCCGTCCCCTCCAGAACGTTGGATTTGTTTGTCCTTTTGTGGGGAAAGTTTTTCTGGATTATATTTGCCATTTTTGGTTAAAGATTTGAATTCATATATTTATAATGAATTAAACATATTCTTTTAATTCCAAAAATATTTTTATAAAAGTTATAAAATGTTTGATGTCATTTTGTAAAATGTCTTGTGTTTATTTGATCATGTAATGCATTAGTCACTTTGTTTATACATACCTTAAGTGATTAGATGGTAAAAGTGAATATTTATTACTAAATACTTGTTTACGTCATAATTTTCGATTTAATCTAGTTTACATTTTGTGATTATTAAAACGTAGAGTTATTGAAAAATATTAATAACGTTTTTAAGCATTATTTATATCAACAATCTCCCCCTTTTTGATGATTACAAAACTTAAACTCATTAAATCAAAAATTAGTTTTTAGACAAGTAATTTAGTGAGTTTATATTTACTTCTCCCCCTTTTTGTAGAATCAAAAAGGTTATGCCAACAAGTTTCAATTATGAGATATTGACGGGATGAGGACTCCCCCTTGATGTGTGCTCCCCCTTGTTCGGGGGCACCAAGGAAACGAGCTATGGAATGCTTGAAAAAAAATATTAGAAGCACAAAAACAACTGTATAAAGTGACAAGAACAAAAGCATTCATATTAAAGCAAAAATTGTGTAAAAACACAACAATACATGGAACAACAAGATAGATTACAACTAGAATAACAACTAGTGAAAACACCAACTAGAAGAGTACTTCATCATGCAAAGATTACATGAGCTTCATAGAGCTTGCAAGCAAAAGGGTTGTGAAATCTTTATTTATTAAGCATAGTATATGCTTAATTTGGAGAGTAGGAAGGTTATGGTGGAGAAATAGGTGAAGATTGTTGAGGTGGGACAATAGGTGAGGATGGTGGAGGTGGTGGTGGTGGTGGTGGGTTGGTTAGCAAGTGTTCAATATATGAAAACATATATTTAATTTCATCTTTAAGACCAAAGATTATGGTTGGGTTGTGTATGCAACAAAGGCAAGCATCACCATGAGCTTCAAGTAAGCTCCAAGGTACGGGATTGACAAAGAATGGTGTTGTGATTGGTGGAGATGAAACATGAGCATCAAGTGGTGTTATTGGTGAAAGTGAGATAATAAGTTCGGTGGAAAGGGGTTCTTGTGTAGGATTTGGTGATGATGCTTGTGGTGATGATAAGTGTGAGTTTATGTAGTCATTGATTGATGATGTTGAAGGTATGGAAGAGGAAAACACCAGATGGGCGGCCCTATTTGGAATATAAAATATAGTCATTGATTGGTGAAAGTGAGATAATAAGTTCAAATGTATGTTTTCAGCAAGCTCTATTTGGAATATATACTCTTAGAATGATGAAATATAAGCATAGAATAATAAAACATGCATGCAAACTAATATATTTTAAACCAAATATAAAGAGGCATACTAATAACATTAAGTTATAATCAAGATCCTAACATAATAATAGTTAGTAACTAAACAACATTCAAGCAATAAACATGAAGAAACACAAGTATTTCCGAATCAATCGGACAAATAATAAAGCACACAAATGTCTAATAGTTCAACAATAATAACAAGTAGTTCCACATCGACGATTCTATTTCTTCTTCTTGCCCAAAATCTTCCTGAACATCTTTCCTACGGACTTGAATCCTCCTCTAACTTCTTCATGCATTTGCTGAGTCCTGTTCATTAAGGATGTTTGATGTTCGAAGAGGAGTTCATCGGTACGTTCATGAGGATGAGGAATTTGATAGTCGGTATAATCAAGATCGGGAAGATCATCAACAAAGGTCGTGGGAGATGGGGTACTAACACGTAAGTTGTCTTCCTCCTCATCATCATCATTGCCTCGATGAGATGTCGAACCACGAGGCATAGAAAATAAAGGACCACTAGATTTTCTGTTGTCACTTCGAGATCGGCGAGTACGAACGAGAGTAAGTTGATTCAAAGTGGGATGAATGTGCACATAGAAATCACTCCGAAGATCTGGGTAGTGTTCCATGACATGACGATAAAGTCGAGTGGGGAACATGCCGTAAGGAAGGTTGGCATTTGGAGTGTTTTTGGTAGTCATGATTCGATGGACAAAGAGATAAGCCAGATTGTAGTTTTCTTCAGCAACTACACAATACAACATGTGGGTGATGCTGGCCATGAGATGATCACGGTGACCGCCGGTACCAAATACATTCTCGCGAATGAGTTCTTCCCAATTTTTCATGTCAGGGCTTAGCTCTTTGAGAAGGATTTGATTAGTATGAATATCAAATTTTTTTGACTTGATTTTGCGACTAGTCGTACCACGTTCTAGTTCAAGCAGTCGACGAATGTCTTCAGGACTTGGAATCTCATAATAGTATGGACCATCCTGAGGACGATTCCGTTCAAGTGATGAAAGATCCCATTCATTTGAGTATACGGCTTGGCCGTTGTATGGGATTCTGAGGATTTGTCCAAACTGAGCAAAAGTAAGAGTGATGAATTGATTTTGGATCATGAAAGAGATAAGAATATGGCCATAGGGATCGGTTTGCACCGTCACTTGGCTATAGAAGCTGAGGACAAAACGGGGAATGATTGGTTCGTTGATTTTGAAAAGACAGTCAAGACGAATATTGGTGAACATTCGTTCGATTTGATCGGATTCATAAAAGGATGGATCGACAATTCTACCCTTGTGAATGTTTCTATTTTCAATGGGACGATAGAAACATGGAACAGAGGGAGACATGCCGGGAGTGGAGGAAACTTTAGGAATGTATTGCTTTGTTTTTGAAACGTCACCAACCGTGGTTTTAGGCATTTTCACCTAAACAATATAACAACAAAAATAAAATTAAGACAAAAACAATTATCATGCATATGTTATATATAAATATATGCAATATATGTGGAACGGAAGCCTACTTCGACCTAAAAAAAATATTCTAGAAAGTAGTTTCACAATGTTCCTTGATTTTAATTTTTAACTCGCTTAAAATGTATCTTATAATGTCAAAATGTAGTTGTGGAATTAGTTTGATATATTACCAAGACTATCCAAACAACTTCTTTAGACATCATAATTCATTTCGAAATTTGGCTAGATATATATTAGGTTATATATCTTGCTATCTCTTACGAGTTTGACTAACACTAAACTTGTTTAGAAAGTGAAAATGTGAATTTTGGTTTTCAAAATATGTTTTTCTTAGTTAAACAAAACGCTCCCTTAACTAGATGAATATCGACCAAAACATCAATATATATATATATATATATATATATATATATATATATATATATATATATATATATATATATATATATATATATATATATATATATATATCTTGATGACTTCTATAGACTAGAATTATGTTAATAAGTTTAACAAAATAGTTTCAAGTTTAAATTAATTTATTTACGTATACTTTGTTCATGAACCAAACGCCCATGTTGTATTCATGAAATTTTTTACAATGATTCGAAAAGTATGTTTTGATTGTTTAAAACATTAAATCAGTAAAATGTAGTAAGTTTTAACTAGTTTTTAAGAATTATATCAATAATGTGCTTTTTGAAAAATAATCTTAGTAAGGGTTTATGGGCGATTATAAATTTCAACAACATAATGTGTTATACTTAGTTTGAGTAGCAATTCATCATCCTAATCCTATGGGGAGCATTTAGTTATGCAATTCCTAGACTTAATTTTACTAAAATTCAGATTTAGATAAATTTTAATAAAATACCTAATTTTGATTAGACACTAAATTGAATGAAATTAGATGAAATGTATAACAACCCACAAACACCCATTACTATCATTCCCATTACAAATACCTGTAGTAGGTATTTCACAGGTAAATTTTTGCTTTTTATATACATAATTACTTGCATGACTCACTAGACCTACTCACGTATCTGCACAAGCCAAATAACTCAACACTCACATCCTATAAACCCCAGGTATGTCAAGCATAAACTCATAATAACACCATAATAAGTAATACACCAATATAAAACACTAAAAATAACATAAAACACTAATAAACCCTAAACTAAAACTTAAATAGGATTATGTGCTTATCTGAACCTATATGCTTAGTTAAACTAGTAAGAATGTGTTCAAGGCTTAAGTAAGAGTATCTTTAGGTATATTAGGATATATTAGGACTATTAGGATATAGAATAGAACCCTTAGAACTTAGATATAAACCCCCTAAGCCCTAAACCATAACTAGGTCATAGATAACTAGAATTAGGTCTAAACCCACCCAAAACTTCCCCTTAGGTCACTATCACTTAGTATAAGCCTTTAGGAACTTAGGAATAGTTATTAAATACCCTTAGGACACTAACTTAGGCACAAAACCATAGGATAAACCCTAGTCTCGCACTAAACATACTTAGGTCATTTAGGTTAGAAAATTAGGTCAAACCTTCCCAAAACTCCCCCATAGGTTACCCACACTTAGTTTAAACCCTTTAGGTCTTAGAATTAGTTATTAGGCACACTTAGGAACTTAGATTAGGCACTAACCCCTAGGTAAAACCTTAAACACATAATAAGTAGAAACTAGGTCTAAACTTAGCTAAAACTTAGTAAAACCTAAAACATAAGCACCTTAAACCCCTCAACCTAGCACCCTAACACCTTAGTCATACCCAAGCACCCACCTTAACACCTCTAAGCACACACACAAGTAGGTGCATCACCTACTTGGCTAATCCACCACTAATCAACCCTAAACCTTCCCTAATACATCATTAAACCTCCCCTAATCACCCCTAATCACCCTAAACCACCCTTAAACTCACCAAGCAGCTTACAAGCACCTCCAAGCACCCAAGCAAGGAGGTGCATCCCCTCCTTGTAAGCTACTTGTCGACCTTTCTTCCTAACCGCCTCCTTCGGCTGTTTACCACCACAACCGGCCTAGTCCAGCCCCTAGCTACTACTCCCTAGCTCTTCCTTGTCACCCTTAGACCTGCCAAAACCCCCTAGCCTTGCTTGCTCAGCCCTCCCCTTGCTCAAAACCTATGAGGCCGTTTCTCCTAAACCGCCTCTATCGGGCCTATAAATACCCCCTCCCCTCTCATTTCTTCTCCACACCTTTCCCCCTCCTCTCTACCTCTCATTTCAATAGTACTAAGCCCTTAGGAGCTGTTAGGAATGAGTAGCTAGGCCGTGGTCGTGTTTTGTTGTGGTTTGAAGTCGTACGAGGTGTAGGAAACCCTAGAAAACCCTAGTCTTAGTTCTAACCCACGTAAACCCCCTAGCCAAGTAAGTCTTACTTTTAGTTAATATAGCCTTAGAATAGATTTGGATAGCTTAGGTAACTTTGCATAAGCCTTGAACACCTCTACTTGGTGGTTTTGGGTGTTTAGAGTCGTTTACAGCAGCAGGGGAGAGGAGATGTTTGAACAAATGGGTGGTTTGGCAAATATTTTAAGAGGAATTCGAGTTTGGAAGTATCAGTAGGCCGGCCCCCTTAAACATTAATGGGACCGCCCCCGATTACAAGCCGGTCCCCTTAATTATTAAGGGGACCGCCCGCCAAAAAGGAAAATTTTTGCGAATTGAATTCTGATAGCAAAATATTTTTATGTATATAGTTAGATTTATGTTATATCCAAACTACGTTGGAGTTTATGAACACGAGGAAGGAATACTAGACGTTTTTAATTAACATTTCGTTAATCAAAATATATCTTGATGATTTTCGACAAAATGATCAAGATGTCAAATTTACAAATATTTGAGAGATGAGAGGGAATGTGTTTATATATATATATATATATATATATATATATATATATATATATATATATATATATATATGGTGGGGTTATTCTAAAAAGGCCCTAGAATAAAAAGTGTTGGAAGGATTGTGGGAGTGACATGTGTCACCCCCATGCCACATCATATGACACGTGTCACCCCCCCCCCCCCCCCCCCGCCCCCCCGAAAAAAAAATCCCGCCAAAAAAAAATTTTGGGCAAAAAAAAATTCCCGCCAAAAATTTTACTGCATTAATGTTATAAATTTACTGCATCGCGGTTATAAAGTTACTGCATCATGTTTACTGCATCACAATTATGATTTTACTGCATCACGGTTACTGCATTCATGGCTTTAATGTTACTGCATCATGGTTATAAAGTTACTGCATTATAGTTATAAGAAATTGCATTATCATAAGTTTTCTGCATCATATATGTATGTAACTGCATCACAATTAAAATACGATTCGTTTTTAAGTTTTGGTGCATCTTTATTATAAGTTACTTCATCATAGTTAATAGTTTGGTGCATCAACTATGCTGCAGTAACTTATAACCTTAATGCACTAAAATTTAAAACTGTGATGCAGTAACTTTTATAATTGTGATGCCGGCAATCAAAGTGGATGCCGGCAAGTTCCCTATGAATGTTAGTGTTTTCTAGTAAAGAGGGGTCAATGGTCCTACCCTCATGCACATATCTTTTTTCTAGAACTGTGAACACTTTGACTTGGTTGGGAGTTAAGCCTTTGGTTTTGTGGTTTTGGAAGGTAGTTAAGGGTGTCCTTGTAATCATAGTGAGTTGCGGGAGGCATGATGATTCCTAGAAATATAAATATCACATTTTAGTCTAAGTAAACGACTATTACAATGTAGATGTTCTAGTGTGTGCCTATATGCAAACAATGTGGAGGTGCGGTTATCTTGACTCATTTTAATGCTCAAAACGTTTTATTATGCAAATTTTATTTATAAAACTAAAGATAACCCAAACGCTCCTAATTCAATGTAGCTTCGTTTGAATATACCGAAAATACATATTAGTTATGTATTCCCTTTAGCATTCAAGAGACATTATGCAAGTGATGTTTTAAACATAAGGTTTTTATTTTGTATGAACAATGTGAGATGTAAAATATTTGTCCTGGTTGTGGGAAGTGATTTTTGCAAGAATTTGACATGGGGTGTTTTGGTAAACATCCTAATATCCTCTAAGAAGGCAATTCCTAACTATGGAAACATGATTAGTTTTGTTTTACAACTAATGTTCTACATGAATTTCTCAAGTTGATGCATAACCCCAAGTTTTAGTTTTTGTGCAAAAATAAAATTCCTAGACGCAGATCAGGATTGTAATTATGTTAAAAGTACTTACAATGATGATTAGAGAGCAAAGTGGATGTAGGAGAGACCAAATTTTCATGTGTGGAGGAGTTGTGAAATGAATAGTAACTGTTTTAAAGTGGTGGTGTAGGTTAAGGAGTGTTTGGTTTAATATATAAAAAGAAAAAGTTTCTGCAGGTTTGGCGGACTGGGCGGAACCAAAAAGAGGATTCCGCCAGTTATGTCGAAGGGTTCCGCCGTATCAGCAGAGGAAAAAATTAAAATGATTTGTTTTTTATTTTTATGATTTTATTCTAACGTTCAAAACTACAAAGTAGGTTCCATAAGTCCTAGTCCAAGTCTAAGAAGGTTAAATGGTTCTCGTTTAAGAGGTTTTGTGAGAATATCAGCAATGTTGTCTTCGGAGGATACTTTCTCGATAGAGATGTTTCCTTTTTGAACATTGTCACGAAGGAAATGATGACGGATTTCAATATGTTTAGTACGAGCATGTTGCACTAGACTCTTACTAAGGTCGATGGCTCATTTGTTGTCACAAAGAATAGAAATGTCGTTAAGTTGAATTCCGTAGTCGACAAGAGCTTGCTTCATCCAAAGAGCTTGTTGACGTGCTTTTCCGGCCGATACGTATTTGTCTTCGGTTGTTGAGATAGCGAGAACCGTTTGTTTCTTAGTGAACCATGAGGTGAGACAATGTCCAACAAAAAAACAAATACCACTTGTGCTTTTTATATCAACATAGTCACCGGCATGGTCCGAGTCGGCATACACTATGGTTTCTACTCCCGTTCCTTTGGGATACCATAATCCTGAATGTGTAATACCCTTAATGTATTTTAATGGCTTCAAGATGAATTGTTTTAGGATCTTCTTAAAAATGAGCACAAAGACAAACACTAAACATAATGTCAGGTCTACTAGTTGTGAGATAAAGTAGACTTCAATCATACCTCTATATTTAGTGTTATCTACAGATTCACTCTCCTCATCCTTGGTGAGTTTAGTTTCTGAGGACATAGGTGTTTTGATTGGTTTTTAATCTTCAAGAACAAATTTCTTAAGCATGTCTTTTATGTACTTAGATTGGTTAAAGAATATTCCATTTTCTAATTGTTTGATTTGAAGTTCTAAGAAAAAGTTGAGTTCTCCCATCATACTCATCTCAAACTCATCATGCATGATTTTTGAGAAATAATCACATAATTCTTGACAAGCTGATCCGAATATGATGTCATCAACATAGATTTGGACTATGATAATATGTGAACCTTTCTTCTTAGTGAAGAGAGTAATATCAACTAAGCCCATGGTATACTTATGGTCAACTAGAAAGGTTTTAAGTCGATCATACCACGTTTTTTGAGCTTGCTTAAGTCCGTATAAAGTTTTTTAAGTTTGTAAACCTGATTAGGTTTTTCAAAGTCGGTGAAGCCCGGTGGTTGAACAACATAAACTTCTTCATTTATAAAGCCATTTAAAAATGCGCTTTTGACATCCATTTGAAAGAGTTTAAAATCATGTGCGCAGGCATATGCAAGTAAAATTCTAATTGACTCGAGCCTAGCAACCGGAGCAAAATTTTCATCGTAGTCAATTCCTTCTTGTTGATTATAACCTTGTGCTACTATTGATGAGTGTGTAAATACTCATCATTTTTACCGTATTTTAACTGCCAAAACGCGTGAAAACATTCAAGAATACATCAAAATAATGAAAATATCTCAAAGATCGCGTTTTATATGTTTTAAATGAAAAATGATTGAAAACAAACGAAAAACGAACAAAGGTTGCATAATTGGCAGTTTCAGTCCCCCAACTTTCAATAGTTGTCAAAACTAGTCCCTGAGCATTTATTTGAAAGAAAAGTCAAACCAAGTCTTTAAAAATCAAAGTTTACCAAATAATGATCTTTGGGTGAAAATCTTTCAAAATATTCAAGTTTACATCTTTGGTCCTTCAAGTTTCACAATTTGGCGAATCTAGTCCCCGGGAATTTCAATTTTTGGGAAACACACTTTATTGGTCCTTGGTGATTGAAATGTGAAAAAAATCACCCTTGTGATAACTTTGGAGAATGGGCAGATTTGGCCCTTTGATTTTCAACAAACTACAATTTGGTCATTGTGCTTATGAAATATTAAAACATAACGGACCCTTGGTATTATACAAACCCAAAAACTCAGCCAACCATCTCAGCCCACCCAAGCCCAAAAACAATTATCCCACAACCCAAACTAGCACCCCAAACCCCACGTCTAAAAAATATACCCAAAAACCCTTTTATACGTTTCTTAATAAAACGTTTCTCACCCCCTTCTCTGACCCAGTCAACGACTCACCCTCACTTACCCCTTTCTTCTCCACCTCTATGTTTTACCCAGTGAACAAACCCTTCTCCCCCTCCTCCAAGCCTGCAACACGCAAGCATATCCCTCAAAAGCCACCCTCCACTTTCACATCTCCCAAACAACTTCACGGGTTACCACTGCCCCGTACCTACTCACTCCAAATTTGGGCGCCATTATGAATCAAGGGCTAAGATCGAATTTAACATCATCAAAGGCTGGGAATGGTCAAGGGAAGAATCCAAGAAAGCACAAGTGCAAAAAGATAAGGAGATAGAAACTTTTTTTTATTATCAGTAGTCTATATATAGTTTGTAGTCAAAAATTTATAAGGCATTAGGATTTTAGAAAAAGAAGTTAGTTAGTAGGTTGTAGTTTTAAATTCCAGTCTTTTAAAATTTTCAAGTCGTGTGTACTACTTTATTAAAAATCAATGCAATTTAAGTTTTTCGTTTAGCATTTTCAAGCTGCTTATTTATTTATTTTATTTTTTTGCTTATTACAACTGCTTATTTATTGATTACTATTGCACATTAAGCTTATTGTATTATTGGTTTTCAAAAAAATAAGTTCATGAAATGCTTCTTCTTCAGAAATTTCCACAGTCTAGGCGTTAAGGAGTGTTTGGCATAAAGTTACATCTTGGTCAAAAACAAGTTTTTAACCTTCGATTGATTCTGAGTTAACTATCTCATTCAGTTAGTTAAATAGTTTAGAAGTCGTTTAGTTGTTTTTCATTAGTCCCATTACTACTCCATTAATTCTCAAAGTTGGTGGGCAAGAATCTGATGTCAAAAGTATCACAAAGTTTGTATTAGGAAGGAGGATATCAAGTCTGGGTTAGAGCTTCTTAACTTAGGGTGTTTAGAGCTTATTTTAGAGGATTAATCTGGGTTGCAATTCAGCAACGCAACTCACCCGTTCAAAGTGACCACATCAGGTGTCATGAGCTAAACTTAGGAGTCCTGCTACAATCAGGTACCACAGCTTCATGTAGTTGCTTATTTTGCTTCGTAATAACTTAGAATAGGTTAGCTCAAATGTACACCATCTTGTTTTTGATTTTCCAAGTCAAAACACCCATCACCTTTACCTATTTGACTGCTGCACATCAGAATCATAAGCAGTCCCCAATTGCCATTTTGATTTTCGAATTCAGTTGCACTTAGGGTAGAATTAGCCTTGGGGATTGATTGTACAAGTAGTTAGTAGTATAGGTGTAATACTTTTAAGCTTATCTTAGGATTAGACACTTATTTGGTGGGTCCTTTGTGGGTTGACATTCCCCCACCAGGATGCGTTTGGGGCTGCAAATCACATCTTTTAACCTGCCCCAACACACCCTTTTCATTAGTAATTTTAGGTAGGTCTAGGTTGTTTAGAATTTTATTTCTGTTATAAAAGGAGTTGGTAGGATAACCTTTATTTGTTTAAGCTTTTCTTTCATGTTTGCGCTTATTAAGAAGCTTAACTTTGGGACGCTTAGTTGCCATTTGGAACTGTTAGGATTGCTGTGTTGAACTCAGTCTATGATTAGTTTGTTTGAGTATTTGTTGCTGCTACTAATTTTTCTCGGCTGAGCTTGTTTGGTGTCTATCTAGTTTAAGCTTGTTAGTTTGCTGCTATTTGTTTGATTGTGTTTGCTTTAGATTATGTTTACTTGTATTCAATTTGGGATTTGTGTAATTGCCTATGCTACCTAGCTGCTATGCTCAAAAGATTCATTTAAGCTCATACATTACCACTGTTGGCTTTTAAGCTTTGTATAAGCTTGTTTCCCGATTTTCAGCAAAAACTCTTTTACAAAAAATGTTTATGTTTGTTGCTTAAATCAGCTTGCAAAAGAAAATCTGAAAAAGAAAAAAAAAAGAATTTCAAAAAGTTGTGTTGCTAGGAATCGAACCCTGGTCTCACTGCTCACACACACAGCCCTTACCACTTGCCCTTGGGTCTTTGTCAATAAATCCTTGCAAAGTTTAATGTATAACTAGTTGTGTTTGTTTGGCTTATTAGCTTATCAGTTTCTGGTAGCTTAATTCCAGCTTATTTTTCTACTGTGTCTCCACTTTATTATTTTTCTTAGGTTCATTTTAACTTGTATTATTTCCCAAAAAAGTTTCAGATTTTTCTCAATTGTTTTAGTATTTTTTATAATTTAATTTAATATAAATAGTTTTTAATTAATAATAAATAATTAAAAAGTCAAAAAAATAAATTTCTTTTTTATAAAATTTTCTTTTATCATTAGGTTCGTAAAAATGTAGTTTTTATCCCCGTAGGACTTGTGTAGCTCAGATTCACTTTTTATTTTGCGCCTCGCGTTTATATTAAAGTAACTTTTACGTTTTTAAATTAGATTACGTTTTAGGGCTCCCTAGTTTCCTATTATCACTCCCGTAGGATTTTTAAGTAGTTTTAAAGTTCTAATTTTCATTACTTGTTTGTATTCATGTTTTAGTTACGTTTATTTAATTGTTCGTACGTTATTTGCAATTTCTCGTAATATCACAATACCAAATAATCTCTCAACATCCTTACAAGCATTTTAATTCCAAATCGGACACGATATTGTCAATTCACACCTCGTTGGGACACGACCCGGGTAATCACTTACCCGGTATCACATATATATTGTATTCACGAGTTTTCGCAAGTCTTCCTTTTCCTAAAGGTTGATTCGTGAATTCCACTCACGTCTACCTTGTATATTAATTTGATATGCGCAAAAACGCTCTATCAACTATCCTAGCTTTGTTTCTAGACACTACACCATTTTCATCCATTTTATTACGAAATACCCATTTTGTTCCAATTATTGTTTGACTTTTTGGTTGAGGAACTAATGTTCAAACATCATTTCTAACAAATTGGTTTAATTCTTCTTGAATGGCCATTACCCATGACTCATCTTTTATGGCTTTGTTTATATTTTTCGGTTCAATGGTTGACACAAAACAAAAGAAGTTACTATCATTTGGGACTTTTGATCTTAGTGTTCTTTCCTTAATGTTTCCTATGACACTATCTAATGGATGACGTTTAGATTCTTTGACGTTGACAATTTATTTGTTTAATAGTTCATCTTCCTTGTCATTATCTAAGTTTTCTCGACTTTCCATTATTTGACTTTCAACTAAGTCATCATCTACCAAAGGTGATGTCTTAGAGGGAGGTGGACTCTCGTCGAATGTTACGTTCAACGATTCCTCGACTCTTAAGGTTTCTTTGTTTAAGACGATATAAGCTTTGCTATTTTGTGAATATCCAAGAAATACACCTTCATAAGACTTTGGGTCAAATTTGGTGAGATAATCCTTGGTGTTAAGTATAAAGCATTTGCTCCCAAACACTCTAAAATATCCTAATGTAGGCTTTTTACCTTTATAAAGTTTATATGGAGTTTTGTTTAAAAATTGTCTAATCAAGACACGATTTAAAATGTAAGTTGACGTGTCAACGACGTTACACCAAAACTTTTGTGGAATATTTTGCTCATTAAGCATTGTTCTACTCATCTCTTGAAGAGACCGGTTTTTATGTTCTACTACACCATTAGATTGAGGAGTTCGTGGTTCCGAAAAGTTATGAGTTATACCATTTTCATCACAAAAGTTTCCAAATTGTATTTCATTATCAAATTCTCGACCGTGGTTCGTTCTAATAGACACAATGCATGTTCCTAATTGATTTTGAATTTTCTTACTTAGAATTTCAAATTGGTTAAAAAGCTTCGTTTTTACTTTTCAAAATTTTTGTCCAAGTATATCTCGAATAATCATTCACTACGACCAAAGTGTAGAAGTTACCTCCATAACTTTGTATAGCGGATGGACCAAACAAATCCATATGTAAAAGTTCTAGACACCTAGATGTAGACACCATATTTTTAGCCTTATTGCTACTATGAACTTGTTTACCAATTTTCCAAGCATCACAAAAGTGTTGGTCATATTTCAACTTGGGTAGGTTTCTAACTAAGTTTTTGGAGAAGAGGTTTTGGATAAGTCTCATATTAGCGTGTCCTAAACGTCTATGCCATAAAGTTGAAGATTCATCTAATGAGGTAAGGCAAAGTTTGTCTCTAGATGTTTGATCCATCTTCATGACATATATGTTGCTCTTAAGGACACCTTTGGCTATGGTTATGCCGTCTTTAAGTATTTTACTTCCATTTACACTAAAAAGGACGTTATACTTTTTTCGGCAAAGTTGATTTATACTAAGGATATTAAAACCATTTACATTGTGATTATTGGTTTAAGTTCACAATTGTCTTTTTGAGTTGGTCTAGTTTTAATTGATGTGTTTTTTGAAAAACCCAAAAATATTCTTCTTTACCCTCCATTCGTTTGATTCTACCTTCTTATACCCCTCTCATGTATAATTCTTATGGCGTCTCTTGGCTACACGTGTTTTCACTGTAAAAGCCCGATTGAGAATGGCTATCGTTGTTTCCGGTGTATTTGTGAGAAGTGTGGAAATAATTGTAGTAACAAATTTTGTACCACGTGCAATTTGTTCATAACTCCAAATTCTCTCGATGATTCACCGAATTCTTCCAACTACCCATCACTGCCTGAGATACGTGCTATTAATGACAAATCATCAAGAATTGATCTTAACCTTTCAAGATTTACGGTTAAAGGTTTGTCAAGCAAACGTACAGAGCATAGAGCAGTGACTGAAAAGCACGACTTGCCTAATCTTCACGATTATCAAAAACAAAAACCAGAGACCATAACGGAAGTGGTGGAAATTCCTAGCTCTCAGAGCACACCACTTGTCCCACCTCTGTCTTTTATTCCTTGTGTCGGATGTGGTGAGCCGCTTTTCGGGTTGCCATGTCGTTGGTGTACATGTGAACGATGTGGTAATGATATTCAAAACGGAAGTTGTTTGTTTTGTGGTTCGAGTAATTCAATCGGTTACGATTCTAATCCGAGCTTTTGCAATGAGCCACAAAATGATTTCATTTCATATGAGCATAATCCGTGTTATCAAAATTGCAATGCCGTATAGTTTCAAAATGCACCAACTTCACAACAATACGGTTGTGAATATTGTGGAGGTCCACATTTTAGCACCGATTGTCATACTAGGAATCTTTTTCCTTGTGACAACAACTATCACGACCAACCTCCACAATACCAAACTTTTGAAACACAACCTCAACCATTTCCTCAAGAACTTTTGCAAAATGTTTTAAATACTTTAAATGACCTTAAGGATTTGGTTAACAAACCTGCTCCGGAAGAACCTTGTCCGAAGTCTTACAAAGAAATACTAGCTGAAGAGGCAGAAGAAGCAGCTAGAGTAAGATTTCGAATGCGTAAAACTATCGTCTATGATGACGATGAGGATGATGATAGTTATGATGAAGATACCCTTGATGTTCGTCAAGGCTCATCAAATTCATCAGTTGAGGTTCCTTCCATGAAAGATCAGTCTGTTGTTGTCACACCCGAAGTTCACACTCACTCTCTGAACATGGGGGATGAGCACCTTGACACTGTTCCTAATAAGGAATCGGACGAATTAATAAAGTCTAGTGTTGAGATCCTTGTCCCAATCCCGAGAGAGTCACAGGGAACTTTGGATCATATGTGTGATTTACCTTCCCCTCTTGAGTGTCCAAAAGATCAATTTGAGACTTTCTCCAATTTTAGCGATGATTATACATCTTATGGAGACATTGAATATGTTGAGGCATCACTTCCGCATCCTGATGTTGATCCTCTTCTTGAGGAGTTCGCCGATGAACTCACTCACATCAATCCACTTCCACTGGGAAGTGATGAAGGTCTCTTTGATTTCGAAGCCGATCTTGGAGAAATTGAAAGTCTCCTATATAATGATCCGTCACTCACTTCTTATCCCAGCAGTCCAATAGAGAATGATAATCACTTGTGTCCCGAAACATTTAATACGACTCTCACCAATCCTTTGTTTGAATTCGACTCTGAATTCACTTTGATTTCTGATAATCCAATCTTTGGTACTCAGATTGAGGATTGTGATGAGTCTACTCCGGAACATGAGTTCACAGATTTACATCTTGTGATTGATTCTCTTAGCGAGGAGTTCGCCGGTGAACTCACTCATCATATCAAGACTCCTCCGGAGTTTGATAACCCAGGGGGAAATGTACTCAATCATGAGAATTAACAAATTCCCACCCTCCCTCCCGGGATGTTTTTAAACCCAATGAGCTTAACCTTTGAAATCCAAATTCAGGCTACGGAGCCTGATCTCGAGGACGAAAATCTTATCATGATTTTCATCATGGTTTTCTTCACCTATAAGGTGACTTCCTTTCTTCTTCACTCCCTCAGGAATGAAGATACCATCTTTGATCCCGGCATTTTCATGTATCATTATTTTAAGCCGGGATTATATCTCATCGGTGTGGAACTTTCACGTGCTTCAAATGTTTGTCCAAACATCTTGAATGAAAGTCCGATTGAGATTTCTTCTTCCACATCATGCTTCCCCAAGGACCAATGAATTCGGGGTCGAGTCAAGCTAGCGACTCGGTAAACAAAAACAGTAGCATGCTTATAGGGTTTTCACCCTAAGTGTGGGGGAGTCCCCCATGCTATGGTTACAAGAGTGAAAAAACAAAATGGTATTTTCCACGCTTAGCTTGTACTGTTGCCCTTTTACGTTCAAAATGTCGGCATAATAGCCGGGATTTTGAATATTGAGGACAATATTCATGCTAAGTGTGGGGGGGTATTCGCTATTCTAGCGAATTTTATCACATTTTACTATATAATACCCCCGTTTTTAGCCAAAATTTCAAAAAATTTTCAAAAATTTTTCACTGGTGCTTCAAAATTTTTGTGGTAATCAGTCCGCCTTGTCTAAGCGACAAAAGGGATTGGCTAGTCCAGGAGCAAACGGCTCTTGGTAAAGACATCTCAAATCCGTTTACGGCTTGCAATTTGCCCAAAATTGTATGGTTCCTCAACTCCCCAAAAACAAATGAGTTGGCTAGCCCGCAAGATTATGGCTTGTGGTAAAGGCCGTGAAAATCCATAATTGGTAATCAGCTCACCAAGATGTTGACTATTCCATCAAGAGCTGGCTAGTCCAGAAGCAAACGGCTTTTGGTAAAGACTAATCAAATCCGTTGACAGCTGGTGGTTTGCTTAAAATCACACGGTTATCAGGTGTGCCACAGTTCTTACACCTGGCTACTCCAGAAGTGATGGCTTTTGGTAAAGAGATTCTCAAATCCATCAAGGTTTTCACAAAAGATTGCTAGGGACTAGCAATACTCAAGTGTGGGGGATTGATGAGTGTGTAAATACTCATCATTTTTACCGTATTTTAACTGCCAAAACGCGTGAAAACATTCAAGAATACATCAAAATAATGAAAATATCCCAAAGAGCGCGTTTTATATGTTTTAAATGAAAAATGATTGAAAACAAACGAAAAACGAACAAAGGTTGCATAATTGGCAGTTTCAGTCCCCCAACTTTCAATAGTTGTCAAAACTAGTCCCTGAGCATTTATTTGAAAGAAAAGTCAAACCAAGTCTTTAAAAATCAAAGTTTACCAAATAATGATCTTTGGGTGAAAATCTTTCAAAATATTCAAGTTTACATCTTTGGTCCTTCAAGTTTCACAATTTGGCGAATCTAGTCCCCGGGAATTTCAATTTTTGGGAAACACACTTTATTGGTCCTTGGTGATTGAAATGTGAAAAAAATCACCCTTGTGATAACTTTGGAGAATGGGCAGATTTGGCCCTTTGATTTTCAACAAACTACAATTTGGTCATTGTGCTTATGAAATATTAAAACATAACGGACCCTTGGTATTATACAAACCCAAAAACTCAGCCAACCATCTCAGCCCACCCAAGCCTAAAAACAATTATCCCACAACCCAAACTAGCACCCCAAACCCCACGTCTAAAAAATATACCCAAAAACCCTTTTATACGTTTCTTAATAAAACGTTTCTCACCCCCTTCTCTGACCCAGTCAACGACTCACCCTCACTTACCCCTTTCTTCTCCACCTCTATGTTTTACCCAGTGAACAAACCCTTCTCCCCCTCCTCCAAGCCTGCAACACGCAAGCATATCCCTCAAAAGCCATACTCCACTTTCACATCTCCCAAACACCTTCACGGGTTACCACTGCCCCGTACCTACTCACTCCAAATTTGGGCGCCATTATGAATCAAGGGCTGAGATCGAATTTAACATCATCAAAGGCTGGGAATGGTCAAGGGAAGAATCCAAGAAAGCACAAGTGCAAAAAGATAAGGAGATAGAAACTTTTTTTTATTATCAGTAGTCTATATATAGTTTGTAGCCAAAAATTTATAAGGCATTAGGATTTTAGAAAAAGAAGTTAGTTAGTAGGTTGTAGTTTTAAATTCCAGTCTTTTAAAATTTTCAAGTCGTGTGTACTACTTTATTAAAAATCAAGGCAATTTAAGTTTTTCGTTTAGTATTTTCAAACTGCTTATTTATTTATTTTATTTTATTTGCTTATTACAACTGCTTATTTATTGATTACTATTGCTCATTAAGCTTATTGTATTATTGGTTTTCAAAAAAATAAGTTCATGAAATGCTTCTTCTTCAGAAATTCCCACAGTCTAGGCGTTAAGGAGTGTTTGGCATAAAGTTACATCTTGGTCAAAAACAAGTTTTTAACCTTCGATTGATTCTGAGTTAACTATCTCATTCAGTTAGTTAAATAGTTTAGAAGTCGTTTAGTTGTTTTTCATTAGTCCCATTACTACTCCATTAATTCTCAAAGTTGGTGGGCAAGAATTTGATGTCAAAAGTATCACAAAGTTTGTATTAGGAAGGAGGATATCAAGTCTGGGTTAGAGCTTCTTAACTTAGGGTGTTTAGAGCTTATTTTAGAGGATTAATCTGGGTTGCAATTCAGCAACGCAACTCACCCGTTCAAAGTGACCACATCAGGTGTCATGAGCTAAACTTAGGAGTCCTGCTACAATCAGGTACCACAGCTTCATGTAGTTGCTTATTTTGCTTCGTAATAACTTAGAATAGGTTAGCTCAAATGTACACCATCTTGTTTTTGATTTTCCAAGTCAAAACACCCATCACCTTTACCTATTTGACTGATGCACATCAGAATCATAAGCAGTCCCCAATTGCCATTTTGACTTTTGAATTCAGTTGCACTTAGGGTAGAATTAGCCTTGGGGATTGATTGTACAAGTAGTTAGTAGTATAGGTGTAATACTTTTAAGCTTATCTTAGGATTAGACACTTATTTGGTGGGTCCTTTGTGGGTTGACATTCCCCCACCAGGATGCGTTTGGGGCTGCAAATCACATCTTTTAACCTGCCCCAACACACCCTTTTCATTAGTAATTTTAGGTAGGTCTAGGTTGTTTAGAATTTTATTTCTGTTATAAAAGGAGTTGGTAGGATAACCTTTATTTGTTTAAGCTTTTCTTTCATGTTTGCGCTTATTAAGAAGCTTAACTTTGGGACGCTTAGTTGCCATTTGGAACTGTTAGGATTGCTGTGTTGAACTCAGTCTATGATTAGTTTGTTTGAGTATTTGTTGCTGCTACTAATTTTTCTCGGCTGAGCTTGTTTGGTGTCTATCTAGTTTAAGCTTGTTAGTTTGCTGCTATTTGTTTGATTGTGTTTGCTTTAGATTATGTTTACTTGTATTCAATTTGGGATTTGTGTAATTGCCTATGCTACCTAGCTGCTATGCTCAAAAGATTCATTTAAGCTCATACATTACCACTGTTGGCTTTTAAGCTTTGTATAAGCTTGTTTCCCGATTTTCAGCAAAAACTCTTTTACAAAAAATGTTTATGTTTGTTGCTTAAATCAGCTTGCAAAAGAAAATCTGAAAAAGAAAAAAAAAAAGAATTTCAAAAAGTTGTGTTGCTAGGAATCGAACCCTGGTCTCACTGCTCACACACACAGCCCTTACCACTTGCCCTTGGGTCTTTGTCAATAAATCCTTGCAAAGTTTAATGTATAACTAGTTGTGTTTGTTTGGCTTATTAGCTTATCAGTTTCTGGTAGCTTAATTCCAGCTTATTTTTCTACTGTGTCTCCACTTTATTATTTTTCTTAGGTTCATTTTAACTTGTATTATTTCCCAAAAAAGTTTCAGATTTTTCTCAATTGTTTTAGTATTTTTTTATAATTTAATTTAATATAAATAGTTTTTAATTAATAATAAATAATTAAAAAGTCAAAAAAATTATTTTCTTTTTTATAAAATTTTCTTTTATCATTAGGTTCGTAAAAATGTAGTTTTTATCCCTGTAGGACTTGTGTAGCTCAGAATTCACTTTTTATTTTGCTACTCGCGTTTATATTAAAGTAACTTTTACGTTTTTAAATTAGATTACGTTTTAGGGCTCCCTAGTTTCCTATTATCACTCCCGTAGGATTTTTAAGTAGTTTTAAAGTTCTAATTTTCATTACTTGTTTGTATTCATGTTTTAGTTACGTTTATTTAATTGTTCGTACGTTATTTGCAATTTCTCGTAATATCACAATACCAAATAATCTCTCAACATCCTTACAAGCATTTTAATTCCAAATCGCACACGATATTGTCAATTCACACCTCGTTGGGACACGACCCGGGTAATCACTTACCCGGTATCACATATGTTTTCGCAAGTCTTCCTTTTCCTAAAGGTTGATTCGTGAATTCCACTCACGTCTACCTTGTATATTAATTTGATACGCGCAAAAACGCTCTATCAACTATCCTAGCTTTGTTTCTAGACACTACACCATTTTCATCCATTTTATTACGAAATACCCATTTTGTTCCAATTATTGTTTGACTTTTTGGTTGAGGAACTAATGTTCAAACATCATTTCTAACAAATTGGTTTAATTCTTCTTGAATGGCCATTACCCATGACTCATCTTTTATGGCTTTGTTTATATTTTTCGGTTCAATGGTTGACACAAAACAAAAGAAGTTACTATCATTTGGGACTTTTGATCTTAGTGTTCTTTCCTTAATGTTTCCTATGACACTATCTAATGGATGACGTTTAGATTCTTTGACGTTGACAACTTATTTGTTTAATAGTTCATCTTCCTTGTCATTATCTAAGTTTTCTCGACTTTCCATTATTTG
This sequence comes from Artemisia argyi, assembly GCA_030686995.1. Taxonomy (NCBI): domain Eukaryota; kingdom Viridiplantae; phylum Streptophyta; class Magnoliopsida; order Asterales; family Asteraceae; genus Artemisia; species Artemisia argyi. The sequence continues at coordinate 71,326,064 of CM060692.1, forward strand.
ACTTTCAACTAAGTCATCATCTACCAAAGGTGATGTCTTAGAGGGAGGTGGACTCTCGTCGAATGTTACGTTCAACGATTCCTCGACTCTTAAGGTTTCTTTGTTTAAGACGATATAAGCTTTGCTATTTTGTGAATATCCAAGAAATACACCTTCATAAGACTTTGGGTCAAATTTGGTGAGATAATCCTTGGTGTTAAGTATAAAGCATTTGCTCCCAAACACTCTAAAATATCCTAATGTAGGCTTTTTACCTTTATAAAGTTTATATGGAGTTTTGTTTAAAAATTGTCTAATCAAGACACGATTTAAAATGTAAGTTGACGTGTCAACGACGTTACACCAAAACTTTTGTGGAATATTTTGCTCATTAAGCATTGTTCTACTCATCTCTTGAAGAGACCGGTTTTTATGTTCTACTACACCATTAGATTGAGGAGTTCGTGGTTCCGAAAAGTTATGAGTTATACCATTTTCATCACAAAAGTTTCCAAATTGTATTTCATTATCAAATTCTCGACCGTGGTTCGTTCTAATAGACACAATGCATGTTCCTAATTGATTTTGAATTTTCTTACTTAGAATTTCAAATTGGTTAAAAAGCTTCGTTTTTACTTTTCAAAATTTTTGTCCAAGTATATCTCGAATAATCATTCACTACGACCAAAGTGTAGAAGTTACCTCCATAACTTTGTATAGCGGATGGACCAAACAAATCCATATGTAAAAGTTCTAGACACCTAGATGTAGACACCATATTTTTAGCCTTATTGCTACTATGAACTTGTTTACCAATTTTCCAAGCATCACAAAAGTGTTGGTCATATTTCAACTTGGGTAGGTTTCTAACTAAGTTTTTGGAGAAGAGGTTTTGGATAAGTTTCATATTAGCGTGTCCTAAACGTCTATGCCATAAAGTTGAAGATTCATCTAATGAGGTAAGGCAAAGTTTGTCTCTAGATGTTTGATCCATCTTCATGACATATATGTTGCTCTTAAGGACACCTTTGGCTATGGTTATGCCGTCTTTAAGTATTTTACTTCCATTTACACTAAAAAGGACGTTATACTTTTTTCGGCAAAGTTGATTTATACTAAGGATATTAAAACCTAGGTTATCTACATGAGCGACATCATCAATAGAGAGGGAGTCATGAGAAATTATACCTTTTCCGATGATCTTGCTTTTAAGCTTGCTACCAAAAGTAACATTACCTCCGTCACATTCTTGATATGTAGATAAGAGGCTTTTGTTTCCCGTCATATATCTTGAGCAACCACTATCTTTAATCCATTCATCCAGTTCCAAACTCACTTTCAAGCATACCTATTGTGGAAAACTAGAAGGGGGGTTGAATAGTTTACCGTTTTTTAACTTGATTATCTTTTAAAACTTTACGTTTGTATAAAGATATAAACTCAAATTACTTGTTTGATTCTTTGAAAAGCTTTACGTGTAGTTAACAATTCTAACTAAAGACAATATGTAATAAGCCAAGACAAAGCAAGAAACGATCAAACCACAACACGATTGTTAATCGTGGTTCGGCTATAAGGACTCTTTTTCCTTGCCCTACATCCACGCCCCGAGTTTCCAACTCGAGAGTTATAAGCACTAATCAACAAGCTCCTTTCCCGGTGGAGAAACCTTTACAACGTCGCTTACACTTTTACCGACACTAAGCTAGATGTCGAGTCCTTTTACAAGGGTACAACCACTCCCGTCGTCGCTTACACTTTTACCGACACTAAGCTAGATGTCGAGTTCTTTTACAAGGGTACAACCACTCCCGTTAGTTCTTTTACAAGGGTACAACAACTCCCGTCACACTTTGTATTTTGAGGCCTAAAATACTAACCGATCACTTCTACACACAATACAAATGAAGTATAAACTACCAAAGCTTATACATAACAAAGCTAACAAGTCTTGCAACTTTTGAGTTGAAACTTGTAACTTCTTGGATGAACTTATGAACTCCCTTGCTACATAAGAGGATCACACAAGTCAAATGTTACTGATTTAGTTGAAAGAATATGTGAAATATATGTCCTAAAGTGATGGATGAAAATTAGCAAGTGGCTTGGTATTTATAGCAAAACAAACAGCAGGTCTGGCGGAACCCTCAGATGGGGGTTCCGCCCGTGTACCCCCAGGGTTCCGCCAGGCTTGCAGTAGGTTTTGCAATAAATCTTTCAAAACAACCAAAGTCACATCAACTAAATCCTAGTCAAACACATTGAAGCAAAAGAAGAAAGCTTCCAAAAATGTATAAGAGGTTATGGTAAGTCAAACACACAAGCTTACCATAAATGTATGATGTGACATGACACTTTCTAAATAAAAAAATAAAAACAATGTTTTGCTTAAAAAGAAATGTAAACCTAGTTATACAAGACTTAAAACTAAAGTGATGTTATTACTATAAACTAAAGTTCATATTTTGTCATTAACAAAACTTAGCAAAGATCGTAAAATATAAATAACGTTTTAGGCGATATTTGTATTAACAATCTCTCCCCTTTTTGTTGATGACAAAACATAAACTTTATTTGTAAGTAAGCCACAAGATTTAGTGTTAAGTCTTATAAAGTTTGTATTAAAACTTGTTTTTGCTAAGAAGATGTGATATGCAAGAGTTAGAAAAAAAATGAGAAACAAGTTTAATATAAATTCTCCCCCTTTTTGTCGAAACAAAAAGAAGAGTAGCGAAGCGGAGCTATGCACGTGCTCCCCCTTGGTTGATACTCCCCCTAAAAGGAGAAGATAGGAGACATGGATTTTGAACCTACAAAAAAATTTTAGTTGTCACAATAGACAAGCATAAAGCAAGTCATGAAGTAAAGAGTTGTGAAGCGGAATAATGCAATTCTCATGCTCCCCCTTGAATATTACTCCCCTAAATGGAGTATCAAGGAAGGGAAACATGGATAATGATCCTACAAAAATGAAGATTAGTTTATAAACCACAAGATATATGTATGCTATCATAGCAAGGCATAGTTTACTCACAATACCTAAATGGTCAACAAACAATGCATACTTATAGTAGAATGAAATTCATTTCATGTAAAATTGACTTTTTAGAAAGTCAAAGACAAGAAATTAGGAATATAACATCCTACTTCTAAAAAATGAAAAGAAAACTAAAAATAAACTAAGAACATAAAATCCTATATCTATAAAAGGAAACCATAATTTTCCTTAATGAGAAACATTTTCCAAAAACAAGGCTAATGTTGTTTAAGGATGAAAATGTGTGTTGAAGGGTGTAGCGGGCTTTATTTTGAAGGTTGTGTAGGTGAAACGGTTTTGGTTTGTTGGTTTTGGTGTTGGTGCTCTCAACTTGGTTTGTTAGTTTTAATGGAAAACATTTTCCAAAAGAAACGGTTTTGTTTCATTTTGGAGACTCTAAACTTGAGGTGGGTGAGACAAGGATTGTAGATGGTCCAAAATGTGGTTTAGGATAAACCTCATTTCTTCGGTTAGCATGCGAATATCCATTCGACACCCTTCACTAATGTGAGCGGTTCTTTTGCAATGTCCGCAATTATGGCGGGGAAAGTTTGGTGGAAGAGAGGTTTGATTTGTTGGTGGTGGATGGTTTGAACTTAAAGGAGCAAATGTGGATGGTCGGAAGGTGTTTTTGGTTCTTTCACTAGATGAGTGTAACGTTGTTTGTAAAACCATAATATGGTTGATTTGAGAGTCAACCATATGTTTGAAGGCATAAAGGTGGTTTAAATGAGTGTCAATCTCATCATTTAGGTTTGGAGATTTTTCCCATATGGATGCTTCTATTTTCTTATAAGAAGGAAATAGAGATTCAAAGTGTTGGTAAAGCTCTTGTGGTGGTTGTTCTTGTGGTTGTTCTTGTTGTGGTGGTTGTTGTTGTTGTGGTTGTTGGTTTTGAACAAAATGACGGAAGCTTGGTTCTCCGGAAGGATTACCATGAAGGTCTTTGTAAATTGGGTGAAACACAAAAGATTGTAGGTGTGTATGACCTTGATCTTGTGGAAAAATTGATGGTCTAGCATAACGGTAAGCTAAACGTTCAACCAAAGATGGTTGATGAGGTGCATCATCTAATGATTCGTTTGGTTAAAAACTTGGTTATTGTTGGGTTTCCATTTGAGCAATGGTGTCAAAGAGTGACAATGACGGAGGGCTTGATGATTTAGGTGATAGGTCTTCTAAAGTTTCCAAATAGGGTAGTGGCGATGTTGGTGGTGTATGGAAAAGTTCCATTGATGTAAGTGTTGGTGATTGAGGTGATGGAGTTTTTTATGGTTGAGTTTGTTGAGAAGGTGATGTTGAATCACTTGAAGGTCTAGTTGGTGACGGAATAGTGGCTATGTTGGTGTTGCAATGTGTTGGAGAGGGTGTTGGAGTAGCAAGATTAAGCAAATCTTGAATAGTGATCACATTGGTATTGCAAGGTGTTGAGGATGGTGTTGAGGTAATAATTTTAAGGAAATCTTGGATAGGTGAAGAAATGTCAAGTGATGCATCACTTGATGATGATGAGCTTGATTTGATGGTTTTGTTGAAGCAACACGGTTTTACACTAATCCTAGTGGTTTTTGCAAGGGATTTTGATGATTCGGAAGAGGCGTTGGATTTAGTCATTTCAAAGATGTGGTTTTGAAGCTTTAGGAGAAGGGATTTTGATGGTGATGGTGTGATTTGAAGTGTTGCAAAAATGTCAAATTTATAGAGTGGAAGAGATGTTGGAAGGGGTGTTTGGATTTGACGTTTTACCATACAAATGTTGAGGTTTCTAATGATTTAGAATTATCCAAGAACATGTCAAATCATTGGATTTCAATCCAATGGAAATGGGTGGAGTGAAAGACTAACTTATGCACACAATGCTAAGTGATCATGGGAAGTGATTTGGTTGAAAATGTTCTAAAGGTTTTGAAGGATCCTTTGCAAGGGTTCCTTGGGTTAGTTATGTTTGAATTTGAATTTTTGGCGGGAAATAACTTCCTAATTGTTCTAGTGAGTGAGTGTGATCCTAATGTGTTTATTGGAAGTAAGGGAAGATGTTTCTCACTAAAGATAATGATTTGACACTTTACAAATTTTGAAATTTAGAAAAATGACAAAAATTTTCTTCAGATGACTGGCGGAACCCTCGCGAAACACAGGCGGAACCCTGTTTTGGGTTCCGTCTGGTCCGTTGGGCCAAAACTGGGTTACCCAGAATTTACACTGGCGGAACCCATTTGAGGGTGCCGCCAGATCCGCCAGGCCTGAAAAACAAGGCTGTCCACTTTTTTGACCCGTGAGATGTTTTTCAAATTTTTTGAAAACTCTTAAAAATAAAAATTTATTATATGTCTGATTAGGAAATGCAAAAATTAGACATGTAGACATTCATATCATAGGACTTTGACCGGGGGCTAGCGATTTTCACTAAACTTAGTGAAATTTTCCATAAGCACAAAAAATTGACAAACACCTCAAATATTGTCAATATGCATAAAGGCTCATACAAAACATAATCCGACAAAAGTAATAAAGCATGGAAGTAAAAAACAATACAAATCACATAGTTTAACACATACAAAGTTCTAAACCCTTCATAAGCCAAACGCTCCTTAATCACACATCTCACAACCGGTCTATCTTCTTATTGAGCTTTCTTAGGTACCTTCCATAGCACTTGAAAATTCCTTTGGTTTGCTTGAACTCTTCGCATACCTTGCTAATGACGGGAAGTTCTTGAAGGTAGTCTAAAGGGGGTAGCTTAGAGTTAGGAAGTTTATCGTCATCGCTCATATCGGATGATGATGATGATGATGGTGAAGGTGAGCGAGTACGCTTGCCCTTAGCTTTGAAGACTCCTTTATCACTTAGAGGGACAAAAATGTGAGGAACGAGAGAATCGTCAAGGCACATTCCCTTATCATTAGGAGGAATGGGTGAGATTGCTCTAAAGAGGCGGGTGAGAAGCATTCCATAAGGAAGAGCGGTTGTTCCTACCAAGGGTATGTCGGCCATTCTTTTGGCTAGGTAATAAGCTAAGTTAAAAGGTTGACCGGTGGAAATGCTATAGAGCATGTAGCTAAGACATGTGTTGACATGATCTCTATTTCCTATGGAACTTATAACGTTGGCTCTAAGAATTTCTTCTCATTTCTTAAATTAAGGTTTAAGCTCATTGAGTTCCATACCAAAAGGGTCCTTATCTAACTCATTACCCGAACGATTTTTCTTAGTTGTTGAGGTCCTAACAAAGAGATGCTCACGAATTTCTTCCTTATTAGCAAGAGGAGTGTCGTAAGGATGATAACGCTCAAGGGAATCAAGACTAGAAAGGGGCCACTTATCCGTGTAGAGACATGTACCAACATTAGGGACACTAAGAATTGTTGCAAAATCTTTCAAGGGTATGATGTTTGATATTTGATTGGTTGTAAAGGTTAGTGAGAACTCACCATCATCATCAAAGAAAAGGCTTATGGTTGCATAGAATTATAAGATGAACCCAGGACAAATTTGCTTATCGATGTCTAGGAGGCAATCAAAGTTGATTGCGGCAAAGTTTTGGCGAATGGATGTTCCATTTAGGAAGGATGGATCAATGGTTCTTCCTTCATGAACGTAGCATTTTTCTAGACTCTTAAAGGTTTCAACTTGATCTTTAGTAAGTCCTTTGGTCCTATGGTGTTTGGGTAAGTACTTAAGAGTTTCCTTGTGATCGGAGAATGTTACGGGTGGCATGTTGATTCCTAGAAAACACAAAATTTAAGTTTAAATTAATGACTTTTATAATGTGGATGTTCTAGTATAAGCCTATATGAAAACAATGTGGTAGGTGCGGTTATCTGGACTCATTTTGATGCTTGAACCATTTTTGTAATGCAAGTTATGTTATAAAACAAAAGATAACCCAAACGCTCTTAGTTCAATATAGCTTCGTTTGAATGTACCTGAAAATACATATTAGTTATGTATTCCCTTTAGCATTCAAGAGACATTATGCAAGTGATGTTTTAATGACGTTTTTCATTTGTTTTAACAATGTGGTGAAAGGTGGAGTTCTAGTGATTTTTGAAAGACAATGAACTTGGTGTGTTTGGTAGATCATGATACTAACAAAAAGGATACAATTCCTAACTAATAGAAATTATGATTAGTTTACAACCAAGGTTTTTCATGAATTAACAAGTTTATGCATAAACCCTAAGATTCTAGTTAATGTATGTAGATGAAAATGATAGACTTTGATTGAGAATGCAATTATGATAAAAAATACTTACAAAGTTGATTGGATTGGAAGAGATGTAAGTGAGAGCCCTAATTTTCGTGTGGTAAGGTGTTTGTGTATGAGGGATGGTTGTTGGTAAGTTGAAGTTGTGAGTAAAAAGATGTTTGGTTTTGAATTTAAAAAAAAATGTGCTGCAGATTCGGCGGACCAGGCGGAACCAAAGGGAGGGTTCCGCCCGTTTGGTCTGAGGGTTCCGCGGGTACAGCAAAGGAAAAATTCAAAAGAATTTGTCTTGATTTTTGTGGTTTTATCCTAATGTTCAAAACTAAGGTTTTAAGTCTTATGAGTCTTTACCTAAGTCTAGGGATGATGAATGCTTCTCATTCAAAAGGTTCGTGAAAAAGTTGACAGAATGGTTAACGTATAAGACTTTCTTAGTTAAGATGTTCCTCAATGAACATTTTTACCAAGGCGATGATGACGGATCACAATATGTCAATTAAGAACATAATGGATTGAATTTTCGCTGAAGTCGATGCTTCCTTTGTTGAAGGGATAACAATGTTGATAAGATGAATTCCGTTGTCGACGCGAGTTAGCTTGTTCAAGTGAAGCTTGTTGACGTGCTTCTCCATCCGATACTAATTTGAGAACCTTAAGCGTTTTGGAGAATCATTGGGTAAGTAAGTATAAAAGTGCAAGTACCACTTGTGCTTTTCTTATCAACTTATTACTAACATAATTCCATTTGGTATACACTATGGTTTCTATTCCTGTTCTTTTGGGATACCATACTCCTAGTTGTGTAGTACCTTTTGATGTATCCAAACAAGCTCTTCCGAAAGAGTTGTTTTAGGATCTTCTCTAAAACGAGCACATAGACAAACACTAAACATAATGTTGGATTTATTTGTTGTGAGAACAAGTAAACTTCCAAACATTTCTCTATGTTTAGTTTTACCTACGGATTTACTAATTTCATTCTTGATAAGTCATAACGGACTTAATCATTGTGAACATGTGAATAACTAGAAATGTCTTTGAGTGATTATTCCTTGCTTTTGGAGCTTGCATAGGTTATTCAAAAGTCTTTCATAGATTTACATTATTTTCTATTTTGAAAGATCTATTTTGTTTTAATGGTTGCTTTACTCTAATGTCCAAAAACACTTTTTATCAAATTTGTTTTAATCACTACTATGACCCATGATTCAAGTTTTTATGACCTTGTCAATATTGCTTGACTCAATGTTTGAAAAGATGTTGTTTTTCAATTTTAATAGTTCATCTTCCTTGTTATTGATCTTGACTTACTTATCTTATCAATGTTGGACTTTCGACTAAGTCATCATCTACCAAAGATGATATCTTAGAAGGAGGTGGTCTTTCATCGAATGTTAAATTCAATGACTCCTTGACTCTTTGGGTTTATTTACTTAAAACACTATGAGTGTAAATGTCCAAGAGATGCAACATCATAAGATTATGGGTCGAATTTGATGTGCAAATCCTAGATGTTTATAAATCATTTTCTCCCAATCATCCTAATGAATTCAAATGATTTATTTTTCATTGTGTGTCTTATATGAAATTTTAACAAAAGAATGGTTGAATTTAAGACACAATTGAAAATGTAAGGTATAATGTCAAAAGACGTTGTACTACAAATATCAATGAAATATTGTGATTTTGCTAGATTTGCAAGCATCACAAAAGTGTTGGTTGTCTTATCACTTAGGAGATTCTTAGGTGTCGTTTGTTTTTTCAGAGCTTTTTCCTCTTTGTCTGCAAACCATGTCTGCAGAAGAAGAGGTACATCTGAAGCTCTTCATCTGCAAGAAGAAGAGCATTTGTTTTTTGTGCTATTGAAGTACTTGTTTCCTTTTTCTTCATTTTTTTTTATTTTTCACTAGTTTTTTTTTTGTGCTATTCAATTTTTTTTTTCTTTTTCACTAGTTTTTTGTGCTATTGAGTGCAAAACAACCAATCGCTTAAAATACGGAGTATTAAAGACAATACATAATGGTTCAAATTATACCAATACATAATGGTTCAAAACATAAAAATTGCAAATCACATAAATTATCAAAATACTACAAGCATATATCAAATTAGGACTCGACCCGTCCAATCACTCTGCATTAATTGTTGTGCGATTTGATCTCTTAAATTAGTCATATATTGTCGGTCTGGTGCATTGCCTTGTGGTTGAACAACTTGATCTTCTTCATTAACTTCGTCATCAACTTCAACTAATGCGCTGTCATTATCAAGTTGCATATTTGATTGCTCATAGCTCGCAAAGAGTTCATCATCTAAACTTTCTTTTCGTATAAAATTATGAAGTGCAAAACATGCAATCGTGATATTTCGTTGTTTCGTTAGTGGAAATAAACTCAATGGTTCAAATAAACACAAAGCCACATATTCACAGTTTCAAGCATTACAAAAAGCATTACTACAACTGAATAGACATGCCTATAGAAGCTTATTCAGAATACTACAATTGAAACCAAATTCACCTTAAAACATTCACCTACTCAAACTCTAGTGTATACAAACAGCATGATCAAATTTTGGATACCTGGTTAGGAAAAAACCTAATACTATTTGCTATAACATTAATGAAAGAACCCAACAATAGCAGTAGTGACTGCATAGTAGATGGGAGGTCATGCAGCAAAGATATCCCAATAGCATGGCACACTTTATTCGAGACTCTAAAAGTTTCTCAATAAGGACAAAAGGCATCCACCCATTTATCATTTAACAAACTACTATTCATCAAATGAGACTTCACAACTAAAAAGTAAAAGTAAATATTAAAACACTAGGACAACTGCAAGTACACCGCGGACAGCATCAAATTAGCACTTGAACAATGCCAACTTGCCCGTTGAATTTGCAGCTGATGCCACGTAAAAAATATCATACAGTACAACAATGAACCTCCTATTGTGATGCAACTTTTTGGTATGGGTCTGGGTCAGGATGGGTTTCTAAAAAATACAAAGTTTAATCATTAGAAACAAACCTATCAAAAAGATGCACAAATCAGTAACAAATTCTAAAAAATACTACTTTTACGTTGCTTGGGACCTTCCATAGGACCTTCCATTATAGCTATAACAAATACACAAATAGATGCACAAATCACTAACAAACCTATCAAAAAGCATCAATCTTTGCATACTAAACTGATATATCAGAAACTGAAACACGTTAGCTCAGAAACTGAACCCACGCTAACTCAGAATCTGATATAATTTACTAGTAGTATAATTTTACATAGAGCTCAGAATCTGATATAATGGTAAGCATAGTTCAAACAGAACCCAACAAGAAACGAGTGCTACTATTCTATTGTGTTCAATTAGCATGCCAACCTTCTCGTCCTCCAAAATCTAGAATTCAGTTGATGCTACTTGATTACTAACAAAGAATGATGGTTGAGCCAAACACTACTTAAATAATGCGTCGAAAGATAACACAAAAGGTGTATATGAAATTATGAATTAATGTCTAACTAGTAGGATAACGGGCTTATTATTTAGATAGCTAAAAGAACCTCTAAAATATTTTCTCAGAATATGTATTAATAAGTTTAACCATTAATAAAGTACATTTACACAACGATTACTACCCTCATGTTCCAAATTTGACCCCAAACTGAACCTCCATCAACACCATTTCCACCTCGTTCGTTCATGTCACCTTGCATATCACTCAAAACACCTAAGGACCCATTTCCAAATCTCCAATTAGGACCAATTTTTAGATGCAAAACACCCGAACCATCTCGAATGCAAAACAACATGGCTAGGTTCCAAGCAAAAGTCTCTTAATTGGCCGCCCCCATACTAGTTGCCTATAAATTGCCTTGCTAGTCGCCTAAATGCTACTACCAACTTGCCTACAACTACTAAACTACCAAGTCGCCTCCAAATCCTCCAAGTTGCCTAAGGGTCGCCTACCTTGTGCTTTAGTCACTTTAAGATGTCGCCTAATGTATTAACTAATTCCAGGTTCTGATATAGATCAACAGATTTGGAATAATGTGAAACCGTCCGGTTTTAACCAAAAGGATTAATACGTCATTTCTACAGATTCAAAATCGGATACATATGTATTATTTACCCCCACAAACTAGAAACCACCAACATGCAATGACTTGACTAACTAAAGCCTTGTATACTGAAACATATATATGCTGCAACTCAACAGAAGATGGTCACATGTGAAAGATAATGATGCAATTTCTATAGAACTTGGGAGTCAAAAATTAGTACTATTTAACAACACTTATGAAACATCAATATATTAACTTGTAGATAAATTAGTATGAAACATCATTTTTTCACAGTATCAAGCAAAAAAAACCATGATAAGTCCTAAACATAACAAATAAATGAAACCCAAAAGACAAAAACATCAAACAATCAAAACCCATTAACTATAACCCACATAAAAAGCAATTTATTCTTCAAAATCGTACTTAACCATAAAAAAGAAAACCTTACCTTTTTGCGGCGGATGAGAAGGGTGGCCCACGGTGACTGAGTGGTGAGTGGTGGCGGCTAAGTGGTAGGAGGAGGCGGAGGTGTAGGTTGAGATGGTGGATGGTGGGAGGTGGAGGTGGAGATGGTGGATGGTAGGAGGTGGAGGTTGAGGCGGCTAAGTGTTTTGTTGAAAGAAGTGGAAAAAAGTGGTAGGGTTATGTTTGAATGATAGAAGAGGAAAGAAGTGAATTTAGCCTCTTATGTCTGAAAAAAAACAAACAGTCTTCAATTCATTTGTCTGCCCGCCTGCAGACATTAGAGGCAAAAAAGAGCTTTTTTAGAAAAACAAACAAGGCCTTAGTTAGCTCACTTGTAGACAAGTATTAAGTGAGACTCACTCAAGAGTTACTCGTGTCTTTTCCTAAAAGTTTAAAGAGGTAAAACACCTTATATCTCCCACTAAAAGTAGTGTCTAAATCCTTTAATCACGAAGGATCTAATCCTTATTGTTACTTACTCAACATAACCACTTTAGAGTAAAAACTACTAATATCACCCATGACAGATCTTAATGCTAATCAACATGAAACACTGAAAGGTAAGTTGAAGAGACGTGTACCTTTTAAGCTCCATAGATTAGCCACCAAGAAGATAATCATTAAGCAAATTATCTTGACTCGTAGAAAAGCTAAACTTAAATACTTATGAATCCAAGGAGGTTAGACAAACACATAAAAGTATTGAACATGATATCTTTATCCTTTTATCATGAGCTCCTACTAGAGATAGAATTACTCCTACAATTCTATCCTAGGTTTCACAAACACAACTTGTTTTGTTTTACTTGTTGATGGTGCATTAGAGTTAAATCCTAATCCGGTTTTATCTCTGAATGACTTTTGACTTTTCAAAAGGCTTTTGGGAGCTTTTGAACTTTCTTCAAATTTAGCAAGCATTTTCCCTTTTTCATTTTGTCTTTGAATTTCAGGTTTGTAATCTAGACATAATTTGCATTCTAGATCAATTTCAACATGACTCTCAAGTCTAGACATTTTATCTTCTAACATGATTTCATTTTCAAAATTATTCACAAGAGATTTTGAAGGTTCATTGTTAAAGATAGTTTTTAGGTCCATGTTGCATAAAAGTGTAGACTCATTTTCTAGTTTAGAAAACTCTAGGATAAATGTGTCAAAGCAAAAGTGTTTGGTTTCAAATTGTACCTTGCTTGATGTTTTATCAAGTTGAGAATCACAAACCGGATAGTTGACTTCATCTTCATCCGTGTTATTCCATGAAGCGTAAGCAAGTCCACTGAGAGCTCGACGTAAGTAATCATCTTCACTTACACCTTCATTTAAAACATTTAAACTAGTAGCACATGTATTTATCTCAACTAAATGTCTATCTATTAATTTTTCTAAGACTTCTAATTCATATGTGAGATCAAATTGATCATCTTTGACTTGACGTATTTCTTGATGAAAGTTTAACATATTTTTCCAAATATCATTAGCCGTTTGACAAAAATACATTCTTTCATATTCTGTTCTTGGTAAAGCTTTATAAATCATTATCTTAGCTTTAGTATTTTTATTAAGTTTAGGATAGTCATCTTGGTTTTCAAAACTTGTTTTCGTTGGTTTGAAATCACCAATAGAAATAATATGCCAAAGATCTTGATCAATTGATTTCACATAGTTTTCAAATTTACTTTTCCATTCAAGGAAGTTTTCTTTTTCAAATAGCGGTGGGTTTTGACTAGGTTGCCCTTCTTTTAGATTTTCAAAATCCATGGATCGATCCAAGTTTTAAAATACAATATATTTTAAAGATCTTGAGTAACGTAGCTCCTGATGCCAATTGTGGAAAACTAGAAGGGGGTTGAATAGTTTACCGCTTTTTAACTTGATTATCTTTTAAAACTTTACGTTTGTTTAAAGATATAAACTCAAATTACTTGTTTAATTCTTTGAAAAGCTTTACGTGTAGTTAACAATTCTAACTAAGCAAAGACAAAGAAAGAAACGATCAAACCACAACACGATTGTTTATCGTGGTTCGGCTACAAGGACTCTTTTTCCTTGCCCTACATCCACGCCCTGAGTTTCCAACTCGAGAGTTATAAGTACTAATCAACAAGCTCCTTTCCCGGTGGAGAAACCTTTATAACGTCGCTTACACTTTTACCGACACTAAGCTAGATGTCGAGTCCTTTTACAAGGGTACAACCACTCCCGTCGTCGCTTACACTTTTTCCAACACTAAGCTAGATGTCGAGTTCTTTTACAAGGGTACAACCACTCCCTTTAGTTCTTTTACAAGGGTACAACAACTCCTGTCACACTTAGTATTTTGAGGCCTAAAATACTAACCGATCACTTCTACACACAATACAAATGAAGTATAAACTACCAAAGCTTATACATAACAAAGCTAACAAGTCTTGCAACTTTTGAGTTGAAACTTGTAACTTCTTGGATGAACTTGTGAACTCCCTTGCTACATAAGAGGATCACACAAGTCAAATGTTATTGAGTTAGTTGAAAGAATATGTGAAATATATGTCCTAAAGTGATGGATGAAAATTAGCAAGTGGCTTGGTATTTATAGCAAAACAAAAAGCAGGTCTGGCGGATACGGCGGAACCCTCAGATGGGTTCCGCCCGTTTACCCCCAGGGTTCCGCCAGGCTTGCAGTAGGTTTTGCAATAAATCTTTCAAACCAACCAAAGTCACATCAACTAAATCCTAGTCAAACAAATTGAAGCAAAAGAAGAAAGCTTCCGAAAATGTGTAAGAGGTTATGGTAAATCAAACACACAAGCTTACCATAAATGTATGATGTGACATGACACTTTCTAAATAAAGAAATAAAAACAATGTCTTGCTTAAAAAGAAAAGTAAACCTAGTTATACAAGACTTAAAACTAAAGTGATGTTATTACTATAAACTAAAGTTCATATTTTGTCATTAACAAAACTTAGCAAAGATCGTAAAATATAAATAACGTTTTAGGCGATATTTGTATTAACACCTATTTTATGAGAAACACTTAAGCGTTTGGTCCCCAATATCTCATGGGTCCATTTTGGTTAAACATAACATTGCCTTGGTTCATGTATGGAAATGGTTGATATGGGATCCAAGACATGTAATTTGGAACTTGATATTGTCTAGCAAAGTTCTGGTTCCAACCATTTTGATAGTTAGGTTGAGCATTGTAGTTACTCTTTGGAAAGGGGCGTTGGGGAATAGGACTTTTAGACTTTGGTTGTGAAGTTCTAACTCTAAATTCATTTTTAACAAGTCCTACTCCTATCTTGATAGCCGGTTTAGTTTTGTTTCAGTTACACTAGTGTTAGATTTCTTTGTGACTTTAACAAATTTTGTACGATCTAAACTTGAACCAGATTGTTCTGCTACATACATGGCGGAACCTTTGGGTTCAATGGACGTAACCCTATATTTGACAGTTTCTTGTGCTTTTTCGTCTAGTTTCGTTAAACTACTTAATGTTCCTGACTTCATGAACTAGTCTATCAAATGGTGACTTTTGAAGTTTCATTATTTCATCCGCACAAGAAAAGCTTTTATCGAACCTTTTAAACTTTGTGGATTGTTTTATTAGATCGTCTTGTGTGATTTTAAGCTTTTCAGTTTCAAGTTTAAACTCTTGACATGATTTACACATTGTGTCTTCTAACCGTTTAGGTTTTTCCTTTAATTCATAAACTTCATTTTCTAAAAATTCCTTTTTAGTTTTCAAAAATTTGTTTTTGTTTATGATTTTAGGCTTAGCTCACAAAGTTTGTTATATTCTTTTTGCAATGTGTCATCATCGATAGAAGAACAATATGAATCGGAGTGTACCTCATTTGAGTCGTGAGCCATGAGAGCAATCTCGTCATTCTTTGGCTCCTCGTCATCATCTTCACTATCACTCCAAGCACCACTTACAAAAGCTCTCTGAGATTTTCCTTTGGGTGGTTTTGGACATTCTCCTATGAGATGACTTGAATCTCCGCACCTAAAACATTTTCTTTCACCCTTTCCTTTCTTATCATCACGATCTTTTCAGAAAGTTTTCTTGTCATCTCTAGGTTGCCTTACAAATTTGCCTCGTCTTCTAAAAAACTTTTTGAAGTCTCTAACGGCCATGGCATATTCTTCATCATCACTATTCGAGCTAGATTCTTCATCATCACTTGATTGAACTCTAGCTTTTAAGGCAATGTGATGAGGCGAAATTTGTTACACTTTTAAAGGGTCATTTAAGCCTTAAGTCGTGATAATATGATCAATTATTACCTTAAATCGTTCCTTTTGTCATTTTAGGTACTTTTGAAGAGAATTCTGGAAAAGGAAGCATTTTGGACGTTTTTAGAGCAAAAAGTGAAGAAAATGACAAAGTCAAGAATCCAAGCTGGAAATTGTACCTGACAGCGTCAACCTTTGCGACAAGAGGTGGGTATTACATTTACACTTAACGCGCCAGAGGACAATTTGGGTATTTACACGTGACGGCGTCACCCTATACCAGAAGTAGGCCGTCACGTGTATTCTCTAAAGCGTGACGGCCAGAACTCTTACAAAGTGATGGCGTCAAGAATTTGGATTGGGCAACAAGAAACCCTAGCCTCGGCGAGATGACGACGTCAACCATCAAAAGGTGACGCCGTCACCCTTGTAAATCTGTATATAGTTTTTGATTTTTCATTCATTGGTGTGTAACTTTAGAGAGGAATTTTTTGGTGGAACACACACACAAACCCTAGCACGAACTTCAGAGGTTTTTAAGGGTTTCACACCCTTGTCTCTTCCATGTTCAATTAAAGATAAGTAATCCATCAATCATTCAATATGTCTATGTGTTGTTTGATTCTATCTTACGCTTATCTTTCTTTTAACATGCTAGGCTAGGTTTATTTGTGTTTGCTAGATGTAATGAAACCTAGTTATTGATTATTGATTGATAGTTTGTTATTAGTTGTTGTTGGGTGATTGATAATCGATGTTAGGCTTAAGAAAACTGGCTAATCTCCTATATGGTAACTTGCTTGAACGTCTTAAGAAACATGAATCGGATGTGTACTACGATTTTAATGGTTGTATTTAATGCATAAGTAACTATTAAGGAGGCCATGGTAAGGATACTTAATGTGTCTCCATAGGAAGAGATAGAAGCTTATAGAGTTGGGGAAGATCGTACACGGCCCCACAAATGGTATTAAGGAATGCAACCCATCACCCACGCAATTGTAGCAAGCTTATCAATCAATAAAAGATAAATATGGAGTAATGAAATCTAAGTAAACACGTTTTCTCCATATATAGTTTTCACATTTTATTTTATTGTCATTTTATTTTTATTGCATTAGCAGTTATTTGGGTTAGTTGACTAGCAACTAATTCCGCCCCTTCTTCCAAATACCCGATATTTTACTTGCTTCATAAAATATAAAAATACAAAAAGAATCATCCCTCACCTCTAGACCTAGTTAGATTCATTTCAATCCTAGCGAACACTATTCCATGTGGAGAACGATCAATCCCCCGGTACTTGCCACTTCACTATACTACATCGGTCAGGTACACTGCCTGGTGGGGATTGTAAGCTTCTCAAGATCCTTTGAGAAGTAAAACTTCCGTGTAGACCGCAATCCGCACATCACAATGTACTTGACTTTTTCCTTCTTGCCTTTAACTATTTCTGAATCTTTTCACATTACCATTTCATGAAATTTTAGGTTTCCAATTAGCTCATCAAGTGACATGCTTGAAAGATCTTTAGATTCTTCAATTTCCGTCACTTTGGCTTCCACTTCGGATGGAGTGCTCTAAGGAATTTCCTGACAAAATTCTTGCTACAAAAAGATTCATCCAGTGCTTTAAGTGAAGTAATAATAGTGTTAAACCTAGCAAATGCACAATCAATAATTTCATCTTCGGGAATAGAAAATTATTTATGGTTGAACAAGAAGATCAATTTTGTTATCCTTAACTTGTGAGTTTCCTTGATGAGTGACTATTAAAGATTGCCAAATTTCTTTAGCGGCTTTACACATAAAGACTCTTTCATATTCTTTTTAAGGACTAAAATACTAACCGATCACTACTGAAATTACACAATCAAATGAAGTGTAAACTATACGAGTTTACACAATGCTAAGCTAACAAGACTTGCAACATTATGTTGAGACTTGTAACTTTCGGATGAACTTATGATCTTCTTTAGTACAAAAGATCTCACACAAATGAAATGTTACTGAGTTAGATGAATGAAATGAGAGAGTATATGTAAGTTATGATTTTAAGTGATAAAGGATTTCTTAGAAGTGGCTTGCTATTTATAGCCAAAACAAGACAGCCCACTAGCGGATCTGGCGGAACCAAAACAAGGGTTTCGCCAGGTCTGACAGTCAAGTCTTCAAAAAATCTTTCTGATGTGCGGACTGTGGTCTACATAAAAGTTTTACTTCTCAAGGGATCTTGAGAAACTTATAATCCCCACCAGGCAGTGTACCTGACCGATGTAGTATAGTGAAGTGGCAAGTACCGGGGGATTGATCGTTCTCCACAGGGAATAGTGTTCGCTAGGATTGAAATTAATCTAACTAGGTCTAGAGGTGAGGGATGAATCTTTTTGTATTTTTATATTTTATGAAAGCAAGTAAAATCTCGGGTATTTCGAAGAAGGGGCGGAATTAGTTGCTAGTCAACTAACCCAAATAACTACTAATGCAATAAAAATAAAATGACAATAAAATAAAATGTGAAAACTATATATGGAGAAAACGTGTTTACTTAGATTTCATTACTCCTTAGTTATCTTTTATTGATTGATAAGCTTGTTACAATTGCGTGGGTGACGGGTTGCATTCCTTAATACCATTTGTGGGGCCGTGTACGATCTTCCCCAACTCTATAAGCTTCTATCTCTTCCTATTGCGACACGTTAAGTATCCTTACCATGGCCTCCTTAATAGTTACTTATGCATTACATACAACCATTAAAATCATAGTACACATCTGATTCATGTTTCTTAAGACATTCAAGCAAGTTACCGTATAGGAGATTAGCCAGTTTTCTTAAGCCTAACATCGATTATCAATCACCCAACAACAACTAATAACAAACCATTAATCAATAATCAATAACTAGGTTTCACTACATCTAAGCAAACACAAATAAACCTAGCCTAGTATGTTAAAAGAAAGACAAGCATAAGATAGAATCAAACAACACATAGACATGTTAAATGATTGATGAATTACTTATCTTTAATTGAACATGGAAGAGATAAGGGTATGAAACCCTAATAAACCTCTGAAATTCGTGTTAGGGTTATTCCACCAAAAGTTCCTCTCCAAAGTTACACACTAATGAATGAAAAATCAAAAACTATATATAGATTTACAAGGGTACGGCATCACCTTTTGATGGTTGACGCCGTCATCTCGCCGCGGCTATGGTTTCTTGTCGACTATCCAACTTCTTGACGCCGTCAATCTTTAAGTGTTCTGGGCCGTCACGCTTTAGTGTGATACATGACGGCCTACTCTTGGTAGAACGTGACGCTGTCACGTGTTAAGTCCTGATTTCTGTTCTGGTGCGTCAAGTGTAAAAGCGATATCCACCTCTTGTCACAAAGGCTGACGCCGTCCCTTTGGAATAGGTGACACCATCAGGTGCAATTTCCAGCTTGGATTCTTAACTTTGTCGTTTTCTTCACTTTTTACTCCAAAAACGTCCAAAATGCTTTGTTTTCCAGAATTCTCTTCAAAAGTACCTAAAATGACAAAAGAAATGATTTAGGGTAATAATTATCATATTATCACGACTTAAGGCTTAAATGACCCCTTAAAAGCGTAACAAATTTTGCCTCATCACTTTCCATATCTATGCCAAGTCTAATCAAGATCCTTCTAAGTCAACCATGAGATATGTTGAGTGAGAATCTTTCCGAAATTGCATGAGATCTTTACAAAGTCAAATTAGAGATTTTGGAAATCTTTCTAAGATTACACATGATGCATGCCATGATGTCATACAACATTTTCTAGTTTTAGAAATATGAAAATGTTATGTTTTATGTGAAATATAAATGTAGCAAATGTGATGTTTAGTTGAAATAAACTTTAATTAAGAAAGACTTAAGCTATATTCATGTTTTGCTAAAAATTACGGAAGCAAATAAAATCAAATAAACAAATAAAACAAATGTACGGAAGCAAATAAAATCAAATAAACAAACAAATAAAGCTTGGGTTGCCTCCCAAGAAGCGCTTTTCTTTATTAACGAGTCTTGTAGCTAGACTCAAAGTCACGCCCTATTACGTGACTCCATCGTTAGTCACGTTCTATAGGTCATCCTCGTTATCATTGCCAGAATTGCTTTGATAGTGTAAGTACTTGGGATCCTCAGAACTCCACATTTCTGTCCTATATTTAGAGCTAAGTTCATTAACTCCCATGAAGAGCCCACACTCCAAATCAAAAGGACTTTTACATCCTCTCCTAACGTCATCGTCACTTAATACTACTTGAGATCCGAGTTTATCAAGTACGTCTAGTCCACCGCGACCCAATTCTCTATACTCCCAAGACTTATGAGGGGTTTGAAACAATACTTCTTTAACCCCGTCGGTGAAGGTCATTATCCCATTCTCACTATCTATCGCCAAATTACTGATTTCGCAAAAAGGGGCACCGAAAACTACTTGTGATAACCTAGGGTCTATGTAATCCTCTAGGTTGTCAGCAATTGCAAAGCCCATCGTGAACATCATATTACCAACACATACATGCACGTCATCATCTTGACCAATCACATCATTTCCTTTATAGACTAACCCCCATCTACAGATATTATTATAATGAAATAGAGACATAACATTCATGGGTAAACCTGTGTTTATATATACATTATAAAAATGCTGATGCCCAATCATACAAGGTATTTTCAAGTTATTAGGGTCACGTCGGTTTATCCTATAAGGCTCTCTCGAATCCATGCCTCTAGTGTTGTTGGTTAACCGCGGGCGATATTCATGTACCTCTTCATTACCATCATGAAAGATTACCCGCCTAACCCCATCGGTGAATAGTATACTACTGTTAAGTTCGTTGACAGTCATCCCGGTGGCTCTTACAAACGGTTCCCCTAGTATCAAATTGGTTAACTTTGGATTAACAATTGATTCAATATCATTGACCACTGTTAGATCAATGTCGTAAATAAACTTTCCAACCATAATTGCGGTCCTCCTAGCAATTCCAACAAAATGAAATCCCTCATAATTAAGATTTTTGCCATAAATCTTGTTTTACATTGGGAGAGATATCACGTTCCTTAGGGATTCGGGATTGATATAGGTGTTGGGAATGTATTGCTTTCCAAGGGTAACGACGGCTTTGAAAATGCCAGGGTCGCCCTCCTATATCCTATTCCCAAAGCTAATGGATAATTTCCCCATCCCCTCCTCGAGCTCTTCCATAAGGGAATTATCTAATAATCATACTGGTCCTTTGGGCTCCTTGGGCGTCTCATCTATACCCTCTCCATCATTCAATACTCCTAGGACTGAATCCTCGGGTGGGTCTAAACAACTTTCAGGTACATAATGATTTTCTTCAGGAGCCTCATTCCTTTCCTCATCGATCTTAGTGGGTTGTTGGTTCTTTTCGGGTCTTGGGGTAGGTATTGTGGTAATGGTGTTTACGAAGTGGATTTGTTTCGAGGAAATAGAAGGATTCTTGGTTTCTTTTCCTTTTGGTGATATATGTTTGAAGAGTTTACTAGGATCCTTTATTTTCACAAGAGAGGGTGATTGGTTAGTGATGGAAACGGACTTAACCCCCTCAGCCTATGCCAACCCCCGAATAGACATACCAGCAATGTGATCATTGATAACACTCATCAGGTTACTGATCTTGTTATTCATGTCAGCCTGCTGTTGTCTAAATTGGTCCTCGAGTTTAGAAAGCTGCGTTTCTTGAGAAAGAATAAATTTTCGCAGCAACTCTTCTTGGTTTTGCTGTTTAGGTGTGTTTTGAGGAGGATAATGCTCATACCAGGTGTGTGGGGGAGAGTCATTGAATGATACACTTCGGGTCTGGTTCCAACTGAAATTTGGATTATCCTTCCATGCCTCATAACCCCCATTGAAATCCCTAGGTCCCTGATTCATAATGATCCACTTATCTCCCATTTTGTCGGTACGCGAGGATGCAAATTCCATAAAAGCTTGTTTGGGGAGTTCCGTGCAATTATGAGTGTTGTGAGGACCATTGCATAACTTACATGAAGAAGTGATTTTGTTCACTTGGCTTGATGGTTTAGGAGATTCGTAAGATTTCATGAGAAACTTGACTTGGTCTTCAAGTTCCATGATCCTACGGTCAGGAGTGCTTGAATTATTCGAAGGCAAAGATATTGCCTTGACCGTTTTTTTTCAAATCACGGGGATCATTCCAACTTTCGTTGTCATAAAGAGCAAGATCTTCTATGAGTCCCATGATTCTTCCGCACTTCGATCACGTAGCTTACCACCGGCAGCTTGGTCAATGGTTTGCCTTGTGAGGAGATTGATATGGTCATAGAAAATTTGGAATTGGAGCCAAAGATCTATGCCGTGATGAGGGACTTTTTGAAGTAAGTCCTTGAAACGAGTCCATGCTTTATAAAGAGTTTCATCTTGACGTTGTTGGAACATCAAGATGTCATTACTTAACTTGGTAGTTCTTCCCGGTGGGAAAAATTGAGTAAGGAAACGAGAAGTGAGATCATCCCAAGATGTGATGGATCCCGCGGGTAAACGCTCAAGCCATTGACTAGCTTGGTCATGTAGAGAGAATTGGAAGAGATGCAATCGGGTCGTCTCTCGAGTGCCAACATCAAGGTCTATGGAATCCACGATTTTAAGGAAATCCTTGAGATGTTGGTTTGGATCTTCGGAACGAAGTCCATGAAATGCACATCCGCTTTGCACCAACCGAATGGTGTCGGATCACAAGGGAGACACATTGGCTCCTTGGGTGATCTCAATGGTGTTTCGATAGCCTTGATGGCTAGGTCAGGAGTACTCTCCTAAATTGCGGGCTCTAGGAGGTTGGTTTGGTTGTGGTAGGTCTTGTTGTGGTGGGTTGATGGAATCAAAGATATTACCACCTTTCATGATGGCGGATAGTAATGGTTACGAACAAAGAAACGAAGAAATAAGATAGACTAAAGAAAACCTATAAATAAAAATAAAAATCTCACTAGAAAGGAATCTAGTGAGTAGACCTAATAAAAATAAATTTCAACCTAAACAATAACTATTCCCCGACAACGGAGCCAAAAACTTTAATGTGCGGATTGTGGTCTACACGAAAGTTTTACTTCTCAAGGGATCTTGAGAAGCTTACAATCTCCACCAGCCAGTGTACATGACCGATGTAGTATAGTGAAGTGGCAAGTACCGAGGGATTGATCGTTCTCCATAGGGAATAGTGTTCGCTAGGATTGTAATTAATCTAACTAGGTCTAGAGGTGAGGGATGGTTCTTTTTGTATTTTTATATTTTTTTGAAAGCAAGTAAAATCTCGGGTATTGGAAGGATAGGTGGAATTAGTTGCCAGTCAACTAACCCAAATAACTACTAATGCAATAAAAATAAAATGACAAGAAAATAAAATGTGTAAACTATAAATGGAGAAAACGTGTTTACTTAGATTTCATTACTCCCTAGTTATCTTTTATTGATTGATAAGCTTGTTACAATTGCGTGGGTGACGGGTTGCATTCCTTAATACCATTTGTGGGGCCGTGTATGATCTTCCCCAACTCTATAAGCTTCTATCTCTTCCTATGGCGACACGTTAAGTATCCTTACCATGGTCTCCTTAATAGTTACTTATGCATTAAATACAACCATTAAAATCGTAGTACACATCCGATTCATGTTTCTTAAGACGTTCAAGCAAGTTACCGAATAGGAGATTAGCCAAATTTCTTAAGCCTAACATCGATTATCAATCACCCAACAACAACTAATAACAAACCATCAATCAATAATCAATAACTATGTTTCACTACATCTAAGCAAACACAAGTAAACCTAGCCTGGCATGTTAAAAGAAAGACAAGCATAAGATAGAATCAAACAGCACATAGATATATTAAATGATTGATGAATTACTTATCTTTAATTGAATATGGAAGAGATAAGGGTATGAAACCCTTAAAAACCTCTGAAATTCGTGTTAGGGTTATTCAACCAAAAGTTCCTCTCCAAAGTTACACACTAATGAATGAAAAATCAAAAACTATATATATATTTACAAGGGTGACGACGTCACCTTTTGATCGTTGACGCCGGCATCTCGCAGCGGCTAGGGTTTCTTGTCGTCCAATCAAACTTCTTGACGCCGTCACTCTTTAAGTGTTATGGGCCGTCACGCTTTAGTGTAATACGTGACGGCCTACTCTTGGTAGAACGTGACGCCGTCACGTGTTAAGTCCTGATTTTTGTTCTGGCGCGTCAAGTGTAAAAGTGATATCTACCTCTTGTCACAAAGGCTGACGCCGTCCCTTTGGAAAAGGTGACGCCGTCAGGTGCAATTTCCAGCTTGGATTATTGACTTTGTCGTTTTCTTCACTTTTTACTCAAAAAACGTTCAAAATGCTTTGTTTTTCAGAATTCTCGTCAAAGGTACCTAAAATGACAAAAGGAACGATTTAGGGTAATAATTGATCATATTATCACGACTTAAGGCTTAAATGACCCCTTAAAAGCGTAACAAATTTTGCCTCATCACTTTCCATATCTATGCCAAGTCTAATCAAGATCCTTCTAAGTCAACCATGAGATATGTTGAGTGAGAATCTTTCCGAAATTGCATGAGATCTTTACAAAGTCAAATTAGAGATTTTGGAAATCTTTCTAAGATTACACATGATGCATGCCATGATGTCATACAACATTTTCTATTTTTAGAAATATGAAAATGTTATGTTTTATGTGAAATATAAATGTAGCAAATGTGATGTTTAGTTGAAATAAACTCTAATTAAGAAAGACTTAAGCTATATTCATGTTTTGCTAATGTGATGTTTGTATTTATCTTTTTCCCATTTGCATGTCTCTAATTATTAAACATAATTTTTATATACAAAAACCAGCAATTTTTCTTTCGTAACTTTAAATCGAAAACCAACATCTTTTTTTCATACACCGCAATGAACATATCAATACAATAACTAGTAAAAAAAATAAAATTCGAAAAGAGTCTAATCAGTAACTATTAATGGCTAAGACTCTAAGAGTGCACAATACAAGGAACCTTTGGCACACTGCTGGCAAAAATTTTGACCAATGGCGCCGCTGTAATGCACGGGGGCCATTGTCACGCCGTTCGTCCTCTTGTAGGTAAAACCATGGTCGTTGTTGCGTTTTCTTTATATATATATATATATATATATATATATATATATATATATATATATATATATATATATATATATATATAAATTTGAACGTTAGCAACAGGTGAAAAAAATACTACTTTTTTCACCTATAAATACCCACTTTTAACTTATATTTTTCAAACATTCAAACAAATCACTATTTATATACACTTTCACATAAATTTCAATCCTCTCTTCCCTATTTCATACACTTGCAACATAGAACTTTTTGACGGTGAAACTTGAGCCGAAGAATTATTACGTTTATACGAATATAATGAACAATTTCTAGCCTTTGATGACGATGAAGCCATTAGCTTACACACTCGGACGCACATACCACGAGACTATGAAGGCGGTAAACAACGTCTCATGGAATATTATTGTGGCCATAATCCAAAATACACCAAAAGGAATTTTAGGCGATGGCTCCGAATTAGTCGATTTAAAAAAAAGAAAAAAAAAATTAATTGTCAAAGGTATAACTAACTATAACGTTGAACCTATTCCCGAGCATTTTTTATTTTTTAGGTCACTCCCAAATTCCATTGGTAGAATGAGTATTAGTCCTATAATGAAATGCGCGTCTGCTATATGCTAATTGGCGTATGGGAAAACACCCGATGCTTGTGATGAATATTTATAAATTGGTGAACATTGTAGCCGTGATAGTTTAGACAATTTTACTAAATGTATATGGGATTTATACTCGTAAGAGTATCTAAGAAAACCCTTACCCCATGATATTATGAGGATCTATGCGAAACATGAAAAATATCACGAGTTGCCGGATACGCTTGGTAGTATAGATTGTATGCATTGAAAATGGAGAAATTGTCCGAATCCTTACAAAGCTCAATTCAAGTGGGGGATCACAAATATTCAACAATAATGCTTGAAGCAATCGAATCACAATATTTATGGATTTGACATGCATTTTTTGGTGTAGCGGGTTCCAATAATAACCTAAATGTTATATATTATTTGAATTTGTTTGACGACCTCATTGACGATGTCGCTCCCGGGGCCCCATTTATGGTGAATGGTAAAACATACAACCGAGGATATTACCTAGTAGACGGTATTTGTCCCACTTAGTCTACTTTTGTCAAATCATATACGATTGCCTGAAACCAAGATGCTTTAAATTTTAAGAGGGCTCAAGAAAGTGCAAGAAAAAATGTGAAACGGGCTTTTGGTGTCCTTCAGGGTCGTTGGAGGATTATAACACAGCCACACGTGCTTACCAAGTGAGCAAAATACGTAGGATTATGTATTGTTGCATTATATACATGATAGTTAAAGATCAAAAAATCCAAATAAGTGAATTTAACGAGATACATGTTAGTCCCATAGCCAATATGCAACGTACATGGATCGAGAGATACGACATACACAGAAGGAACCAAAAGGAACTATGTGACAAAAAAGGTGCATACCAACATTCGACGTTATCTTGTGGATCATCTTTGACAACGACATCTAGAACGACAACACCTAGGCGAAATGTAGTTTCTTTATGTATTGTACTTTTATTTCTATCGAAATGTCATATTCTATTTTTTATATTGTAATTTTATTTTTAGTTTAAAATTGTGTTTATTTTAAAAGAAAATGAAAAGAAAAAAACTGTGACCCACATGCACCAATAACAGATATTTGATGTTATGGCTAGGAAGTGTGTTTTAGTTATTGAGTTGTTATTAGGTGGATGATAAGCTAACACACAAATAACAGTTATTGATGTGTTAGTACACCTAGCTCGCTAAATAACAAACTTTTCTTTGTAACAAAGACTTACAGTGGAAACTCAAAATGAAAAGAATATCTCATATTTATAAATACATTTATAAGTTTATATTAACAATAGTAACCAACTTACAAAATCAAATTGCGGTTAGAAAAGATTAAATCCAAAAGCAGAAGACAAACAAATCTACATTATGTGACCCAAACGTGTACATTTAGTTTGACCAAAACAATTTGAATTAATGAAAAGTTGAAAACTAAAATAAATGACATAAATAAAGACATAAATCGCATCAGGTCAAGGTTCTAAATAAGCACCCCACAGGCCACAACAATTGAAGAGTTAGATCTGTATTATTCTAAAAAGAAAGACAAGAAAAACAAAGTACATTTTTTCGTTATCAACATACTGTAATTGGTTATCACTGAATATATAAATTGATTAAATTGTATGTATTTTTTCATCCCAACAAAAGTGTTCACAAACAAAAAATAACAAATTATGACATGTGTAATTAATGCAAGTTTTGATTAATAAAAAGTTATTTTTACTCTCACACTTTATAAAAATTAGAAATAAGCAACGAATACAAATTTTAATTATAAGAACAAAACAGTAAAAATGATCACAAATATTATCCACATATTAAAAATGAATTTTAATTCTTTTGAAAAGACATAAATAGTAAGATAAACAAATTTTATTTTAAGAAAGAAATAGTTAGTTTCTAGAAGCATAGAAAATAACTCTTTCCATGTTAAAATAAATATGTATTTTTAAATTGCGCATGATTTAAAGAAAATAAGAACATTAGGATGCCCTAGTAATCGATCCAATCGACACCCACAATCGCCAGGCGATTTTTTTGGAACTTGGTTCACATACTCGATCGAATAACATTTCTATTTTCTTTGCCTTTTTGATTCTTGTAACCTTACTGGGCACCTAATCATCTGCAAGTCGCTGAAGAAAAAAAGCTGACGTGACAGAGAAAATAAGAGTGGTTGAGATCCCTTACTGGAGGCAGCCTTACATTCAACAACAATGAAAGGTGATAATATATTGGTAGTACATATTTAAAACATTTAATGAACTAAAATTATTATAATTAAATGTTGGATCAAAAAGTGTAGATTGACAGAGATACCTCAATCATGTGTATCATAATGGTACCCATCAACCCTACCAGCAAATGTTTGATGCCTGTGAAATACCTCCGCCCAATACCCAACCATGCTACGGATTCGAACTCGCGTCCTTTGTTAGTTGATATTATTATTTTTGTTTTTTTTTTATTTGTCAAGTTTAACATCATTTTACATAAAAAAAAAATTAACTTAAAAAATCATTATGTTTAATTAATACTTCTAACCCATTTAGTAAATTTTAAAGTGTAGAACTATTTCATGTTGCGACGGGCGATCATATTATTTTGAGACAATGTTGTGTGAGAAGCTCTTCAACCAAAATGATTATGAGTTCAAGTACTGCTTTGCTTAGGACACGTGAAATAATTTGTGGTGCAGTTTAAAAAAACTAAAAATAAAATAATAGTAAAATTACATTAATAAAAAGAAAACATAAAAGAAAAGGTTTTTGGTGATCAAAGTGAAGGGGTTTGTGTTTTGTGTTTGTTTATTGACCAAACACTTAACGCACTTTGAGAAGAGTCTTTCATTTTCAAGATTGTATCTTTTCAATCTTCACCACATAATAATACTGTTTTTTTTATAAAAATTCACCAGGGTTTAATGTGTGTGATTTTAGTACGTGTGAGAGAATAAGTCAAATTTATTGATCCAGCTACAAACCTTTATCCTATCATCTTCAATTCACCATACTCATTTAAAGAAGCATCATCCATCAAGTCACCCATTTCAGTTTATTTACAGGTAGTCTGTGTCTTGGTGTCTTATGTGTGTTTTTTTATAAAGTTTTTGTGCTATTAAACATTGACTTTTGTTAGTTTTTTGATTTGGGCTAATTGATAAATGTGTTACTTTGTTGAAGTATGCAAAAAAATGGAGATAGAGTGTGTCTTATGGTGTGCTTGTGTTTAAATTTGTATAAAAATTAAATTTGGTTTTTTTAGTTTTTATAAAAGATTGGCTATTTGGATTGATCATTGTGTGATAAAGATTGGACTTTTGTTAAAGGTTAGAAATTTGAGGTCAAAAGACTAATTCTTGGTTTATAAATCATAGTGTGTGAATTTTTATAGATTTGTGATTTGGGGGTTCTTAAAAATGAAAACTTGGAGCATAAAGAAGTGAAAGGAACAATATTTTGATACATAAATTACAGTGTATGTGTATTTGTGTGAAAGTGTGTGAAAAATGGATACCAACAACAACAAGAATGAAGCACCGCAAACAGAGGAGCTATTAAAAAAGATTCATGAGTTAGAAGAAAGTCATGCTCATCTTAAACAAGAAATGTCAAAGTTAACAGTATCCAAT
Source organism: Artemisia argyi (assembly GCA_030686995.1). Classification (NCBI taxonomy): domain Eukaryota; kingdom Viridiplantae; phylum Streptophyta; class Magnoliopsida; order Asterales; family Asteraceae; genus Artemisia; species Artemisia argyi. The sequence continues at coordinate 71,355,446 of CM060692.1, forward strand.
GAGCAGCAAAGAGTCGAGCGGCAAAGGTCTAGTTCAGTATCTCCTAGGCGCCCTCGTAGGAGAACTATGGGCACGGCTGGTGGGGCATTTGAGGGTGGCGCTGTGGCGGCCTTCAAAATGGGTTCAGCTTCTTTTCGGCATTTGTCGCCTTTGAGGAGAGAAACTCGCAGTGTTGATGTTAGTTACAGCAATGATAATAATCAGAATGGTTTGGGTACTAGCGGTGGTGGTGGTGTTACTAGGGAGAGTGGTTTAATTCGTGGGCCTTCAGCTGTGAAGCTAACGGAAACACAGTATTTGAATATATTGCAGTCAATGGGTCAATCTGTGCATATATTTGACCTCGACGGGATCATTATCTACTGGTGAGTTTAGCATTCAGCTAAATTTGTTCATTGCTTTTTAGGTAAGTTAATGGTCATGTTGTTGGAATATGGCATTATGGTCATAAGCGGTTTTTAAGTGTAAGCATGGTTTAGTTCAATCACAAAGGGTTCTTAAGATTGCTGAAATAAAAAACTGTACAACGCTACAATATAAAGCATATTATGATGGGCCTAAACATATAAGTGCCAATGACGGGTAATAAACGGCCTTATATCTGTCTAAAAGGAATAATGAAGACATTGGTAGGGGTTATTAATCACAAAAATACACAAGAATGGCCATCGGGAATGTAAAAAGAAACATACATGATATCATAAGAACCGGTTTTTTAATTTTAAATAGAACGGTACCCGCGCAATGTGGCGGCGGGTACCTTGTGATTATATTTTGCGATATTTGGTTACACGTTTAGTTGTCTTCATACTTTATAAGTAGAGATATTAGAGATGGTTAAGCCAAATAATTTTAGTTTGAACAACCAACCGCTTCCTAACAAACTTCCTAACCAACTTGCTTCCTAACAAATTAATTTTGAAATCTTTCCATAATAAGTAAGTAAAAGTCTGAATTTTTAAGCCTTGCTAATTTTAGAATTGTCCCAAATACATTATATAGTAGTATAGATAAACAAAATGAAACTTCTGTTCAAATGATTGTTTAGGGTTCAAATAATCAGTTTTGGACAATCAGTTTCATATCAACTGCAACAAAACTGATTATCGAATGATCAAGTAAAATAACTTGTCTCATAGCTTGTTATAACCTAATATGAGATACTTTTCTTCCCATGTCACAAACCGATTCTACTGTTTTTTTTCCTTCACAAGACATGTTCTTTTTGGTTATAAATTATATTCCAATATCTATGTATTCTTACAACCTCAAATTGGCAGAATCACGCCCAAACACTATTTTCTACCGCTGATTATAAGATTCTGATAACAACTTTCACAACGCACATCCAAACACCCTCTTAGGAATGATAATTTTTAACATTTTTATTATTGAAATTATGTAGGAATCGTATGGCTGAAAATCTTTATGGTTATGAGGCTGCAGAGGCTCTAGGGAGATCACCCAATGAGCTTCTAGTAGAAAAAAACGATATTCCGTTAGCTGATGCTATTTTACAAAGAACTATTCGGGGGGAAAGTTGGTCTGGGCAGTTTCCAATAAGGAACAAACGAGGGGAAAGATTTGAAATTATAGCCAATTTTACCCCTTTTCCTGATGAAAATGGAACATTAGTTGGGGTTATATGTGTATCTAGTGATACACGCCCATATAGAGAAATAAAGTCAGTGGGGAATATTAGTGCACCTCGGAGGATTGCTTCGGCTAAACTTGGGCTTGATCCTCAACAACCTCTACAAACTGCAATAGCCTCGAAGATTTCCAATCTGGTCAGTATCTGAACTTTGAAGATATCACTGTATGTTGTTTTGTTATTGCTTGTCGGTTTTGCTTCCAGAACCTGCATGTGATTACTCCCTTATTCCCATGAAAATTGCTATTTTTACTTGAGATAATCTTTAAATAGTGCTTCAGTATTTGTTTAATGCGTAAAAATGCCCTTGTTCCTATGGATTGCTATCTTTACTCGACATGTTCTTAAAAAGTGCTTCAATATTTTTCAAATGTCTAAAACGGTCTCATTCCCATGATAATTGCAATTTTGACCAATCTACGTAGAAATGGTTCTATTTGGGTTGTGTTTATATTAAACAGGTCCAAACGGGTCAAATGGATTAAACAGCCTGAAAACCGCCCAAAAGTCTATGTTCATGCATACTGTGTTATCATAATTAACACATTACTGATTTTGAAATTATTTAATAAATCTACAAAAAAATGTGAGTCAACTTGTTCCGGGCCCTACTGTTTCAGTTCGTGCTAAAAAGTGTTCTGTTTCAGTGGAAGCCCGTTTTGACATGTTACCCAACACCCCTATCTTGCCACATCTACAAATTAGTTTCAAGTTTTAGATTATACAGTAGTAGTACTTTTTTGAACCATTGTCTATATTCATATAGCAAACAAATCATCACTGTTATACATATGCAAAAAAAGAAAAAAACAAAAAAAAAACAAAAGAAAGTACCCTGGGTAAGAATGAACGATTTTGGACCAAAACTCCTGACACAGTAGTAATTCTTTTGCATTGCATTTACAGAAAGTTTAGTGCTCTGTCTTTTTACAAAAATGATGCTTAGTTAGAACAAAAAACTTGAATGATGATTGGAAACTTAGTTTCTCATTCTAACAAAGGGCAAATAGGTTATTTTAACTTTCCAAAAATAGAAATTCTCTGTTCCGAGAATGGAAATTTCGCAATTCCCAAGGGGCATGCATTAAATTCAAATCGCCTTAACTAAATCTCCATTTAAGGTTTTCTTTCCTTCAAGTTATGTCAAAAAAGTGTTCTTATAAACAGGAATACCGTCACAGATTTTCTTGTTAACTGCGATTATTACTGTATTAAAAAACAAACGAATGATGTTATGTAAGGATGGATCTTGATTGTTGAAAACATGAAAACAGGCCACAAAAGTTAGCAACAAGGTTAAATCAAAAATGAAAAACGGAGAAACCTCCACGGATCAAGATGTTGCAAGTGGAGACAGTCATTATTCCGAAAATGACACTAATGGCCCTGATCATAAAGAAGATGGATATTCAAGTGGAGCCAGCACCCCAAGGGGCGATATTCCTCAATCACCATTTACTGTAAAACCCTCAACCGATTCCGGCGACGAGAGTGAAAGTAAACCCGGAATTCACAAGATTTTATCTTCAAAAGCTGAGGCATGGATGGGTAAAAAGGGAATTACATGGCCATGGAAAGGAAGCGAAAAAGAAGTTGGTTCAACTTCATCCGATTCAAAAGTGGGTCGGCTTGGTTTACATTGGTTAAATAATGATCAAGAACATGAATCTGGTCAGCAAACGAGTTCAACTAAGGTAGATAATCAACCGTGGGAAAACACAAATAGGAACGAGGCTTCAGGGTCATGGTCTTCTTCGTTTAATGTCAATAGCACAAGTAGTGCTAGTAGTTGTGGTAGCACAAATAGTAGTGCTATTAATAAAGCTGACATGGATACTGATAGCTTGGATTATGAAATCTTGTGGGAAGACCTAATAATTGGAGAACAAATTGGCCAAGGTATAGTTTTATGTGTATATTGAAGTGTATTCTTGACATTTGACAATATTTACAAGACAATCTGATGTTTTGTTACGTTTGCATATTATTTAATAGGTTCATGTGGGACAGTATACCATGCACTGTGGTATGGCTCGGTATGTCATCCTTCTCTCCCTTCTTAACACTTCTTCTGTCCCTTAAAAGTAAAAATAGTTTTTATCTTGTGATGTCCCATGAAATAACATACTTTGATGATATTGATTTGGGTTCATCATAATTTCATCAATTTTGATGATACTGAAAAGTGCTTTGGACATTCGATAAGTGTTAGACACTTGTATAATGCCATATGTTCGACCAAGTGTAGGAGTTTTAAAATGTCATTAACTTGGCTATGCTTTCCAAATTTAAATCTTTGTTTAACATTGATTCAAGCAAATTCCGTCAATTTGTAATGTTTGACTTGTCAATTGTCTAGAATACTTATCTAATAGCGACTAAATAAGGGAATCTTGCAGACTCGGATCAATATCATCAATTTTGTAATCATAGTAAACTGATGTTGTAATGAAAATTTTGTGATGACTTTCATCTCATTTAACGTATGCTTGTATATGCAGGATGTTGCTATCAAGGTTTTCTCAAGGCAAGAATATTCTGATGATGTGATATTATCGTTTAGACAGGAGGTATTTTTTTAATCCATTACTTCAAAGGGCAGGGCAGATAGGATTTTAATTTGAAAACTTTATAAATTGTGAATGTTAAAATTCTCATGGCTTATCTAAAAATAGAATTTGTTGCATTTTATAAAAAATTTGTACATGTCATCTAATTACATATTTTTTTATTTGAAGGTATCTCTCATGAAAAGGCTCCGGCATCCCAACATTCTACTCTTCATGGGTGCCGTAACTTCACCTCAGCGTCTGTGCATTGTCACAGAGTTCCTTCCCCGGTTAGTTCCCAATTTTCTTAACCCCGTATACATATACCATGCATGTACGTCTCTCTCTAAACGCACACCAATGAGTGTGTATGCGCTCACGCATTAATGAGACATCAACAGCCTGTGCATGTCTTAATAAGCAAGTCATGCTTTTCTTTTTCACTGTCGCAAAATTTAAGGCTTGGCTAACAAGTCAAATTGGGTACTTTTAGTGCAAGTCAAAATGTGGCCGGTTGGGTTGATCTATAAACTTTTTCTTGGACATCTTATATGTAATTTACGGGTTAATTATGACTACAAAAACTATACTATTACCGCAAAAGTCTAGAGTTCTAACAAAGCTCTGTAGGAGTTTGTGTGCACTTAATATACACTTTAGGGGACTGACACCCGTTCAAACCCACTGGACGTGTTTTGTTCTATCTTAATTTAGCTGATTTGGCCCATCTGAACTTTTAAAGATAGATCCAAAACCCAAATTGACCGTTTCATACATAAATGGGTCGAAATTGACACCTACCCCTTTCCTACAAATTTATGTGTATTTTGTGCTTGTCTTGTTTTATTTATTACTCAAAAGTTTTAAGATTAAATAGTGTAGGATTGCATGCACACATTTATGAACACACATACACATTCAATGAGCTAAATGGAGTTATGTTAACTTATGCAGTGGAAGTTTGTTTCGATTACTTCAAAGGAATACAACTAAATTAGATTGGAGACGTCGCGTTCATATGGCCATGGACATAGTAAGTACAACATCATTTCATAGCAATGATATTTTTCCTGTCCGTGTATCAACATTTGAGTATATCTTCTAACGTTTGGTATGTCCTGCAGGCACGAGGCATGAATTATCTTCATCATTGTCACCCACCTATTATTCATCGGGATTTGAAGTCTTCAAATCTTCTTGTTGATAAGAATTGGAATGTGAAGGTTTGCTATTTTTATCATTTCTCTCTCATGTTGTATTCTCGATCTACACATAAACAAATAACATGTTCTTGCTGTTTCTTTTGTAATTGAATAGGTTGGGGACTTCGGACTCTCACGTATTAAGCATGAAACATATCTTACCACAAAAACAGGGAAGGGAACGGTATGCATCTATTTATCCTTCTTACTTTCCTTTACAAATGTACTCTCTTTGATGAATTTGCGACTAGCATTAGTAATATGTGATGACAACTAGGGGCAGATACGTCATTTAACTTTTGCTAATCATACCTAGTGTTAGGCATGAAACATTAGTTCAATAGAAGTGTTCTCATGCTTTATAAATTGTCCAAAATCCCCTTTATGTCACTTATTAACGTTATCGATTTTGCTCCACAGTCCATAGTATTTGCTTAAGTTGTTATCATTCAAGGGTAATTTAAACATTAGATCAAATCTCTTCATTTAACATTATTTCCTTTCCACCTTTAGCCTCAATGGATGGCTCCGGAAGTTCTTCGGAATGAACAGGCAGATGAAAAGTAAGCCCTATATCTGAAAGCAATCCTTTACACTATGTTCCCGAGTATAAAACGGAGAGAAGAGAAATGAAGAGATGAAAAAAGAGAGAAAAGAAGAGGAGTGAATTTTTTTTTGATTTTTAATCTTGTATTCCCGAGTTGGAAAGAAAAGAAAAGAGATGTTAGCAAAAAAGGGTTTAAAATCACCTTCTCTCCAAATCATCCCAATTTGGGAAGAAGATTAGGAGAGAAGTTTTGGCATAATTTCCTCCTCTCTTCTCTTCTCTTCTTTCCAGAAAAAACTCGGGAATGCAATCTTTTCTGAATTTCCTTTCCACTTCTTTTCTTTTCACTCCAAATAAAAACTCGGGAACAGAGTGTTACTTTTGATTACTTCGACAGCATTTGTATACGTTTTAAAATTTTAATTTGATGGTGATTTTTATTTGAAATTTGTAGGTCCGATATATACAGTTTTGGCGTGGTATTATGGGAACTTACCACCGAGAAGATCCCTTGGGATACTCTTAACTCAATGCAGGTACGTATTTTCTTCCAGTGTTTAGGTTAAAACTTATTGTCTTCCATATGCAAAATTTATGCGAATATGGTAGAGAACAAGCCACCGGAATGTCTATATATAAGTTGCAGCGTATGTCACAGAGCTTGCGTGGGTAAATACATAAATAAAATACAGAATAAATTGTTTGACCTTGCAAGCCACAATGTGCTTCTTTTAGGAAGGGTGTCAAAATGTGCTTTGTGTATGCATAACAGGTCATAGGAGCTGTAGGGTTTATGAATCAACGGCTAGATATTCCTAAGGATGTGGATCCCCAATGGGCTTCTCTCATCGAAAGCTGTTGGTGCAGGTTCATTTCTTACCTCTTACAATAAATTTTTATTTTGTATTAAAACCTTTTATTCTCTCCGTTTTTGTGTTTACATTCTGAAAGAATAAAAACTTGATGGAAAATGTCTACATTATACGTTTACAGCATTCTGTAAACAACTTTTACAAATAATTAAAACTTATTTTGATGGTTTACATAGCATACAAACACCGTTGACTATCTGAATTTGATGAGACTTAGAGTGATTTCTCAGATGTCGTAAAGAAAGAGTATCTGTTTTTAATTTTACCATAAATTTGCATCTTATATTTCATAAAAATGAGTCATATTAAATGCATTTACATTTTTTGTACACAGTGAACCACAATCGCGACCAACGTTCCAAGAAATACTAGATAAACTAAAAGAACTGCAAAAGAAATTCACCATTCAGCTCCAGGCATCACGTTCAGCCACTGCTGCCACTGCCACCACCGCCACTGCCACCTCTGGAGAAAATAACAGCCAGAAGGAATCATGAAACACAAGCGTAAATTACTTTGACCCTTTTTTATCCTGCAAAGTATTTTGCCTATCTGGTGCGGCCATGTCTCGAGTCCAGTTTGTTGGTTTTTACATGTTGATCTGCTGGTTGGGCGTTTGTTGTTGTGTTGCTAAAAAGCTAAACGGGTTGTCAGAAAAAAAAAAAAAAAAAATTCTGATATATCGGACGCTATGCTCCATTGTTTTGTGATCCATAAGGAACACTATGCGATTGTTTTGTATAGAGTATATGATGGAATTACTTGGTTCAAGAATTGTAAAAACAAGTTATATGTAGATTTGGAGTTTGAGGGACGATATTACTTTGATTGTGTCCCATGTTTAACGAGCGTTCACTTTTGTTGTTCACGGAGAAAGATAGTCGGAGCTTGGTTAATTGCTATTAGTTTAGGAATTAGGAACACATGAGAAAGAAACATTCAAATAAGAAGGGTGAAAAGAAATCACAATTACACATTTCAAATGCTTGCAAAAGTAGATACATCTCTTCTTAAAATACTCTCTTTTATTTGAAATATGTAGTTAGAAATGTTTCTTATTTTTTTCATTTTTTTTTTCACCAGATCCTGTTCCATTAGTTTAGATCCTTTTTTACTACTAAGAAAGGACATGATGTCAGTTATTAACTTCTAGGTATTTTGGCCCGTGTGATGCCTGAGTCTTTTTCCTATCAAACTTAAACATCTTATTTACGTCAAGAACACGTTTTTACAATAATGCTAGTTCCATTAAAGATATACAAAACAAAATTCACACACACACACGTGTCATGTGAATATAGGAAGTGGAAAATATAAAAGAGAACATTATACAACATGATTGGTCCAATTCACTTGTCATGTCATTGTGTGAACAAATTTTTGTAATTTTTTTTGTGGATGTAGTATTTCTACGTTTTTATATAAGGAGGTATGCACAAATGTCAAATATATACAAATAGGTTGATGTTAAAACTATTCAACTTATGTTGACAAATTGGTTTCTTCTGAAATATTTTGGACAAAAGTTCGACTCAAAATATTTACAAATGAGTTTGGTTAAAAAGTGTTTTCAGTTAAAATTGTTTTTGTGTACATAGTTGTAAGTTGTCTTTGTGTACACAATTCAATTATTCATATGATTCTTTGAGGTTACAACATTCTTTAATTCTTTAAAGAACAAAACAACCAATCCTAGCTCTTCATTTTAATATCATCCAATGGTACTGATCAATCTATACAATCACAAAAGAAGGGTAAAAATGTAAATATATAAACCCATTTTTCACATTTAAAAAAAAAAACAACATATTTTGCAAACGATAAATATTCAAGTTACAAAAAATACACATTCGCGACAAAAATTAAATTATCTTTATATATATATGTACTTCTATATATATTTTTGACGATTTTTTATTATCAAAATTTCCGCCCAGAAAAATCACACGTGATTTGTTATTTTAAATATCACGTGCGGTTTTAAAATCACTTGTGATTTTAAAAATCACAAAATCACATGTGATTTAGCCGGCTCGCAATGTCAAGTCGAAAACACAGCTTACAAAAAAAATCACATGTGATTTCACAAGTCACATGCGATCTTTAAAGTAATAAATCACATGTGATAATCAAATCAACTTATTCCCTCTTTTTATAAAACAAATTCATGAAATCACGCATTTTTTTTTTTTTTTTTTTTCTGTTATGAAAAAATGTAAATCACTCATGATTTACTCTTTGCTGTTATAAACTGAAACACATGTGATTCTGTTTTAATTTAAAAATGAGTAAATCAAACGTGATTCTGTTTGTTGTTGTGGTTCGTGTGTAAATCTCATGTGATTCACTTTTAAAAAAAAAAAAATTTGAGCTAAAATTACATGTGGTTTGCAGTAAATCACATGTGCTTTGCAGAAAATCTCATGTGATTCTTGGTGGATCACATTGAAAAAAGTTAAAAGTCTTACAAAAAATAAACTACCGTCTTTTTCAAATAGCAAACCCATTTTGAAAAAACTGTGAACACCTTCCGATCACAGAAATTGTATTCCATTCCCACGTCATCCCAAAACTCACACTCACACTAATCGCTATCTTCCAAATTCACCAAAAATCCCACCATTAATTTCTAATCAATTCATCACCATATATATATATATATATATATATATATATATATATATATATATATATATATATATATATATATATATATATATATATATATATATATATATATATATATATACCCAATACCATATTCACTTTTAGCAGCAAGAAAAATGTCTGTAGATCCATTTTCTGAACCTATAGCAAAAGTAAGTGATGCAGTAATACAAGTAAGAACAACAACCAATTTCAAACCCCAACTAAAACAACTGAATGAAACTTTATACAGAATAAACCCAATATTTGTTGACATCAATAAACTTAATCAGCTTCTAGATCGTACACGTTCGCAGTCAGGTATGTTTGTAGATGAAATAGAAGAAGCAAACAAACTCGATCGCAAATGTGAAAAAGTCAAATGGAATCCTTTCACTACCCTCCAAATTCAAAAAAAAAAAAAAAAAAAGCTTATCATCTCAATGGAGTGAGAAATTACAAAAACGTACCTGTATGTTTTATTAATTTAAATTAATGATTAAATCTAGCCATTGGATCAAAGTTAAATCATTGGTCATGATTGGTTGCATTGTTCTTTAAAGAAATCTTGTTCTGCATTGAACTTTTGTCATTATCCTTTAGCTTTTTGGTTTTGTAATTAAATCAAAATAAAGTAAATTAAATAACCTATACAAAAGATGTATCTATAATTAACATTTGATATTCGAAATTTGCAATGACAGTTTTATGTTAGACCAATTATTTTAGTTAAGTTTTTTTAATTCATATATTTGAAATTTCTGATAACAATTTTATATACCCAAATATCTATAAATTTTTAGAAAACTTCTATATAAGTTCCAACACTGACAATTCATAAAACTCAACCTTTTAATACATTTCGATCAAATTTTTGGATATCTGAATACGAATATTTTTGGAACACCCACAACCTAAACTAAAAATCTTAGAAATTAAGTTGAATATTTTGTCGAAAAATAAATAATATTACATAACATGTATATAAAGATGAGATGTGTGAACATATATGAAATACGGAAAACTAACTTTACAAATATATTGTAGTGTTAGCTAAATAAAAATCTGTTACAAATATCTAATACATGTGTCTCTTTGTATTTGGACTTTAGTGATTAATTGTATCAAACTAATATGTATATTTTTATTAGTTTTATGAATATTAGTATAGGGCGGTTCGGTTTTTTCGGTTTGGGTTTTCATATAAAACCAAAAACCGAACAAAAACTTTTGGATTTTTAAAAAACAAAAATCGCACCATCGGTTTTAGAATTGGTTCAATTTTTTGGGCCCCGTTTTTTTAGTTTTTTGGTTTTATTTGTTTATTATTTTTTTTTCGGTTTTGTTGCTCTCCCTTAGTTTTTACAGGGTTTACTTCACCTGATTAGCAAAACTTGTGGTGCGAGTCATTTTTTAATTAGGTTATTCATATATTTATACATAAGTAAAATTTCTAATCAAAGCACAAGGATAACTGAAGTAAACTGAATCAAATCAAGACAAAAGAGAAACGTAGAAACTATGATTTTCATAATCCCATGGGATATATATAACATGACATTGGCATATCGAAGACCAAAAAAAAAAAAGAAAAAGAAAAAGAAATCCATTCACCATGTATGAATAAAAGTAGTAATAATAATAATGAAGTTATGAATAACATCTGAAGTGATCTTCCAGAGGACATTGCAGAAGAAGAAGAAGTTGTTTGTAGAATATGTATGGTTGAACTTCAGGAGGGTGCCGAAGATACCCTTAAGATGGAATGCAATTGCAAAGGAGAGTTAGCCATAGCTCACAAAGAATGTGCTATAAGGTGGTTTAGCAAAAAAGGCAACAAAACTTGTGATCTTTGCAAGCAAGACATTATGAACTTGCTTGTTATGCTTCACGAAGATTCTCCTACATATAGGTAAAGAATCCAACACATATTTGACTTGTTGTGCATGTAACTAATAATGCGAAGTGGTTTATCAGGGTATGGAAGGACGTACATGTTCTTGTGATTGTGAGCATGCTTGTTTACTTCTTCTTCTTGGAGCGACTTTTGGTATGTCAAGAATTTTAAATCATTAATCTTTTATCATCTTAGAAGCACTCCTGATATCTTGAATTTGTAAAAGGTAAACAAAATGTGTTTTGGTGCAATTGCTATACCCCTGCCATTTTCTTGCATACTTGGTCTCCTTGCATCCATGACATCGACAACAATGGGTATTTTGGTAACATCCTCTAGATATTTCTTTCTTCCAGTCCCAAATAGATTGGAACATTTTTTATATGTAGATTACTAATAAATTGATTATGTTATTAATAGTTTCTGCAATTTATGTTCAGTCAGAAAACGGTATGCATGGATTTATGCAACCGTTCAGTTCATTTTAGTGGTTGGTTTTGCACATGTCTTATATTCAAAGGTAAGTGGTTCGAGCAAGTTTATTCTTAATTTTGCTAATATAAGACAAAATTTGTGTGTTGTCCTTTTTTTACATCTTTAGCCAAACATTGGAATTTTAATTGGCCACATATACTCTCTTTAATGTGGATAATCATTTGATCTCTTAGAAAATAAAAAGAAATCCTATCAGTTTATTTTTTTACCTCGGAGTAGGGCTGAGCATCTGGCCGATCCCGACCCGATTCCGACTCATCCCGAAACCGACAAGCCAAAAATCCTAACCGAATCCCGACCCGAGTCTAGTTCGGGTAATCCCGAATCCCGTCCCAAGTCCCGAAACGAAATCGGTTTGTATGGTTTTCTTTGTAATCCCGACTCCCGACCCGACCCGAGTCTCGACAAGCTGAAAAACCCATACCGAGTCCCGACCCGAGTATGGTCGGTTCAGAATTCGGGATGATTCGGGATGTCGGGATCGGGACGGTTTTCGGGTGTCGGTCGGGATTGCTCAGCCCTACCTCAGAGTTAGAGTAGTAATTTGACCATCAGAAGTCAAACATGGAGTCTATTTAGATTGTCAATTTAAATACTTTAAGGAACTTGTCAATAACTAGTTATATCATAAATTTTGATATCTGAAATTTACGATGATGGTTTTATGTTAGACCCATTATTTTATCTAAGTTTTTTCAATTCGGATATCCGATATTTCGGATTACTTTTATATATTCGAATATTTAAAAATCTACAAATTTTTGAAAAACTTTCACTACAACAAAAGGGGCTTTTTAGGACCTTTTTCTGCGACATTTTTTTAAGCAGCGTCCTAAAAACACAAATGACGAGCTAGTTTACGAGTCCTATTATCATGAAACCTAATTGGACATTAAAATATCACTTACCACATATGTTGTTTAAATTGTTTTGTTACACGTAGTTCTAAATTGTTTTTATAAACAGAGTTCAAGTATTTATATTATTCTTTACTCCGTAATTTCTTATGTTATAATTAAATCAAAATAATGTTAATTAACTAACCTTATTTACGACATGACTCTTATTTGCAATATATTAAATTAAGAGTTTGCTAACCTCTGCCCAGTGAACATGGTTTAATTTGTTTATAAAATGAATATTTAATTCAATTAAGTGAAAATCATATTCAAATATAGTAATTTATAAGTTTATTTAATGTGTATTTAATGCATTTTTTTTGGTTAATTAAGAAAGTTAATTATATGAAGTTTAATAATTATGCGTACACTAGAGCTCAAATATATAAAAATTAATCATTAATACTCTCATTTAGTGCGTGAAATTGAAAAATTATATATACTAGGCATTCAGACCCGTGCGATGCACACGGGTTCGAGCTAAATGTTTATAGTCATGAAAGCCCGTGCGATGTACATGGGCTGTATAGAAGTTTTCAAAGTTTAATATTCGTCTTTTATTTTCGTCATTTTATATTCGAGACGTATTTTTGTCATTATATATATAAGTTGTCATGGTAGCATACATTTTGTAAGCATGATACGTATTTAAAATAATTTATTGACATGTAATCTTTTAAGATGTATTTTTTACGTAATATTTTTTGTCTATTTATTTTGATATTGACTCTATTGTTTTTTATTGGAACTTACTAATATTAATACATCCGGCTAAGTTATAACTATTTCTTATGATAGTCAACAATGCCCGTGCGATGCACATGGGCTGTATAGAAATTTTCATAGATTTAAAATACATGCGATGCACATGGGTTGTATAAAAGTTTTCATAGCGTAATATTCGGCATTTAGTTTCGTCATTTTATATTTAAGTTGTCATGGTGTCATATATTTGCTAAGCTTTATACATATTTAAAATACTTTATTGAGTTGCACATGAGCTGTATATAAGTTTTTATAGCATAATCTTTGGCACTTATTTTCGTCATTATATATCTAAGTTGTGATGATATCACATTTCCAAGCATGTTACACATTTAAAATAGTTTATTGATATTAAAAGAGTATATGCGAAGAGATTTTTTTCAAGATGTTACATTGAAAAGAGTCTCTTCACATGTAATATTTTAATATGTTTAAGTTACATAAATTATTTTAAATATGAAGCGATGACATTAATGTTGGAGACCTTTTATATTCATCTTGATGTGATACACACAGGTTCGGACTGCCTCATGACCCATGCGATGCACACAGGTTGGATCTAATTGTTTTTTTGTAATGTTCGGGACTAATTTTCGGTTTATGTTTGAAACTTTCATTTTTTGTGAAAGATGGACTTCGTTGTTCAAATAAATTACATTATTAAAAACAAACTATAAAACAAATTTCGTTTTTAACAAAACTATAAAAACATAAAACATTAAAGTAATTAACATATTCAGAATATAAATTATAATTCGTATAGTAAAATATTGCATGTTTAATTTGTAACGTACTATTAATATGATTGCTAAGTATTCATCTATATTGACACCGGTAGCTATGGCGTTGTTCTTGTTGTTGTTCATTGGCATTTTACATGTTTTATTCTTGATACAATTTTCGTGACTTCTCGATTTCTTTCTTTAACGTGAAGAGGTTTTTTTTGTAAAATGTTATATTTAAGTGAGGCTTTTCATATGTAATCTTTTAATATGAGTAAGTTACATAAATTATTTTTTAATTAATGCATTATTAGAACATTTTTCCATAAACTATAATATCGAATTTGGAGCATTCATTAGTAACTCACTCTAAGTATTTATAGTATGACGACATGATCTCAAACTCAAATGAATAATACTTACCTCGTGATAGGTGTAGGATAACATTTGAAATACAATTTTCTTCTCCTTTATATACTTCTTCGATTTAGAAGATTCTTATTGTTTAGATGATAGTGTGAAGATATTTTTATTATATACTACCATTTTCAATATGTAACATCGACATAATTTACAGTCATATCAAATATCAAAGTCACGCAATATTCGAAGACGTTTAATTAAGAAAGTGACATTAACATACCGCAAGACAAAAAACTACATTAAGAGCAAAAATATTGAAATGCACCAACAAAGTGTAGTAATAATTATTGACTAAAAATTGAATGCTCGTCACATTATTTTCAATAAACTTACTTGCTAATGAATCAATAGTATTAGCCCGTTTAGCGGTATTACATGTTTAATTTGTAACGTACTATTAATATGAATGGTAAGTATTCATCCCACCGGTGGCCGTGGCGTTGTTCTTGTTGTTGTTGTTGTTGTTGTTCTTGTTGTTGTTGTCTTTGTCGTTATTGTTCATTGGCCTTTTGCATGTTTTGTTCTTGATACAGTTGATCTATTTCTTTAATGCTTCTTGACGCGCTACAAAAATCAATTAGATATAGTTGATCATTAGTAACTTAAAAACAGTTAATCAATATATTGCATTTTCAATCAAAGTAAAAATGTTCGTGCATGTTCCACTTAATTGATAAGACAACGATGTGTAGGATCTCTTAAACCATTAGAGAAGATGATGTTACTACCAAACCTCCAAAGCACCATCTTTATGTCCTACATTCTTATAAACACAAAACACACATGAAATTTACATAAAATAATATAAATCAATATGCTAAATAAGTAAGACGATATGATACTTACTTTACCACCATAATAAGTTGTAGCCCAATGTGCACGTGGTGTGGAGGAAGTTGTGGTTTGTTGTGTGTGATTTTTGACACTTTATATAGTTGATAAAATATTTGTAACTCATGGACGGGAAGGTAAAAAGGCTAACCACTAATTGGTGTGTTTAATTTATGCATTCACGACATTTTTGGTTTGTATTCTTTGAGGTTTAGAGATGGCCTGAAACATGTTGTACCATACAAACTTTTGTGCACGATTCCTCATGCAAAACATATTGTACCGTACAAACTTTTGTGCACAATGCCTCTTGCGCATTAAATTAAGCACTCCAATCTTTAGATAGTATAGAAGATATATTTTTCATGTTGTTTAAACTACCTTGTACCGTACTACAATTTGTGCACAAATCCTCTTGCACATTAAATTTAGTCATCCAATATTGTGTAATTGATATACTTTTGATTATGCTTAAACTACCTTGTACCGTACAAATTTTTTCAATTACTCGAATCACTAATCTTATGTACTTACCCTTATGCATAACTATTAAATCAATATACTAACACATGAAGCATACACATTTCAATTTTAATTCATGAAACATTTATTGTAAGCACTTTGCATTTATAAGACAACTTAAGTTTTTAGTATACGAGGCATAACGACCCGTGCGTTGCACTCGGGCTCATCTTTGTTAATAGTCTGTTTTTGTTAGTCAATATAAAATCATTATTTTTAATCTAATGAGTATTTATGTTATTTGAAAGTCGTAGATTAATCATGCTTTATTGTATATAGTGTTTTTTTTTTTAATTTTCTAATTTTAATTTTACTTAATATTAATCATTTAATTTAAATGCCCTTTCACTATCCCTCTCTATAGCTTATATATTCATAGCATAATATGAAAATTTACATTTTAAAAAATAATACACCCATTGTTTCTTCTCTTGTTTTCTTAGGGCGGTTAGCTGATGAATATAAGTCAAGCTATGTTAAAGATATGATGCTCATACATTAAAACCGAGAAGTTAAATCTACATTTGCTGATGAAGAATATTTAAGGGAAGAAGTGATTGAAATTATTGATCGTGTGAATCACAGGGAGTTGATTATAAAAGATTTGAAGATTATTGGTGCATGTGATTCTTCTATTCAATATATTGTTGATTTAAGAAGAATGCAACGGGAAGATTTGGATGAAGTTGATAGGTTGATGTTTGTTGTAAATTAAAAACATGTTCGGCTTCATGCTCTATTATCTTTTATTGTGAAGTTGGAAGCAATGAAAATGTGATATTTATATTCAGTTTTTAAGATTTTTATTTTATATATAAATCAAGAAGTTTTCATATGATAATGTTATTTGTAATGTTTTTTATGAGTATTTTGTTATAATTTGCACCATTTGAGGGATACTTTATGTAATATTGCCATTCTTTTTTTTTTTTTTTTTTTTTTTTTTTTTTTTTTTTTTTAATGTTTAGTCATCTTTATCATAAGTTGAAGGGCTGAATGTGTCATTGCAAAATTTATGTCTAAAACTGATTTGATATTCTGCATGGGAAACTAAACCGATTGTTTTCATTAATGTATGACTTAAGTTTTGTAATCATGAAGTCTATTCAGTTCGGATTTAGTTTGGTTACCACTATTTATAATTCATTAGAACTTCTTTTTTGTTTAATACTCTATCATTAACTATACCTAACAAATTAATCTTTTGTTTTCTAAATAAACAATCAATGGATGCCTCGTCCGAAACTCCACTCATTGACGAACTCAAAGAATTATCTGGATCGGATAAGCTTCACAGAGCTTTTAAGTTTCTTTTTGCTCATGGATACACTGAAACTGAAGTTTTCAGCAGGTGGCTTGGAGAGCGTTGCCATGACTTGGAAGTTAGTGTTGAAAAAACAAAGGCAAGATTGGATGAGGTGTTTTCTCTAAACCAAGATGATGAATTAGCTGTCAGTGATGTTTATGAAAGCTTGCACAAGTCTCTGGTCAGGCAGCGTAAGAGGTTGGAGGCACTTACCGCGGTCCTGGTTGAGGTCTGTGCTGGCTTGACTGAGAAGAAGCAAGACATGGATCTTATGGACTAGCATGAAGATTAGTTGGTGGGCTGCTCTTGGGAAGCTTCTTTTGGTTGGGTAATCATTTTAGTTTTTAATGATGTTTTTGTGAATGGAATGTCATGGAAGGCTGTAATCAAAACAATCACTTTATTAGTAAAATGGTTATGTTATTAATGTTTTTATTTTTATTTACGTTTATTTTTTCCCCATTTTATTTTTTTTTAAAATTTTTTAATTTATAATTATTAATGAGTTGGGTGTAACAGCTTGTGCGTTTGGGAAGTTTCACTTTTTTTAGATATACACACTAAACACACACTTATCTTCGATAGGTTTTATTTGGTCTTTCAAACATATCTAGGGTTTTGATATCTTTAGGGTTTCGCTGCAATCAATCATGATTGAACAAATATATCTTAATCAAAACAGCTGGGTATTGTTTAATTTTATTAGGGTTTGGGTATCTAACCTAAAACCCCAAATTAACATCGACCTTATTTTCAGGTATGAAATTTATTAATTTATGATTACATTGATTTGTTGTATTGTTGGTTTCTTTGATGATATGTTCATGTTAAGTATTCATTTTTGTCTTAAGTTAACACAAATAACTTGATGTGAAATTATTTTGGCGACACTTAAACTATGTATCCAGTTCATATCTATTGAAATCTTAGATATTTCAAACGAAGCTATCAATCTGTCACCTGCACCATTTGCATAGGAGGTTATGTGTGATTTGTATGCATTCATAGGAGAGCAAAATACCCTGTTTATAAGTTTTTCATAAAATCTGAGCCTTAGTTTATATTGTTTGAAATAACAATGTTATTAAACTTTTTAAATGATTGACATAAAGCATATGAAATTTTTATCTGCTGTTAGTGTAATCGATAAAAAGATATGGATGTGACATATCAAATTGTATGTTTAGGTTAGATACCTTTGGCAATCTGAAAAAACAGCTTGCCGTATAAGGAATAAAAGTTAACATTTTTTAGTAAACATTTTTTAGTTCTAACTACATCAGCATCAAATCTGTCTCAAAAGACATTTTATTTAATAACTTTTGAGTATCAATTGGAGTTTAGTTGATTGCTTAATATTATGCTTGAAAGTAGCCACTCAGGCCTGCATCATTGGCTTAAAGAAATAACTCAATTTGCTTTAGCTTATATTGGATTTTTGAGTTTAGTTGATTGCTTAATATTATGCCTGCAAGTTACCACTCAGGCCTGCAGCAACCCTCACTCACTTAACAATCCAATCATGCCCATATCAGACTCTTTTTAAGCTGTAATAAAAGCTCTAATTTAACTCAAACTTGGCTCACATATACTTTGATGAAGTCAGGTACTAACTTTTTGAAATTGATTAATGATTAAGCTAGCACACAATGATTTTTGATTTGTCTCAATTATACTTCTCTTTAAAAAGGAAATTTGCTTTTGCAGCCTTATGGAACAACTTGACTTACTTAAAGACATGGTAATATCGATTTCTTGATGGATCATCTCTGTTTATTGGCAAACGTATATCTATTTATCTTTTATTTTATTTTTATAATTTGCAAATTTACTTAAGGGCCGTTTGGTTGTTTAATGGAGAAGATAACTCTAAGCATTTTGTGAATGGAATGTCGTGTGCTGCCTTATATTTGGCGCATATATTTAGATGCAGTTAGATTAGTTGCATAATAAAATTACAATAAACAGACTATGCACTCCTAAGTAGAATTGTCGGCATACTTTTTAAAATGCTGTTATGTAATGCAATTTAGAATCCCTTTGGTGCCAAACATCGTTGTTCTTATAACTAACCATAGTTAGATTGGTAAATAGATATTGTGGAAAACTAGAAAGGGGGGGGTTGAATAGTTTTACGTCAATTTAGATTTTAAAAACTTTGTTTTATAAAAACTTCGATTCTTATTTATGTGAATTTCAACACTTGCACAACACAAACAATTTAATCTAACTAACTAAATAATTATAACGTAAATATGAAAGTAATGAAAAGATAGAGATAGAGAGATCAAACCACAACACACGATATTTATAGTGGTTCGGCTACGAAGCACCTCTTCGCCCTACTCCACTCCTCGAGTCACCTACTCGAGAGTTTTCTTCACTATGTCAACAAACTCCCTTTTTGGCGGAGAAACCTTACACAACTTTCGCTTACACCAATTAACGACACTAAGCTAGATGTCGAGTCCTAATAGTAGCTAGAACCAATCTCACACCACTACACACCTTCTTCACAACTTATACACACCACTACTTCACAACTACACACTACTACTTCACAACTACACACTACTTCTACTTCACACCACAACTTCTTCAATACTAGATTTACAAACCCACCTAGATCTACCAATTACAATCACTACACAACTTTACAATAAATACAAGCTAGACAACTAATCTTCAATACTTCTTGATTTGAGATGAAAGGAGTATTCTTCTATTGCACTTTGAATGAGGATGGATAATATCACTTGAAACAAGAACTAACATGTTTATGATCAAAGGTTTTAGGAAGTTGATTTGAGAGAATTAGAACAGAAAGTTTTTGTGCAAAAGGTGAGGAAAAAATTCAGATTTGAACCAGTATTTATAGGCAAAGAATTCTGACACAGGAGCGTATGCCGGCCCCCTTAATTGTGTGCCGACCCCCTTAAAATTTAGAGGCCGCCCCTTATAATTAAGGGGGCCGCCCACTGTAATGGCCAGATTTTTTTGTCCTTTCCGGGGAAAGTTTATTTGGTGAAAATTTAACTGAATTTGGTTAAAAATTTGAATTTATTTAATTATTATGAAATAAACATTTTCCTTTAATTACCAAAAGTATTTTTCTTAAATATATAAAATGTTTATACCATTTTATATAATTTGTAATTAGTAAATAAACCTTCCTTTGATCATAAAATGTATTAGGCACTTGTTTATTCATACCTTAAGTGAATTAGTTGGATATAATGATATTTTGTCACTAAATACTTATTTACGTAATGATTTTACGTTTAATGATTTTATATTTTGTGATCGTCAAAACATAGGGATATCGAGAAATATTAATAACGTTTTTATGCATTATTTATATCAACAGATATGAAAATAAATCTAAGTGACCATCCATAATTTTAATGTGATAAATGAAACAGACATCATATGGCTGATCATATTCATCAATAATGAAAAGTAGTTTAGGATATGCCTCATCATATGATGTTACTCATGTTTTATTTTCTGGGTGATGCACATCAGACATAAAAATAGATATTAATCAAAGGGAATGGTATTCGGATAACTTTAGGTAAGTATCTTTCCCCTATTCTTTGCTAGTGATTCATCCATCTTGATTGTTATTGATAATCTTTGAGTGACATCTCCTAATTGGAAATTGTTTACAAATCATTTTGAAAGGTCATTTAGATATGGTTAATGTGAACGTTATTCTTGGTATTAGAACTGTGGCTCCTATATTTGAACCGGTGATGATTTCTGCTTGAATAAGCAATCTTCCTACATGCTTGACAATAAGGTGGGTGCCATTGCACAAACCCTGGCTTGTATTAACATTTCTTATGAGCACAATTTGTAACTCTTTTTTGAGCTTTAGGACGTGAGGTGGTATTTGCTGAATATCTATATGCCATGACATAGTGTTTGTATATTTAGGTGGGTAGATAGTAGTAGTATTTAAACTATGCCGTAGAAGGTTTAATGAACTGAAGCATTTATTAATAAGCAAATGAAAAGTGTTGGGGAGTTGTTGATGACTTTTAGTAATAAAATCAATTTACTCACTCATAAAGACACTTTATTAGTTATTCAAAAGAAGTTTAGTAGCTGAATTTGTATGCAGAGAGTACTTTAGAAAAATTTAAGATTGTTTTCCTTTGTGTTACTGAATTTTCACTAATTGTGGACTATCCAAATTCAGTTTAGTAACTGAATTTTTATGCAGATAGTAGTTTAGAAGTTTAGTCACTGAATAAGTCACAGAATCATAGAATTCAGTTATGGAATTATATTGACTGATATCATGGATTTGGGAAGATTTTTTTTTTCTTTTCTTTGTGATACTGAATGCTCACTAATAGTGGACTATCCACATATATAGATAGTGGAAGTTTTCGTAATTGTCTTGCCTTAAATGGTCCAGGACATAGACGTGTAGCTGTTCTCTTTGATTTTTTTCCATAATCTTAGAAAACATTTGTGTGAGATTTGATTTTGAGTGTGATTAGATTAACGGCTCTGTAAGAAATTATGTTAATTACTTTAAAAATGATTTCTTTATGATAGGGATTGTATAAGAATTAACCCACCATGCAGACTTTGAACATGACAAATATATGAAGTTTGAATTTATTTAAGTTGCATTTAGATTTGAAGGTGAATAAACTAATGGCATGTATTGCAGTCCATAAATGGTAAATCACATATTTGCACAAAGTGAATAGTAAGTTGGAATCAAATGTAAAATTTAAACATACATTTTTAACTTTTATAAAATTTTATTAAAAGTGAAAAATTCTAAGATCAATCTTGAACTTTGATTCCTTATTACATTCATAGTCACAACCATGACTATTATCCATCTCTTCATAATTTGAGTAATTGGTAGTATGTATAATCTGCAACGTTGTAGGTTCCATTTCATCATAATCTGGGAAATTGGTAGGAAACATAGTCTGCAAGTGTGTAGCTTTATTTGCTTCTTTTGGATCTTATAAGGACAATACTAAATTCACAGTCTTCTTTTTTTTTGTATTTAGCTTTGAAAGCCCTTTGCCTCAATTTTTTGATGTTTATGGGAAGTTTAAAATCAGGGTTTTCTTCTACCTGCCTCTTTAGAACCTCTAGCCTTCTGATTATTTCTTGCGTGTTCGGATCAGATTTTTCACCTGCATTCTCATCCTATAATGTAAATTAACTTTGTGAATGGCATGGTAAATAATAAACTTACTATTCATTAAACAGATCTATTGATAATTTAGTTTTCCTAGATAGATATAACAAACAAATATTAACATAGTTTCGATCTCCGATCTTCCTCACTAATCCCTTTTGCTATTTAATCAGACTTTGTGCAAAGTTCTGAAGCAGACTCATTGCTAGACTGTTGAAATAACTAAAGAAATCACTGAAGAAAATCAGAGTGATCAACTATGTTGAACATCATTTGTCAATATTAAAAAACGAAAAATGTTGTGGACTTTAGGCTTGACTGATTTCACTATAGAGTTTACAACAGTCTTTGTTTGTCAATATTGACATCTGATGTTCCAAGTCTGTTACGTAATATACACTATGCCCGATAAACATGAGAATAAAATGTCAGTATCAATTAATACAAAACCTGAAATTTTTTAATCAATTCTTGTAAACTGTTAAGTTTACGACTGGGCCAACGCTTAATACCCACAGCTCTACATTGCCTTTTTAAAGAACTTAAACCAACACCAAGCTTTTTTGCAGCCTGATCAACAGGTATGTAAAAGTGTTGGGTGATCATCTCCCTGTTGAATTCCATGAATATTTAATATGGATTAGTGATATGTGTGATGTGCTCACGGTGTGGCAAGTTTTAAATTTATAAACGCGATTACCGGATCTAGAAATAACACATACGAGCAACTGAACTCGTCTGTTATAGCAAGATTGGGTTGGTAAGTCGGGATCGTTCGCATGGATTTGTGAGTGAATCTAAGCATAAGTTTAAAAAGTAAATCTCTAACACTAGCGATAATGATTATAAGATACTTCAAATGATTAAAAACTACACTTGCTTAGACTAGTTAACTACTCATAAGAAAAGCATGATTGTGATAACTTCCTTAACATGTTGGTAATTAGAATTAGTTGGTGTTCTAATCTATTGTTTCTACAAGTTAAACCTTCGTCAAGATTTTAGTTTATAAAAACAAGCATTAGGTTTAGACCAATCAATTCAAGGTTCATAAAGTTGAATTAACAACCTTAAACACAAAAATAGTTTCTTGTTTAATCAAATACTCTTAAGAAATGGTCAATACAAAAGGTAACCTAATCATAGACAACAAGGTTACTGATGAGTGTGTAAATACTCATCATTTTTACCTAATCTGAGCTGCCAAAACATCAAAAAACACTCAAATATGCATCAAAATACTGAAAATATTCCAGAAATGTGTTTTATATGTTTCAGATGCAAAATGATCAAAAATAAATGAAAAAGTCAAAACTTGTCAAAACTAGTCCCTGGTTATTCTAAAACATGAAAAAGTCACCAAAGGTCCTTTTTGAATCACAAATTACATACTTAGTCCTTTGGTGTGAAATTTCATAAAATTACAAGTTTAGTCCCTTAACTTTGCAAAATTGACAAAAATGGTCCCTGGGATGTAAAAACTTAGAAATAAATCAATTTTGGTCCTTGTATTATTCTTCTGTGGCAAAATTGGTTCTTGGATGGAAAGTTTGGAAAAATTACATGATTGGTCCCTAAAGTTTCACAATTGGCAGAAATGATCCCTGGAAGTTCAAAAAGTGGAAAAGTCAACATAAGACTTTGTACTATTCACATTTGGCAAGATTCATCCCTTTGAGAACTATGGGAAAGTCACAAGTTCAGCCCTTGAAAAAATCCAGAAATTACATAATTGGTCCTTGTGATAATAAACAAACCAACCGGACCCTTATTATTAATACACCCCAAAACTAAATCCAACCCAACCCTGATCCACAAACACCCCAAAGCCCAATCCTAAGCCCAATCTACCCCAAAACCGTTATAAATAATACCCTCAGTCAAACAGTCAACCCACCATCTTCCCTCCCAAGTTGCACCCTGCAACTCAGTCCCATCACCCACCTCCTATCACCTCCATCACCGCCCAAACCACTATCCTCACCTAACAGGACAACCACATTTAATGCACCACCCCCTTGCCATATAAACAGAGCAATTTGCTCCCTTTTTATTTCCCGCCAAAACACGTGTCAAGCCTAGATTGTGTCTCAGTCATCCAACGGCTCAGGAAATTAGTGAGAAATGCTCAGAAGGACAAGGGGAACCCTAATCCTCAACTATAAAAGGGAGTGAAGCATTGAAGACAAAGATATAGTATAATTTTAGTTTTAGTGTGTCGTTAGGTTTGTAACTTGTTATTTCAGTCTAATTTCAAGCTTTTAAGCATTGTACTGGTCTATTTAAGTTGTAATCAAAGTTTGTTCAAGCTTAATTTCAAGTTCAATTCCAATCTCAGTTTATGCCATTTTCACTTTTATTTCAAAATTCGAAATAAGCTTTATTGTTGTTGCTGTTTAATTATATGGACTCTTAGGTGCATGTAAGCTCCCAGAAAGCTCATAAAAGCTTTTAGAAACAGTTAAAAGCAGTTTAAGTTCAACAAATCAAAAAACAAAAAAAAAAAAAAAAGAAAAACAAATAAAAATCAAAAAGTTGCAGGTTTCATGGTGTTCATAGCTGGAGCAGGGTATATAATGGATGGCCTTGGTTTAGTACTCCATGGGGAGTGTTAGGAATGGGTTAATGGTCCTTGGTTCTTGGTTTATAGCTGGAAGGCATTTGTAAGCCAATTTTCTAATTCCTACTCTTATAGTGTAATATTGTTCTGTGATTGCTTATTTGTGTTTCATTTGATTGCTTATAGCTTATTAGAGTGTAATTAGTCAATAGATTGTGCTTAGGTTTCTATTTTCAATAGTTTCTTCAAATCTGTCATACATAAGTAGTGTTTGGATTTGACTGTCACTCTGTGTTCTCAGTTGTTTATGTTGTTGTTGCTTGATACATGTCACAATAGGGTCTAGTAACTTAGATAAACCATAAAAACCAGTCACCATTCATCAAAAAGTCAAAATCACACACAATTAGGCCTAATTAACCCTCTATGTTGGTTAAAGAGTGGCTTATGCCCCATTTCCTTTCACAAATGAGTGGTCTAGCTTAATTTAGCTTTTGTATAGCTTATTAAACCAATATCAATCATAAAATCAGGATTCAAGTTCATTTTAGTAAACTGAGAGTAAAAATCAAGAAGTCAAAATTCATAGTGTTTTCAGAAAACCAAAAATGGGAAGAATTGTTTTGATTTCTGTGATAGGATTGAGACCCTGAGCTTTTCACAAGTCTTAGTGTGTCAGCTTAACTTTCAAATCCCATAATCAGCTTATTTTTGTAATTTTTCTTGTAGCTTGTGCAACAGCTTCTTTAAGCCTGCAGGGCAAATTATCTTTTTGCACCAGGGCACTTTGTGCATTTGGTCAAATTTTCAAACCCCCTTCCAGGGTGAAAACCAAAACATTAGCCCTTGATTTTTAGCTCTTTGGAAAGATTGTCAGCTTATCTTTTTATATTGTCAATAAAATTGGATCTCAGTTCTCTGTAGCATAGCTTATTTGTGCCTTTAAGTTAGCTTATTTCACTGAGTGTTCTGAGTACTTAGTTTTGGTCACCAATATTCCCAAGACCATAGCTGGTTCATTAGTCGGCCCCACCCTTAGCTTATTGGCTTTTTGGAAAGCCAAACAACCCATCTTGATAGTTCAGGGCATATTTTACCATTTCAAGCTTGTTTGCTAGGCCTGCAAGTGGCTTTTAGTTTGACCATTTTGTTGTGTATACTGACTCACTCAGCATTTGAGCCCAAATACCAAGCCTCACCCAGTGCTCATCAAAAAGCCATAAGCCCAGCTTATTGGCTTATTTCAGAATTGACCAGGTCAACTTCTAGTTTCAGGGTCTTGTTTGAACCTCCCCTTGCTTCTGTGGACCCCACAGAGGTCCAAAACCCCTAACTTCAGGCCTGTTTTGGCCTTGTGTTTTGTCAAAGTGCTTATTTGGTTCCAATAGCTTATTCAGTGTGCTTATCTGTGTCATTTGCCTTATTTCAAGTTGATATCAATATGTTTTGGCTTATTTTGTTCATTTGATAGTTTTTTTTTTAAAATCCACAAGTCCTAATAAGCTTAAATACTCACTGTTAAGC
The DNA here is from genome assembly GCA_030686995.1 of Artemisia argyi. Lineage (NCBI taxonomy): Eukaryota > Viridiplantae > Streptophyta > Magnoliopsida > Asterales > Asteraceae > Artemisia > Artemisia argyi. The sequence continues at coordinate 71,382,036 of CM060692.1, forward strand.
ACTTGGGGGTGCACATAGCTTATTAATAAGCTATAACAAAAGTGGTTTCATAAAAGTTGTTTATTTTTAGCTTATAATCATCTGTCAAAAAGAAAAACCAACAAAAACCAACTTTAAAAATAGTGATAGCTTCTATTTAATAGGATTTATCTTTTTAATTTTTCTTTTCAGCTTATTATTAAGCATTTCATCATTTATATATTTTTCTTAATTTTCTTTCATCTTAAAGTATTTTCAGTAATTTTTCTATTTTAATTTATTAATTATTAGAATTAATATTAGTTTAATTAATAATTAAATAATATTAGTATATTAAATAGTTTTATAAATTTTTAGTTAACAACAGTACCTTTTATATATTTTTCCTAGGTTTTATAAATCATTAAGTAATTTTAGAAAATAGTTTCTTAATATCTATTGTTCATTTTCTAATTTTCTTAATTAATTTGGTTAAATTAGATATTAATTAATAAATAAGTAAATATTTAATAAAATAGTCTAAAAATAATTTTTATAAACTTTTTATAATTTTTTAGGATTCCTGGGATGGTTAATTAGATTTATAAATTTTTCTATAATTTTCTAAGTCATTTGTAGTATTATTAGTAATTTAAATTAGTTTAATTAGTTTAATTAATATAATTAGTATTTAATTAATATAAATTCCACAAAACGACAAAAATAGATATTTTTAGTTTTTAAATTGATTTTAAGTCATTTTAGAATTTTAGAAATTAATTTTGCAATTTTCTAGTTAAAATTTGTATTATAAAGTTTTTAAGTTAATTAGTTTTAATTAAATAGTTAAATAGTTTTTATTTAAATAATTAATATTAAATAATAAAATAATCAAAAAAATATTTTTCTTTTTAATTCCATTTTCTTTTATAATTAAGTTTGTAAAATTTTCATTTGCACCCCCTGTAGGTGTAAATTGTTTAAATCTCACATTTTCTTCTGTCTGTAAACAAATCTGACTTCTAATTTGTGTACGTGTAATCATATCTGTGTTTCTGTTATTGTTAATATTGTTTCAGTTGTTCAAATACCAAGTAATAAGTAGTGTAATCAATTCCAAATCATCTTTGGTTTCTGTCCTCGGTGCCACTCATTCCTACAAACATTTACAAACACCATTTCAATCTCGTCGGGACATAATGACCCGGGGAAAAACTATACTATCCACGGAGCATTGATCTTAGGCTGTTTGATTTTGTTAACCAATTTCCTTGGTCAATATTATCTGATGGTTATTAGATATTGTATTAATCATAGGAAAATTTCGGGATGTTATATTACCTACCCGTTAAACGGAATCCCGTCCCGGGATTCTAAGATAAGGTAGCTGTAAAGGTGAGTGGAAAGGGTGAACAAATAGTCATTCCTAACGATCTAATCACTGGTCGGTTTTAATTTTTCTTTCAAGCTTAACGTATCTACTACTACATTAGCTTTTTCGTTGATGATAGCAGTTCTCATAGTCATAATTATTGAGTAGTTCTAACTACTTACGTTGTCTTATGTTCAATTCCTTTTGATTAACTTGACTTAAGAAACAATTCCATTTTGAATGAAGATTTTTATTTTAACATGTTTTGAAAATAAACATGGTTCACAATATCTTGTTTCATGAAAGTTAAAATCTGTGGGGTAACCTACCCGTTAAACGAAGTGTTTGCTAGTTACTAACTTTTAACAATGAGGGTTTCGGATGAGAACTTGATGAATGTAGAGAAAGTTGTTGAACTTCAGCTTTTGAATAGTTTTAAGTGACAACACGGTATTTGGTTCCAAGCTTTTGTAGATGATGAATCTGTTTGTTCTTTAGCAATCCCATATATTGTATTTCTATTAGAGGAATTTATAGATTTTTGACGGATTTTAGGTAAAGTTGTGAAAGGTTCGGAGATCACTATATCACTCATAGTGCCGGAGAAGTACGAGAGACCATTGTAATCACATACAATGTCGTGAAAAGGTTTCATAAATCGCCAGAATGTAAAGTAAGCACATGATCGAATAAGTGTGGTTGTGCCATAATGCCTTAGAATTAGGCATACGCAGAAGAAAATTGTGAGTCTTTGGCTGAAGTTTTAGTGTTTTATGAACTTTAGTGATCCTTGATTTCATACGCATGCCATTTCAGATACAATTAAGCCCACTTATTTATAATTCGTTATTTACATAGAGAAGCGTCCCAAACGATGTAAATAACGAAGTATAAACTTATGGTTCGGTGGTTTACAATTTCTTTATTTCAATAAAAAGGCGTCCCAATCCATTCAAATAAAGACATTGTAAATCATCCTACTTAAGAATTTCTGACTCAGCACCCATACTGATCGACAAGGTAATGCGCAGATTTTTCCGAGAGTACGAAAAGAGTATGTCATATGCATCTATAAAGATGAGAGCGAGATAATTAAGGAGGATTGGTATAGTACTCAAAATAGTTGGGGAGCATATATATATATATATATATATATATATATATATATATATATATATATATATATATATATATATATATATATATATATATATATATATATATATATATATATATATATACTAGAGTGTTTTTGTAGCATAAACTATCTAAAAGTCACATAATCGTCTGGCGGATGGAAATATGAAGACACGGTATTGTAATAATCCCGATTAGTAATTATTAGCATAATCATAACATGTTAACATATATAAGAAATCATGTAAAAGTAATGTCTCTACCAGATGTTGGAAACGCGTAGGCACGGAGGGCATAAGGTGGTATTTTGTAAAAGTGGTCCGTTTTAAAAGTGTAGTTATAGTCCAATGTTCAAAACACTTGGTTCTCTATAACTGTAGCTCTGATGCCAATCTGTAACACCCAAAAATCATCACGTCAGCGGAAAACTTAAAATGTCAGCGGAAGACTTTTTGGGTGTTACTTCGAGGATCTTTATCACAATCATAGAAAACGACACAAAAGTGACGCTTAAAAGTTTAATTCATTCAAAATACCAAATATTCGAGACATCAAAATGTTTCATAGTTTAAACAACAAGTTTATTTGAAATGTGTCAAAACGTTTATTTAAGCCCATGCCGGGTTACAAGCCCACTCCGTACCTTCAAGTTCCTTCTTGTTTAGTTACCTGAGATAAATACATGCTAAAAGTGTCAACACAAAGGTTGGTGAGTTCATAGAGTTTATAGTTTAAATCGTTAATTAGAAAATGAGTGATTTCCTTATCAATTCAAAATAGTTCGTTGGTTTGCCCTTCACCGGGTCAACACCCAAAATAGTAGTTGGTTTATAAATCCATTTAACACGAGTTTCGATATTTGGGCCACGTTGTTGCGTCCATAACATAAACAGTTTACGGGGAACCGTATTTAAACAGTTGAAACTGTATCCGAACAGTTTGTAGAGAACCGTATTTAAACAGTTGAAACCGTATCCAAACAGTTTGTGGAGAACCGTATTTAAATAGTTGAAATTGTATCCAAACAGTGTGTGGAGAACCGTATTTAAACAATTGAAACCGTATTTAAACAGTTTGTTCCATAATTCCAAATATCGATAGTAAAATCGTTAGAAAAGTTGTTACACATGCATCTCTTCCAAAGAGTTTATAAAACAGTTAAACGATAGAAAGTGTAGCTATGAACTTATAGTAATATGTAAATAGTTAACGAGTACTTGTAAAAGTATAAAACAATAGTTAAGCATGTATCTCCCCTAAAAACGTTTATAAATCATTGTAAAACAAGTAAGAGTAGGGGCTATGACTCACCTTGGAAGGTAGTGACGTGGTAACACAACGGTGTCAAAGAGTATGGCCGAAAGAGTAACATAAGTGATGTCAAGAATTGGAGCATAATGATATTGAATTTGGCACGACCTAATGAATATGAGCTTGTTACAAATACAATACGCGAAAAGTACTCAATGCGTATGAGTTAAAAGATGTTGTATCATGTTTTTGTATCATTGTTTGTAAAAAGGTTTTGTATCATCATTCGTGTTGTGGTTTGAATGTTAAGACTCAAGTACTCATACCAAAGTATAAAACATATAGCACACGTATAAAAGGGAATAAACACATAAGGATCAAATAGCATATAAGTGCTAAGATGAGTTGATGGTTAAGTTTGTTAGTTGTTCAAAATCCAAGTTTCACGTTTCGATAGTCAATAATAATTCTTTAAGGAGTAGTCTGGCATAATAAGATTTAGCCCAAAAATAGTTATGGGTTCGGCCCAATATTTAACCTATGTTACTAAGCCTAATAAGGTTAAAATTGGCGCAAAAGATGTAACATCAGATTGGCCAATACAATATCAAATAAAAACACAAAGATGATCAGTAGCATAAACAGTTTCATAAGCAGTTACCATATAGGTGATTACCAAAGAGTAATATACATCGAATAAGCAGTTTACACAAATCAATAGTACACCAAACAGGTCATATAAGTCAGCCACAAAAGACACAAGTAAAGAAATAAGTTCGAATCGATAAGCCAAATTAAGCATAGCCAAAGTAAACTATCCAAACAAATCTACAAGCACATACTATAAATATAAGTAGACACCCCAAACAAGCGATAATCACTAATAAGCTTGTACCAATTAAGCTAATCCAACAAGCAAAATAAGCATGTTCATAATCAATCCCCAAATAAGTCTAATCAAGTCACAAAAATAGGTGTGAGCCGAGCCATATAGGCTGAAAAACAAACAGAACAAACACCCCATGTTGCGCAGAAAATAAACAAACAAAACGCGCCCTTTTGGTCCAGAAAATAAGCGGACAAACACACCCCATGGTGGGCTGTTTTGCAGCCAACAAACGGCCGCTGACGAGGCTGTTTTGGGGCTGTTTTGCAGCAGCAAATGCACCCCATTTAGTGCAGAAAAATAAGCACATAACTCATTCTTTTGGGGGCTGTATTGCATCAAACAAACGCCCCTCGTTGGGGCTGCATTGCAGCAGACAAACACCCTTTTGGGTGGGCTGTGACAGCAGACTACAAACACCCTTTGAGGGCTGTAACACGACGAATCAACAAGCAACTAAGTACACCCTTTGGGGTGACTGTTGGCGCGGGACAGTAAAACAACACCAAATGCCCCTGGTGGGCTGTTATACGCAAAACCAAATGCACAATTGAAAATAAGCATTATAACCCATATAAGCCGAAACACAAAATAAGCTAAACCAAACCTTAAGCCAAAACTAAATAAGCTGAAAACATAAGCTCAAACAAAATGAACATCTTGATTGTTTACATATGTCATACGAGTATCCTACCCAATCAAATCGAGACAAAGAGGTTGGGGAAACTTGCGTTTGCTCATGGGATTCGTTCAGTTCAGAAGGTTTCCAAGAATGTAACTTAGCTACTGGGGAAGATTTGAGGTGCCTTTGGATTCATATGAAACCTTACAGCTAAATGAACAAGTTACTAGAAACATGTGTGCATGGGTTTGCTTAGATCAGTTTGCAAGTCGAGTTCACAGGGAAGACGGAATAGTTTGTGAGCCTAGTCGTGGCTGGACATAGAAGGAGAAAAGTATACTTGGGGTGCACTTGGTCTCGACTGGAACAGAAAGAAGAGAAAAAGAAAAAAATATAAGGGTCGTTTGGACTAGGTTTAGAGACTTAAAAATGGGTTGCGTTAAATAATAAAAACAAGCTTATTTATAAGTGATTACGTCTGGTACAATTTTTATGATATAACATGCAAGCGATTTGTTTTCATGTTCAAGTGTACATAACTTGTTTCAAAACTTATTATACGTTATCATATGTTTTATTATTCGTTTACTCTACTTTGTTACATGGCTACACGAGATCAATGTTACGTCTCTAACATGGGTTTTTATAAGTGATATGTTATGTGTCGAGTTTGGAAATAAAAGAGCTAAAGCAAACATGTCTCGCGACTTGTAAAAACAACATAACTAGGGGTGCGCTGAGTCTTTAAGTGACAATATATATAAAAAAAATGTTTGTTAGCCGTAGGACACAAGGCCATAATAGAAAAGAAATGAGTTGGGTGTTGTTGCCTCGTTTGGAGTCATTTAGAATAGTTGCTAGTGACAATTTATATGATAACTTGTCGGTGGGTTTGCTTGTCAAGGTCGTGAATCAAGTTTAAACGTATTGGTTATTGTTGAATAAAACGAAAAATTTTATCCGTAAAAATGGTTATTAAATATTGTATTAATGATAGGAAAATTTCGGGATGTTATAAACACTTTTCCTAAAGTGTTAACAAAAAAAAAAAAATAAATAAATAAATAAAAAAAAAATCAAAGACAACAAAACAAATCGTGAAGTTAAATTACTTCGGTTTCTTTAAGATTACAACCTACACAGGTGGAATACGGAAGTTCTGACATTAAATTGCGAACTGAAGAGAGATCCATTCTTCTCTCCCGCCACCCTGCGAGTAATTTTAAAGAAAACGATTTCGGTTAACGAATCGATACCAAAAATATTTCCAAAAGTTTTCTGCACACACGCCCAAAAAGCCAAAAACAATTTTTCTGTTAATAATAATTACATAAAATCTTACCACCACAAGCCAAGGCAGAACACCTACTAACTGGGGGTGTGAACATAATAAGTTCCCAAACATAAGATTAAAACTTGCCATTGTAGCCCTGTGAGTGGTGTACCTTTTTCAAAGAAGCAATTCACTTGTGATTATTGGTTTAAGTTCCCTCTTGTTTTGCCTCGATCTTGTTTTGAAAAATTATTTTTAGTGCATGCGCACTCGTTCACAAACAAAGCGTAAAAGTCAGAAAAATGTACCCGAGCTACGTACTGTTATTGAAGAACCAAAAACAGAAATGGACGACGGCCCACCACCACCCCCTGACCCTCCCAAGGATGAGACAGCTCCCGATCTCCGAACGATGGAGGAGTTGTGTCAGCCTACCATGCAAGGGAGGGGCGGACCTATTGTACAACTCATTATTGAGGTTACGAACTTTGGCCTCAAGCACCACATGATCCAACAAGTCCAAAATTCGTGTCAATTTCACGGATTACCGGGTGACAATGCTAACAAGCATCTTGACAAATACCTTACCGTCACCCAAAGCATGAAACAACATGGTGTCACCGATGATGCCCTCCGTCTGTATCTCTTCCCCTATTCTCTCACCCATCATGCCACTGCTTGGTTTGACCGACTCCCCAAGAATTCGATTCACACCTTTGAAGAAAAGGTAACAAAGTTTTTAGCCAAATATTTTCCACCTTCCATGGTTACCAAGTTACGTAATGATATCAGCAACTTCCCGCAGCGTCCCGATGAGTCTCTATTCGAGGCTTAGGAACGTTATAAGTTCGCAATTGATCGGTGCCCTAACCACAATATGTTATAAGTTACCATCATAGATACCTTCTATAATGGTCTAACATTGAGGCACCGAGATATTCTCAATGCTGCTGCTGGTGGGACCTTCATGAAAAGGCGTCCCGAAGAATGCTATGATCTAATTGAGAACATGACTGCCCACCATAACTTTTGGGATTCCTCTGCGAAGAGGGATGAGTCATGTAAATCAGTCATTCCTTCATCATCATCTCCTGATATCGCAGTTCTCACTAAAAAAATGGACGACTTTGCTACGGCTATGTTGAGGATGAACCAAACCCTCCAAAATCAACAAGTGAAAGCCGTAGCCCGAAGTTGTGAAACTTGTGGAGGCCCACATCTGTATTCTGAGTGTCCAGCTACTGCTGGTTATCCTCAAGAGAACGTTTATGCTGCTCAAGGTTCCTACAATATGGGGGGTAATTCTTACCAACCACAAGGGGACCGTAATCTCTTAAGCTATCGTTCCAACAATTTCCTCGGGCCACCCGGTTTTAATCAAAATCAAAACCGTAATTCGAATCAAAATCAGAATCGAGGAGATTTTAACCAAGGTCAAAACCTGAATTTCCAAAACCAGAACCAAAATCAAGGTCATTTTAATCAAAAAAAATTTCAAAATGGCAATCAAAATCAAGGTTTTCAAGGAAATTTTCAAAGAAACCAAGGTCAAGGGAATTTCAATCAGGGTAATTTCAATCAAAGAAACAATTTTCAGGGTAACAACAACCAAAACCAAGGAAATTTTCAAAACATCCGTGTTCAAAATTTTCCTAACCAAAATCAAAGTGTTGTTCAACCCCAGTCTTCCTCCGATGAAGTGTTAAAACAATTCATGAAAGCACAAGAGGAAACAAATCGGTTATTGGTCAGCAAGATCTCTGAACTTCAGAAGTCTTTAAATGATCGACCCTCGGGCTCAGGTACACTACCGAGCAACACGATCGCTAACCCGAGGGGCGATGTTAAGGCGATCACTACCCGAAGTGGAGTATCATACAATGGACCCATGACTCCCTCTACCTCTTCTTCTCCTTCTACCAAGGTAGCAGAACGTGAACCTGAGGTTACCACAGACACAGTACTTCCTACTAATAACGGAGGTACCAACAACGTCCACCCTCAAGTTGTCCCGGTCCCGACTCCCAAGTCAAAAGTTGTATTTGATCCTCCGGAAAGTCCTGATGAAATTCCAAGAAACAATCCCAAGCCTTCGATTTCATATCCTTCACGTTTGAATGATCAAAAGACCCGCGAAAAAGCTAATCATCAGATGGAAAAATTCTACCAAATTTTCCGAGAATTACATTTCGATATTAGCTTCGTGGATGCTCTTCTTCTGATGCCTAAATTTGCATCAACAATCAAAAGTTTGATAAGTAACAAGGAAAAACTCAGTGAGATGGCTAAAACTCCACTGAACGAGCACTGTTCAGCAGTACTCTTGAAAAAGCTTCCTGAAAAGCTTGGAGATCCCGGGAAATTTCTCATTCCTTGCCTTTTCCCGGGGATGGTTGAATGCTTTGCCTTGGCCGATCTTGGTGCAAGCATCAACCTAATGCCTCACTCAGTCTGGAAGAAACTCTCTCTTCCTGAGCTCACTCCTACCTACATGACTCTCGAGCTTGCATATTGTACTATATCTCGTCCCCTCGACATTGCCGAAGATATCTTCGCGAAAGTAGGAAAGTTCCATTTTCCAGCAGATTTCGTGATTGTTGATTTCGATGCTGACCCAAGAGTTCCTCTCATTCTCGGGAGGGGATTCTTGAGAACGGATCGTGCTCTAATCGATGTTTTCGAAGAAGAAATCACTTTGCGTGTTGGTAATGAAGCCATCACATTCAACCTTGATCAAACTTCAAGATACTCCTCCAACTATGACTCTGAAATGGTAAACCGAATTGACATCATCGATGTTGCTTTAGAGGAGTATTCTTAAGAGGTTCTCGGTTTCTCACCAAGTGGCAGTACCACTCTTTCTTCTGAGCCTATCATATCCGACTCTTCCCCTTCTCTCACTCCGTTTGAGGGGAGTGACTTCCTTTTGGAAGAGGTCGAGGCTTTCTTGCTCAAGATAGCTCAATTTCAAATGAGATTGATGAAAACTATCTTGATCCCGAGGGGGATATTCTTCTTCTTGAAAGATTGTTAAATGACGATCCTTCACCCTCTCCGTCTCCAAAAGAACTTCATAAATCGGAAATTAAGTTTATTGAAAAATCTGATGAAATTCCCGAGGTCGAGCTCAAGGACTTGCCTCCTCATCTAGAGTATGCATTTTTGGAGGGTGATGATAAATTACCCGTCATTATTGCTAAAGACTTGAAAGATGAGGAGAAAAATGTACTCATAAAGGTTCTTAAGTCACACAAGCAACCAATTGCTGGGAAACTCTCCGACATTAAGGGTATTAACCCGGACTTTTGTACACACAAAATCTTAATGGAGGATGACTTTAAGCCAGCAGTACAACATCAGAGGAGGGTAAATCCTAAAAGCCACGAAGTTATCAAACAAGAAGTTCTAAAACTTCTTGATGCTGGGTTAATTTACCCTATTTCTGACAGTCCTTTGGTAAGTCCCATTCATTGCGTTCCAAAAAAGGGTGGCATAACTGTTGTCACAAACGAAGAAAAAGAGTTGATTCCAACTCGGCTGGTTACGGGATGGCGAGTATGCATTGAATATCGTAAGTTAAATGAAGCCACCTGTAAAGACCATTTTCCTCTGCCCTTTATGGACCAAATGCTCGAAAGACTAGCGGGGAATGAATACTACTGTTTCCTCGATGGTTTCTCGGGTTATTTCCAAATCCCCATTGATCCACAGGATCAAGAGAAAACTACCTTCACATGCCCTTACGGAACTTTTTCCTACAGACGTATGCCTTTCGGCTTATGTAATGCACCTGGCACGTTCCAAAGGTGCATGATGTCAATATTTTCCGACATGATCGGGAAAACCATGGAGGTATTTATGGATGACTTCTCAGTCATCGGGGATTCATTCCAGTCTTGTCTCTCCCACTTGGAAAAGATGCTAAAACGTTGTGAAGACACGAACTTGAGTCTCAACTGGGAGAAGAGCCATTTTATGGTTAAAGAGGGCATTGTCCTCGGCCATAAAATTTCAAAAAACGGGATTGAGGTTGACAAAGCCAAAATTGATGTCATCGCTAAATTACCTCATCCCACTACCGTTAAGGGTATTAGGAGCTTTTTGGGTCACACCGGTTTCTATCGTAGGTTTATTCAAGATTTCTCCAAAATTGCCCGGCCTATGACCCATCTCCTCGAGAAGGATGCTCCTTTTATCTTCTCACCTGAGTGCATCGAAGCTTTTGAAGCTTTAAAGAAAAAGCTTACTGAGGCATCAATTCTTGTTGCCCCTGATTGGGGCCTACCTTTTGAGCTTATGTGCGATGCTAGTGATTTTGCCATAGGTGCGGTCTTGGGGCAACGAAAAGCAAAATACTTTCAGCCTATACACTATGCAAGCAAAACTATGACCGAGACTCAAAGTCATTACACCACCACTGAAAAAGAGCTATTAGCAGTGGTGTATGCCTTTGAAAAATTCCGGCCATATTTGATACTGACCAAACGCGTAGTGTATACAGATCACTCGGCTTTGAAGTACCTCTTTGCAAAACAAGATGCAAAGCCGAGACTACTCCGTTGGCTTCTCCTCCTGCAAGAATTTGATATCATTATCCGTGATAAAAAAGGAGCCGATAACCTGGCTGCTGATCATCTCTCACGATTAGAAAACCCTCACCAGGATGTGTCCGAGAAACAGGAAATAAATGAAACATTTCCTCTCGAGACACTCAATGTGGTTTCTTTTCGTGGTGACTCTACTACCCCATGGTTTGCCGACTTTGCAAATTACCATGCGGGTAACTTCATTGTGAAAGGGATGTCCTCCCAACAGAAAAACAAATTCTTTAAAGACATTAAACATTACTTCTGGGACGATCCCTATTTGTTCAAAATCTGTGCCGATCAAGTCATCAGGCGATTTGTTTACGGACAGGAAGCCACTGATATTCTCAAGGCTTGCCATGTTGGACCCACCAGGGGCCACCATAGTCCTAACTACACCGCTAAAAAGGTGTTTGAATCCGGTTTCTATTGGCCCACGATTTATAAGGATGCTCACGAATTAGTCAAAACTTGTGATGCTTGTCAGCGTCACGAGAATATTTCACAAAAGAACGAAATGCTACAAATTGCCATTCAAGTTTGTGAAATCTTTGACGTCTGGGGCATTGATTTTATGGGGCCATTCCCATCTTCTCGTGGAAACAAGTACATACTCGTGGCTGTTGACTATTTGTCAAAATGGGTTGAGGCAAAAGCCTTACCCACTAACGATGCCCGAGTTGTTGTGAAATTTTTGAAATCCCTCTTTGCTCGTTTTGGAACTCCCCGTGCCATCATTAGTGATCGCGGTACCCACTTTTGCAATGATCAATTGGCAAAAGTCATGCTTAAGTACGGTGTCACTCACCGTCTTTCTACCGCGTATCACCCACAAACAAGTGGGCAAGTGGAAGTTTCAAACCGTGGTATAAAACGGATTCTGGAGAGGACCGTAGGTGAAAACCGTGCCTCTTGGTCGGAAAAGCTAGATGATGCATTATGGGCCTTCCGTACAGCTTACAAAACACCCATCGGGTGTACTCCTTACAGGCTAATATACGGGAAGGCGTGTCATTTATCGATCGAGCTTGAACACAAAGCCTATTGGGCCTTGAAACATGCAAACTACGACCTTTATAAAGCGGGTGATCACCGTAAGGTTCAACTCAATAAATTAACGGAACTTCGTGATCAAGCCTACGAGAACTCTTTGATCTACAAAGAAAAGACAAAGAAGATACATGACTCAAAAATTAAGAACCGCGTTTTCAACGTCGGTGACCGAGTTCTTCTTTTCAATTCAAGGTTAAAGATCTTCTCTGGCAAATTAAAAACCCGATGGTCTGGACCATTCACCATTGCAAAAGTATATCCATACAGGACTGTTGAGTTATCTCAACCTGACGGTCCTAATTTCAAAGTGAATGGTCATCGACTGAAACACTATTTTGGAGAGGACATACCATCCATGGTTTTCCCGAATCTCCAAACTTTCCCCATGGACAAATGAATTCGGGGATCGAGTCAAGCTAGTGACTCAGTGAACAAAAATTAGCAAAACATGGGTGTTCACCCATATCTCTGATTTCTTTCTCTTTTCTAACAAACTAATGTGGGGGAGTTCCCCATGCTGTTGTATATAAAGTAATCTTCAATTCTAATAAAAAAAAATGCTATTCCCACACTTGCCCATGTTTCAAATTTTCAAATCAAAGTTTTCCAAAATATCGGCATAATAGCTGGTACTTTGAATATTGAGGGCAATATTCAGTTCTAGTATGGGGGGGGGGGGAATTCTGGCGAATTTGATCACATTTTTAGCCATAGTACCCCCGTTTTAGCCAAAAAAAAAATTAGTGGAAGTGCTTCGCACTAAACACAACAAATGGTAATCAGTCCACCATGTCTAAATCACATAAGGACTGGCTAATCCGAGAGCAAACGGCTCCCGGTAAAGATATCTCAAAACCGTTAATGGCTGAAAATTTGCCAAAAATTGTATGGGATCCAACTCACCATATCTTTAATCGTAAAGAGTTGGCTAGTCCAGAAGCAAACGGCTTTTGGTAAGACAATAACTATTCCCCGGCAACGGCGCCAAAAACTTGATGAGTGGAAATTGCACCAGGCTTTACCTCTTGAGGGATCTCGAGAAGCTTACAACCCCCACCAGGCAGTGTACCTGATCGTTGTAGTATAGTATAGTGACAAGTACCGGGGGATTGATCGTTCAACTCAGGAATAGTGTCGCTAGGATTAGAAAGCCTAAAAACTAGGTCTAGAGGTGAGGGATGATTCTTTTTGTATTTTTATATTTGTATAAAAGCAATTAAAAATCTCGATTTTTGGAAGAGTGGGCGGAATTAGTTGCTAGTCAACTAACCCAATAACTAAGATGCAATCAAAATAAAATAATCGAAATAAAAATAAATCTAATTAAACTAGTGGTTTGAACAATAATGGGGAAAATTGTGTTTACTTAGATTTCATTACTCCCTAAATATCTTTTACAGGTTGATAATTTGTTACAATTGCATGGATGACGGGTTATATTCCTTAATACCATTCGTGGGGTGGCGTACGTACTTCCCCAACTCTATAAGCTCCTACTTCACCCCTATGTCAAGCCTGCTAGAAGCTCCTAACATGGGATCATTAGAATTTGCTCATGCATTAAATACAACCATAATAACCTAGTACGCATTGGTTCATGTTTCTTAAGACGTTCAAGCATCTTACCCTATGGAAGTCTGCCAGTTTTCTTAAGCCTAACATCGAAATCATTCATCCGTAACAACTATAAAGAAACAATCAACCCATAATTAACATCTAGGTTTCACTACATCTAAGCAAACACACAAGAGATCTAGCCTAGCATGTTAAATTCAAGACAAGCGTAAGATATATTCAAACAACACATAGACATATTGAATGAAATGAAAGGATACTTATCTCAATTGAACATGAAAGGTTTCAAAGGGTAAAAACCCTTGAAAGAACAGTAAATTTCGTGCTAGGGTTTCTCCAAAGTTATACCCTCTAAAGTTACACACTAATAAATGAAAATTGCAAAACTATATATAGATTTTACAGGGTGACAGCGTCAAGAAGGAATTTCTGACGCCGTCAACTCGCCGCCCATAATGAGATCGGATTGCCTAGATCCAGATTTGACGCCGTCATGTGTAATATTACTCTGGGCCGTCACCATATCTTGAACCATGAAGGCCATACGTGACGCCGTCACGTTTTCTCTGGACCGTCACCACTTCCAACTCTTGACGCATTCATATGAAGCCTCTTGACGCCGTCAGGTACTGTTCCAAGCAAGAAAAATTAAGACTTTGCCATTTTCTTCACTTTTATTCTCCAAAAACGTCCAAAATGCTTCCTTTTCCAGAATTCACTCCAAAAGTACCTAAAATCACAAAAGAAATGATTTAGAGCAATATTTGATCAAATAAATTCAATTTCGGGCTTAAATGACCCCCTAAAAACGGTTCATTTTTTGCCTCATCATATACCCTTACACTTGAGATTTGCTTGTCCTCCAGCAAATGCGTTTTTATTCTAATCAAAATACAAGTTAGGGGTCATTTAACACTAATATAAAAGTAATTACAACAAATAATCATTCCACTAAAGACCAAAGACAAGCACGGAGGTCATATACTAGCACCTCACAAATAGTGTTTAGATACTCACATCTCTCGGGTGTAATAAAGTATATATCACAATATGGAAATGAAAAACATCTCTCACTACCTGTCATAGCAAAATAGATTACCATAGGCTTGGGAAAGGATCAAACCTCCACCACATAGCGTAAGCACCTAGGATAAACTATCAAAGAGGTCTTTCAAAGGGTTATAATGTTAGGTGTAAGGATATGGAATACACGGTTTTGTTGGATATAGGCAATCTTTACTGGTGGCGAGTTAATCATCTTGGTTAATTACATGTACAATATGGCGTTGCTAAGCCAAGACTAGACTCGACTTAAGCTAATAAGTGAAAAATAACAAAAACATAAAATAAACATAGAATGAAACGGGATGATAGTCCGTATGTTTTTTCTCTTTTCCTTTTCCTATTTCTTTTTTCGATTCTATTTTTTTTTTGCATACACTCTTACCCTATCATCCAAAATAATATATGATGTTCTTCCCCATTACTCCATAACATAAGTACTTTACCCATGAGTCCCAATCGTCCCAAAACAATATGTACAAGGATATGACTCGACTTAGCAACCATGTAATCAATTAGATAATTAACTAAGGGTTTAAACATGTAACAATAATGCACTAAAGATGAGTGCATACACGGAAGGCTAAGGCGATTTGGGTGTACATTTAAGTGGGTTGTAACAAATTCTTCCTTTAAGTAAGATGCTTAAAGTTAGAAATGAAAAGATAGGCTCGGAGGGGTGTACTAGGGGTTTCGTGTACTAAAAATGAGTACAACGCTAAGGTGTGGGAAAAATTAATTGACTTTACTAGCCAAGTAATATGACTTAAATGGTCAAGTAATTATGATACGGGTTTGACACAAGGGTGATCCTAATGCCTCTTATCATGTAGTAAATCCTACCACACGAATGTAGTCTCACTAGCGGTCTCAGGATGCATCACTAACGCAAGTTCTAGAATCTAAATGCTACTGGTACACTCATAAGCACTAATAATAAATGCTTTTCCTATCAAATCTAAAGGCGAACCTCACATATTTGGGTGGAAAATTTTTCTGAATGGTATGGTTTTGTGCTAGTCATACAACTCCTATCCATGAGACGCTTGCTATGACTAAAGTTTCACTCCTAAATGTTGTAAAAAATTTTAAATTTGGCGCTAAAATTACACTAACATGTATTTCTCTTAGTTTTATTACACACCTACCATCAAACAAACAAACTCAAGTACAAGTGTATCCTATAAGGTATCATCATTTACCCTCCCCTTACTCTTAGGATGAACATTGTCCCCCAATGTTCAATTAAAGAATGTAAAAGTAAAACAGGTAAAAGAAGGAAATCAAATACTCCCCTGATTCGTTCGGTGTGGATAGTGTCGTAACAAGGTTAGATCTTCCTCCAAGAAAATGAACATTCAAAGCTTCCCTTCTAGAAAAATAAATCATCTTCTTGTCATATGTAACCTGTTAAACCTGAGAAAACAAACAAGGCAACCTCGCGTAAAATCGGTGGCAATCTATATATACTAACAAATCCTAGAAAACAAATTAAGATATAATGCTTGTGGAATGAATGTTTGCAGATATCCTGGAGTTTATAAAACTAAAGAATTAACAAAAACTTCAAGACTCCGTTAGAAAAACAAAACTAGCAAAATTTCCAGAATTTTACACATGACGCCGTCAAGAGTTAACTCCTGACACCGTCAGAAGTGACCTGCAGAAATCTTTACGTTAAGTTTTCGGAAAATTTCTGGAAAAACTTATGTCCTACTTCCTGGAAAATCCTGCAAAACATCATTATGACTCGATACAAGCATTTGACTCTAACAAATACTAATACACATGTCCATTTAATATTGTGGAGAATCATGATCAATTTTGTTCTTAAAAAAAAATTTGGGGTTTCCCCTTACACTTAGCTTTTGCGAAATACCTTTGTATGAAGTTAAGACGAATTTAAGTGACAAAATAAAGTATTTTCACAATTTTAGTTTAAAACATGATCTACCATCAATAAAAATAAAGCATGCATACGGAAACAAATAACAATCAAACAAATAAAAATCACACAAAACATGGGTTGCCTCCCAAGAAGCACTTTTCTTTATTTACGAGTCTTGTAGCTAGACTCAAAGTCATGGGCAATTACGTGACCTCATCGTTGGTCTCATTGTCTAGGTCATCTCCAATATTAGTTTTGTATTCCGGACCTAGTTGCAAGCATTCTTTGTAGAAACCAAGTATTCTATTCATAACATATTCTACTCCTCTACGTCTATCCTCATCATTCCTATAGTAAACCGCTTGTTTGTGTTCCTTTTCTAGGTTTGATAGGAGGCGGTATTGTTCAATCTTATAGGGCATTTGGTAAGCAATCTCATCATTCTCTTCCTTGAATCTAACTATCCCTAGAGTCGGATCATAACTCATCTTAGAGGCCTCAACAAACGGTTTTCCGAGCACTACTTAACTTAGGCAATCATCTATCACCGGACGAGTATCCTCCACTATCACAAATTCGGTCACATAAGTGAAGTTTCCTACAATTACATGCAATCCTTTCACTCTTCCAACAAAATTTTCTTATCAAATTCTTACGGGGCATCATCCTATAACCAAGTTGCTTCTTCATTACCCAATTATAATAAGTCCTAGTCATGATGTTTATAGGAGACCTAGGATCGATATAAGCTTTCCATACATGCATATGCCCAATGTTGCATGGTATGTTGATGTTAGAGGGATCACCTACTTTAATAAGGGGTGAACCAAGGATATATGGTGTCTCGGGATCATCGAATAAATCCTTGTGATATTCCCGTTCTTCCTTAGTGTGCAATTTATCAAAGTACTCTTCTACATTTTCTACTTCCTCTAACTTTTCTCCCTTATTATCCTCAACTTCCTTAATTTCATCCCTAGTCTCAGTTTCTACTCCAACTTCATCCTTGTCACTTTCTTCTATATCTTCAACTTTTGGCTTAATAGTGACAACATTGACAAAGTGGACGTGTTTGGATGACGAGGGGTCCTTAATTTGGATTCCGCTATTGGCGTCCCTAGTGTCCTTTCTAGGTGTAGTTAGCGCTTGGTTGTTGAGGGCTTTCAACAAGTTGTCAATCTTATTGGTCATCTCCGTTTGTTGTTGATTGAATTCGGTTTCAAACTTAGCTATGCGAGCTTCTTGAGATGCCATAAACTTGGACATCAATCCTTCAAGATTATTGGTACTACCATAGTTATTAGAAGGATTGTTGTTGAAAGTACGGTTGGAGGGTGGACCGTTTGGTTGGTAGCAATTAGGAGGATTGGAAGAATTGTTTTGGTTTTGTTTCCACCTAAGGTTCGGGTGATTTTTCCAAGAAGGGTTGTAGGAATCACCGTAAGGGTTTGGCTTGGGTTTGAAAGTATACCACTTGTCTCCCGCTTTGTTGGTACACAACGATGCGTAGTCCGCAAAAGCTGTTCCGGGGAGTTCCACGCAATCACGAGTGTCATGGGGACCACTACATAATTCGCATGAAGAAGTGATTTTGTTCACTTGGCTTGAAGGCTTAGGAGCTTCGTAAGATTTCATGAGAAACTTGAATTGGTCATCAAGTTCCATGATCCTACAGTCGGGAGTGCTAGAATTGTTCGAAGGCAAAGATATTGCCTTGACTGTTTTGTTCAAATCACGGGGATCATTCCAACTTTCGTTGTCATAGAGAGCAAGATCTTCTATGAGTTCCCATGATTCTTCCGCACTTAGATCACGTAGCTTACCACCGGCCGATTGGTTAATGGTTCGCCTTGTGGAGAGATCGATATGGTCATAGAAGATTTGGACTTGGAGCCAAAGATCTATGCCATGATGAGGAACTTTTTGGAGTAAGTCCTTGAAACGAGTCCATGCTTCATATAGAGTTTCACCTTGATGTTGTTGGAACATCAAGATATCATTTCTAAGCTTGGTAGTTCTCCCCGATGGGAAAAATTGAGCAAGGAAACGAGTGGTGAGATCATCCCATGAGGTGATGGATCCCGCGGGTAAACGTTCAAGCCATTGACTAGCTTGATCACGTAGAGAGAATTGGAATAGGCGTAATCGGGTCGACTCTCTAGTTGTACCATCAAGGTCTATAGAATCTACGATTTTAAGGAAATCCTTGAAATGTTGGTTAGGATCTTCGGAACGAAGTCCATGAAATGCACATCCGCTTTGCACCAACCGGATGGTGTCAGATCGCAAGGGGGACACATTGGCTCCTTGGGTGAGCTCAATGGTGTTTCGATAGCCTTGGTGGCTAGGACGGGAATACTCTCCTAGGGTTCGGGGCCTAAGAGGTTGGTTTGCTAGTGGTGGGTTTTGTGGGTGGTTTTGTTGTGGTAGGTTGATGGGTTCAAAGATGTTACCACCTTCCATGATGTCGGATGGTAAAGGTTATGAACAAAGACACGAAGAAATAAGATAGACTAAAGAGAACCTAAAAATAAAAATAAAATCTTACTAGAAAGGAATCTAGCAAGTAGACTTAATAAAAAAAATCCTAACCTAGACTATAACTATTCCCCGGCAACGGCGCCAAAAACTTGATGAGTGGGAATTGCACCAGGCTTTACCTCTCGAGGGATCTCGAGAAGCTTACAACCCCCACCAGGCAGTGTACCTGATCGTTGTAGTATAGTATAGTGACAAGTACCGGGGGATTGATCGTTCAACTCAGGAATAGTGTCGCTAGGATTAGAAAGCCTAAAAACTAGGTCTAGAGGTGAGGGATGATTTTTTTGTATTTTTATATTTGTATAAAAGCAATTAAAAATCTCGGTTTTTGGAAGAGTGGGCGGAATTAGTTGCTAGTCAACTAACCCAATAACTAAGATGCAATCAAAATAAAATAACAGAAATAAAAATAAATCTAATTAAACTAGTGGTGTGAACAATAATGGGGAAAATTGTGTTTACTTAGATTTCATTACTCCCTAAATATCTTTTATAGGTTGATAATTTGTTACAATTGCATGGATGACGGGTTATATTCCTTAATACCATTCGTGGGGTGGCGTACGTACTTCCCCAACTCTATAAGCTCCTACTTCACTCCTATGTCGAGTCTGCTAGAAGCTCCTAACATGGGATCATTAGAATTCGCTCATGCATTAAATACAACCATAATAACCTAGTACGCATTGGTTCATGTTTCTTAAGACGTTCAAGCATGTTACCCTATGGAAGTCTGCCAGTTTTCTTAAGCCTAACATCGAAATCATTCATCCGTAACAACTATAAACAAACAATCAACCCATAATTAACATCTAGGTTTCACTACATCTAAGCAAACACACAAGAGATCTAGCCTAGCATGTTAAATTCAAGACAAGCGTAAGATATATTCAAACAACATATAGACATATTGAATGAAATGAAAGGATACTTATCTCAATTGAACATGAAAGGTTTCAAAGGGTAAAAACCCTTGAAAGAACAGTAAAATTCGTGCTAGGGTTTCTCCAAAGTTATACCCTCTAAAGTTATACACTAATGAATGAAAATTGCAAAACTATATATAGATTTTACAGGGTGGCGGCGTCAAGAAGGAATTCTGACGCCGTCAACTCGCCGCCCATAATGAGATTGGATTGCCTAACAAAAAGTATTCTCATTACAATTTATCTTAGGCTGTTTGACTTTGTTGACCAATTTCCTTGGTCAATATTATCAGACGGTTTAGGCTCAATCAGTTACAATTGATTATAAACTACTAAAACTTTCGACCAATTAGGCATTTACAACCAATCCGATTTGATTAACAAAAAGTATTCTCATTACAATTATACCTTAGTTCCTTTGTTTAGTCAAGAATAATTATGGTGAAAAACAATCTTTCATAGACAAAAGATTATAACTAGTTGAATGATAACAAACCTTTCGGCCAATGATATTATAAGCAACTAGTTAAACTTGACTCAACAAATGTCACTATGAAACTTTAGTTTAATTGGGTTTTAGAATTGACTTGAAATTGAATTAAAACATGTTATCACAATCATAGACTAATCATTAAGTAATTAACATCATCTAAGCAAATGCAAAAGGTTACTAGCCACTCATAGCAAACATGAACATAAACTCAGAATATTGAATATTAGAAATCATAATTAAAGTCTTACAAATGTTTGGAATATGATTACAAAAGAGTAGGAAATGATTTCCTAAGTGTTGGTGTTGACTTCTTGAGAGTTTGACCTTCGGATGTTGACTTTTTGGACTTCCAATGATTCCTGAACTTTTATGGACGAATTTGAGAACTTTGAGACTAGTAAAGAACTACTTGATGATTGCTTTATTGTTGTATATTGATGGTGTAATAGTTGTGTTGAGTTGTGTTTACAAAGCCTCTATTTATACTACTCCTCAAGCCTAGGATCATTAATGCAGCAACTTGGCCTCCAAGGTGAATAGAAGGACCTAGAATACCAGAAAGAAGGGCCTAGAATCGGGTAGAATGAAGTAGAAAACTCTTTGCAAAACTTATACGAACTGGCCAACCGATCGGTATCGGGCGCTGACCGATCGGTTGGATGAGACCTCTGCGTCTAACCGGTCGGTTGGATTGATGACCGATCGGTTGCTTGTGACATTTTCTTCTAACCGGTTGGCTGGATTGATGACCGATCGGTTGGATGCGTTCTGACAGCTAAAACTTTATCTTTAACTTGGCTCTTCGTTCTTTGTCCAAACTTGATTATTCCTTGTCAACGAACTTTAGAATGATGAAAACTTGGATTCTTCTTTGTGAAATGCTTGAACGAATTGAATCTTGAGTTGGGAATGTCAAATCCTTCATTTCCTTCACTTTTTCTTCCTTTTTCCTATTTTTGGCTACAAATGCTTGCAAACATACTTTGATACGGTTATGTGACAAAAGCATATAAAAATAACCGAAAAACATACGAATAACGCCACTAAAAACATGCACAATTTGAGCGTTATCAAATCCCCCACACTTAAACTTTGCTTGCCCTCAAGCAAATCTAGAAATAAAATATAATCCACATGGTACTTCAAAGATGTTTTGGAAAAACGTGATGCAAATCTTCCAAGTACAAGTACAAGTTAGATTCATCATTTTGAGCTTTAATGGTTGAAACATTGAGATGTTTGACAATACCCAAATGATTTTCTTGCTAGATAAACATTACTAATCACCTCACGAAAAAGGAATAAGATATAATTCACTCTAAACACTCATTTTTGGGTGCAGTATAAGAGAAATCACACTCATTGCTCAGTCATGATTTAAATATTACCATAGGCTTGTACAAGAAACATAACTACACCGTCAAGGCGTAAGCACCAAGTACTCATATCAAAGAGGGCTTTTATTCGGGTTTAAGGCTAAAAAGGGATAATAAGGACTTTTGTTCAACTATCTTATATAAAATAGAATAGATCGCTGGCGCGAATTCTTGTATCAAAACAACGGATGGTCACTAAGGATATCCTTAGATCGCTAGCGCGTTGTTATTTCCTCAAGAAATCGGATGGTCACTATATGTCATACACTTGATAATTTCACTTGAGTCAATGGTAGGAATAAGACATGGGATAAATTTAGAGAGTGTAAATGATAAAGAATATACAAAATAGTCAAAGTCTGCAAACTGAATGTTGCAAGCTATCTTGAACCACTATCATGTACTCTTAGAACTCCCTTCTTGAGCGAACAATACTTAACACTATAGCTCATTGGCTATTTTATTCGATATATATATATATATATATATATATATATATATATATATATATATATATATTTTCTTTTGAACATAACATGGACATAAAATCACTTGTCACCATTCTACTTTGATGACTTATTCTCAACTTTGCTTTGATCACTACTTCCGGAATTACTACTTTCTTTATACTTCAGAATTTCCCACATAACATCCAACTTGTCATACAGCTAGCAACCAACTAATACTTGACTAAGGGTAAGGCTAGCTAAAAAGTATAAAATCTTTTTGTATTTTTTTTTAGATTTAATCAAAAGAAAATATAGGCTCAGAAGGTGTAACTAGGGGTATCTAGCGTTAAAAATGAACGCTAGCAAAAAGGGTTATGTTGGTGGTTAACTAGTCAATGAAACTAGCTAAAAATTTATATGAAGGCTATTTGGGTTAGATCCTAAAATTGCCTCTTATCACATATGCATACTTATATCACACAAGAAATGTGATCTCACGACGGTCTCGAAATGATTTACAAGCATAAGTTCTAGATTAAATAAAATCACCGGAACACTCATAACAAAAGATTTAAGCATCAAATAATGTATGCTTCATAAGAAATGGGCTCAAATCCTTACAATTTAGTGGAAAGGGTTACAATATGTGCTAGCTAATGTTATCGATCTAGAATGGATTGCAATATTAATCGGGACACATCTCAAATTTCAAAAGTTACCAGTTTTACCAGTTGATGGATCCAGTTATTCTAATATATTATCCTAAAAGCGTGAAAACAACTAGATCATAAGGGCAACAAAATTTAAAATTAAGCTCGAAATTTACGGAATATTCTTATTTACCTATTCACCCCCCCCCCCCCACACACACACTTAAGTTAAGCATTGTCCTCAATGTGATAAACGAACTTCAAAGTTGAAAATAGGGAAATAAGAAAATGAACCGTATTTTTCTTTGTGATTCTTTATTCCAAGTGTCCAAGTTTCTTCATCATTTCCTGTATCAATCTTAAAACAAACAAACACAAGACTATATGTTTTATTAAAATTAGTGAAACACCCCCACACTTATGTTCAACCAAGTGATTTAAACTTTGGGGTATAATCACTGAAAATAAACTAAAAATTAAAAATAGCAAACACACGGGTTGCCTCCCGAGAAGCGCTTGTTTTATTTACGAGTCATCAGCCTGACTTAAATTTTGCAAGAACTACGTTGATGCGGTTTGGGATTTCCTCTTAGGGTATTTTGGTACGAACAATACGTTTTCTACCACAATTCCTTCTCCTGTTTCAACTATATCTTCCAATACGACTTTTTCCCATGCTCTAGGAAGAGCATCATAGGTAAAACCTTTTTCATGTGCCCATGGTATATTTTCCATATGAGGTGCCATGAATATGATAGCTTCGTATTCAGATTCAGGTGGATATTCAATAGAAATTTTGCTCATTTGCTCCTTATCATAATACAACTTAATGCGGTGACCATTAACAATGAAACTTCCACCATGCTTGTCATAGAGTTCAACATATCCAGATGGAAATCCATGTTTCACTATATAAGGTCATATCCATTTGGGTTTGAGCTTAGGAGCTTTGAACTTGTATTTCATTTTGAAAAGCAAAACTTTATCCCCAGCTTTGAATTCTTTTCTAATTCTAAGCTTTCGGTCATGATAAGCTTTGATTCTGGCTTTGTATAGCTTGGAGTTTTCGTAGGCTTGGAGCCTCAATTCATCGAGTTCATGCAATTGCAAAAATCTTTTCTCTCCAGCTACTTTCAGATCGGGGTTACAATTTCGTAATGCCCAATAAGCACACTGTTCGATTTCGAACGGTAAATGACATGTTTTTCCATACAAGAGTCTGTATGGTGTTGTGCCAATTGGAGTTTTATAAGCCGTACGAAAGGCCCATAGAGCGTCGTCGAGTTTTCTCGACCAAACGGAAGGATTGTCTTTAACCGTTTTTTCGATTATTCTTTTTAATGCTCTATTAGTATTTTCGACTTGTCCACTGGTTTGTGGATGATATGCTGTAGCAAAACGATGATGAACTCCATATTGTTTCATGATTTTCTCCATTTGTTTATTACAGAAATGGGTTCCTCTATCACTTATTAAAGCTTTAGGGATTCCATAGCGAGCAAAAAGATTTTTGAGAAAATTGACGACAACTCGTGCATCGTTAGTGGGTAAGGCTTCAGCTTCAGCCCATTTGGAAACGTAATCGATTGCAACGAGAATATATTCGTATTTGTGGGATTTAGGAAATGGTCCCATAAATTCGATTCCCCAAATATCGAATATTTCGCAGACTTGAATGCTTTTCTGAGGCATTTTATCTCTACGAGAAAGTGATGAGGCGAAAAATGATCCGTTTTTAGGGGGTCATTTAAGCCCGGAATTGAATTTATTTGATCAAATATTGCCCTAAATCGTTCCTTTTGTGATTTTAGGTACTTTTGGAGTGAATTCTGGAAAAGGAAGCATTTTGGACGTTTTTGGAGCATAAAAGTGAAGAAAACGGCAAAGTCTTAATTTTCCTTGCTGGGAACAGTACCTGACGGCGTCACAAGCTTCTTCATGACGGCGTCAAGAGTAATACAAGAGGTGGAAGTGGATAAAATCCGTGACGGTACAGAAAGTTTTGTGCATTAGAGATGACGGCGTCACCCAAGGCCATCACGTGTAAAATTAAAGAGTGATGGCCTAGAAAATTTCCTGAAGGCGTCACGTAGGCCGTTAGGTGTTAACTTGTCAAAACTTGCGCGCAAAGTAGCTGATATTATTTTGGTCATAACTTTTGCATGCGAACTCGGATTTAGGTGATTCAAAAGCCCACGCGAAGAGGAAGAAGAAATCTACAATTTGGTGAAGAAAAATTAGTTATGACGCCGTCACTCTTTACGGGGTGACGCCGTCAAGCCTTGCCGACAGAAAACTTGCCTATAAATATAACATCATAACTTCACTTTTTGTAAGCCCTAAACCCTAAGGTCAATTCCTGGGTTTAGGTAGGTGTTTTTCCAGCAACTTAGAGGGTTTCAATCACTCCATAAACATCATGTATTGGTTTGTTGATTCTATCTTAATCATGTTTTCCATTATCATTGTTGCTTGCTCTTCTTTGATGATGTTTTGTTAATTCACCTTGTGTCTACTTATGTTTATGTGAAACTTGTATATAATTGATTAGATCTTATTGATTCCTTGTTGATGTTTGTGTCTATCTTCATCAATTAGGGTGTGACACTTCGATAGGTCTAGTTGATTTAGCTTATAATTCTTGATTTCTATTGTCTCTTGTTTGGTTGATTGTATTCGATGTTAGGCTTAAGATAACTGGCAGACTTCCAATGGTGACATGCTTGAACATCTTAAGAAACATGAACCAATGCGTACTAGGTTATTATGGTTGTATTTAATGCATGAGCGAATTCTAATGATCCCATGTTAGGAGCTTCTTGCAGGCTCGACATAGGAGAGAAGTAGGAGCTTATACAGTTGGGGAAGTACGTACGCCACCCCATGAATGGTATTAAGGAATACAACCCGTCAATTAAAACAAGGTGTGACAATTCAATAGGTAGAATTGGATAGCTAGCAAGGAGTAACATATCATAGGTAGACATGCTTCACATCCCTTGTAGAACCTTAGTTTTGCACATTAGTTTAGTTAGTAGCTTTTGGGTTAGTTGATTAGCAACTAATTCCACCCCTCCTTCCAATACCCGAGATTTTTACCTGCTTTTCATAAAATATAAAAACATAAAAAGAATCATCCTTCACCTTTAGACCTAGTTAGATTAATTTCAATCCTAACGACACTATTCCTGAGTTGAACGATCAATCCCCCGGTACTTGTCACTATACTATACTACAACGATCAGGTACACTGTCTGGTGGGGGTTGTAAGCTTCTCGAGATCCCTTGAGAGGTAAAACCTGTTGCGATTCCCACGCATCAAGTTTTTGGCGCCGCAGCCCGGGGAATAGTTATTGTCTAGGTTAGAATTTCTTTTTATTAGGTCTACTTGCTAGATTCCTTTCTAGTAAGATTTTATTTTTATTTTTTAGGATTTCTTTAGTCTATCTTATTTCTTCGTGTCTTTGTTCGTAATCTTTACCATCCGACATCATGGAAGCTGGTAACATCTTTGAACCCATCAACCCACCACAACAAACCCACCACCAAAACCCACCACTAGCAAACCAACCTCTTAGGCCCCGAACCCTAGGAGAGTATTCCCGTCCTAGCCACCAAGGCTATCGAAACACTATTGAGCTCACCCAAGGATCCAATGTGTCCCCCTTGCGATTCGACACCATCCGGTTGGTGCAAAGCGGATGTGCATTCCATGGACTTCATTCCGAAGATCCTAATCAACATCTTAAGGATTTCCTTAAAATCGTAGATTCTATAGACCTTGATGTTACAACTAGAGAGTCGACCCAATTGCGCCTATTCCAATTCTCTCTACGTGATTAAGCTAGTCAATGGCTTGAACGTTCACCCGCGGGATCCATCACCTCATGGGATGATCTCACCACTCGTTTCCTTACTCAATTTTTCCCACCGGGGAGAACTACCAAGCTTAGAAATGATATCTTGATGTTCCAACAACGTCAAGGTGAAACTCTATATGAAGCATGAACTCGTTTCAAGGGCTTACTCCAAAAAGTCCCTCATCATGGCATAGATCTTTTTCTCCAAGTCCAAATCTTCTATGACCATATCGATCTCTCCAAAAGGCGAACCATTGACCAATCGGCCGGTGGTAAGCTACGTGATCTAAGTACGGAAGAATCATGGGAACTCATAGAAGATCTTGCTCTCTATGACAACGAAAGTTGGAATGATCCCCGTGATTTGAGCAAAATGATCAAGGCAATATCTTTGCCTTCAAACAATTCTAACACTCCCGACCGTAGGATCATGGAACTTGAGGACCAAGTCAAGTTTCTCATGAAATATTACGAAGCTCCTAATCCTTCAAGCCAAGTGAACAAAATCACTTCTTCATGCGAATTATGTAGTGGTCCCCATGACACTCGTGATTGCGTGGAACTCCCCGGAACAGCTTTTGCGGACTACGCATCTTCGCGTACCGACGAAGCGGGAGATAAGTGGTACACTTTCAAACCCGAGCCAAACACTTATGGTGATTCCTACAATCCTTCTTGGAAAAATCACACGAACCTTAGGTGGAAACAAAACCTAAACAATTCTTCCAATCCGCCTAATCGTTACCAACCAAACACCAACCGCACTTTCAACAACAATCCTTCTAATAACTATGGTAGTACCAACAATCTTGAAGGATTGATGTCCAAGTTTATGGCATCTCAAGTAGCTCGCATATTTAAGTTTGAAACCGAATTCAATCAACAACAAACGGAGATGACTAATAAGATTGACAACTTGTTGAAAGCCCTCAACAACCAAGCGTTAACTTCACCTAGGAAGGACACTAGGGACGCCAATAGCGGAATCCAAACTAAGGACCCCTCGTCATCCAAACACGTCCACTTTGTCAATGTTGTCACCATTAAGCCAAAAGATAAAGATATAGAAGAAAGTGACAAGGATGAAGTTGGAGTAGAAACCGAGACTAGGGATGAAATTAAGGAAGTTGAGGTTAATAAGGGAGAAAAGTTAGAGGAAGTAGAAAACGTAGAAGAATTCTTTGATAAGTTGCCCACCAAGGAAGAACGGGAATATCACAAGGATTTATTTGATGATCCCGAGACACCATATATCCTTGGTTCACCCCTTATTAAAGTAGGCGACCCCTCTAACATCAACATACCATGCAACATTGGGCATATGCATGTATGGAAAGCTTATATCGATCCTAGGTCTCCTATAAACATCATGACTAGGACTTATTATAATTGGGTAATGAAGAAGCAACTTGGTTATAGGATGATGCCCAGTAAGAATTTGATAAGTAATTTTGTAGGAAGAGTGAAAGGATTGCATGTGATTGTAGGAAACTTCACTTACGAGACCGACTTTGTGATAGTGGAGGATACTCGTCCGGTGATACATGATTGCCTAAGTCAAGTAGTGTTCGGAAAACCGTTCGTTGAGGCCTCTAAGATGAGTTATGATCCGACTCTAGGGATAGTTAGATTCATGGAAGAGAATGATGAGATTGCTTACCAAATTCCCTATAAGATTGAACAATACCGCCTCCTATCAAACATAGAAAAGGAACACAAACAAGCGGTTTACTATAGGAATGATGAGGATAGACGTAGAGGAGTAGAGTATGTTATGAATAGAATACTTGGTTTCTACAAAGAATGCTTGCAACTAGGTCCGGAGTACAAAACTAATATAGGAGATGACCTAGAGAGTAAAACCAATGATGAGGTCACGTAGTTACCCATGACCTTGAGTCTAGCTACAAGACTCGTAAATAAAGAAAAGCGCTTCTTGGGAGGCAACCCATGCTTTGTGTGATTTTTATTTGTTTAATTGTTATTTGTTTCTGTTGATATAAATAAATGGCTAAAAACATTATTCATATCTTTCGATATCTCTATGTTTTGATAATCACAAAACGAAAACTCATCAAACCAAAGATTATGACATAAACAAGTATTTAGTAGTAAATACTCATCTTTACCAATTAATCACTTAAGGTATGAATAAACAAAGTGTCTAATGTATTATAAGATCAAAGGAACACTTTTGTTAATCACTAGATATTTATAAAATGTCACAAAACATTTTATAACTTTTGTAAAACATTTTTGGCACTAAAAGAATATGTTTAAATCATTACAAATTTGTGAATTCAAAATTTCAACCAAAAATGGCAAATCTAATCCAGAAAAATTTCCCTCACAAAAGGACAAGAAAATACAACGTTCAGGAGGGCGGCCCCCCTTAATTTTACTAGGCGGCCCCCTTAATCATTAAGGGGACCGCCCCCTAATTAAGGGGACCGACACACTCCAGAACAGTATTTTCTGGCCCTATAAATATTGGATCATTCCACATATTTTTCTCACCTTTTTGCACTATAAACTTTCTGATCTAAACATCCTTCTCCATCCTCTAAAAATCCTTTGATCTTATATACTTTGATCTTTGTTTCAAATTGATTCAAGCCTCAACACTCAAGTGCAAAGAGAAGAATACTTCTATTAGAAGTATTACAACTTAGTATCATCTTGCTATCTAAGTTGTTTGTTTGTTTCATCTTGTTGATCTTTCATATTTTGGTGAATAAGGTGTATGTATTAGTTAGCTAGATTTAGTTGTAGAATCTAGAATTGTTGTAAGTGTGAAGTGGAACTTGAAGTGAAGAAGTAGTGTTGGATAGTAGTGAAGATAAGAGAGAGTAGAAATAGTGACTAGTAGTGAAGAAATTGAAGCTTCCAAGTGGAGAAGACTAGAAGAAATTAGTAGATTAAAGTTGTGAAGACTCTAGTGGCTTGAAGGTGCAAAGATATTATTGGTTTGAAGTTGTGAAGACATTGGTGCTTTGAAGTTGTGAAGTTGCAAGACATTGAAGTCGTGAAGTATTTTGTGAAGGCGTGAAGATACTTGTGGTGTGAAGAAGTATTGAAGAATTAAAAGGTGTGAAGAAGTTGTGGTGTGATATTTGGTGTGAGATTGGTTCTAGCTACGATTAGAACTCGACATTTTGCTTTGTGTCGTTAATTGGTGTAAGCTTTTGGTGTGTACGGTTTTCTCCGCCATAAGGGAGGTTATTGACTTAGTGAAGAAAACTCTCGAGTTCGGTGCTCGGGGAGTGGAGTAGGGCAAGGAAGGTGTCCTTGTAGCCGAACCACTATAAATCCTTTGTCTCTCGGTTTGATCTTTCCATCTCTCACTTTTTACTTGTTTACTTACTTGCTTCTCGTACATTATTATTATTATTGTGTTTTGTGCATATATTGATTTCACATAAAGATCAAACTAGGTTCCATTTAAAACCTTAATTATACATTAGTAAAATATAAGTATATACAATTATTAAAACACATATACATATATAAATACTTACTTATAATTAAGTGAGATATATGAAATGATAATTTCTATTCAACACTTTAAATAAATAGTATCTATGTGATATAGGCAAATTAATTTGTATCTATACTTTAGCTTCAAAGGTTTTTACTATTACCATTAATTCTTTGAAAGCAAACTTTTATTAAACGAAAAAGACGCAAAACTATTCAACCCCCCCTTCTAGTTTTCCACAATTGGTATCAAGAGCCACGTCTAGCAAGATTTTTAAAATAGATTGTATTTTAAAACTTGTAACGATCTATGGAATTTGAAAAATATTTAGAAGGGGAATTTACACAACAACCACCATTATTTGAAAATGATCATTTTCTTGAATGGAAAAACAAATTTGAAAATTATGTGAAATCAATAGATCTTGATCTTTGGCATATCATTTCAATTGGTGATCTTAAACCAACCAAAATGGATTTCGAAAATCAATATAAAAATCTTCAAACTAAAATTGATAAAAACACTAAAGCCAAATTACTTATTTTCAAAACTCTACCAAGAGTTAAATATGAAAGATTATTTCGTTGTAAAACGGCAAATGATATTTGGAAATGTCTTTTAAAGTTTCACCAAGAGAAATGTAAAATCAAAGATGATAAATTTGATATTGCACAAGAAATAGTTAATCTAGAAAATTTAGTAAATAAATATTTAGTTGAAACAAACACATGTACTACTAGTTCAAATGTGTTCATTGAAGGTATCTATAACGAAGAAGACATGAGCCAAATCCGAAGAAAGAGCGTGAATAAATCATGGTGCAACAAGTGCAAAGAAGACGATGATAATACGGCTTATGAGAATATTCAAACAAATGTGAAAACAAGTATTGATGGCAAGAACTACATGCTTCTAGATCCAAGCGAAACTACAAACAAAACATGGAGCGACATGGACAATGGAATTGATCACCGTATAGCATGTGAAGAATGTACAACTACAAATAAGGTACAATCCAAAACCAAACATTGTTGCTATGATCAATTTATATTAGAATTTTCAAAAATGGAAAACAACTTCAAACATTTTTGCAACATTGACTCAAAAATTATTTTTAAAAACGAATCTTCAACATCCGCTAAAAACAACTTTGAAAAAGAAATAATTTTAGAAGATAAAATGTCTAGACTTGAAAGTAATATTGAAATTGATCTTGAATGTAAAAAATGTCAAGACTACAAACATGAAATTAAAATGGAAAATGAAAAAGCAAAAACATTGGCAAAATTCGAAAATAGTTCTAAATCTTTAAAATATCTTCTCAACATTCAAAAGTCATTTTATGATAAAACCGGCTTAGGATTTATCTTAAATGATCCTTCAACAAATGTATCAAAACAAATAAATTTTTTTAAACCTAGTGAATAAATTTAGAACTAATACTATTAACACTCATTATTTATTACTCTAGTCAAGAAAGTCATTGTTTGTTAATTAAAACAAACTATTGATGAATTCTTGTACTTATCGACGACATCCTCATCATGTGCATTCAAATGCAATGGATGTTCTCATCTAACAAACTAGGACCCATGAGAATCTGGGTACCAAGCTTTTTATCATGTTTAGGTAATTAACGAACGAAGAGTCTATTACGTGTTGATTTACTCATCTCGCTCTATTATCTTTGACGGCTATTGGTTTCTATCACGTTGTTTCACATTCTGCAAATGTTTCGCCTATGACGTCGTTGCGGGAATCTTCTTGTCTCGGCATTTTGTTCTTCACTCTTGGAGTATTGGTATCATGGTGTGTCCGTTACTATTTCAAGATGAAGCATCCAAAACACAATTTTTATTAGCCTTCACGACTTGTGATGATTGGTGTGATCGATTAAGCATCTCGGATCTAACTCCCTTGATTTCTATTGCGTTGGAATGTTACTTGGCTACTTCGACATGTTTTGGACATACTTTTAAGATTTCTTCCATTACCCTCATGCCCACTCTTAAAGAAAAGCTGGACCTGAGATAAGTTTTCTTTTCAAAAACTTGCCAATATTACTTTATATTTTAGAATGCTTTAATTAGTATGTGAATATGATTTAACTTATAAGTTGCCATGCTTTTAGGTCATTAATACTAATATATGCATATATGATATTAGCATTATTAACCTTCTTGTTGTTTAGTCTATTATCATTTTTCTTAATCTTCTATGATCTATAGTAGAATACTTTCCACTTAAGCTATATGATCTTACTAGTTGCATAAATAGATGTATTATAATTGAGACTTGTTAGCAACTTGATATTATGATGTTCTTTGTATATATATATATATATATATATATATATATATATATATATATATATATATATATATATATATATATATATATATATATATATATATATATATATATATATATATACATGTCTATCTTGTATCCATGAATAATTTACTTTGCTCCTTTCTATCCCATTGCATTTAGATCATAAATATCTACCATCTCTCTTTCATATCTTTAGGTGTCATTAGAGATGATTATGTGTGACAATGGGCTTAATTGATTCTCTTGAGCATGATAAGCTTCCATTTCAAATCCTTCACTTGCAATTTCTTGATTATCATGATCAAAACATCATGTTTAAAACTTCTCTATTTTTGAATGAAAATCTTTTAAATATCTATATTATTTTTCTTGAAACAATTTACTTAACTAAAATTTCTTTCATAACCTTATTTTAATAAAAAACAAGATTGAAATTTTTTTTATTACACGTTATGAAACAAAATTCAATTTGTGTTATTGTAATGCACACTTGAATTTACTTCAAAACATTGTTGAATAAAACTAAAAATGTTTTGCTTAAAACACATTTGATTTTCTCACATGTGTCGTACACTTCTATTGGAAATGACATTCACAATTTAATCAAATCATTTCATAAGAATCATGGCTTGCCCATATGGATCTTGTTTGTAACAAGTCTTGAAGTCCATATAATCACATCCACCTATTTGTTACTTGTTAACAATCATCAATATGTTTGCTCTAGACTAAATGTTATCATCTTCATGTAGTTACACATTTAACTTATTTGCCTTATTGCCTCCTTAGTTGCATATCTTAATTGATAAATTAATAGATAGCATGATTATTAGAAATTAATTGCCTAATTTAATTATTTCTTTATCACTCTCTACATTCATGAATAGTATGCCCTATATTGCCTCAAAGAATTGAACTTAC
Organism: Artemisia argyi; assembly: GCA_030686995.1. NCBI lineage: Eukaryota > Viridiplantae > Streptophyta > Magnoliopsida > Asterales > Asteraceae > Artemisia > Artemisia argyi. Next base: position 71,415,727 of record CM060692.1, read on the forward strand.
TTGAATCCAAATCCAAAAAACACAACCTTTTTGAAAATTTTTTGCCAAAAACCCATTTCCGGCATACTGGGAATCACCAGATGGGCGGCCCCCTTAATTATATAAGGCGGCCCCCTTAATGATTAAGGGGACCGGCCCCTAATTAAGGGGACCGGCCATCTGATGGTCGGGGATACTGTTTTCTTTATCACTTTTTGACCCATTTCAGCCTATACTTCCCAAAATTCACAAACATATTTTGTCCCATGCTATCCCTCAAAATTTACCTTCCTAAACCACATTTCTCATACACTATAAATACCCTCTTCCCATCATTAATGCCATCACACCCAAACATGTCATCTCCCAACAACCAAAAACCTAAGATTTCAAGAACCGCAAGGATCTCCGTCAAACCCGTTTGGAGGAGGAAACTTGATTCTTGTCATAACTCAAGTGATGTTGTTCCAAGTCAACCAACTACTAAACCTCAAACCCACAATAATGACTCATCTCACAACCTATCACCCACTCATTCCCTCATTCATGCTTCTTCTTATGATGAGCATGCTCGATCCCAAAACAACAATCCCAATCTCTCGATCAATACTTCACATGTTGCTCATTCAACAAAAACACCACTCACTCATGGAGAACCTCTTCCACCCATTTCATGTTTTCATGACTACCCAAGCTCAACCATGTCTCCACCACCAAGAGTACCACCACCACATCCTACAACTTCACATGGCATTCCTATGTTGCATGTTCAAACCTTCACCCAAGACGACCATCATGTTCCACCATCATCACCTTCCTCCGAACACTTGAAGTTCGTTGAGGAGCTAAAAGAGGCTCATGAGCTTAGTGCTCTTTTAGCATTACATCTTGCTCAACGCAATTTGGATCCACCCCAATCAAGCTCACCATAATCACCACACAACATCAACCAAATTGAGAAGCATGTTAACAATTGCCCTTGTTTCATCTTCCTTCAACAACAAACCATTGCTTTGAATGAGCACTTCACTTGGATTGAGTATCTTCTTACAAGATCTCAACAAATACCATCACTTGAACAACATCAAAACCCTCAATCAACAAACCCTACTTCTAACTCACCACCTACAAGTTCCATATCTCCAAACTCACCAACATCTATGCAACCAAAAGCTTATCTCCACTAAACCACCGAGCATTTTATATGCTTATGTTTCTCATTTTCAAATAAAACTCTTCAACCATTTTGGGATTCAAAAAAGTTTAGTGACACTCCTTGTTAGCACAATAGGATGCTATACTTAGTCTTAGTATTCTATATATATGGCTTTTGTAACAATGATTATGGGTTGACATAATCATTTTCTATCAATGAATGACTTAATATGTGTTCCTAATTATCTTTTGCCATGCTTATTAATTGTTGGTATTATGATATATGTGTTTGCTTGTGCCATGCTTGTGCTTCTAATATTTTTCTTGCAAGAATTCCTATTCTCGAACCCTTGGTGCCCTCAAACGAGAGGGAGCATACATCAAGGGGGAGCTTCCTTTCTATTGGCTTAAACCTTTTTGATTTTACAAAAAGGGGGAGAAGTGAATATAAACTCACTAAATACTTGTCTAAAAATTAATTTTAGGATTTAATGAGTTTAGGTTTTGTAATCATCAAAAAGGGGGAGATTATTGATATAAATAAATGACTAAAAACGTTATTCTTATCTTTCGATATCTCTATGTTTTGATAATCACAAAACGAAAACTCATCAAACCAAAGATTATGACATAAACAAGTATTTAGTAGTAAATACTCATCTTTACCAATTAATCACTTAAGGTATGAATAAACAAAGTGTCTAATGTATTATAAGATCAAAGGAACACTTTTGTTAATCACTAGATATTTATAAAATGTCACAAAACATTTTATAACTTTTGTAAAACATTTTTGGCATTAAAAGAATATGTTTAAATCATTACAAATTTGTGAATTCAAATTTTCAACCAAAAATGGCAAATCTAATCCAGAAAAATTTCCCTCACAAAAGGACAAGAAAATACAACATTCAGGAGGGCGGCCCCCTTAATCATTAAGGGGACCGCCCCCTAATTAAGGGGACCGGCACGCTCCAGAACAGTATTTTATGGCCCTATAAATATTGGATCATTCCACATATTTTTCTCACCTTTTTGCACTATAAACTTTCTGATCTAAACATCCTTCTCTATCCTCTAAAAATCCTTTGATCTTATATACTTTGATCTTTGTTTCAAAGTGATTCAAGCCTCAACACTCAAGTGCAAAGAGAAGAATACTTCTATTAGAAGTATTACAACTTAGTATCATCTTGCTATCTAAGTTGTTTGTTTGTTTCATCTTGTTGATCTTTCATATTTTGGTGAATAAGGTGTATGTATTAGTTAGCTAGATTTAGTTGTAGAATCTAGAATTGTTGTAAGTGTGAAGTGGAACTTGAAGTGAAGAAGTAGTGTTGGATAGTAGTGAAGATAAGAGAGAGTAGCAATAGTGACTAGTAGTGAAGAAATTGAAGCTTCCAAGTGGAGAAGACTAGAAGAAATTAGTAGATTAAAGTTGTGAAGACTCTAGAGGCTTGAAGGTGCAAAGATATTATTGGTTTGAAGTTGTGAAGACATTGGTGCTTTGAAGTTGTGAAGTTGCAAGACATTGAAGTCGTGAAGTATTTTGTGAAGGCGTGAAGATACTTGTGGTGTGAAGAAGTATTGAAGAAGTAAAAGGTGTGAAGAAGTCGTGGTGTGATATTTGGTGTGAGATTGGTTCTAGCTACGATTAGAACTCGACATTTTGCTTTGTGTCGTTAATTGGTGTAAGCTTTTGGTGTGTACGGTTTTCTCCGCCATAAGGGAGGTTATTGACTTAGTGAAAAAAAACTCTCGAGTTCGGTTCTCGGGGAGTGGAGTAGGGCAAGGAAGGTGTCCATGTAGCCGAACCACTATAAATCCTTTGTCTCTCGGTTTGATCTTTCCATCTCTCACTTTTTACTTGTTTACTTACTTGCTTCTCGTACATTATTATAATTGTGTGTTGTGCATATATTGATTTCATATAAAGATCAAACTAGGTTCCATTTAAAACCCTAATTATACATTAGTAAAATATAAGTATATACAATTATTAAAACACATATACATATATAAATACTTACTTATAATTAAGTAGATATATGAAATGATAATTTCTATTCAACACTTTAAATAAGTAGTATCTATGTGATATAGGCAAATTAATTTGTATCTATACTTTAGCTTCAAAGGTTTTTGCTATTACCATTAATTCTTTGAAAGCAAACTTTTATTAAACGAAAAAGACGCAAAACTATTCAACCCCCCTTCTAGTTTTCCACAGTTTCCGTATGCATGCTTTATTTTTATTGTTGGTAGATCATGTTTCAAAAATAAAATGGTGAAAATACTTTATTTTGTCGTTTGACTTAGTCTTAACTTCATCCAAAGGTATTTCGCAAAAGATAAGTGTAAGGGGAAACCCCAAATATGTTTTTAAGAAACAAAATTGATCATGATTCTCCACAATATTAAATGGACATGTATATTCGTATTTGTTAGAGTCAAATGCTTGTATCGAGTCATAATTATGTTTTGCAGGATTTTCCAGGAAGTAAGGTATAAGTTTTTCCAGAAATTTTCCAGAAACTTAACGTAAAGATTTCTGCAGGTCACTTCTGACGGCGTCAGGAATTAATTCCTGACGGCGTCATGTGTAAAATTCTGGAAATTTTGCTAGTTTTGTTTTTCTAACGGAGTCTTAAAGTTTTTGTTAATTCATAAGTTTTATAAACTCCAGGAAATCTGCAAACATTCATTCCACAAGCATTATATCTTACATTGTTTTCTAGGATTTGTTAGTATATATAGATTGCCGCCGATTTTACGCGAGGTTGCCTTGTTTGTTTTCTCAGGTTTAACAGGTTATGTATGACAAGAAGATGATTTATATTCTGGAAGGGAAGCTTTGATTGTTCATTTTCTTGGAGGAAGATCTAACCTTGTTACCGCACTATCCACACCGAATGAATCAGAGGAGTATTTGATTCCATTCCTTTACCTATTTCACTTTTACATTCTTTAATTGAACATTGGGGACAATGTTCATCCTAAGTGTAAGGGGAGGGTAAATGATGATACCCTATAGGATACACTTTCACTTGAGTTTGTTTATTTGATGGTAGGTGTGTAATAAAACTATGAGAAATACTTGTTAGTGTAATTTTAGCGTCAAATTTAAAATTTTTTACAACATTTAGGAGTGAAACTTTAGCCTTAGCAAGCGTCTCATGGATAGGAGATTGTATGACTAGCACAAAACCGTACTATTCAGAAAAATTTTCCACCCAAATATGTGAGGTTCGCCTTTAGATTTGATAGGAAAAGCATTCATTATTAGTGCTTATGAGTGTACCGGTAGCATTTAGATTCTAGAACTTGCGTTAGTGACGCATCCCGAGACCGCTAGTAAGACTACATTCGTGTAGTAGGATTTACTACATGATAAGAGGCATTAGGATCACCCTTGTGTTAAACCCGTATCATAATTACTTGACCATTTAAGTCATATTACTTGGCTAGTAAAGTCAACTAATTTTTCCCACACCCTTAGCGTTGTACTCATTTTTAGTACACGAAACCCCTAGTACACCCCTCCGAGCCTATCTTTTCGTTTCTAACTTTAAGCATCTTACTTAAAGGAAGAATTTGTTAGAACCCACTTAAATGTACACCCAAATCGCCTTAGCCTTCCGTGTATGCACTCATCTTTAGTGCATTATTGTTACATGTTTAAACCCTTAGTTAATTATCTAATTGATTACATGGTTGCTAAGTCGAGTCATATCCTTGTACATATTGTTTTGAGACGATTGGGACTCATGGATAAAGTACTTATGTTATGGAGTAATGGGGAAGAACATCATATATTACTCCCATATATGCATTAATCTTAAAAGTACTCCAAGTGTTTTGATTATCTTAATTCGAGTAATTAGATTAGTTTATTGTAAAGTATGTAAAAATTCAAGTGTAAGGGGAATGTTCATTCCCTATAATGTATTATTTTGGATGGTAGGGTAAGAGTGTATGCAGCAAAAAAAAAATAATAAAATAAAAAAAATAAAAAAAAAATCGAAATAAAAAGAAAAAAAAACATATGGACTACCATCTCGTTTCATTCTATGTTTATTTTATGTTTCTGTTATTTTTTATTTATTAGCTTAAGTCGAGTCTAGTCTTGGCTTAGCAACGCCATATTGCACATGTAATTAACTAAGATGATTAACTCGCCACCAGTAAAGATTGCCTATATCCAACAAAACCGTGTTTTCCATATCCCTACACCTAACATTATAACCCTTTAAAAGACCTCTTTGATAGTTTATCCTAGGTGCTTACGCCATGTGGTGGAGGTTTGATCATTTCCCAAGCCTATGGTAATCTATTTTGCTATGACAGGTAGAGAGAGATGTTTTCCATTTTCATATTGTGATATATATACTTTATTACACCCGAGAGATGTGAGTATCTAAACACTATTTGTGAGGTACTAGTGTATGACCTCCGTGCTTGTCTTTGGTCTTTAGTGGAACGATTATTTGTTGTAATTACTTTTATATTAGTGTTAAATGACCCCTAACTTGTATTTTGACTAGAATAAAAGCACATTTGCTTGAGGACAAGCAAATATTGCCCTAAATCGTTCCTTTTGTGAGTTTAGGTACTTTTGGAGTGAATTCTGGAAAATGAAGCATTTTGGACGTTTTTGGAGCATAAAAGTGAAGAAAACGGCAAAGTCTTAATTTTCTTGCTAGGAACAGTACCTGACGGCGTCACAAGCTTCTTCATGACAGCGTCAAGAGTAATACAAGAGGTGAAAGTGGATAAAGTCCGTGACGGTCCAGAAAGATTTGTGCATTGGAGATGATGGCGTCACCCAAGGCCGTCACGTGTAAAATTAAAGAGTGATGGCCTAGAAAATTTCCTGAAGGCGTCACGTAGCCGTCACGTGTTAACTTGTCAAAACTTGCGCGCAAAGTAGCTAATATTGTTTTGGTCATAACTTTTGCATACGAACTCGGATTTAGGTGATTCAAAAGCCCACGCGAAGAGGACGAAGAAATCTACAATTTGGTGAAGAAAAATTGGTCATGACGCCGTCACTCTTTACGGGGTGACGCTGTCAAGCCTTGCCGACAGAAAACTTGCTTATAAATATAACATCATAACTTCACTTTTTGTAAGCCATAAACCCTAAGGTCAATTCTTGGGTTTAGGTAGGTGTTTTTCCAGCAACTTAGAGGGTTTCAATCACTCCATAAACATCATGTATTGGTTTGTTGATTCTATCTTAATCATGTTTTCCATTATCATTGTTGCTTGCTCTTCTTTGATGATGTTTTACTAATTCACCTTGTGTCTACTTATGTTTGTGTCAAACTTGTATATAATTGATTAGATCTTATTGATTCCTTGTTGATGTTTGTGTCTATCTTCGTCAATTAGGGTGTGACACTTCGATAGGTCTAGTTGATTTAGCTTATAATTCTTGATTCCTATTGTCTTTTGTTTGGTTGATTGTATTCGATGTTAGGCTTAAGAAAACTGGCAGACTTCCAATGGTGACATGATTGAACGTCTTAAGAAACATGAACCAATGCGTACTAGGTTATTATGGTGGTATTTAATGCATGAGTGAATTCTAATGATCCCATGTTAGGAGCTTCTTGCAGGCTCGACATAGGAGTGAAGTAGGAGCTTATAGAGTTGGGGAAGTACGTACGCCACCCCACGAATGGTATTAAGGAATACAACCCGTCAATTAAAACAAGGTGTGACAATTCAATAGGTAGAATTGGATAGCTAGTAAGGAGTAACATATCATAGGTAGACATGCTTCACATCCCTTGTAGAACCTTAGTTTAGTTTTCTTGCACATTAGTTTAATTAGTAGCTTTTGGGTTAGTTGATTAGCAACTAATTCTGCCCCTCCTTCCAATACCCAAGATTTTTACCTGCTTTTCATAAAATATAAAAACATAAAAAGAATCATCCTTCACCTTTAGACCTAGTTAGATTAATTTCAATCCTAACGACACTATTCCTGAGTTGAATGATCAATCCCCCGGTACTTGTCACTATACTATACTACAACGATCAGGTACACTGCCTGGTGGGGGTTGTAAGCTTCTCGAGATCCCTTGAGCGGTAAAACCTGTTGCGATTCCCACGCATCAGAAAGACTACCGAATTTTTGGCATGCATCGCAGTTTTCAACAACAGTATGAGCTTCTTTGAAAATTGTTGGCCAATAGAATCCAGCATCAAAAACTTTTTTAGCTTTGATGGTAGGACCGTAATGTCCCCCTGTTGGGCCATGATGGCATTCATCAAGTATTTTTCTTGTTTCTGCTCCAAAAACACATCTTCAGATCATTCCATCGGGACATATTTTGAAAAGAAAAGGTTCTTCCCAATAATAGTTTTTTAAATCCGAAAAGAATTTACTTCGTTGAGCATGAGTTAATCCTTTCTTGAGAATATTTCCACCAAAATAATTTGCAAAATCTGCAAACCACGGTATTTCCTCTTCATCAACTTTATCGATGGTCATAAGAGTTTCATCGGGAAAATAATCATCAATTTCGTCTTCCTTTAATTCTTCCAAATTTGGGTTCTCAAGACAAGACAAATGATCGGCAGCAAGATTTTCTGCTCCTTTCTTGTCTTTTATTTCGATATCGAATTCTTGGAGTAGTAAAATCCAGCGGATATGACGCGGTTTTGCATCTTGTTTGGCAAACAGATATTTGAGCGTTGAGTGCTTGGTGAAAACGATTGTTTTGGAAAGCACAAGATAAGATCTGAATTTGTCAACAGCAAAAACTACGGCTAACAATTCTTTCTCCGTAACCGTATAATTTTGTTGGGCATTGTTAAGTGTTTTGCTAGCGAAGTATATAGGACGAAAATGTTTTCCTTCATGTTGTCCTAAAACAGCTCCAACAGCAAAATCGATTGCGTCGCACATAAGTTCAAATGGTAGTGACCAATTAGGTGAAACCATAATCGGAGCACTAGTCAATTGACTCTTTAGTGTTTCAAAAGCTTTAATGCAATCTACATTCAAATCAAAAACATAATCTTTTTCAAGAAGTTTTGTCATAGGACGAGATATTTTGGAAAAATCCTTTATGAAACGACGGTAGAAACCGGCATGTCCTAAAAAACTTCTAACGGCTTTAACGTTAGTTGGAGGTGGTAATTTGGTGATAACGTCAATTTTTGCTTTATCAACCTCCATTCCTGAACTTGAGATTTTGTGTCCAAGCACAATTCCTTCGGTTACCATGAAATGGCATTTTTCCCAATTGAGAACAAGATGTGCAGCTTCACATCTTTCGAGCATTTTGTCTAGATTTGAAAGACAAGTTTCAAAAGAATCTCCAAATACTGAAAAAATCATCCATGAAAACTTCCTTAGATGTTTCAAGCATATCTTGGAATATAGCAATCATACACCTTTGAAAAGTGGCAGGTGCATTACAAAGACCAAAAGGCATACGCCGATAAGCGTAGGTTCCAAAAGGACATGTGAATGTGGTCTTTTCTTGATCAGAAGGATCAATGGGAATTTGGAAATACCCTGAAAAACCATCGAGGAAAAAAAAGTATTTGTTGCCTGCTAATCTTTCAAGCATTTGATCCATGAATGGAAGAGGAAAATGATCTTTCCTGGTGGCTTTGTTCAATTTTCTATAATCAATACATACTCGCCATCCAGTGCCTGTTCTAGTAGGAACTAATTCATTCTGTTCGTTGGTCACTACAGTCATTCCTCCATTCTTGGGAACACAATGAACAGGACTCACCCAAGGACTATCTTCAATGGGGTATATGATTCCAGCGTCAAGAAGTTTAATGATTTCTTTCTTGACAACTTCTCTCATGTTTGGATTGAGTCGACATTGTCTTTCAACAACAGGTTTAGCACCTTCTTCGAAATTGATTTTGTGTTTACAGAAATCAGGGCTAATTCACGGGATGTCAGAAGTTTTCAATGCAAATGCGCGTTTATGCTTCTTAAGAACTGAAATAAGTTTTTCTTTTTGATCATCCTTGAGCAACGAAGATATGACTACAGGAAGAAGTGAATTCTCCTCCAAGTAAGCATATTCAAGATTATTTGGAAGTAGTTTAAGCTCAAGATCGGTGGGTGGTTCTTGAAGAGATGTCTTGATCCTCATTTGATCATTAATGGTAATTTCTTCGAAATTCTCTTCAACTATTTCTCCTTCCTCAACTTCTTCATCATCTTCTTCAAATTTAACTTCCATAAATTCAGCGAACTCTTTAACAAGATTCGTTTCATTTATTTTCTCAGAAGTGGTTGTGAAAGGATCAGAATCGTCAAGTAATGCATCCAACTCTTCCTTAGTGACTTCATCGATTACATCGATGTTAAAACAAGTGTCATCACTGGTATATGGATATTTCATTGCTTTGTCGATTAGAAAGGTAATTCTATCTTCTCCAACTCCTAGATTGAGTTCTTTACCTTTAACTTTGATTATGGCATCAGTGGTGTTTAGGAAAGGTCTTCCTAAGATTAAAGGTACTTGTCTATCTTCCTCCATTTCTAAGATTACAAAATCCACGGGAAAGACAAATTTACCAACTTGGACAAGCATGTTTTCGGCAACCCCAGCAGGATATTGGTATGTGTGGTTGGCTAATTGAATACTCATCTTTGTAGGTTTCAAAGTATTGATGGAAAGTTTAGAATACAACGAATAGGGCATCAAATTAATACTTGCATCGAGATCGGCTAAAGCATCACATGTGATGTTGTTTCCTAACGTGCATGGGATTAGAAAACTTTCGGGATCTCCGAGTTTTGGTGGAATTTTGTTTTCAATAATGGCTGAACATTCTTCATTGAGGAAAGCAGCAGATATTTGCTCTAACTTATTTCTGTTATTAAGAAGTTCTTTCAAAAATTTCCCATATTTGGGCATTCCAGCTAGAACATCAATGAGGGGTATATTGAGTCTAACTTCTTTGATCATCTCAACAAACTTCTTATAACGTTCCTCTTTTTTCTCTTTTCTAAGAGCTTGTGGGTACGGAATTTTTGGAGTGTATGCTTTAATTGGTTGGTTTGTTTCTTTGGTTGGTGTTTCAGGAATATCTTGCTTTTTTGCTTCAGCTTCTTCTTCACTATCATCATCGATGATTTGAGTTTCATTGGGATTGGCTGGTGGATCATAAGAAACAACACTTCTTGTGAATACAGCATTGATATGCTCATTTCTGGTTTGTGGTGGACGATAAGTTTTGTCATTTGATCCAGAAGGCTTTGGCTTGGATTGGGTATTGCTTGGTAATGTCCCAGGTGGTCGTGAAGAAAATTGATCAGAGAGTCTACCAAATTTTTGTTCAAGATCCTGAATAGACGCTTGATGATTTTTTTGACCCTGCTCAACTTTGGTTTTGAGATTGAAAAATTGGGTTTTAACAAATTTATTTGTGGATCTTTGAGCAGTCACGAAATCTCGCATCATTTTTTCGAAATCAATTTCTTCTGGTTTTTTGTCAGAGTTTGGTGGAGTTGGATTGTTTACTCGTGATTGAGAATCACGGTTGTTATCCCTTTGGCGATCTTGCCAATTTCCAGAATTTCTTCCGTAATAATTACCATGAAAACCGCCTCCACGGTATCCTCCTTGGACATAATTGGCTTCCCCTTCTTTGGGTCCAACCATGGGTTGGTCGTCACATTCGGATGAAGTGTGATTACCTCCACAGTTGTTGCAACCTTCTCGCATTTCTTTCATTTCTCCTTTGATATCTTCATATTGCGAGTCGATTTTGGAAGTTAAGGCTTCCATTTTCTCCATGAGTTTAGAGGTATCGGAACTTTCGGCAAAAGCAAGGGTTTTTCGTAAGGGTTTGGTTTTGGAATCTTTTGACCAATCGAGTTTAAGGAGCACTCGATCTTCGAGCAATTGATATGCCTCGTTGGGAGTTTTGTAAAGAAAAATTCCTCCGGCATCAAGAATTCCTTGAGATGTTTCATCAAGTCCGTGGTAGAAGATTTGGATAATGGTTCCTCGTCCTAAACCATGTCCATGACAACTACGAAGTAAATCTTTCATACGAAGCCAAGCTTCGACATGAGATTCATTGGGGTTTTGTGTGAAAGCACGGATTTCTCCCATGAGACGATCAAACATGGCAGGTGGAAAGAATCGGCTTACAAAAGCTTGCCTCATCTCCTCCCAAGTATTGATAATTCCTGGGGTTAATTCGTTATACCACACTTTGGCATCTCCGGCGAGTGATGATGGGAAAAGTTTGAGTGTAATGGCATCGACATCGGTGTCGCCATATCGAAACATGCCGCAAATTTCTATGAATTCGGCAATGTGTTTGTGTGGATCGGCCCTCGAACGACCATCGAATTGACGGTCTTTGATCGTAGAAAGATGGTGTCCCTTCACGGTGAAGTTGTCACCAAGGTTAACAGCAACAATAGCAGCTCCAGGAGTGGGTGGTACGGTTCGGTTTGTGGCCCACATGGGTTGGTCATCGGCCATTGGAAATGGTTGATTGGTGAATGGGTTATAAACAACTAAGGCTTTGGAAAGGTTATCAAACGGCGGGTTTGGTACTTTTGGTACACGGTTGGTTGGTGGAACAAAATGTGTTCTTCTTCTTCTTAGTCTACGAATCAGACTTTCGGGATTGGAAAGAGGTGAAATTGGTTCTACTCTGGTTGATCGAGTGTTCATACAATTACCGAGTGAATCCCGGAAACTTTGGAACAAACGAGCAAAGAATGGAAACAATTTGAGAAATCAGAAAAAGTAACCGTTCGGTTAGAATGAATACCGAACGGTTGGATTGGAAAATTTTGAAATACCGATCGGTTGGAATGGATACCGATCGGTCAGATGGCTCGGATTCTTTTTTTTTTTTTAAGAAAATGAACTAGAAAAGAAATGGAACTTTAAAACTTACAGAAAACACAATCAAAATCCCCAACAACGGCGCCAAAAACTTGATGTGCTCACGGGGTGTACAAGTTTTAAATTTATAAACACGATTACTGGATATAGAAATAACACATACGAGCAAGTGAACTCGTTCGTTATAGCAAGATTGGGTTGGTAAGTCGGGATCGTTCGCAGGGATTTGTGAGTGAATCCAAGCATAAGTTTAAAAAGTAAATCTCTAACACTAGCGATAATGATTATAAGATACTTTAAATGATTAAAAACTACACTTGCTTAGACTAGTTAGCTACTCATAAGAAAAGCATGATTGTGATAACTTCCTTAACGTGTTGGTAATTAGAATTAGTTGGTGTTCTAATCTATTGTTTCTACAAGTTAAACCTTCGTCAAGATTTTAGTTTATAAAAACAAGCATTATGTTTAGACCAATCAATTCAAGGTTCATAAAGTTGAATTAACAACCTTAAACACAAAAATAGTTTCTTGTTTAATCAAATACTCTTAAGAAATGGTCAATACAAAAGGTAACCTAATCATAGACAACAAGGTTACAATTGATTATAAACTACTAAAACTTTTGACCAATTAGGCGTTTACAACCAATCCGATTTGATTAACAAAAAGTATTCTCATTACAATTATACCTTAGTTCCTTTGTTTAGTCAAGAATAATTATGGTGAAAAACAATCTTTCATAGACAAAAGATTATAACTAGTTGAATGATAACAACCCTTTCGGCCAATGATATTATAAGCAACTAGTTAAACTTGACTCAACAAATGTCACTATGAAACTTTAGTTTAATTGGGTTTTAGAATTGACTTGAAGTTGAATTAAAATATGTTATCACAATCATAAACTAATCATTAAGTAATTAACATCATCTAAGCAAATGCAAAAGGTTACTAGCCACTCATAGCAAACATGAACATAAACTCAGAATATTGAATATTAGAAATCATAATTAAAGTCTTACAAATGTTTGGAATATGATTACAAATGAGTAGGAAATGATTTCCTAAGTGTTGGTGTTGACTTCTTGAGAGTTTGACCTTCGGATGACTTTTTGGACTTCCAATGATTCCTGAACTTTTATGGACGAATTTGAAAACTTTGAGACTAGTAAAGAACTACTTGATGATCGCTTTGTTGTTGTATATTGATGGTGTAATAGTTGTGTTGAGTTGTGTTTACAAAGCCTCTATTTATACTACTCCTCAAGCCTAGGATCATTAATGCAGCAACTTGGCCTCCAAGGTGAATAGAAGGACCTAGAATACCAGAAAGAAGGGCCTAGAATCAGGTAGAATGAAGTAGAAAACTCTTTGCAAAACTTTTATGAACTGACCAACCGATCGGTATCGGGCGTTGACCGATCGGTTGGATGAGACCTCTGCGTCTAACAGGTCGGTTGGATTGATGACCGATCGGTTGCTTGTGACATTTTCTTCTAACCGGTTGGTTGGATTAATGACCGATCGGTTGGATGCGTTCTGACAGCTAAAACTTTATCTTTAACTTGGGTCTTCGTTCTTTGTCCAAACTTGATTATTCCTTGTCAACGAACTTTAGAATGATGAAAACTTGGATTCTTCTTTGTGAAATGCTTGAACGAATTGAATCTCGAGTTGGGAATGACAAATCCTTCATTTCCTTCACTTTTTCTTCCTTTTTCCTATTTTTGGCTACAAATGCTTGCAAACATACTTTGATACGATTATGTGACAAAAGCATATAAAAATAACCGAAAAACATACGAATAACGCCACTAGAAACATGCACAATTTGAGCGTTATCAAATCCTCCACACTTGAACTTTGCTTGCCCTCAAGCAAATCTAAAAATAAAATATAATCCACATGGTACTTCAAAGATGTTTTGGAAAAACGTGTTGCAAATCTTCCAAGTACAAGTACAAGTCAGATTCATCATTTTGAGCTTTAATGGTTGAAACATTGAGATGTTTGACAATACCCAAATGATTTTCTTTCTAGATAAACATTACTAATCACCTCACGAAAAAGGAATAAGATATAATTCACTCTAAACACTCATTTTTGGGTGAAGTATAAGAGAAATCACACTCATTGCTCAGTCGTGATTTAAATATTACCATAGGCTTGTACAAGAAACATAACTATACCATCAAGGCGTAAGCACCAAGTATTCATATCAAAGAGGGCTTTTATTCGGGTTTAAGGCTAAAAAGGGATAATAAGGACTTTCGTTCAACTATCTTATGTAAAACAGAATAGATCACTGGCGTGAATTCTTGTATCAAAACAACGGATGGTCACTAAGGATATCCTTAGATCGCTAGCGCGTTGTTATTTCCTCAAGAAATCGGATGGTCACTATATGTCATACACTTGATAATTTCACTTGAGTCAAGGGTAGGAATAAGACATGGGATAAATTTAGAGAGTGTAAATGATAAAGAATATACAAAATAGTCAAAGTCTACAAACCGAATGTTGCTAGCTATCTTGAACCACTATCATGTACTCTTAGAACTCCATTCTTAAGCGAACAATACTTAACACTATAGCTCATTGGCTATTTTATTCGTTATATATATATATATATATATATATATATATATATATATATATATATATATATATATATATATATATATATATATATATATATATATATTGAACATAACATGGACATAAAATCACTTGTCACCTGATGACTTATTCTCAACTTTGCTTTGATCACTACTTCCGGAATTACTACTTTCTTTATACTTCAAAATTTCCCACATAACATCCAAGTTGTCATATAGCTAGCAACCAACTAAGACTTGACTAAGGGTAAGGCTAGGCTAAAAAGTGTAAATCTTTTTGTATTTTTTTTTTAGATTTAATCAAAAGAAAAGATTGGCTCAGAAGGTGTAACTAGGGGTATCTAGCGTTAAAAATGAACGCTAACAAAAAGGGTTATGTTGGTGGTTAACTAGTCAATGAAACTACCTAAAAATTTATATGAAGGCTATTTGGGTTAGATCCTAAAATTGCCTCTTATCACATATGCATACTTATATCACACAAGAAATGTGATCTCACAATGGTCTCGAAATGATTTACAAGCACAAGTTCTAGAATAAATAAAATCACCGACACACTCATAACAAAAGATTTAAGCATCAAATAATGTATGCTTCATAAGAAATGGGCTCAAATCCTCACAATTTAGTGGAAAGGATTACAATATGTGCTAGCTAATGTTATCGATCCAGAATTGATTGCAATATTAATCGGGACACATCTCAAATTTCAAAAGTTACCATTTTTACCAGTTGATGGATCCAGTTATTCTAATATATTATCCTAAAAGCGTGAAAATAACTACATCATAAGGGCAACAAAATTTAAAATTAAGCTCGAAATTTACGGAATATTCTTATTTACCTATTCAACCCCCCCCCCCCCCCCCCCACACTTAAGTTAAGCATTGTCCTCAGTGTGATAAACGAACTTCAAAGTATGAAAATAGGGAAATAAGAAAATGAACCGTATTTTCCTTTGTGATTCTTTATTCCAAGTGTCCAAGTTTCTTCATTATTTCCTGTATCAATCTTAAAACAAACAAACCCAAGACTATATGTTTTATTAAAATTAGTGAAAATCTATGTTTAGGTTACATGTCTGAAATTCAAATTCCATTTTCAATTGTTTGAACAACTTTTGTTCAGTTTGATGTTATTGATGATGTGTCGAATTTAATGTTTCTCATGCACTTATTTGTTATGACTGTAAGATAAGTATGGTATTTCATTTGTTCAAAAAGTCAGTCTATGTTAAGAATTTAGAAATATTCAAGCTAACTAATATGCAATAGTTGGCTTGTATTCCATTGGTCCGAAGAGTTTTTCAATTTATTTTAAAATATTGGTAAGTTCAAAGGTAAGTATTATGCAATATTGGCTAGTATTCCATTGGTAAAAAGAATCTTTACATCAGGCTATTTATAAGACATTTATTTTGTAACCGGGCTTAGTTAGTGTTTGAAAGTTGGAAGGTTAAAAGCTAAGTAGAATGCAATATTGGCTGATATTTTATTAGTTCAAATATTGATAAATTGAGTCTATTATAAGTAACTGTATGAAGATCTTAAGAAAAAGAATAAGAGAAAAAGTTGTGAATATAATTGATAGAAATAAAATTGTTACAATGAAATTCTTATACTACTTATACTATTGCCTCTCTTGAACTCTACTTGATAGGTTAAGTTGATTGAATGAATAGCAATAACATTGCCTTGAAATATAGTCTTTGCCTTTCATATATATATGATATGTTGAAGATCAAAATCCATGTGTGGTAAACTAGAAGGGGGGGGGGGGGGGGTTGAACAGTTTTACGTCCGTTTTAAAATTTATAAAAACAAGTTTGTTTTAAAAACTTCGATTCGATCTTATGTGAACTCAAATCTTGAACAATATGAATAACTATATCTAAGTATGAACAATAATAATAATAATAATAATAATAATAATAATAATAATAATAATAATAATAATAATATAAACTAAGTATGTGAAATCAACACATACATAATATAAACAATTATAGCTATATACGAGAGATAAGTAAGTAAACGTTTATTTTATAATCATTAGTTATATTTTGTATGAAACTATACTTGATCGAAATGATCAATTATATGTATGTTACCTTTTTAGTTTGATTGTAAAAAACTTTGTTTTGTGAATGAAACTTTTGTTTGATCTTTAAGTAAAATCAATACTAGCACTATATGAGCAACTATATATATATATATATATATATATATATATATATATATATATATATATATATATATATATATATATATATATATATATATATATATATATATATATACGTCTACGTCTACAAAAGTAATAGCGAAATAAGCAAGATGATAAGTAAGATATCGAAAGATCTAACCGCGAGACAAAGGATTTATAGTGGTTCGGCTACAAGGACACCTTCCTTGCCCTACTCCACTCCTCGAGTCACCTACTCGAGAGTTTTCTTCACTATGTCAACAAGCTCCCTTATGGCGGAGAAAACCTTACACACCAATATACACACCACAACTTCGTCACAACTTATTCACACCTTCTACACAACTTCTTCACACCTAGTCACTACTTAATCACAACTCTACTTCTTCACAACTATCTATCTTCACAACTATCTACTTCACAACAATCTTCTTCACAACTATCTACCTCCCAACAATCTTCTTCACACCACTACTTATATCTCACTACTTCTATTCACAACTTCTACTCCTAGATCTATCTAGTTACACTACTATCACACCTTTACAATGAATGTACACAACAACTAGACTATATACACAAATCTACAATACTTCACAACTTGATGTTGAAGAAGTATTCTTCTCTTGCACTTTGAGAGATGAGAAGTGAGGGAATGAATCACTTGAAACAAGGATTAAAAATTATATGATCAAAGGGTTTTTAGGATGATGTTTAGAGAGATTTGGATCTGAAAATTTTCGTGCAAGAGGTGGAAAAAATTCCAGATTTAAGGTGGTATTCATAGGAAAAAATTTCTGACAGAATCTGACAGGGGAGCGTGGCCGGTCCCCTTAATTGTGTTCCGGCCCCCTTAAAATTAAGGGGGCCGCCCTTATAATTAAGGGGTCCGCCCAGACGAAAACTGCAGTTTTCTTGTCTTTTTCTGGGAAAAGTTTATTTGGTGAAAAACTAACTGATTTTGGTTAAAATTTTGAATTCATATATTTATTATGAATAAAACATTTTCCTTTATTACCAAAAATATTTTTCAAAAATATATAATAAGTTTAGTTAATTTTATAAACTTTGTATTATTTAAATAAACATCCCTTTGATCATAAAATGTATTAGTCACTTGTTTATTCATACCTTAAGTGATTATGTTGGATGAGATGATATGAACTTGCTTAAAACTTGTTTACGTATTAACTTTGCGTTTAATGTTCTTATATTTTGTGATCGTCAAAACTTAAAGATATCGAAAGATATTAATAACGTTTTTATACATTATTTATATCAACAATCTCCCCCTTTTTTGATGATTATAAAATCTAAACTCATTAAACTAAAAATTAATATATATGCAAGTTTTTAGTGTGAGTTTATATCACTTCTCCCCCTTTTTGTTAACATCAAAAAGGTTATCCCGACGAATGTATAGCTCCCCTTTGAAGTATACTCCCCCTCGTTTTGAGGTCATAAGAAATCGAGATATGGAATGCTTGCAAAAATATTTAGAGCACTAGCAATATATATATATATATATATATATATATATATATATATATATATATATATATATATATATATATATGCATGGAACAAATATAAGATAACTAACAAGAATAATTTAAATAGATTATGTTGAAAACATAATCATTAATACATAAGTATATATATATATATATATATATATATATATATATATATATATATATATATATATATATATATATATGCTTTTCTAGCAAATTACAATAGATAATACTAAGTTGCCAACTTGAGGTCTCTTGGACTTGCTTAGAACACAAAAGGTTTGAAATGATATTATTTTTGGAGATGGGAAACATGGTAGTTGGATTTAGGAAAGGTAGACTTTTGTGGGAATGGTTTTTGTAGAATTTGGAGAGTTTGGTGGTGAGTTTGGAGCGGAGAGATTTGCTTGAGGGTTGGTGTTTAGTGTTATGGATGATGTTGGAGAAGACCTAGTGAGGAGATACTCAATCCAAGTGAGGTGTTCATTTATGGCCATGTTTTGTTTTTGGAGAAAAATGCAACAAGAACAATTGTTGACATGATTCTCAAGATGGATCAAGTTGTTGAGTGGTGATGAGTTGGTGGATGAAGGTTGTTGATCCAAATTGCTTTAAGCAAGATGTAAAGCAAGAAGAGCACTAAGCTCATATGCTTCTTTAAGTTCTTCAACGAACTTTTCATGTTCGGAAGATGGTGGAGTTGGATTGTGATTATTGATTGTGGATTGAACATGGAACATAGGTTTCATGTATGGATGAGTTTTGATGGTTGTTGTTTAAAGATTGAGTATGTTCCTCACAAGGGTCATTTGGAAGAAATGAGTTGGGTGAATGTGGAATTTCATTAGTGAGGGTGATTGTGAGATTGTCTTGTTGAGACAAAAGAGAGGTTTCATTTGGGTTATCATGAATGGATGAGGATGAATGTATGGTAGAATGGGATGTTTCATGAGTGGAGGATGTTTTGTATAGTGGATTGGTAGTTTGACCAAAGTGTGAGGATGAGTGAGGTAAGTAATTTGAGTATGGTGAGGAAGGTGTGTGATGCAAATTGCATTGTGCAAGGTGCATAGTATTGAGATCACGAAGATCACGGAGTTGGTCAAGTTCTTCACGAAACTTCAAGGTTTACAAGGAAGATGATGATGAAGGAATTTTATAATGTTGGTGGAAAAGAGAGTGAGGTGTAATATTGATTATTGTTTGGAGGTTGATATTTTTCAATAAAAGGATTGTTTCGAGGAGATAGATGAAATGTGGGTATGTAGATGGGAGCATAGGTAGATGCTTGACCATTATGAGGATTGAGAAAAGGGTTCTTTTGAGTGAGCTTGAGGGTTATGTGTATAGTTGGAGATATAGGAGGAATTTGGTGTTGGATGTTTGACAACATCATTTGGTTCGATGGGCTTTTTACGGAAGGATAATATGTGTTGTATTGGCTAGGTAAAATGTGTTTGTGTATTTGGGAAGTGGAGAATCAAAATAGGGTGAAATGGGCTAAAGAGCAGAAAGCAATTTGTGAGCCTCGTGCTTCACGTGGTCGGCCCCCTTAATCATAGGCCGGTCCCCTTAATTTTAAGGGGGCCGCCCTTGATCTTTAAGGGGGCCGCCCAGGGCCAGGTTCACAGAATGCCAGAGAAGTGTTTTTGGCAAGAGATTTTCAGAGAGGGGTTTGTTTAGAGGTTTGGTTTTAGGCAAGTCCAACTCTTTAGGCAACAAGGCAAGTAGTATCTTAATGAAATATGCATGAAAAGTATATAGGCAAGCAAGTAAGCACATAAAATAGTCATAACTAAGCATGCATGCATAACCAATAAGACAAATAAGCAATTTAGCAAATCATTCAACCTAAAACTCCTATCTTAGTGTAAGGCAACTAGTTAGTGATAAACTAGTGATGGAACAAATGTGATAGTGTAATTCTTGGTTTTGTTCTAGTGTATGCCTATATGAAACAATTATTGAGTTAAGATCGTTTCGACTCCTAAGCAAATATTCCTAAGAAAAGATCCTTGTTCTCCTTGATTTAGCTTTGCTCACTTCTAAATGTCATGTATATGTATATATTGGATTATATATATATAGACAACGAGAGTGAGACTATTGTGAATGATTTGAGAAAAACGTTTTTATCATTATTCAACAATGAGTATTCTAAACGTGAGAATAATTTCCAAATGAATTGAGATTTTATTTGAGAATATTTATCCAAAACAAAATATCTCAATTCTTGATTTTGTGCAAAATAGAATTCTAGACTAAGATTTGAGAAGAAAGAAAACTTAAAATTTTATGCTCAGATAGCCGGCCCCCTTAAAGTGAGGCCGGTCCCCTTAATTTTAAGGGGGCCGCCCTTATAAATTAAGGGGTCCGCCCATCTGACAAAGAAAAATTTTCAGAACTTTGATTTTTCAGAAGATGTTAAGTATTACAAGAATTTAATCAATTTGCTCCATCATTCCCAATCCTAAACGAAAGTAGTTAAGTAAATCACGCTTAAGAGGCTTAGTGACTATATTGGCAATGTTACCTTCCGAAGCTACCTTCTCCATTTTTATATTTTCTTTTTGTATAATGTCCCTAAGAAAGTGATGACGTATTTCTATAGCACCTTTGTTATTGCACATAATAGGAATATTTTCTAACCTAATGCCATAGTCTTCGAGAGCTTGTTTCATCCATAGTTTTCTTACGCGAGGGATCTAGTCTTACTTCTATATTAACGATTAATCCACTTAACTCATTGCACTTCATCACCATGAGTTTTCTACTAGTGGACATAGAAGATTTCCATTTTCTATGTTGTTCGACAACGAACAATTTTATTATAATCCTAGGAAAGCCAACTAAGAGGGGTTCATAATGCGTGAGTAAGTAAGTATAACTAGCTATATAACTAAGCATTAACCTAACTAGTTGTTAATCTAAGAATATAAATTTTAACGATGAACTTAAAAGAAACGTGTACCTTTTAGTCTTCAATAAATTTTCTTCAAACACTTCAAGATGCCATGTTGACTAGATGAGATACCAATATTTTCCAAAAGTGACAACTTAGCCACTTGGTTCCCATGGTCTCATTGGTCCAAAGTTATTTGAACCAAACATGGTTTGCAATTGACTAGGATGCATGTATGGTGGAAGTATTCCCCATGGACTAAAGCTTGGTTGATATGGATAAATCCACATTGGATGACTATTATTAGAAAAGTTTTGTCTACCTTGATTTCTCCTATGTTGAGGGGTTTTAGACCGAGGATGAGGATTATTTGGTCTATTTGGAGGTGGAGTTTTAGATCTTAATTTTAGTTTAGAAAATCCTGTTTTGGCTTTTAATGATGGTTTATAAAAACTTTTTACTTCCTCATCACTCGTAATAGGTATTTTTCTATCTTTTATAGGTACATACTTAGGTTTTGAGTCTAATGGTTTTTGTTTACTAGATTCACATTCAAACTTTTCATTTTTATTTTCACTAGTTGAAACATTAGTTAAGTCGAATTCTAGACCGGTTTTATCTCCCAAAGTTTCTTGAACACTTATTATTTTCTTAAGTGAATTACTACTATTTTTGAACTTGTCAAGTTTGAAAATTTCATCTTTAAGTTTTTCGTTTTCATTTTTGACCTCTATGCATGTTTTACATTCTATAAAAACTTCTTTTCCTTTTTCCAAATGTTGTAGTTTAATTTTTAATTCGAATACTTCATTTTCTAATAGATTATTAATATGTTTTAGTGACTTATTTTTAGCTATAACATTTTGACCTAATTTGTATAACCTATTATATTCACTATCTAGGTCTTTTTCGTCTAATGATAAATTTTCATCACTAAAGTATTCGGTTTCGGAACGTACCTCGCTTGATGTCTTAGCCATAAGACACTTCTCCTCTTTTGTGATTTCTTTCCCATCGTCATCGCTATCACTCCAAGCTCCTCCAACAAATGCTCTTTGATTTTGATCTCTTGTCATCATTGGACATTTTCCAATGAGGTGATTCGGATCACCACACTTGAAACACTTTCTCTCATTCTTGCTATACTTGTCATCATTATTCTTTTGAGGTGCTCTCCTTTCATCGTGTGGTTGTCTAACGAATCTTCCTCGCCTTTTGAAGAATTTCTTGAAATCTCTTACGGCCATGGCATATTCTTCGTCATCACTTTCGGAAGATGAGCTATCTTCGTTGTTGGATTCCTTTCTAGCTTTCAAGGCGATTGACTTGCTTTGCTCTCGTTTTCCTTTAACCATTTCGGAGTCCTTCTTTATAATTGCTTCGTAGACTTTCAAATTTCTAATTAATTCATCAAGTTGCAACGTTGACAAATTCTTTGATTCTTCAATAGCCGTCACTTTAGCTCGCCATTTTGGGTGAAGAGCTCTAAGAAACTTCGTAACAGAATTCTTACTAGAAAAATTCTCATCAAGTGCTTTTAAACTTGTGATGATAGTGTTAAATCTAGCGAAAGCATTATCAATTGATTCCTCTTCCGGAATCGTGAATTGCTCATATTGTTGAACAAGTAGATCTATTTTATTATCTTTGACTTGATTATTACCTTGGTGAGTTATTAATAAAGAGTTCCAAATTTCTTTTGCGGTTTCACACATAAAGATCCTTTCGTACTCTTTACGTGGTAGCGCATTATAAATAACCATTTTTGCTTCATTATTTTTAGCAAGTTTTCTTTTTAAATCATCATTTTGTTTTTCAAAAGGTACGATTTCATCTTTCTTTCTTTCGGGGTTATTTTGAATAGGTAAAAAATCACCATTGGTAATAACATGCCAAAGATCTAGATCTTTTGATTTCACATAAGTTTCGAATCGATTTTTCCAATATAAAAATCCATTACTTTCAAATAGCGGTGGTCTTTGCATAGATTGTCCTTCTAAATATTTTTCAGATTCCATAGATCGTTACAAGTTTTAAAATACAATATATTTTAAAGATCTTGCAAAACCTGGCTCTGATACCAATTGTGGTAAACTAGAAGGGGGGGTTGAATAGTTTTACGTTCGTTTTAAAATTTATAAAAACAAGTTTGTTTTAAAAACTTCGATTCGATCTTATGTGAACTCAAATCTTGAACAATATGAACAACTATATCTAAGTATGAACAATAATAATAATATAAACTAAGTATGTGAAATCAACACATGCATAATATAAACAATTATAGCTATATACGAGAGATAAGTAAGTAAACGTTTATTTTATAATCCTTAGTTATATTTTGTATGAAAACTATACTTGATCGAAATGATCAATTATATGTATGTTACATTTTTAGTTTGATTGTAAAAAACTTTGTTTTGTGAATGAAACTTTTGTTTGATCTTTAAGTAAAATCAATACTAGCACTATATGAGCAACTATATATATATATATATATACGTCTACGTCTACAAAAGTAATAGCGAAATAAGCAAGATGATAAGTAAGATATGGAAAGATCTAACCGCGAGACAAAGGATTTATAGTGGTTCAGCTATAAGGACACCTTCCTTGCCCTACTCCACTCCTCGCGTCACCTACTCGAGAATTTTCTTCACTATGTCAACAAGCTCCCTTATGGCGGAGAAAACCTTACACACCAATATACACACCACAACTTCGTCACAACTTATTCACACCTTCTACACAACTTCTTTACACCTAGTCACTACTTAATCACAACTCTACTTCTTCACAACTATCTATCTTCACAACTATCTACTTCACAACAATCTTCTTCACAACTATCTACCTCCCAACAATCTTCTTCACACCACTACTTATATCTCACTACTTCTATTCACAACTTCTACTCCTAGATCTATCTAGTTACACTACTATCACACATTTACAATGAATGTACACAACAACTAGACTATATACACAAATCTACAATACTTCACAACTTGATGTTGAAGAAGTATTCTTCTCTTGCACTTTGAGAGATGAGAAGTGAGGGAATGAATCACTTGAAACAAGGATTAACAATTATATGATCAAAGGGTTTTTAGGAGGATGTTTAGAGAGATTTGGATTTGAAAATTTTCGTAAAAGAGGTGGGAAAAATTCCAGATTTAAGGTGGTATTTATAGGGAGAAATTTCTGACAGAATCTGACAAGGGAGCGTGGCCGGTCCCCTTAATTGTGTGTCGGCCCCCCTTAAAATTAAGGGGGCCACCCTTATAGTTAAGGGGGCCGCCCAGACGAAAACTGCAGTTTTCTTGTCTTTTTCTGGGGAAAGTTTAATTGGTGTAAAACTAACTGATTTTGGTTAAAATTTTGAATTCATATATTTATTATGAATAAAACATTCTCCTTTATTACCAAAAATGTTTTTCAAAAATATATAATAAGTTTATTTAATTTTATAAACTTTGTATTATTTAAATAAACATCCCTTTGATCATAAAATGTATTAGTCACTTGTTTATTCATACCTTAAGTGATTATGTTGGATGAGATGATATAAACTTGCTTAAAACTTGTTTACGTATTAACTTTGCGTTTAATGTTCTTATATTTTGTGATCGTCAAAACTTAAAGATATCGAAAGATATTAATAACGTTTTTATACATTATTTATATCAACACCATGGTTGGATTAGATGGCTACAAATTGGGCTGATGGATATAGAAGGATGATCTTGCTGAATCAGTGTTAGATGATTAATGTTTAACACAATCTATTCATTGTTCATATAGAAGACGTAGCATAAATTATAAAACAAAATTCAGATGACATTAATTTTTATAAAAAACCAAACAAAACATAGGTTTCTCATACGGAACAAATAAACCATGCTACAAAATAGTGCATTCTTATTTTTTTTTCTTTCCTAAGCTGCTGCTATTCAGCAAAACTTAAGATGATGTTATGATTCAATAAAGACACCAATTTCAAGCCTTGTGTCTTCAACTGCTTATTCAGGTTCATAGTCGCTCACATCGTCTTTGCAAAAGTTAAAAAAAAGACATTCATTTCAATATTTGTAGCAATATCAAATTAGTAGTAAAACTTTGGTTGGGATATTACCGCTTTGTTTTCTTTTTGGTTACAACCTCGGAATCACAATTATCATATTCCAGTGCCTCATTTCCAATAGGGCCTATTGCACTTTCGACCTCGGCATCAGAGTTATCATACTCCGGCAACTCACTTCCAAAAGGGCCTATTCCAGTTTCTAAGTCCACAATAGCAATGCTGTAATAAGACAATGACAAAAGGCAAGTTAGAACACCCATACTAATAAATATGATATAATTATGTTAATATTATCTATTATTTAAAAATGCTAGAACTATCGGAGGCTAACCTTTTCTTTGTTTCATCCTCTAAAATTATAGATGGAATGTACAATGTCGAAGCTTTGATCAATCTTTTCCGCTTAGGCTTCACAGATTCAAAATCGTTGAGAATGTTTACACCGACGTCTGTGATGAATTCAAAAACATCTGAAAGGTATTCATCTACTTAAAATCATACATATTATTCAATCTGTGAAAGAAAATTCAGTGTAAATTGAACATTACCAATCAAGTAATTCTCATCCATAGCTTGCAGATCATCAAATGGCAAGAGATCAAAAAGGATGCCTCACAAAACCATCTGACTTCACCGAAGATATTCTAGCAGTGGTGTCACCATGAAATTGAATGATGTAAGCACTATTTCCAATAATCGGATATTCTTCTGTATTTGGAATTACAGCAAAATCATTAATGGTATAGATGTTGCCCTCTTTCAACCTATTTACAAAGCTGCGTGTTGTCTTGGACATGGCAGTGCAATGCATTATATTACCCTGGACCAAAATTCGAATGTAATTGTTAGCTTATACATAGAAGAATCATACATACATGTTTCATTTACTTTCAGGAAAAGTACCTTGGAATCAGATATGAGAAAATCAGTACTTAAATAGCGGCCAATAACATCATTGATGTCCCATTTTTTGCACACCATGGCAACAATGGGACCTGTTACATTAAGATCAAGCTGGTCAAGGAACACTTGGGATTCAGCCTGCGCAACTGCTTTTGACATAGTGTATGCTTTCACTGAGAGGGTGAACTGGGGTGAATGTAAGAGTGTAGGCACACCTTATTTATAGGCTTTCGAAGCCTTTGGGTTGTAATCTTTGTAACTGCATAGCTCCATGATTTGTATTCCATTATTAATGAGGAATAAGAGGCACAATTATGAAGCATGTATAACTACATGATGGTTTGTGTACCTGTAATTGATGTGAGTTTTGTAACTCTAACATGGTTCTTATTCGTATTCCTTAAACATTCAATTGCAGCAAATAAAAATACATTAAGTGAGAATTGCATCAAGCTCAACTCGAATCACTAATTCCACACCTACGTACCTACCATGAAGCATGAAAATTAAATGAACGTACTTACGCATGAAGCCTCCACATTTATAAGGAGACTGAATCTTTTTATAGATATAGATAAGATAGATTAAATAAATACGAGTACAAATATAAATTTATAAAGAAGTAGATGTTTATAATATATGATGTGACATAAGATAATAAGTCCATACATACAAGATGCTAGAAGTCACTACCTCATACCATCATAATAAACTGGATAATGGGAAAAATGATAAAAGTGTCAAAAAAAATTTGTCACCGCCACTTTTTTGTTGATCGCAGTGGGCTTCAAAGCTCACGCGTGAGACAAAAACCACGTGCCACCACCATTATGACGCTCTAATAGTCATGCGTTTGGATAGCAAAAAACACTGCATCTGGTCACAACCGAGAACCTTTTTCTTTCCGCACATGAGTGAATGATTCGTGTCTAAAACCAATTTATATATATATATATATATATATATATATATATATATATATATATATATATATATATATATATATATATATATATATATATATATATATATATCCAAAAGATTTGCAAGAAATACAAATCATGAGTTCGTTTTTCCGTGTGAAGGATGAATGGAATCGTGGTTAACGATTCATGAAATCGTGTCGTGAAAAGTGAAAAAAGTGGAATTTTGTGATTTAAAAAACTAAAATATTAATTAGAAACAAGAAATTATGCAGTAGGTACAAGCTACTTATGCACAAATATCTAAAAACGTAAAACGAATTATCAAACGTGAATTTAAACGTAACATTACGAACTAAAAAGTGAAATTTGATTAAAAAAGCTCCTAAAAATGTGAAATAATTTTCTAAAAATCTTAAACAAATAAAAATAATTTTGAGAAAAACAAAAAATATTTTTTTTTAACTTTTTATTTATTTTCTATTTTTGATTTATTAAAAATGATTAAAAATAAAAGTAAATGTAAAAGTAATTTTAAAAAATTCAAAATTAATTTTGAAAAATCTAAAATAACTAAAAACAATTTTCTAAAATATTTCTGGATTTTTTAAAGCTTTTTCTGATATTTTATTGATTTTTATTTATTTAAAAAGTATTAAAAATGATTAAAAACTAAAATAAAATAAGAAAAATAGCAAATGAACTCAGAAAAATATGAAATTTTTAGGAATATTCTAAAATTATATTTGAAATTTAAGAAAAATAAAAGAAATGTGAAAATAAGCTAAGAAAGTGCTTATGTGTGAAAAGCAGCTTATGACAAGTGCTTATTGATAAGCACTTGTCACCAAACTTTATGAAACTTTCACAGAAGGTGTCTTATACTCAAAAAAGCTCACACAAGCAATTATCACACCAAATTCAATCCAGAAAACTCAAATGAACAAATAAGCAGTTTTGAATAAGCCAAACAATAAGCATAATCAAACCAAAATAAGCCAGATGATCAGGTACAATGAAAAACACTTTAGTAATCTCAATTGAACTCAAATCAATCACTAAAACTCAGATTTCAAACTAATAAGCACTAATGCAGTCCTTAATTTTAATCAGCTTATAGGTTCTAAACACCTAACTTGGAGGCACTATTAAGCAGTTCCAATAAGCTCCCAATTGCAAACTTATGGGGGCAAAATCAAACTAGCACTATTGAGAACCTTAAAATCTGAAAAGCCCTATGAGTAACTATCAATTGCTGCCTTAATTGGACCCTAGTTCAGGTGCCTGTTGATCACACTTAGGTTGCAACAGTTGACTAAATAATTGCAAATGAATTTTGACCAAATTGAATTTCTGCTTATCAAATCTTCTCCTAAATGTTATATAAAGCTAATGCTAAACTAGATTCAACTAACTTTCACTAATTTGCACTTATCAACTAAATTTCACTAACTAATTATACTAATTAAAGCAGTTAACTAAATTATAAACCTAAGTTTGACTATTTCAATATTAACTTACTGATTTTATGCTTTGTAAATTCTATACTAACCTAATGTGAGCTATTGTTGCAAAGTTAACAACACTATTCCTACAACTACTCCTAAAAGTAGACTGATCCAAACACCCCTATAACTATGCAATTACATTGGCACACTGAGATTCAAGCTATCAATCACAAAACTATATAACAAACTAACTGAGATATCACTATTAGAAGCTAAATAAATAGCAATTTGCAATAAACAACTACTAAAACTCAGAAACAAAGATCCAACGGTAACATGCAATCAATTAAGCTAAACATAAAATCAAATAAAACAATCTATAGAACAAATGCTAATTATCAACTAATACTACTGAAAATAACAGCAGAAACAAACAATAACCTTCAATCTACCAGATCTAATCTATTTATACTATGAAATTCAATATAAAGCTAAAATGGAATTGAGATCTTACAAATTCAACCTTAGCTTAACAGAGGTAAAACTTTTGTATGAGGCCTATCTTTAGATAGGCTCAAACTATACCTCTGCAACCATAATCACCTCTCACTACAAAAAAAAGGCCATTTAGTGGCATACACTTTCAATGGCACAATTCTCATGTGTCGCTATAATACGTTTTAATGACACTTCATATGTGCCACTAAAGAAAATATATGTTTTAGTGGCCATTTACATCTTGTGCCATAACAACACCAACTTATTAATAGCATATATTTTAATAGGTTAATAACTAGTGTCACATACATATGTTATTTGCTCCCTTTTAATAAAATTTATCTTACTTTAATGTGCCACCGTAGATAACTTAAAATTTTCATTGGGCGAGCCTTTTTTTAAACATTCCCTCCCGTATTATTCTTTCAATTTTGAAATCCCTCTTTTAGTCTATCTTTTTAGGCATTTTATCCCCAATTTCATTATCATCAACCTTTAGATATCTTTAGTGGTCTCTCTCAAACACAACCTCTGAAGGTTTTAATGCCACTAATCTCGTTGCTCAATTACAACCATAAATATATCAGGTTTTTTTCAATCTTGTTCAGGTAATTCTATGAATTTTTTAATGGTTTGGCATAAACAATTTCACTATGTCATGGCTTGATTGTTGTTTCGTAATTACACTCAAATTCAAGAATGTAATATGTATTATTATATCAACGTTGATTATAGTCATGTTTGAATTTTATATTATCATATGATTATATGGTTTTGTGTGGAAACCAAAAAGGTTAGTCTCGATTTACTTCTTTATTCATTTAATTATGTTTTGGATGTCTTTTATAGAAGCAATCAAATCTTTGTAGGCATAAGCGGCTTATAGGAACTGTTAAGGCGATAAACTATAATACTTGGTGAAACATGAAACTGAAATACCTACGAGACTACGAGTTTAACTATGGACTAAATGTATGTGCTTATTATGATAATAAGATGATGTTTGTATCATATGCCCTTTTCTTTATTTATGATGATGATGATTGATGAAGAATGTTAGAGGACTTATTATGATTTCATTTACTTACACATTTGTGTACATACCAAGTCTTATCTCGACCACTTATGTGATGAATAGCCTCTTTTTTAGAGACATTTAATTGGTATTGTTTATCAACTCTTTGAAGGTACGTACTATCATGCCTTTTAGAGATTTTGAAGGCCCAAAACACACTTTGAACAAGTTTTGGTCCATTGACAACAACATATTTTACCTATTATTTAAAGTTTACAAATTTGACTCCCAAAAGTATATAAGTTGTATGTACCACATTTGTTAAGTATTTTTACTTGAAGTCTATTATTAAAGAGGTGAAATGTTGTTTTTCTTGACAAAAAACCTATTTGTGAATGTGTGTACGCAGGTTACATGTCGTCGTGGAGTGGCCATTTTTGAATAACAACGGTAAATCAATTTGGACAGAAAACAAAAATTCAGAAAGTATTTGGTGTTTATAGTTGTGTGTATGCAGGTTATCATATTTTTGCCGTTTTTCCCCAAAGATATTGCTTTAATTGATGAGTGCAGCATGGTATTGTGTTAGAGGTTTGGTTTTACTAATCTTTATTTGAAAGTAATAATTCATAATCAGTGTCAAACTAGAGTTGGACCCAAATTTTTGTCAACTGATTCTTATGTTATTGATTTGGTACTTACCTAACTAAATACCTTATCTTTTTCTAGATAACAGAACATGAGAGGGCAATTGGTAATATTAGAGGTATTAAGATATGTGTTGTGTTTATATTTGTCACTTTTTTTGGCTTGCATATCTTGATTAGTGCAGTGTTGTTTTTCTTGTGTCTAATATAAAGTGCATTGTTTCTCTTCTTTATTGGTTGCAGATTTGCCTTGAAGATGGATGAGGACATTCAATATCTTTGACAAGATGTGGTCACTTATGAAGTTGTAGGATTGTTATTTGTTATCTTAGTCTAACACTTAGAGTTCTTTTTTGTAATCTGAATTTGATATTCCTTTCCTGTATATCATAAAACTTTGTTGGATGATTGTAATGTAATAAAATTGTTGTATTTGTTTTCTATGGCTGAAAGTAATTTTCTTAATGATCAAATTGCTCTAGAAACTAAAAAATGTTATGGTGTCACAAAGCTATTGTCGAAATTTGTTGTGGTGGCACAAAATGTTTGCCGCTAAAAATTGGTTGTTGTTTGTAGCTACATGCATCTAGTGACATAAATTATGTGCCATAAAATCCTTTAAGTTTTATGTGATAGAAGTATAAGTGCCACTAAAGCTCAAAAAGGTTGCAACAACACATTGAAAAAGTGACACTAAATCCCTTTAGTGACAGCGCACTTAGTGACACTTATTTTTTCTGCCACTGATTCCCAGAAAGACCTTTAGTGGCACTTGTTTCAATCTTTAGTGGCACTTTTTGTGTGTCCCTAAATGTCATATTTTTGTAGTGTCTGATTAACCCATATTCTTCATAAACCCTCTCCTTTGACTTTCGTTGACTGCTTGAGCATTTGAGAAACTGCTTCTGAATGAACTTTAACTACACTACTGAGCTTGTAGGACTAATGTGAGCTATTTTCAAACTGATTTAAGTAAATTTAAACATAATTTTTGTATTTTTTTTTTTTTTTTTTTTCTGATTTTTATGTTTTTATACTTTTGAAAACAAGTGAAAGTAAATTTACTTTTAGAAAAGCTTTAACTAGCTTCTTGTGAAGCTGAATGAAACAGTAACAAGGACTTTTGAGATATTGATTTTACTAAAAAGCTACTTAATAGTGAACAAGTATTTATGAAAACTGAATTGAAATTTTATTAAATCTACTAAACGATTACAAAAGATTGAATGAGAATAGAAGTCTAACAAACTAAGCTATCATTTTGGCATGGTAACAGTACACTACAACTACATGAGAAATAAGCTAGATTAAGCCTCTATTTATAGCCGTGAAGAGAGTTGGGAGTGAGGATGTCCACGCTGGCAATCCGTGTAAGGTTGTGCTTTCTCTAAGCCAATCTTAAGCCGTTCAATCCATTCCCAATCATTGCAAATGATTTAGACCGTTTGATCATTCCTGATGAGTTGTTCCTTCTAATAGAATGCTGCCACGTAGCCCATGCGTGTGCTACTTTGCCCTGACAAGCTCTGACATGATCTGACACCTTCTAGAAGCCTTTGATTTGCCTTAATTGCTCTAAGATTGGTGGACGAGGTAATTGTAAAACTGGGTTGGGGTAAATTGGGGGGCGGGAAAGGTGGGTAATTGTTTTTTTTTATTATTTGTTTGACCCGTGTTAGTGATAGTGTTGACCGAGGGGTTGTGGGCCGGGTTTTTATTTAAGGGAATTGGGCTTTGGTTTAATTTCTTGGACTTGGATTTATAATAGACTAGGCTTAGTTTTGGACTTGGACTTTTGTATTTTTGGCTTATATTAGTATTTAGATCCGGATTAATTACAAGGACCAAATGTGAAGTTTTCTGAAACTTCAAGGGCCACAAATGCCATTCTTCATAAATGTATCCAAGGACTTTTCTTGTCATTCTTGAAAAGATGAAGGGCTAGAGTTGATCATTCTACAAATTATTCTTCAAGGACCAAAATTGTCAAACTCTGAAACTCTAGGGACCAATCTTGTAATTTTTTCAAACTTTCACAAAAGGGTCAATCTTGTCAATTCTCCAAACTTTAAGGACTTCTTTGGACTTTGTAAGCTCAGCTTTGACTTTTTTTTTACTCTTTTCCATTCTCGTGCCCGATTTTGTCGTTTTCTCGTTATTTTTCGTCCTTTTCATAAATATCCATTCTTGCACATTCACAATTACAAAAACACACTTTCTTTGGCAATTTATGTTAGTTTTTGGATTATTTGGTCTAAATTTGGACAAGAAAAGGTGAGTGAATAAACACTCACCAGTGAACGTTACGAGTGTGGGAGTGATGAGTGGGTGAGAAGAAAGGAGATAGTATGACACTATGACGCCAACAATCAAAATGCTATAAGTCACCGACTCATATCATCATAATAAACCGGCTAATCGGCAAATGATAAAAGTATCAAAAATTATTTGTCATTGCCACTTTTTTTCTAACCCAATGGGCTTCCAAACTCACGCGTGAGACAAAAACCACGTGCCACCACCATTACGATGCTCTAACAATCACGTGCGTGGATGACCAAAAAATACCATATTTAGTCACCACCGGGGACCTTTCTCTTTCCGCTCATGAGTGAACGTCACGATCACGAGTGTGTGAGTGATGGCTGATGAGTGAGTGAGAAGAAAGGAGATAGTATCATACAAATGTATGTTTACAATACATGTCCTAGTCTAATACTAATTCGTTACTAGTTTTATTATAGACGACCCGTACATTTGGGTGTGAAAAACGCGTAAACAGGAAATAAACAAGGAAAATAACACCAACCAAATTTCTACACATGCTTTGCTCCTACATTACTACATACCCACACACACTTTTTAACTTTTTTCAGAAACTTTAATGTATATTTGTTTATTTCTTGCACAACATGTTACCATTTGACTTTTAACAAATTGAATCTTGGTCAAATTCAAAAGTGTACTTTTTTATTAAGGGATCTTGTGAAAGTGATGTGGATTTATATTTTATAAAATTTAACATTTTTTTGGAATAAACCCCATTTTGATATTTGCATTTATGTTTATTATTATAGGATCTTGTTTAAGATATGATGTAGATTTATATTTATAGGTTACATGATCTTGAATCTAAAAAAATTTGGATTTGTGTTTATGGGCTTTTAAGATTAGGATCAAAAAGTTTGATCTTTGAAAATTTTCAAGATTTTGAAATATTGGTTTTTGAAAAAGTTTGGAGTAAAAGTTTTGATCTTTTTGAGAAATTTAAGGTTTTGAAAGGAATCTCATTTCGAGTTTTGGATAAAAAAGGCGAAAACTTAAGTATATTTTCGAAATTGGGATCTTTTGCAAGAAATGTGGGATGTTCAAAAAACTGATAAATTTGTGTTCAGTTTGTTGTTGGTTTGGTAATGATCAGAAAGAAGTTGGTGAGTTTAAGAAAGATGGGTTGTTGTGGTATCATGATATTGGGAAACATGGATATGGTGAGTATTCGATGGCAGTGATTCAAGCAAACCAAGTGCTTGAAGATCAGTGCCAGATTGAGTCTGGTAATTTTGGGACGTTTGTTGGTGTTTATGATGGTCATGGTGGACCGGATGTTGCCCGTTATGTGTGTGATAATTTGTTCAGACATTTTCAAGGTTTGTTGCTGATTAAGTTAACTGTGTGTTCGTTATTTGTACTAGTTAGTGTCTGGTTTTTAGATCACATGAATTGTAATTGAAATTTGATTTTGCCTGTAGCTTTATGGATGTTTGACCAAATTGCTTGCAATCTAGGACTATTTTGATCGCAGATAGAATGTTATTGAGAGCTAAAGTTGGGCCTTTTAAGTTTAAATTGATTATTATGTGTTTAGGCTTTAGATTCAAATATGAAAATGTGCATAAATCATGTTAGAAGTTCTGATCATATTTACTATCCAACAAAATTTATGTACTTTTTGTATGTCTTGATTGTGAAATGGGTTGAAACTTGCAATCAGCATGATTACAGCTAATGATTGGTAGATAAATTTTTTGACTCTAATTGATCAGAAAATGACTGAAGTCGCAGTAATCAGTTTAATTGCACACCCCAGTAAGTAGTTTTAAACAGCTAACCAAACATATGATTGATTTTGGGCTTCTGCATTAATCAGTATTACACATGTTTCAAAATAAAGAAGATAGTTTACTCCCCTTTACCCAAAATAAAGAAGATAGTAGTCTTATCTCATTGTTCTTAGGTTTGCTGTTTATGCAGCAAATGCAGCCGAAAGTCAAGGTATTGTGACACCCGTGACAATAAAAAAGGCGTTTCTTGAAACAGAAAAGGGGTTCACATCTCTTGTATCACAACTGTGGAACAGCCGACCTGATATTGCAACTGTTGGATCCTGTTGCTTGGTTGGGGTAGTTTATCAACAAACGCTTTTTGTGGCGAATGTTGGTGATTCTCGTGTTGTGCTTGGTAGGAAAGTTGGCAATACTGGAGGCATAACCGCCATTCAGTTGTCAAAGGAACATAATGCAAACCTTGATAATATTAGACGTGAGTTAAGAGATATGCATCCACTTGATCCTCAAATTGTTGTATTGAAACATGGAGTGTGGAGAGTCAAAGGCATTA
The DNA here is from genome assembly GCA_030686995.1 of Artemisia argyi. Classification (NCBI taxonomy): domain Eukaryota; kingdom Viridiplantae; phylum Streptophyta; class Magnoliopsida; order Asterales; family Asteraceae; genus Artemisia; species Artemisia argyi. The sequence goes on from CM060692.1 coordinate 71,451,100, forward strand.
TTCAGGTATCGTACAATATCACTGATATGGAGTATATGAATGCTATATATATGTGTACATTTGTCTTTGTTTATGGCCTTCTATGTTCAATGAGCTGTTTGAATGTGCTTTTCTGAAAGTGGTTTTGTGAATCTGAAATATCAGAATCAGATAATATTATGCGGTAAAACAGGTCGGGGTAGATGGTGTTCAGTTGTGCTTTTGTGTTTTTTAAAAAGTTGCCAAACTCAATAACTGTATATCTTGCAGGTTTCTAGGTCCATTGGGGATGTTTATATGAAGCATGCACGATACAATAAAGAACCAATTGCAGCAAAATTTCGACTTCCAGAAGGGACAATGATGCCGATCTTGTCTGCTAGCCCGTCTATCCTTTCTCACCCGATCCAACCAAGTGATTCTTTTCTAATATTTGCTTCTGATGGTTTATGGGAACACTTGAGTAACGATGAAGCAGTTGATATTGTTCACAATAGCCCACGTGCGGTAAGTTTTATCACTAATTTCCCCTGTTTACACTTTTTTCTCATTAATAGAAGTGGGCAAGTGGCTATGTGGCCGGGTCTGGGACGGTTTGGGTCCAAATGAGTTTTTTTTCACCTGAAACATTGTTTTCTATATAATCAATGTGATAATAATGGCGAAACCACTAAATTTTCAACTTTTTTTTGCAGCTTAACCCTTAAACTGTTTTCGCATGGTTTAGCTCATTAACCTTTTTTTTTTTTTTTTTTTTTTTTTTTTGGATCATATATTTGTAAACGGAAAATTTTAAGGAATTACATCACACACCAGGGCACAAAACAAAGTTAACTAAACTTGTTTTAACCCATTTGATCACTTGAAGCACGCCACCTCTGCTTTTTAGTTTGCTACAGCTACATATGCACAGTATGCTACTCAAACGAGCCATGTACTACCAGAAATGTATTAACCTCTTAAAAACGATGTCTTCATCTAAATGATTATGAGTTTTATGCTTCAGGGAGTTGCCAAGAGGCTGGTGAAGGCTGCTCTACATGAAGCAGCAAAAAAGCGAGAAATGCGGTATTCAGATCTCCATAAGATTGATAAACGTGTCCGTCGACATTTCCACGATGATACAACTGTAATTGTGTTGTTCTTAAACCATGATCTTATATCTAGAGGGTCACCTAATGGGCATAATGTCTCTCTTCGTAGTGCGTTAGAACACTAGTTTTCTTGTAATCATAACCCTAATTTTGAATCCCCAGGTACTTAGAGAATGATGTTTTTTATTATTTTAGACTTGAATTCTTAATAAACGGTATTTAGGGTATGGATAAAATGATTTTGAGTATCCTAGTTCATTAATCAGGGTAATGATCAGTGTTGGATACTTGGATCAATATTACCAGATTTGCTGCAATAAAACTGATTATGAATGTTTTCCCTATTTTTGCTTGCAACTAGAGTAGAATCAATATTCTCCGGAAAATTGAAGTTGTACAGTGTGTTACATGGTTTGCTATAAATATGGCTTGATACGTGCAGGGCTGGTTTGTCATCGCAGTTGTGTGACTGCTTTCTATAAAGTATCTGGTGTAAATCTGTTGCACTATTTCGTTTAGTAATCATGTGAACAATTGAAATTCAAGGATAAAACTCTTAATTCTTTGAAAACAAATGTATTCACTAGATTGAATTATTAGGACACCTGAACACAAAATATGTTCTTGTTATAAAATTTGTCAGATTGTCATCACTCATCACAAATAACTAACATGACCTATGCATGACATCATTTGGCAAGTAAGTAATCATAGTATAATATACAAGTGCACAATCAACCATTGAGTTACTAATCCTCAGCTGTTGGTATCATTTGCTCATATCTACATAGAAAAAAGTAACTCCCAATACCGTCTTCCACGGGTTATGGGTCCCAATACCGTCTTTCACGGTGTATGGGGGAGGTTGAGACGTAGACAACCATACCCCTACCTAAGGTAGAGAGGTTGCTTCCGGTTCTACCTAAGGTAGAAAAGGACCTCCGGCCTTTTGTAGGGAGTGAGGCCGGAGCATAATTTGCCATTTACTGTCTAAGAGATTTCTGATCAAGTTGTGTCAAAATGTAGTTGATTGTTATGCGTGCAAAACTTTAGGAACTATTTCCGTGGCTGGTATAGATTTGGCTAGACACCCATGATGTTCATGTGAAAGAATGAGAATGTATGACGAGGTGAGTAAACCTAATATGAAAAATATGTGAAACATTGTCATGAAACACGACATGCCTTAATAACCATAAGCGGCAGTGCGAGTGACAAAGACATTTGGTGGAACTTGGAAGCCAAAATGCAACTTAGCGATTCATGGTGTACATCCGACAAAGTACTACCCGATGGTGGAAGGAAACAAATCATGACCAGAAGATGCTTGCCTCTCCGGGTAGGTCGACATGTCCTCCCTGGATGTGAACATTCAACCATTATGAAATCGACCTCGATCTCATGCGAGGCCCAGGAGAAATGTCCCATGCTCCTAACTATAAATGATTTTACTTACATTAGAGTATATTCCATGTAAGATTGTGAATGCAATATAAGAGAGATAGTAATAGCCAATAGGACCAAAAACAACTTCGTCACATCAACGCCAACTCAGATTCTTAGACTAAACAATCGTAGTAAGGGGACGACACTCATAATAAAAAAACATACCCTACAAAATTGAATAAAAGCAAAAAGCACACACAAAAACCAAACAACTTCATTCGGTTCAACATCTGACAAAACAAATGAAATGGTCTGGAGGGACGCGTGCCGATTTGGGAGATGCGTCCGGTTCGAGTAAACCAAACCATCAAAACTCGTCAGATACATTGACCTTTACAGAATTTTATCATTTATTTTTACGAGAGAGAAAAAAAAAAAAAAAAGTAAATAATTTCGGGAAGAAGTAAAACAGTTTTACTCTTTTATTTCAAAGAGGGGATCATTTGGTAAAAAGACAGTCGCATTGTTTGGTCTTCACCAGTAAACGCCATCCCGATCAACGGGCACCACCTCGCGAAATTAGGGTTCTAACAAAACCTTTACTTTAATGCCCAAAAATGACCTCAATTAACATCATCCTCATATCTATAATTCTATTTATTCTTCAAGTAATAAGTTATACAGAATCAGCTCCTTCAAAAGCTTATAAAAGAGATCCAGGCCATCCTCAGTGGCACCACAGTGCTTTCCAAGATGTCAAAGAATCCGTCCGATCCGATGTTCGTTCTATGCTTCATTCACGGGCTGAGGTAATTCTTTTTATATCATTTTTCCACATGATAATATTAAGTTGAATAAATTTTTAGTTTATCTAATTGTGTCTAGCGTTACTGGTGAAGTTCGATACAAATAAGCAGCCCCCCCCCCCCCCCCCCCCTCCCCCTCTCTTATTGAAAATTGCCTATTTCGACAATGTGGATTATCCGAACGCTCTAAGGGGGTGTTTGTTTAAGCTTATATGTGCCTTATCAGCTTATTTTTGTTTCGGCTTATATTTCGTAAGCCTCAATTTTCCGGCTTATTTTAACCTTATATAAGTTTATCATATTATAATAAACTTATATAAGCCGGAAAATTGGGGCTTATGAAATATAAGCCGAAACACAAATAAGCTCATAAGTCCACATATAAGCTTAAACAAACACCCCCTAAACTGCTTATCTGCTTAGAAATAAGCAGTAGACGTAAGCAATCCCAATGACCCTCTTATATAAAGTTGTAATACTTATCGGTAGTACGTATGGATGTTATGTATTTTTCATTTTTGAGGTAAATTAGTTGAAGCTGGTTGGCAGTAAAATTGTCAAAGCACGAGTATTACTACTAGCAATGATAATGAATAGCATGCTTTAGTTGTGAGACGACTTATTAGTTTATGACTACAGGAGTTTGATTTGGATTGTGGGACTTTTGAGTTGTCACTTTGTCTAAACCTGTCTATAAAGCTGTAAAATTTTGGTTAGTACTTGATTTAAATTGAATTGTAGAGACCGAAAAGTGAACTATGAGCTCATCCAATATCATAGTTTCCCACTTTCCCTCTTGATAAGTCGCACATAGAGCTAAGTTTTCTCCTTTTCTTGGATGTTATGTGGCCTTTATCTTAGTCCACAAACTTGGTTTAATTCATGAGCAGGTATATAGATACAAACTAGTTTTTAACTACTTTATATGAACTGCTTTCAAAGTCAAATGTTACAATTATTGTGGGAAAGAGGAAAGTCAATACTTTCATTGCGACAGGCCAAGTTAGGGTAGAGGGAAGTCATGAATTTATGATCTGAACGGTTTACAAATGGATGCGTACTGGACATTGCAAATTTCTTCATACATGCTTAAACACAAACCTAGATCCATAACTACATAACCTATAGGTCAAGTGAAGAACCAATCTACAAAACCAGACCAAATTTCTGGCATAGTTATAATACCCTGTCCATGGTATAGAATGGCTTAAATAATCTCCAGCTGTCTAAAGTTATAGTGGGCTGTCCAACTAAAAAGAGCTTATGACTGGCTCAAGATCATAATGTACGATTATTAAGACTACAAATTGATCTGAGCATGTGTTTTTGCATCCCTACACCATTATTAGTTCTCAAACAAAGGGATAGCTTTTGTAGAACTGACTTATCGGTTCAGGAATTGTGCTGTTTTCTATTGGTTTCGTTGTAACACATGGTTTTTGTTGCGGTTTTTATTTTATAGCTCCATAGTTTGTGTCATGGAAAACAGTCTCCTTACCTGCAAAGTTTATCACACCTATGGTTGCTAGCCTGTAACCAAAATTTAATGCTTTGATAATAGTATAATACCAATTTGTAAGCTTATGAATTCTTGAGGGGTATAATCACATCAACCAACCTACTTATCTAAGATTTCTAGCTTTTTATTTTGGGGCTTCAGTCTCATCATTCTAAATGCCTTTGCACATGTGAAAGCCACTTAAATACATGCAAATGGCAATGCAATGAGTTAAACTCCGCTTCGGTCGAACTGGGTTTCAAATTAAGTGTGACAGCCTACTGTCCTAGGATAAACTTTTGCAACATCTCCACTGGTTGAGTTTCTACTTGAACAATAATGCATTATCAGGATTTTGCAGTGAGAAAGACCATAACAAAACATGTTAGTATTGATTTTTCAATTGTTAGTTCTACAGTCATTGCAGATTTTCAGTCAATTGCTTTATGCTTGAATAGGTGAAGTTATTCACTTTTCAGTGAAAAAACATCTAATTTTGTGATGTGATTTTTTTGCAGGTTCCCTTCCAAGTCCCACTGGAGGTTAATGTCGTCCTGATTGGTTTCAGTGGAGATGGAGGTTATAGATACACAATGGATGCACAAAAACTGGAAGAGTTTTTGCGAGTGGGGTTTCCAACTCACAGGCCCTCGTGCTTAGAGACTGGTGAACCCCTTGGCATTGAACATCACATGGTCTTCAATGCATTTCCAGTAGGCTCTTTCGACACATTTTCTCCTGATATGGTTTTCACATGCTTAAATAAGTGACGTTTAAAAGTTATATTTCACTTATTCTTACAGGCGGCGCAACCAGAACTAATAGCACTTGAAAAGGCTGTAAAAGCAGCCATGGTTCCTGCTGGAACCGCCAGAGAGGTAAATTTATATTTTTTTTTATCTTTGGACTTTGACAAATGACTTGTATGATTAGTTAAAATACTGAATTATATGTTACATCTGTAACTTTCAGGCTGATTTTGGAAGGGAAGTTCCGGCGTTTGATGTGGATGCTACAGTTGTGGAGCCAGAGTTTCAAAAGCTTTATTCCTACTTATTTGACTTTGAGACTATGGGATATAATGCTGAAGAGGCTGACAGACCTATGCCAACAGCAATATTTATTGTGAATTTTGATAAAGTATGCTTTAGCATCCTTCACTTTCTTTCATCAGCCACTATATTTGTTACTGACCTACGTTTCTTGCTTGGTTATTGTTTTACAGGTTAGGATGGATCCTAGGAATAAGGATATTGATCTTGATGATTTAATGTATAAAAAACCAAATCAGTTAACGGAAGAAGATATTAAGCAACAAGAGGGAGGCTACATATATCGTTATCATTATAATGGAGGGGGAGCATCTCAAGTATGGCTTGGCTCTGGCAGGTTTGTTGTACTTGACATCTCAGCAGGCCCATGTACGTATGGGAAAATCGAAACTGAAGAAGGGAGTGTTAGTTCAAAGACCCTTCCTCGCTTGCGGAATGCGATGTTTCCTAAAAGCGCGATTGCTGCTAATGAGCATTCTTCCACTCATGACAATTTTGTTGGTCAACTTTCTGCCTTGATTGGCATCACAGTTCAGCATGTTATTGCTCCAGATGTCAGGTTTGTTGAGATACTAAATCTTATGTGATCAAGATTTGTGGCAACTTGTTTAGTTATCAATCAATTTTTCTTTCTAATGAAGTTCTTGAAGATTTCAAAAATTTCCGTTCAAAGTTTATATTTCATAATGTTAAGCAAACACCTCATCCTCTTATTTGGTTAAAACCGTTTAGCTTCTGTTTATTTCTTGTTCATCTGTCATCTGTTTATTATCCTTTGCAGATATATTTACTAGATGATAATGGGTGTTTTTCTTACCAAAATGTGGATTTTTGATGATTGTCTGTTTTATTGATAAAATAATATTTGCAAATATATTGGTGGATTCAGGTATGAAAATGTAGATGTTGCGACAAGGCTGCTTATACCAATAATTATACTACAAAATCATAACCGTTATAATATAATGGAGAAAGGCCAGAACAACAGTATTGATATTGAAGCCATTGAGGCTGAGGTGCATGTCTACTCCTTGCATCTTCCGTTTTTGAATTTTATTTCTTTATTTGTATGGCTTAAAAAGGTCCGCATATTTGTCATTCCCTGTATTTAATCATGTAATCATTATGGATGTTTCAGGTTAAGAAGATGGTACACAAAGGAGAAGATGTTGTCATTGTAGGTGGTTCACATTCGTTACATCTTCATGAGAAATTGGCAATTGCGGTTTCAAAAGCTATGCGTGGTCATTCCCTTCAAGAAACAAAGAAGGATGGACGTTTTCATGTCCATACAAAAACTTATCTTGATGGTGCCATCCTTAAAGAGGTGCACTCCACCCCCATGACACAATCTCTAAATATATCACATTTCAAATACTTTTCTTTACAATTTACTTACATTATTACCATACAAATTGTAATCACAGGAAATGGAACGATCTGCCGATGTACTAGCAGCTGGTTTGCTGGAGGTCTCTGAGCCATCTCTTTCTGACAAATATTATCTCCGTCAGGTTGGTTAACTTTATGCTTAAATAATATTGCTTGTTATAATGACTGATTGACCCTTCATTTTCTGTGTTTGTCTTTATGTAAATGGTTTCATGTCTTTACACTAAGTATATCTGTTTTCCACAGCACTGGAATAATGAGTGGAATATTGGTGATGATTCTGTTTTAAAGCATAAACCTATTTGGACTGCTCATGGTTCATCTCGAAAGAAGAAAAAGACCAGGACAGAGCAAACGAAAATTGGGCACTTGCATCGCACCTATGGAACGAGAGTGGTTCCAGTGTGAGTAATTGTATTTATCACATGTTACATCTTTTAGGCCAAAGAAAGATGAATATTGAATAAGTGTGTTTTCTTTTGCAGATTTGTTCTATCATTAGCTGATGTGGATCCACATCTTATGATGGATGACGAAAGCCTTTTGTGGACAAGTAACGATGTTGTTATTGTACTTCAGCATCAAAGTGAAAAAATACCTTTGAGGTTGGTATAATATATTCCAGTGAATATTATCTCACTTTAGCGAATACTGAAAGTATTTGGTTTTTGTTGTACAGTTATGTATCGGAAACAGAGAAAAGGCATGTTGTTCCATCACAAGCACAACGTCACATAGTTGCTGGACTAGCTTCTGTTGTGGGTGGATTAAGTGCACCTTATGAAAAAGTTTCTCATATACATGAACGGCCCGTTGTTAATTGGCTCTTAGCAGCTGGTTGTCATCCATTTGGGCCATTTTCTAATACTTCTCGTATCAGTCAATTGCTTCAAGATGTTGCATTGGTAATACACATCTATTTATTCATAAAAATAATAGTCATAATTTGCCTTTAATTGATGCATTACTTCTAACAACAGAGAAACGCAATATATGCACGTGTAGATGCTGCTCTTCACAGGATTCGGGAGACTTCAGAGGTAAAAAAAAGTTTCTCGTATCAGTCAATGCTGATCTTTATCTTGTTCCCTTAATTGCTACATGTATATTTATCTACTTGGATTGGTTTTTAGTCTGTTCAAGTTTTTGCTGGAGAGTATCTGAAAACGCCTCTTGGAGAACCAGTGAAGGGCAAGAAGAACAAGACAACTACTGAACTGTGGCTGGAAAAGTTCTACAAAAAGGAAACAAATATGCCTGAGCCTTTTCCTCATGAACTAGTCGAGCGCCTAGAAAGTTATTTGGATGTAAGTTTTACCTTCATTTGCTTAATATTTCCCATTTCCCATTAGTTATATTAAGTACAAATATTTATAAATAGCAACCAAATTTCACAAACGTTCGACTAGGTTACTGGAGCTTTTTTTCTATTATATTAAATAATGAGTATGGCCCTTATATCGCAAAATAAATTGTAAGTATACTGATGTAAAATTTATTTTCTAAGATTTCGTTTAAATTGTGGAAGTCGAAAGACATAGCTGTCCAGCATTATTTTTTTGTCCTACTAATATCATTATACCGTATGTTTTAATACACCTTACCATAAAAATTTGACTTTTGAAAGTTTTACACAATTTTGATTATATAAAAAGTTTATTATTTAAAGATCCACGTGTCAATGTTTTGAATCTAATCCTATGTTAAAAAATAACAGGGTCTTGAAGAAAAACTAGTAGATTTATCATCTTTCCTATATGACCATCGGCTACAAGATGCAAATTCAAACAGCACAGAAATTCTTCAAAGCTCCATTCTGACACAGCAGTAAGTTTATGCAATAAAAGCTTTTTACGGGAGTGTATCTTGGACTTATAAGCTGATGACTTATTCTGGGATGTTTGTTATATGCAGATATGTGGATTCTGTACTGGCTTATGAGAGGGAAAAAATGAAATGTTGTGAGATTAAATACAAGTCCCCTAAGCAGGCATCATCACAAAGTCTGGTATACGCTGCAATTCTGATAGCAGGTCTTTTTGTTTATTTTGTCGTCATTTTCTTTTCCTCTCCTGTTAGGTAATTAGTGGCTGAGTTGCACTTTCACAAAAGAAAATTCATAAATTTGTAAAAGGCCCAAGATATATAGACTTTTTTTTTTTTTTTTTCCTTTGTTCTTGATACTTTTATTAGTGGCGAGTTGTAAACTCACGGTATCAGTTGGGCCAAAACGACTGACTTATAGGTACTGCCTGGTTAAGATTTTTTATAAAGAGGTGTTCAATGAAAATGAAGGTCTTGGAAAGTTGGCATTTCCGTTAGATTTTCTGTGATCACTGTAAATTGTTTTTACAAAAATTGGACAATGGCTGAAGGACTGTGGTGAAAGAGCTGTATGTATGGAAAGGGATTTTTTTTTTTTTTTTTGGTTTGATGAAAGGCATATGGAAAGGGAATGGTTATGTAGTTTGATGTTCAAAATGTGCGAGTAAAATGCATCGGTGGGTGCTCATGTGAGTTGAGGTATCACAATAAAACAAAATTTAACCTCACTTAAAAATTGACAACCTGAATTCCTTTTTTTAAGAAAAGCAAAGAAAATCCTATTGATAAAATAAGTAAGGAGCTACAGAAATACAATGCACCAAAAAATACAATTAACCAAAATAACGTGTCATCTCGGCGACTGAAAAGACTGCGATTGCTGCCCCATTCTGGTGTTCAAGTATATTTTGTGCCGTCAATGAGTATCCGCACATTCTTTGTGGTCTGCCGGTCTGGAATACATGAGTATCCACACAATCAGTAACAGAAAACAGGTACGAGAGAACATCTTTTCTATATTGTCCCAACGTAATTCTTACAGATACGAGAGAACAATTTTTCTGTATTGACTTCAATGTTGTGTTCCAACAAATACAAGATGGTTGATGAATTACGTGCCTAGATGAAGTTTATCGGTGCCCATATCACTTTACTACCAGAGAGGTCAACTAAAAATCATCTATGGTTGCAACAATTCACTCCTCATCATTCTTGTTAACATTCATTCTTTTACATTGGTCTAATGATTTTGGTTTTTACAATGTTTTACCCTAGTATCTTTAGTTTAAATAATCACACTTCTTCATCAATTGTGTAAAGTTCAGTAGTCCGTTTGTGAGGTTATGTTTCGATGTAATTTGTTATGTCTTATCTTCCTCCTTTGTGAGGTTTGTAATGAAATGAAATTAATCTTTGTTCAAAAAAAAAAAAAAAAAAAAAGTAGTCCGTGATTCTACTGCAGATTTTAATATCAAAGTTCTTTTGCATATAAAGCATTAAATTGTGTAAAACTAAAAGTTATCTTCTTTGCTAGTGACTAAATAATAATAATAATAATAATAATAATAATAATAATAATAATAATAATCGCTAGTGCCCCCTTGACTCCCTTAGCTAAGCCTGGTGGCGGTATACGCCCTATTGCTGTTGGTACTGTTTGGCGTCGGCTTGTGTCAAAGGTCGCCTCTTCTTCGGTCTGTGATTCCATGAACTCTTACTTGCAGGATTTTCAATTCGGGGTTGGAGTCCCTGGGGGATGCGAGGCTGTCCTCCACTCTGTAAATAGGCTCATTGAGTCGAAGGGGCGTGAAGTTGGACTTTCCATGCTTTTAGTGGACTTTAAGAATGCTTTCAATCTTGTTGACAGGAATGTCTTGCTTCAGGAAGCTAGGGCGCGATGCCCTCCTATTGCCCCTTGGGTTGAGTTCTGTTATTCGCGCCCTGCCAGGCTCTATTATGAGGACTCTATCCTTTGGTCATGTCAGGGTGTCCAACAAGGTGATCCGTTAGGCCCTTTATTGTTTGCCCTAGCTTTACACCCTTTGATTCATGCTATCAATCAGTCATGTGAGCTTACCCTTCAGGCGTGGTACCTCGATGATGGTAGTATTGTTGGAGATACGCTCATGGTCGCCAAGGCGCTGGACATCATTAGGACGGAGGGCCCCGCTCGGGGTTTGTTTTTAAATGTTGACAAGACTGAACTCTTCTGACCGGCCGAGGACCCTAGAAGCAGAGTGGATGGCGTGTTTCCTATAAATATCGCTCGCCCGCTCAATGGTGTCAAACTCCTTGGTGGCTCAGTTAGTTTGGACGAAGGTTTCTGTCGGGATTTGGCTTCTAAAAGGGTATCCAAAACCATACATTTAATCGAGGCAGTTAACAAACTCAATGATCCGCAATGTGAGCTTCTCCTTTTGCGTAATTGCACAGGAGTTTCGAAATTATCTTATGCTTTGAGAACATGTTCCCCCTTGCACTTATCAGAGGCCTAAGCTCAGTTCGATCAGACGTTACGTGCGTCTTTGGAGAAGATTGTTACTGCTTCTGGGCCAGGGTTTGGTGATTGGCAGTGGAGGCTTGTCACTCTTCCAATAAAGCTCGGTGGTCTTGGCATCCTCTCAGCGGGGGATATCATCCAATATGCTTTCCTCGCTTCTCGTATGCAAACGAATGACTTACAGGATAAGATACTCGCCAAAACGGGTATTGTTACGCATGGCCCTTCATTCCAGCATGCTTTGAACATATTCAACGTTACTTGTAACACCGACTTCCTCACTGTCACCGGGGGCGCTCCTGTCCCCCAAATGATGAAAACCTTGGCAAAGTGTTATTTCGGTGTCATTGAGAAAGACCTTGTTTCCAAGTACTCACTAAGTCCAAGGCAGAGGGCTATACTTAGCGGTATCCGCGCCCCACATGCGCAGGACTTCCTCTTCGCCATCCCTATCGAAGGTCTAGGACAAAGGATGAATCCTCGCCAATTTCGTTCGGTGTTATGCTACAGGCTTGCGGTTCCTATGTTCACTGAAGGAAGCTTATGCCCGAGTTGCAATGTACACCGTATGGACCAGTGGGGGGATCACGCGGTCCACTGCGCTAGTGAAGTGGGTGTTAAGTTCAGGCATAATTTGGTGCGTGATATCCTCGTTGATATATGTTCCAAAGCCGGGATTATGGTGCGTAAAGAGGCTCCGCTGGGGTTTCTGTCAGAGGAAGGGACAGAATTACGTCCTGCAGATGTGCTATTGTTTAACTGGTCCCAAGGTAAGGACGCATGCCTGGATGTGACTGGGGTCTCTCCGTTTGCTGGGACTGGGGTGACGTCATGGGTTCCTGGGGCTGCTTTGAGCAATGCTGTGGAAAAGAAAAGGAAGAAGTATGCGTCCAAGTGTGAAGAAAATGGATACAAGTTCGTCCCTTTCGCTTTTTCCACGTTTGGGGAACTTGATGTAGAAGCTTTGAATACACTCTCGCGCGTCGGGACTATTGCCAGCAGCCACTCTAACAACGTTAAGAGCGGTGCTTTTATTTTCCATCGAGTTAGTTTGTGTATTCAAAAAGGAGTGGGAGCACAGATTGTGTCTAGACTCCCCTCTAATTTCATGTAATTTCCTTGGTTTTAATGAAAAGTGACGGATAATAATAATAATAATAATAATAATAATAATAATAATAATAATAATAAATTGGTATAGGCGATCAGTTGCGTTTTCTTTATTAAAAAAAATAAAATAAATAAATAAATAAATAAAATTAGAAATTGACCACTATTTGTCAACTTATGCCTTGGTTTTACACACAAGTGATAGAATAGAAGAAAACTGAGCTAACAAACAGAGCTATGGAGAAAGTAACCTGTGTCTGCAAATTTGACAACTTATGACTTGGTCTTATTTGACAACTTATGACTTGGTCTTACACATAAGTGATAGAATAGAAGAAAACTGAGCTAACAAACAGAGCTATGGAGAAAATAACTTGTATCTGCAAAGCAACAACTAAATAGTCTGAAGATAAACAAAAGTAATTGATGGTTTTCACTATATAGTTTGATGGTTTCCACCATATTCACACCCTCCAATTTATCCAACCCTTCTTGGCTTCTTCAACTATATGGTTGGTTTCCAACACCATATTCACACAGTTAATTTTTTCAAATGTCAGCATCTTGCTAAGTAGGAATAATAAGTAGGAATAAATAGCACTTCTCTTCAAAATGAATCAATGTTTGTTGCCTAATAATAATAATAATAATCCACAACCTTAAACATATTAGGCTACCCTCAGCAGTGACCCTAAAGCGACCCTTATTTTTATCTCTCCTGAGACCTACAGCCAACCTTCTAGGCATAGTAAGACGACGGACATTATTATTATTATTATTATTATTATTATTATTATTATTATTATTATTTATTATTTTTTTTTTTTTTTGATCTTTCTAAAAAAAAAAAAAACTCATCTTTTTTACACTATATATCTCCTACATTTTCTTTTTCAATACACTCTACTTTCAACTTCTCAACACACAAACTATCACTCTCACACACACAACTTCTTTTTAAAGCCTCCCAAATATCATCTCAGAAAATATAGCTATTGAACCAAATGATGTGAGACGAACTACCATTAGCAGACTACAGGGATAACTTGTTGAGGTCGCACTGGCGAATCAATTGTTGGACGTGTTAGACTCGGTATATTGATCAAATACGTAGTCGTGGTCCTGAAATGATGAGGGTTCGTTCGCTACAAGATCATCCCCTTATCAACTACGGTTTGCACATTCTGAAAAGGACGACTAGAGCCGATATGAGAAACACAAACAACTTGGTGGCGGCTAGGAACGAATTGCTGAGAACGAAGAACTTATTAACAATTACATATCAATTTAAAAGCTCGAAGCATTCCCCTTATAAACTATTGAATTTTTATTTTAGTGTCGTATTCTAGTTTGTATCTTCCTCGTACAAATAAATTTTCAGTCATTTAAATAAAAATAAAAATTACAATACGGAATTTTAAAAATAATACAAAAACACAAAAGTCCAATTTGATTTTTAAATGCATCCAACAAATTTAGTATGCATTTTGTTGTTCTATTTTTCCTCGTTTTTCGAAACAAGCATTATGCATCTCGTAATCTTTATCAGATTTTTGTTTCAAAAAAGTGTCGATCAAAGCACGTTTATAAACTATTGAATTTTTATTTTAGTGTCGTATTCTAGTTTGTATCTTCCTCGTACAAATAAATTTTCAGTCATTTAAATAAAAATAAAAATTACAATACGGAATTTTAAAAATAATACAAAAACACAAAAGTCCAATTTGATTTTTAAATGCATCCAACAAATTTAGTATGCATTTGCTGTTCTATTTTTCCCCGTTTTTCGAAACAAGCATTATGCATCTCGTAATCTTTATCAGATTTTTGTTTCAAAAAAGTGTCGATCATAGCACGTTTCACTTGTAGAATGTCATTGCATTCATCGTATGCTTTCCTCATATCATCTTTAGTTATGCTTGCATTCTCAAGTTCATAATGGTTAGTTGACGAACTTTATCCTCCTTGATTAGTTTCTGAACCATAACTTTGATTTTTTTCGAGGTTGTGTGAAAGCGAACAGTCCATTTAAATTTTTTGGTAAAGATTAAAAGTGTATAAAATATTAAAGAGTTAGATGAAAATGTATTGAATATAAAATATGAGGGTATTTATAGGGATAAAAGAGATTTTAAGTGTATATATATATATATATATATATATATATATATATATATATATATATATATATATATATATATATATATATATATAAGTTGTTGAGTTTGAGATAATATACGACCGAAATCTCAAAAAAACCAAATGCCAACCGAAATGCTACAATGGGAGCTACCGACGACAACCAAAGAAGACAGATGGGTAGGTCGACTGACTTATTGCGCCCAGCCTTAAGGTCTCTCATTGGATGCGAGTTCTATCATCACGGCAACATAACTTACAATAACATAAATCATAAACAATTAACTTTTAACTTTACGGTGATTGGGGACTGCATAAGTCTTGTGCAATCTGCCTTTATCAAAGGAAGAAATATTCTAGATGGCCCTCTTATCCTAAATGAAGTCTTGGCTTGGTATCGTCAATGTAAGAAGGAGCTTATGGTTTTCAAAGTCGATTTCGAGAAAGCTTTCGACTCCTTACGTTGGGATTTCTTGGACTTAATATTGGACAAGCTTGGTTTTGGTATTAAATGGCGAGCTTGGATCAAAGGTTGTCTTCACAATTCCCGTTCTTCCGTCTTAGTCAATGGTTCTCCTACGGAAGAGTTTGAGCTTTTCAGGGGTCTTAGACAAGGAGACCCCATGTCTCCTTTCCTTTTCATTTTGGCGATGGAAAGTTTACATGCTCTTACGGGTAAGGCTGAAGCGTTAGGTCTATTTAAAGGAGCTACTATTGGTCGTGACAATATGACAATCTCCCATCTTATGTATGCGGATGATGTTATATTCTTTGGTGAATGGTCTTGGGTTAACGCCCATAACCTCATTAGCATGCTCCGGTGTTTTTTCCTTATCTCAGGGTTAAAAATTAATATTCACAAAAGCAATGTTCTAGGGGTCGGTGTTACAGATGAGGAGGTTTCTCACATGGCGGCATTATTGGATGTGGGGCTGCTAATTTCCCTTTGAAGTACTTAGGTGTTCCGGTAGGTTGTAACATGGTTAGATGCTACAATTGGAATGCCATAATTCAAAAATTCTCTTCCAAACTCTGCTCATGGAAAGCTCGTTTATTATCTGTTGGTGGGTGCCTCTCGTTGATCAAGTCGGTCCTTGGCAATCTTCCCACCTATTACATGTCCATCTACCTGATGCCGGTTTCTATCCGCAAGAAGCTAGAGTCTATGCGCAATAAATTCTTCATAGGAGGTGATCCTGATGATAAAAAGATAACTTGGGTTAAATGGGATAGATGTCTTGTGAGCAAAAAGGATGGTGGTCTTGGAATCGGCAGCATCTTTGGGCTTAATATAGGGCTTCTATTTAAGTGGATATGGATGTTTCTAAACAATTACTCGGATCTCTAGGTCCGCGTCATTCAGGGTATTCATGGTGTGGAAGGGGGTATTAACGTCACCAACAGCAGCCTCAAACGCAGCACTTGGGGTTCTATGCTCTCTTCGATCAACAACCTCAAACAAAAAGGTATCGATCTTATTTCTCTATGCTCTCGCAAGATTGGCAACGGGGCTGATTCTCGGTTCTGGGAGGACACCTGGTGCGGGGACCAGCCTTTAAAGGTGGTGTTCCCTCGCATATATCTCCTAGATACCGATAAAAGCTGTAGTATTGCTAGTCGCATTTGTCTGCATGATTGGTCCTCGGTCCTAAGGCGAAATATTAGAGGAGGAGTGGAGTCGTTTCAATTTAATGCTTTAAAAGATGCCATTGAGAATATAAGCCTCACTGACCAACGTGACTCCTGGCAGTGGGTTTTGGATACTTCTGTGGGTTTTTCGGTTGCCTCAGTTCGTTCCTTGGTTGACTCGCATATGTTGGATACGGCTAACGAAGCTACTCGTTAGAACCGAAATATTCCCATCAAAGTTAACGTGCTTCTTTGGAGATTGAAGCTTAACAAACTTCCGTCTAGAGTTAATTTAGATAGGAGAGGTATTGAGGTTGGTTCGATTCTATGTCCCTCCTGTCATGGTGATTCAGAGACGATCAATCACTCCTTTTTTAATTGTGAGATGGCAAAGGAATTGTGGTCTCTTCTAGCTAAGTGGTGGGAGTTAGATATTCCGGTTTGTGGTAACATTGCGGAGTGGTTCGATTGGCTTGATTCCTTGCACATGCCTATTAAGGTACGATTGTATCTAGAAGGGGTGGGGGGCACACTCATGTGGTCCATTTGGAACTTCCGAAATCTTTTGATCTTCTCTTCCTGTCCTCCTAAGAAGGCGGTGATTTGGGATTCCATTGTCTCACAATCTTTCTTGTGGATTTCCTCTAGAAATCCTTCTTGTAATCTTAGCTGGATAGGTTGGTTGAAAAACCCCATTGCTTCTATAACTTCTATGTAATTTTCTCTAGCTCTTGCTAGGTTTTATATCATCTGTCGTTCAAAAAAAAAAAAAAAAAAACTTTTAACTTTACGGGTTTTTAGCTTATACTTATACTCTAGAATATGAAGACTAGATTGAATTTGAGAAAAACTGATAAACACACTTCAAGAGCATGTCTTACGTACCGACCAGAACGGACCGTCCCAACCCGGACCAAACGCATTCGGTCCAGTTCTTGATCCGTGATTTTGGACTAGTTTAGTTTAGGTCCGCTCTTGTCTTAGACTAATGAAATGTTATGTTTTGATCAAGGTTCTAAAAGATGCGTCATGACGGCGACAAGACACGAGACATGGCCTCAAAGTTACAAAACACATCAAGGCATCGATTTAAGGCAACATGAATTGATGCGTGAAAAGGCGCAAGGTATTGTGCGTTTTGTTTTAAACGTTTAAGAGATTTACTAATATTTGATATTTGCGCTTAGATTTACTAATATTTAACACTCATATAATTATGAAATATGATATTAATCCACAAATAACTTTTGCCGCTTTAATTCACGCCTTAAAAACGTCATGCCATCACGCGTCACGCCAAGGCTTAAGGCTTGGCCTCGCTGTCATGCCACAGCACATACTATTTATCAAGGTTGCAAAAATCGTGAATAGATGGTCGGGCGGTAGCCCCCTGTAGCTTGTAATCGGTCTAGGCAGGATTAATCGATGATTAATCAAATTGGCATTTTCGACAATTTTTTTGTATTTCCGGCAAGTTTTAAGTATTTCGGACAAAATTTAGGTTTTACTAGCAAGATTTAAAAAAAAAAAAAAAAAAAAAAAAAAAACATATTGAAATGGATATAAACAACAAAGTATAACTTATTGAACAATTTTACGACAAGTTTTGGGTATTTTTAGCAAGGTTTGAATGTTTCGAACAAGCTTGACCACGACCGTCATTAACCGTTGTTGACCACGGTTGACCGAGTTGTTTGACAGTTTACACAAATCAAACAAGTTGATGGTCTTATAGCACCTAGTCGGCGATTAATCGGCCTTGTTTATTTATAACCATAATCTTTGACCGGTGGCTTTTTCTTTTGAAGAACCCAATCAAAACATAACAACTTAAGTTTATAGAGATTTTTTTAAACTTAAATGAGCTATAAACTTATAACTTTAGCAAACAATCCAAAGGCAGATAAAAGTAAACTCCTCCAACTTTTCCAAATTCAGAAAGGGCTATCAACCCCGAAATAATACGATCAGACTAGCTTTCTAGGCTGCATTATGCATCAAACGAAGCAATTAATTAATTGCTCTGAGAAATAACATAATTTCTCTGAGAAAAATGCTTCATCATCTCAAACAAAATAACATAATTTATATATTAAAAATGATCCTCAGCGAAAAATGCTTATAGTTGTCATCAAAATATAATATCAGGTCTCAGGATGGGTGACCATCCGGGAAGTCCTCTTTGATCACAAGGTTTGTTGATACTAGGCTTTCAAAGTCCTTCAATGAAGGTTTCAACCCACTAGGGTTCGAATCTGGAGAAGGCAGGGTTTACTTCAAATTAAGTGTCGTGCCTTCGGGCGGCTTAAGTTGAAGGTTTTCCCCCCACCGGGTTTCGAATTGGTCAAGGATTTCTCCGAAAGAACCGTTCCAAAAAAAAAAAACATATCATGCCAATCATTGGATCATATAATAACAAACACATTAAAAAAAAATCATTTTGTATTTCGGTATGATACTCAAAAAAAAATGTTCCCTCAGAAATGACTGTAAACTATTCATCAATATCAGAATTAGCATGGTCAAATTGATGCATCACTGGGAACAAATTTGTGTACAAAGCTTTAACATATTGCATTGGCAAAAAAATAAAACAAATTCTATATAAACACAATTGATTTAATTTAAAAGCTCAGATAAACACTAAAAATTGTAATTCCCGGACCTTAAACAAATTAAAGTCTCATAGAGCTGGGATTAGATATTTCATCATCACTGCTTTTTAAAATCGTAACTTAATAAATTTTAATTTAAAAAAAAAAAAAAAAAAAAAAAAAAAAAAAAAAACCCAAAAAGATAGTGCTCAGATTAAAAATGAACTAATTGTAATCCACAACCTTAAACATATTAAGGTCTCAGAGTGAGCTGGGATGCAAGTTCTATCATCACGGCAACATAAATTTATAACAATTGTATTCTTCTTGAATTTAAAAAAACTGACGAATACACTACCAAAAGTTATCAAATCGAGTTAATAACGACAAAATAAAACTGATTAACTTAATCAAACAACTAATAGTCAACCAATAGTAAATTTATCTAACTTTCTAAACTTCCAAGATGCATACAATCGTCATAAAATTGAAAACAAAATTGATATATATGATCAGACTAGCTTTCTAGGCTGCAATATGCATCAATCAAGCAATTAAATAATTACTCTCAGAGCCCAGTGCAAACATCATCATCTCATAAACAAAATAAATATATAATAAAAAAGGATCCTCAGCGAAAATGCTTATAGTTGTCATCAATATATAATCAGGTCTCAAAGATATCATGCCATCATTGGATCAAAATAAAAAAACACATAAAAAATATAGCGAGGTTTTATTAGCTGCGTCTGTAAATAAACAGAGACGAAGCGACTCAACGTTTCCGCAAATTAATTTACGCCCCTTTTAACATGAAAATAAATCCAAACTCAAAAAATCATTTCATTTATTTTAAATGATTTTGAATAAAGAGGCGAAATAATATACATGAATTACAATTAAAACTAAGATGTAGAACTTACAAAGAACACAGATGCGGTGAAAAACTGTGTTGTGGTGTGCTAGGTTTCGGGTGTTTTGTTTATATAGAGTTTTTGTGATTAGGGTTTTGTGAAGTGGTGAATAAGGCTATTTTGTTATGGATTGTAGTCTATAAATGTGGCCCAAAGTAAATACTAAGTTGAGTGCTCAAGCCCAAATGATGTTGTATACTTGGTCTTGTAGGGGTGTTCACGGTTTGGGTAATAAACCGAAAACCGAACCGAACCGAATCGAAAAAAACCAAATCGAACATATAATCGAACCGAATTTGTTAAAACCGAACCGAACCGAATTAAAAATTCGGTTTTCGGTTTGGATATGGGTTTGGCTATTTGAACCGAAAACCGAATTTATATATATATATATATATATATATATATATATATATATATATATATATATATATATATATATATTATATATTTATATTATTTTATATATAAAAAATGTCCATAAAATTTTATACTAATATAAAAAAAAACTTTTTTATGCTTGAAATATTTTTTTTTCCAAAAATATATATAATTAAATTTTTAAAAAATATAAATAGTGTAATTCAAGTACAAATTTCGGTTTTCGGTTTTGACCCATAACCGAATCGAACTTCGGTTCGGTTCTCGGTTCGGTTCGGTCATAAATATTTTCAGTTCGGTTCGATTTTCGGTTATGACCCAAAACTTTTTTTTAACCGAACAACCCGAATCGAATAAACCGATTAATCGATAACCAAACCGATGAACACCCTTAGCTACTTGCATTGTTTCTTTTCACGAAAATGTTTCTTGTGAACTATTAAACCAAAAGTAGGGGCGGCCACGACTTTAGGGTGTGTTTCTTTTTTTCCTTAGCTAAGGATTCATATGGGTCCCACCTCTATATAAGGCTCTTAATTGGGAGGACATGATAAATTAAGTCTTGTTGATATAGATCATTTAAAGGATTTTTTTGGCCCCACCTATAAAGTAATAATATTAAATAATATCACTTAGCTAAGGAAAAAAAAAAAAGAAACAGCCCTTCACCATGTGTACAAATTTTTATTTATGAGTATAAATGAATAATAAACTAACAAGGAATGCTAGTTTCATTTAGAAGTAGGAGGATCTTTTTCATTTCTTATCTTTGACTTTTACAAGTCAAATTTTACTTGGAATGATATCTTTTTCTATTTACTTACTTGCATTGTTGGTTGATCATTTTTGAGTTGTCATTGTGGTTGCAATATGTATGGAAACTACAAGCTTGATTATAGATATCACCAACTAACCATTTTTTTGTAGGATCAAAATCCATGTTTCCCATCTTGACACTCTTTTTAGGGGGAGTATCGACCAAGGGGGAGCACATGCATTATTCCGCTTCGCTACTCTACTTTTTGTTTCGACAAAAAAGGGGAGAAACATATATTAAACCTTTAAACTTAAATGATTTTCATCACTTAAGTAAAACATGTTTAATATAATTTTTTTTTAAGTCTTAAACACTAAAATTTTGTGAGTAACTGAAAAACAAAGTTTATGTTTTGTCATCAACAAAAAAGGGGAGATTGTTAATACAAATATCGCCTAAAAACGTTATTTATATTTTACGATCATTGCTAAGTTTTGTTAACGATAAAATGTAAACTTTAGTTTCTAAGTAAATCATAATCTTAGTTTTAAGACTTGCATAACTAGACATTTGCTACATTTTACATTTCATAAAACACAACACTTTTTATTTCTTAAAATAGAAATGTCACATCACATTTATGGTAAGTTTTGTCTATATACATTTATGGAAAGAAAGTGTGTTTGACTAACCATAAGTTTGCTTGCACAAGTTTTGCGTTTGACTAGGTGTTATGAGATCTGACATTGTTTGGTTTGCATGATTTATTGCAAAACCAACTGCAAGCATGGGGGAACCCTAGGGGTACACGGGCGGAACCCATCTGAGGGTTCCGCCGTATCCACCAGACCTGCAGAAGGTTTTGCTATAAATACCAAGCCACAAGTTTGATTTTTGGTTTATCACTCTACATCATATTTTCACACACATTCATTCATTCTTTCATCTAACCCTTTAACATCTCATTTCATATGTGAAGTTTCTTTTTGTAGCAAAGAAGTTCACGAGTTCATAAAAAGTTACAAGTATTCAACACAACGTTGCAAGACTTGTTAGCTTAGCATTGTGTAGACTTGTGTAGTTTACACTTCATTTGATTGTGTATTTTCAGTAGTGATCGGTTAGTATTTTAGTCCTCAAAATACAAAGTGTGACGGGAGTTGTTGTACCCTTGTAAAAGAACTAACGGGAATGGTTGTACCCTTGTAAAAAAACTCGACATCTAGCTTAGTGTCGGTAAACGTGTATAAGCGACGTGTAAGGTTTTCTCCGCCGGTGAAAGGAGCTTGTTGACTAGTGAAAGAAACTCTCGAGTTGGATACTCGGGGCGTGGACGTAGGGCAAGGAAAAAGAGTCCTTGTAGCCGAACCACGATAAATACTCGTGTTGTGGTTTAATCGTTTCTTTCTTTATACTTGCATGTTATATATTGTGTTTGTGTATATATCTTTGATTAAACGGAAAGTTTCAAAAGATAATTAAACAAGTTAAAACGATTTTAAACGGTAAACTATTCAACCCCCTTCTAGTTTTCCACAATTGGCATCAAGAGCTACGTTACTCAAGCTTTTAAAATATATTGTGTTTTAAAACTTGAAATGATCCATGGATTTTGAAGATTACAAAGAAGGGCAATCTATGCAAAGACCACCACTTTTTGAAGCAAATGGTTTTATATATTGGAAAAACCGTTTTGAAACTTACGTGAAATCTAAAGATATAGATTTGTGGTATATAATCATTGATGGTGATAATATAGCTTCTAATACTAAAGATAATGATCAAAAGAAATTGATTGCTAAAAATAATGAAGCTAAAATGATGCTTTACAATGCTTTACCTACGAAAGAATATGAAAGAGTCTTTATGTGTAAAACCGCCAAAAATATTTGGCAATCTTTAATAGTCACTCATCAAGGAAACTCACAAGTTAAGGATAACAAAATTGATCTTCTTGTTCAACAATATGAACAATTTGTTATTCCCGAAGATGAGATTATTGATAATGCATTTGCTAGGTTTAACATTATTATTACTTCACTTAAAGCACTTGATGAATCTTTTTGTAGTAAGAATTTTGTCAGGAAATTCCTTAGAGCACTCCATCCGAAGTGGAGAGCAAAAGTGACGGCAATTGAAGAATCCAAGGATCTTTCAAGCATGTCACTTGACGAGCTAATTGGAAATCTCAAAGTTCATGAAATGGTAATGGAAAAAGATTTGAAAGTAGTTAGAGGCAAGAAAGAAAAAGTTAAGTCCATTGCCTTGAAAGCTAGAGTCCAATCAAGTGATAATGAAGAATCTACTTCGGATAGTGATGATGAAGAATATGCTATGGCCGTTAGAGACTTCAAGAAGTTCTTTCGTATAAGAGGGAAGTTTGTAAGGCAACCTAAAGATGACAAGAAAACTTTCCGAAAAGATCGTGATGATAGGAAAGGAAAGGTTGAAAGGAAATGTTATAGGTGTGGAGACACAAGTCATCTAGTAGGAGAATGTCCAAAACCACCCAAGATCAAGCCTCAACAAGCTTTTGTGGGTGGTGCTTGGAGTGACTATGAAGGAGATGATGATGAGCCAAAGAATGATGATATTGCTCTCATGGCTCACGACTCAAATGAGGTACTCTCTGACTCATCTTATTCTTCTATTGATGATGACACCTTACAAAAAGAATATAACAAACTTTGTGAATTGAGTTTAAAAATCATAAACAAAAATAAGTTTTTGAAAACTAAAAAGGAATTTTTAGAAAATGAAGTTTATGAGCTAAAAGAAAAAGCTAAGAGATTAGAAAAGAGTAAAGGTATTGACACATCATGTAAATCATGTGAAGAGCTTAAACTCGGAGTTGAGAAACTTAAAATTACTCAAAATGATCTAATAAAACAAACCACAAAGTTTAAGAAGTTCGATAAAAGCATTTCTTGTGCGGATGAAATTATGAAACTTCAAAAGTCACCCTTTGATAAAACAGGACTAGGTTTCATGAAATTAGAAACTTCAAAGGGTCAAACGAAACAAGAAAAGAATGCACAAGAAACTAACAAAACTGCTACAGCAGCCCGCGGAACAGACGGAACCCAATTCAGGGTTCAACCCGTTGAACCCAAAGGTTCCGCCAGGTCTGCTGCAGCAGTAACACCCTCCACATCGGATCGTTCAAAATTTGTTAAAGTCACATATAAAAATAGAACAAAACCTGCCTTTAAAACTGGAGTAGGACTTAGTAAAAAAGAATTTAGAGCTAAGACTACTCAACCAAGACCTAAGACTCCAATTCCCAAACGCCCCTTTCCAAAGAGCAACTTCAACACACGACCAAACTACCAACATGTTTGGAACCAAAACACTCCTGGACATTACCAAACTCCAAATTACATGTCATGGAACCCTTATGTTCTACTTTCATACTTGGAACAAGTTAATGGTATGCTTAACCAAAATGGACCCATGAGAAATTGGGAACCAAATGTTTGAGTATTTTTCGTAAAATAGGTGTGCCTCAAAGTTTGTTTGGAACTGGATGAATGGATTAAAGATAACGGTTGTTCAAGGCACATGACGGGTAACAAAAGCCTCTTCACTACTTATCACAAATGTGGTGGAGGTAATGTTACGTTTGGTAGTAAAGTGATGAGGCGAAAAATGAACCACTTTTAGGGGGTCATTTAAGCCCGAATCCGAATTTATTTGATCAAATATTGCCCTAAATCGTTCCTTTTGTGATTTTAGGTACTTTGGGAGAGAAATCTGGAAAAGGAAGCAATTCGGACGTTTTTGGAGCATAAAAGTGAAGAAAACGCCAAAGTCTTAATTTTCCATGCTGGGAACAGTAGGTGACGGCGTCAAGAGCAAAACCTTGACGGCGTCAAGAGCAAATTTCATGAATTTCCATGACGACCCAGAACAGATTTGACGGCGTCACGTAGGAAGGGCGTCAAGAGTAAAAGAGTCGTGACGGCCTGGAAGTATTTAAGTCTTGACGGCGTCAGAAGTGGATCTAGGCAGTCCGAGGAGAGTTTTGGCGGCGAGGTGACGGCGTCACATTGTTTGTCTTGACGCCGTCATACCTATTTTTCTATATATAGTTTTCTAATTTTCTCACATTAAAAAAAGAGAAGTTTTGGGAGAAACCCTAAGTACGATTTTGGTGTAACTTTACAGGTTTTTCAAGGGTTCCAACCCCTTGATACCTTGCATGATTAATCAAGATAAGTGTTCTTCTAATTCAATCAACATGTCTATGTGTTGGTTGTCTATATCATGTTCTTATCTTAATTCTATCATGCTAGGCTAAATCTATCGTGTGTTTGCTTAGATCTAATGAAACCTAGATATTGATTATGTGTTGATTACTTGTTTATTCTTGTCTTGGATGAATGATTTATATGTTAGGCTTAAGAAAACTGGCAGATGTCCAAATGGTAACATGCTTGAACGTCTTAAGAAACATGAACCGAGGCGCACTAGGTCTTTATTGGTTGTATTTAATGCATGAGCCACTGTTTACAATCCCTATAGTTGTGCTGGGCATGGTGTAGGAGGAGATAAGAGCTCATAGAATTGGAGAGTTATGTGTGCCACCCCATGAATGGTATTAAGGAATACGATCCGTCATCCATGCAATTATAACAAGTAATTAACGTGTAAAAGATGTCTAGGGAGTAGTGAAATCTAAGTAAACACATTTTCTCCAATTACTGCTCACAAATTTAGTATAAATTAGTTTATTTTCTTTTCTAGTATTTTATTTTGATTGCATCTTAGTATTGGGTTAGTTGAATAGCAACTAATTCCGCCAAAATCCTTCAAACCCCGAGATTTTAATTGCTTTCTAAAAAATATAAAAATACAAAAATAATCATCCCTCACCTCTAGAACTAGTATTTAGGCTTTCTAATCCTAGCGGCACTATTCCTAAGCTGAACGATCAATCCCCCGGTACTTGTCACTATACTATACTACAACGATCAGGTACACTGCCTGGTGGGGGTTGTAAGCTTCTCGAGATCCCTCGAGAGGTAAAGCCTATTGCGATTCCCACGCATCAAGTTTTTGGCGCCGCAGCCCGGGGAATAGTTATTGTCTAGGTTAGAATTTCTTTTTATTAGGTCTACTTGCTAGATTCCTTTCTAGTAAGATTTTATTTAGTCTATCTACTTCTTTGTGTCCTTTGTTCGTGAACTTTTTCGATGGAACACAATAACATTGATCGTTTGATTCCTGTTATTCGTGTTTTTCGTCGTAGGATCTTCCAAATGCCCGCCCCACTTCCTTTAGCAGAAAATGAGAACCCTCCTAACCCTTCACCCAACCACCACTTTGACAATAATTCTGAGTTAGAAGAGTCTGATCATGATGATGACCGTAGGGCTAGTCCTTTCTACTATTCAGACTCCGATGAGGATCTTGATGATGGTGATGTGATTAATGAGAATAGGATGAAAGAAGAAATAAACCCTCTTAGGTATGTTGACCCTAGAACTAGGATTGAGTGTGATAGTTCATTTAACATGCAAATCCCTTGTAAGATCGGGTTTAAGAGCTTTAGTGCCTATCTCAACTCATCTCTTCCAATGAACATAATCTCACGTAATGAATACAATCAAATCATGGTAGATGAGTTAGAGTACAAAGGAGAAAACATTATTGCCAAGGCAATACCATTGCATATGTTTGTAGGAAGCTTGGTTTATCTTGTTGAGTTCATGGTTATGGAGAATCTAGGAGAGTTTGTTGATAATAAGTTGACCCAAGTTGTGTTTGGAAAACCCTTCAAACGGTTGACCAACCTCGATGAAAAACTCATAGAAGGGTTAATTACATTCTCGGATGTGGAAGAAGATTTTGTCTATCAAATGCCTCGCACACACCCTAGGTTCAAGGATTTTTCCATGGAAAAGTGTAGTAGGTATCCACCAATAGAGATGCTAAGTGAGAACGATAAGAGAAAAGGACTTAAGTATACTCATGAAAAGAATAAAAGATACTATCGCGGATGCTTAGAATTAGGAGATGATTATAAGAAAGATGAGGCGACTATTAGATGGCTCACACTAGGTTATGTGAGCATAAGCGATACACGTTAACCCATGACCTTGAGTCTAGCTACAAAACTCGTAAATAAAGAAAAACGCTTCTTGGGAGGCAACCCATGTTTTGTGTGATTTTATTTGTTTGTTTGTTATTTGCTTCCGTATGCATGCTTAATTTTTATTGTTGGTAGATCATGTTTCTAAACTAAATAGTGGAAATACTTTACTTTGTTGTTTTGGCCTAGTCTTAACTCCACCTAAAGGTATTTTTGCAAAAGATAAGTGTAAGGGGAAACCCCAAATATGTTTTTAAGAAACAACCGATCATGATTCTCCACAATATTAAATGAACATGTGTATTCGTATTTGTTAGAGTCAAATGCTTGTATTGAGTCATAATGAAGTTTTGCAGGATTTTCCAGAAATTTTCCGGAAACTTAACATAAGAATTTCTGCAGGTCAATTCTGACGGCGTCAGGGGTTTACTCTTGACGGCGTCGGGAGTTAAAAATCTGGAAATTTTACCGGTTTTGTTTTTTCTAACGGAGTCTTATGGTTTTTGTGAATTATTAAGTTTTATAATCTCCAGGAGATCTGCAAACTTCATTCCACAAGCATTATATCTTATCTTGTTTTTTAGGTTTAGTAACTTATATAGAATGCCGCCGATTTTACGCGAGGTTGTCTTGTCTATTTTGTCAGGTTTTACAGGTTATGTATGACAAGAAGATGATTTACATTCTGGAAGGGAAGCTTTGATTGTTCATTTTCTTGGAGGAAGATTTAACCTAGCCACCCTATTATCCATACCGAGCGAATCAGGGGAGTATTTGATTTCATTCTCTTTACTTTTTCACTTTTACATTCTTTACTTGAACATTGGGGACAATGTTCATCTTAAGTGTAAGGGGAGGGTAAAAAGATGATACCTTACATATGCACTTTCGCTTGAGTTTGTTTTGTTTGATGGTAGATGTGTAATAAAACTATGAGAAATACTTGTTAGTGCAATTTTAGCGCCAAATTTAAAATTTTTAACAACATTTAGGAGTGAAACTTTAGCCATAGCAAGCGTCTCATGGATAGGAGATTGTATGACTAGCACATAACCGTATATTCAGAAAAATTTTCCACCCAAATATGTAAGGTTCGCCTTTAGATTTGATAGGAAAAGCATTTACTATTAGTGCTTATGAGTGTACCGGTAGCATTTAGATTCTAGAACTTGCGTTAGTGATGCATCCCGAGACCACTAGTGAGACTACATTCGTGTGGTAGGATTTACTACATGATAAGAGGCATTAGGATCACCCTTGTGTTAAACCCGTATTATAATTACTTGACCATTTAAGTCATATTACTTGGCTAGTTAAGTCAACTAATTTTTACCACACCCTTAGCGTTGTACTCATTTTTAGCACACGAAACCCCTAGTACACCCCTCCGAGCCTATCTTTTCGTTTCTAACTTTAAGCATTTTACTTAAAGGAAGAATTTGTTACACCCCACTTAAATGTACAACCAAATCGCCTTAGCCTTCCGTGTATGCGCTCATTTTTAGTGCATTATTGTTATTTGTTAAACCCTAAGTTAACTATCTAATTGATTACATGGTTGCTAAGTCGAGTCATATCCTTGTACATATTGTTTTGGGACGATTGGGACTTATGGGTAAGTACTTATTATATGGAGTAATGGGGGAAAAACATCATTTATTACCCCCATATGTACGTTAATCTTAAAAGTGCTCCAAGTGTTTTGATTTTCTTAATTCGAGTCATTAGATTAGTTAAATGTAAAGTATGTAAAGATTCAAGTGTAAGGGAAATGTTCATTCCCTATGATGTATTATTTTGGATGGTAGGGTAAGAGTGTATGAAAAAAAAAAAATAGAAAAAGGAAAAAGAAAAAAAAAACATACGGACTACCATCCCGTTTCATTCTATGTTTATTTTATGTTTTTGTTATTTTTCATTTATTAGCATAAGTCGAGTCTAGTCTTGGCTTAGCAACGCCACATTGTACATGTAATTAACCAAGATTGTTAACTCGCCACCAGTAAAACTTCCTTTATCCAACAAAACCGTGTATTTCATATCCCTACACATAACTTTACAACCCTTTAAAAGACCTCTTTGATAGTTTATCCTAGGTGCTTACGCCATGTGGTGGAGGTTTGATCCTTTCCCAAGCCTATGGTAATCTATTTTGCTATGACAGGTAGTGAGAGATATCTTCCGTTTCCATATTGTAATTTACACTTTATTACACCCGAGAGATGTGAGTATCTAAACACTATTTGTGAGGTGCTAGTGTATGACCTCCGTGCTTGTTTATTGGTCTTTAGTGGAACGATTATTTTTTGTAATTACTTTTATATTAGTGTTAAATGACCCCTAACTTGTCTTTTGAGTAGAATAAAAGCGCATTTGCTTGAGGACAAGCAAATCTCAAGTGTAAGGGTATATGATGAGGCGAAAAATGAACCACTTTTAGGGGGTCATTTAAGCTCGAATCCGAATTTATTTGATCAAATATTGCCCTAAATCGTTCCTTTTGTGATTTTAGGTACTTTGGGAGAGAAATCTGGAAAAGGAAGCAATTCGGACATTTTTGGAGCATAAAAGTGAAGAAAACGCCAAAGTCTTAATTTTCCATGCTGGGAACAGTAGGTGACGGCGTCAAGAGCAAAACCTTGACGGCGTCAAGAGCAAATTTCATGAATTTCCATGACGACCCATAACAGATTTGACGGCGTCACGTAGGAAGGGCGTCAAGAGTAAAAGAGTCGTGACGGCCTGGAAGTATTTAAGTCTTGACGGCGTCAGAAGTGGATCTAGGCAGTCCGAGGAGAGTTTTGGCGGCGAGGTGACGGCGTCACATTGTTTGTCTTGACGCCGTCATACCTATTTTTCTATATATAGTTTTCTAATTTTCACACATTAAAAAAAGAGAAGTTTTGGGAGAAACCCTAAGTACGATTTTGGTGTAACTTTACAGGTTTTTCAAGGGTTCCAACCCCTTGATACCTTGCATGATTAATCAAGATAAGTGTTCTTCTAATTCAATCAACATGTCTATGTGTTGGTTGTCTATATCATGTTCTTATCTTAATTCTATCATGCTAGGCTAAATCTATCTTGTGTTTGCTTAGATCTAATGAAACCTAGATATTGATTATGTGTTGATTACTTGTTTATTCTTGTCTTGGATGAATGATTTATATGTTAGGCTTAAGAAAACTGGCAGATGTCCAAATGGTAACATGCTTGAACGTCTTAAGAAACATGAACCGAGGCGCACTAGGTCTTTATTGGTTGTATTTAATGCATGAGCCACTGTTTACAATCCCTATAGTTGTGTTGGGCATGGTGTAGGAGGAGATAAGAGCTCATAGAATTGGGGAGTTATGTGTGCCACCCCATGAATGGTATTAAGGAATACGATCCGTCATCCATGCAATTATAACAAGTAATTAACGTGTAAAAGATGTCTAGGGAGTAGTGAAATCTAAGTAAACACATTTTCTCCAATTACTGCTCACAACTTTAGTATAAATTAGTTTATTTTCATTTCTAGTATTTTATTTTGATTGCATCTTAGTATTGGGTTAGTTGAATAGCAACTAATTCCGCCAAAATCCTTCAAACCCCGAGATTTTAATTGCTTTCTAAAAAATATAAAAATACAAAAATAATCATCCCTCACCTTTAGAACTAGTATTTAGGCTTTCTAATCCTAGCGACACTATTCCTAAGCTGAACGATCAATCCCCCGATACTTGTCACTATACTATACTACAGCGATCAGGTACACTGCCTGGTGGGGGTTGTAAGCTTCTCGAGATCCCTCGAGAGGTAAAGCCTGTTGTGATTCCCACGCATCATAAAGCTAAGAGCAAAATCATCGGAAAAGGTACAATCTCTCATGACTCCCTTTTTATAGATGATGTAGCTCATGTCGATAACTTAGGTTTTAATCTCCTTAGTATTAGTCAACTTTGCCGTAATAAGTATAACGTCCTTTTTAGTGAAAACGGAAGTAAAATACTTAAAGATGGCATAACCATAGCCAAAGGTGTTCTTAAGAACAACGTATACGTCATGAAGATGGATCCAACATCTAGAGACAAACTTTGTCTTACTTCATTAGATGAATCTTCAACTTTATGGCATAGACGTTTAGGACATGCTAACATGAGACTAATTCAAAACCTCTCCTCCAAAGACTTAGTTCGAAACCTACCTAAGTTGAAATATGACCAACACTTTTGTGATGCTTGCAAAGTCGGTAAACAAGTCCATAGTAGCCATAAGGCTAAAAACTTGGATTCTACATCTAAGTGTCTAGAACTTTTGCATATGATTTATTTGGTCCATCCGCTATACAAAGTTATGGAGGTAACTTCTATACTTTGGTCATAGTCGATGATTACTCAAGATATACTTGGACAAAATTTTTGAAAAGTAAAAATGAAGCTTTTTATAAATTTGAGATTCTAAGTAAGAAAATTCAAAATCAAGTAGGGTCTAGTATTGTGTCTATTAGAACGGATCACGGTCGTGAATTTGATAATGAATTTCAATTTGGAAACTTTTGTGATATTAATGGTATTACTCATAACTTTTCGGCTCCACGTACTCCTCAATCTAATGGTGTAGTAGAACGTAAAAACCGGACGTAGCAAGAGATGAGTAGAACAATGCTTAATGAACAAAACATTCCACAAAAGTTTTGGTGTAATGCCGTTGACACATCAACGTACATTTTAAATCGAGTCTTAATTAGAACATTTTTTAATAAAACTCCTTATGAACTATATAAAGGTAAAAATCCTACATTAGGATACTTTAGAGTGTTTGGGAGTAAATGCTTCATTCTTAACACCAAGGATTATCTCACCAAATTTGACCCAAAGTCTTATGAAGGTGTATTTCTTGGATATTCACAAAATAGTAAAGCTTACATTGTTTTGAACAAAGAAACCTTAAGAGTCGAGGAATCGTTGAACGTAACATTTGACGAGAGTCCACCTCCCTCTAAGACATCACCTTTGGTAGATGATGACTTAGTTGAAAGCCAAGCAATAGAAAGTCAAGAGATCTTAGGTAATGACAAGGAAGATGAACTATTAAACAAAGAACTTGTCAATGTCAAAGAATCTAAAAGTCATCCATTAGATGGTGTCATAGGCAACATTAACGAAAGAACACTAAGATCAAAAGTTCAAAATGAAAGCAACTACTTTTGTTTCGTGTCAACCATTGAACCGAAAAACATTAATGAAGCCATTAAAGATGAGTCTTGGGTAATTGCAATGCAAGAAGAGTTAAACCAATTTGTTAGGAATGATGTATGGACATTAGTTCCTCAACCAAAGAGTCAAACTATAATTGGAACAAAATGGGTCTTTCGTAATAAAATGGATGAAAATGGAATTGTGTCTAGAAACAAAGCTAGGCTAGTTGCACAAGGATATAACCAACAAGATGGCATTGACTACGATGAAACTTTTGCTCCGGTTGCTAGGCTCGAGTCAATTAGAATCTTACTTGCATATGCATGTGCACACAATTTTAAACTCTTTCAAATGGACGTCAAAAGTGCATTTCTAAATGGAGTCATAAATGAAGAAGTGTATGTTGCTCAACCACCGGGCTTCATCGATTTTGAAAAACCAAATCATGTTTACAAACTTAAAAAGGCTCTTTACGGACTTAAGCAAGCTCCAAAAGCATGGTATGATCGACTTAAGACCTTCCTAGTTGACCATAAGTATACCATGGGCTTAGTTGATAATACTCTCTTCACTAAGAAGAAAGATTCACATATTATCATAGTCCAAATCTATGTTGATGACATTATATTCGGATCAACTTGTCAAGAATTATGTGTGGATTTCTCAAAAATCATGCATGACGAGTTTGAAATGAGTATGATGGGAGAACTCAACTTTTGCCTAGGACTCCAAATTAAACAACTAGAAGATGGTATCTTCTTTAACCAATCTAAATATATTAAGGACATGCTTAAGAAATTTGGATTAGAAGATTCGTAACCAATCAAAACACCCATGTCCACGGAAACTAAACTCACCAAGGATGAGGAAAGTGAATTCGTAGATAGCACTAAATATAGAGGTATGATTGGAAGTCTACTTTACCTAACGGCTAGTAGACCCGACATTATGTTTAGTGTTTGTCTATGTGCTCGTTTTCAAGAAGATCCTAAGACAACTCATCTCGAAGCCGTTAAAAGGATTTTTAGGTATATTAAGGGCACTACACATTTAGGTTTATGGTATCCCAAAGGAACGGGAATAAACACCATAGTGTATGCCGACTCGGATCATATCGGTGACTATGTTGATAGAAAAAGCACAAGTGGTATTTGTACTTTTGTTGGACATTGTCTCATCTCATGGTTCTCTAAGAAGCAAACGGCTCTTGCTATCTTAACAACGGAAGCCGAGTACGTTTCGGCCGGAAAGGCGTGTCAACAAGCTCTTTGGATGAAGCAAGCTCTTGTCGACTACGTAATTCAACTAAACCACATTACCATTCTTTGTGATAACAAAGGAGCTATTGATCTTAGCAAAAACCCGGTTCAACATGCTCGTACCAAACATATTGAAATCCGTCATCATTTCCTTCGTGACAACGTTCAAAAAGGAAATATCTCAATTGAGAAAGTTTCTTCCGAAGACAACATAGCCGACATTCTCACAAAACCCTTAAAAGAGAACCTTTTAACCTTCTTAGGCTAGGCTTAGGACTCATGGAACCTACGTTGTAGTTCTTGACATTAGACAAAAATCACAAAAATCAAAACAAATCCATAACTCTTTTTCTCAGCAGAGTCGGCGGAACCCTCAGACACAACGGACGGAACCCAATTTAAGGTTCCGCCGTATCCGCCGACCTGCAGAACCATTTTTTTTGTTTATATTAAACCAAACACCCATTATCTCATACCACCACTTCCAAACTGCTACTATTCACTTTACCATTCATCCATACCTACGATTTCTTGGTCTTCCTTTCACTCACATTGCAAATCAATCATCATTGTAAGTATTCTAAACTTGATTACAATCCTGATCTGAGTCTAGGAATTATATTTTTGCACAAAAACAAAAACTTGGGGTTATGCATTAACTTGAGAAACTCATGCATGAATTTAGGTGTTTAACAAAACTAATCATGTTCCCCATAGTTAGGAATTGCATTCTTACTAAGTGTAAACATGTTTGCTAAAACACCCCATGTCAAATTCTTCCAAAAATTTCTCACAAATAGGACAAATATTTTTTCGTCTCACATTGTGAATACAAAATCAAAACGTTATGTTTGAAACATCACTTGCATAATGTCGATTGAATGCTAAAGGGAATACATAACTAATATGTATTTTCGGGTACATTCAAACGAAGCTACATTGAACTAGGAGCGCTTGGATTATCTTTTGTTTTATAACAAAATTTGCATTATAAAACGTTTTTAAAGCATCAAAATGGGTCAAGATAACCGCACCTCCACATTGTTTTCATATAGGCACACACTAGAACACCCACATTACAATAGTCGTTTACTTAGACTAAAATGTGAAATTTTGTTTTTCTAGGAATCATCATGCGTCCTCTAACCCACTACGACCACAAGGACACAGTACCTACCCAAACACCACAAAACCAAAGGTCTTACTCCAACTCAAATCGACGTTTTCAAAGCCTTAGAAAAACGTTATGTCCATGAGGGTAGAACCATTGACCCGTCCTTCCTAGAAGGCACAAACCTCTACACGGAATTTGCCACAATCAACTTTGAGTGTCTTTTAGAAATTGACGAGCCTATTTGTCCTAGGTTCATTCTAGAATTCTATGCATCCGTCACCCTCTCCACGGATGAGTATGGTCGCATGTCTATCAACTTTAGGGCTAGTAGTCATCAATACTCCTTCACTCTTGAGGAGTTTGCTCAAATCCTAGGTGTCCAAACCGTGGTACTTGCATCTACTCCGACTTGCACTCCCTCTCAACTCTTGACACACTCTTTGACCGCATCCATCCTTATGACACCCCTATTGTGTCAAAAGATGAACTTCGTGACCACCTCTTCGTTAGGACAACCAACACTAGGAGAACCCGTTCGGGAAATGAGGTCGATAAGGACCCATATGGAATGGAAATGAATGAACTCAAGCCCCAATTCAAGAAATGGGAGGAAGTCCTTAGAGCCAATGTCATTAGCACCATAGGAAACCGAGATCTTATTAATCTTTGTCTTTGCTACATGCTCTACTCCTTGTCCGTTAGGCAACTAATGAGGCGAAAAATGAACCACTTTTAGGGGGTCATTTAAGCCCGGAATTGACTTTATTTGATCAAATATTGCTCTAAATCGTTCCTTTTGTGATTTTAGGTACTTTCGGAGTGAAATCTGGAAAAGGAAGCAATTCGGACGTTTTTGGAGCATAAAAGTGAAGAAAACGCCAAAGTCTTAATTTTCCTTGCTGGGAACAGTAGGTGACGGCGTCAAGAAGAAATTTCTGACGGCGTCAAGAGTAATTTCCATGACGACCCAGTACAGATTTGACGGCGTCACGAAGTAGGGCGTCAAGAGTAAAATTCATGACGGCCTGGAAATGCATAACACATGATGGCGTCAAAAGTAGATCAAGGCAGTCCGAGAAGTATTTTGGCGGCGAGGTGACGGCGTCACAAAATTTGTCTTGACGCCGTCAGACCCTATTTCCTATATATAGTTTTCTAATTTTCACATTAAAAAGAGAGAAGTTTTGGAGAAACCCTAAGTACGAACTTGGTGCGAATTTTACAGGTTTTTCAAGGGTTCTAAGCCCTTGATACCTTTCATGTGTAATTGAGATAAGTATTCTTTTAATTCAATCAATATGTCTATGTGTTGGTTGTCTATATCTTGTTCTTGTCTTAATTCCATCATGCTAGGCTAGATCTATCTTGTGTTTGCTTAGATCTAATGAAACCTAGATGTTAATTATGTGTTGATTACTTGTTTATAATTGTATTGGATGAATGAATTCGATGTTAGGCTTAAGAAAACTGGCAGATCTCCAAATGGTAACATGCTTGAACGTCTTAGGAAACATGAACTGATGTGCACTAGGTTTTATTGGTTGTATTTAATGCATGAGCCACTGTTTACAATCCCTATGGTTGTGCTGGGCATGGCATAAGAGGAGATAAGAGCTCATAGGATTGGGGAGTTAAGTGCGCCACCCCATGAATGGTATTAAGGAATACAATCCGTCATCCACGCAACTATAACAAGTAATTAACGTGTAAAAGATGTCTAGGGAGTAGTGAAATCTAAGTAAACACATTTTCTCCACTTATTGCTCACAACCTTAGTATAATTTAGTTTATTTTCATTTTTAGTATTTTATTTTGATTGCATCTTTAGTATTGGGTTAGTTGACTAGCAACTAATTCCGCCCAAATCCTTCAAACCCGAGATTTTTACTTGCTTTCTAAAAAATATAAAAATACAAAAAGAATCATCCCTCACCTTTAGAACTAGTATTTAGGTTTTCTAATCATAGCGACACTATTCCTAGCTGAACGATCAATCCCCCGGTACTTGTCACTATACTATACTACAACGATCAGGTACACTGCCTGGTGGGGGTTGTAAGCTTCTCAAGATCCCTTGAGAGGTAAAGCCTGATGCGATTCCCACGTATCAAGTTTTTGGCGCCGCAGCCCGAGGAATAGTTATTGTCTAGGTTAGAATTTCTTTTTATTAGGTCTACTTGCTAGATTCCTTTCTAGTGAGATTTTATTTTTATTTTTAGGTTTTCTTTAGTCTATCTTATTTCTTTGTGTTTTTGTTCGTAACTCTTCACCACCCGACATCATGGACGATGGGAACATCTTTGAATCCGTCATCCCACCACAACAAAACCCACCACTAGAACCTCTTAGGCCCCGAACTTTAGGAGAGTATTCCCGACCTAGCCACCAAGGCTACCGAAACACCATTGAGCTCACCGGAGCCAATGTGACCCCCTTGCGATCCGACACCATCCGGTTGGTGCAAAGCGGATGTGCATTCCATGGACTTCGTTCCGAAGATCCAAACCAACATCTTAAGGACTTCTTAAAAATCGTAGATTCCATAGACCTAGGTGTTGAAACTAGAGAGACAACCCGATTACGCCTATTCCAATTCTCTCTACGGGATCAAGCTAGTCAATGGCTTGAGGGTTTACCCGCGGGATCCATCACCACATGGGATGATCTCACCACTCGTTTCCTTGCTCTATTTTTCCCACCGGGGAGAACTACTAAGCTTAGAAATGACATCTTGATGTTCCAACATCGTCAAAATGAATCTCTTTATGAAGCATGGACTCGTTTCAAGGACTTACTCCAAAAAGTCCCTCATCATGGCATAGATCTTTGGCTCCAAGTCCAAATTTTTTATGACCATATCGATATCTCCACAAGGTGAGCCATTGACCAATCGGCCGATGGTAAGCTACGTGATCTAAGTGCGGAACAATCATGGGAACTCATAGAAGATCTTGCTCTCTATGACAACGAAAGTTGGAATGATCTCCGTGATTTAAACAAAACGGTCAAGGCAATATCTTTGCCTTCGAACAATTCTAGCACTCCCGACCGTAGGATCATGGAACTTGAGGACCAAGTCAAGTTTCTCATGAAATCTTACGAAGCTCCTAAACCTTCAAGCCAAGTGAACAAAATCACTTCTTCATGCGAATTATGTAGTGGTCCCCACGACACTCGTGATTGTGTGGAACAGCTTTTGCGGACTACGCATCCACGCGTACCGACGAAGCGGGAGATAAGTGGTACACTTTCAAGCCCGAGCCAAACCCTTACGGTGATTCATACAACCCCTCTTGAAAAAATCACCCAAACCTTAGGTGCACAAAATCAACCCAATTCTTCCAATCCGCCTAATCGTTACCAACCAAACGGTCCACCTCCCAACCGTACTTTCAACAACAATCCTTCTAACAACTATGGTAGTACCAACAATCTTGAAGGATTGATGTCTAAGTTCATGGCATCTCAAGAAGCTCGCATAGCTAGGTTTGAA
Organism: Artemisia argyi; assembly: GCA_030686995.1. Taxonomy (NCBI): domain Eukaryota; kingdom Viridiplantae; phylum Streptophyta; class Magnoliopsida; order Asterales; family Asteraceae; genus Artemisia; species Artemisia argyi. The sequence continues at coordinate 71,489,298 of CM060692.1, forward strand.
ACCGAATTCAACCAACAACAAACGGAGATGACCAACAAGATTGACAACTTGTTGAAAGCCCTCAACAACCAAGCGTTAACTACACCTAGGAAGGACACTAGGGACACCAATAACGGAATCCAAATTAAGGACCCCTCATCATCCAAACATGTCCACTTTGTCAATGTTGTCACCATTAAGCCAATAGATAAGGAGATGGAAGAAAGTGACAAGGATGAAGTTAGAATAGAAGCCGAGACTAAGGATGAGAGTAGGAAAGTTGAGGTTAATAGGAGAGAGGAATTAGAGGAGGTAGAGCCTATAGAAAAGTACTTTGATAAGTTGCCCACCAAGGAAGAACGGGAATACCATAAGGATTTATTTGATAGTCCCGAGAGACGATATATCCTTGGCACACCCCTTATCAAAATGGGAGACCCCTCTAACATTAACATACCATGCAATATCGGGCACATGCATATATGGAAAGCTTACATTGATCTTAGATCTCCCGTAAACATCATGACTAGGACTTATTACAATAGGGTGATGAAGAAACAACTCGATTTTAGGATGATGCCCAATAGGAATTTAATAAGTAATTTTGTAGGAAGAGTGAAGGGATTGCATGTGATTATAGGGAATCTCACCTATGAGATCGATTTTATGATAGTTGAAGACACTCGTCCGGTGATAGATGCTTGCCTAAGCCAAATAATATTTGGAAAACCATTTGTTGAGGCCACTAGGATGAGTTATGATCCGACTTTAGGGATAGTTAGATTCAAGGAAGGGAATGATGAGGTTGCCTATCAAATGCCCTACAAGATTGAGCAATACCGCCTTCTCTCTAATTGCGAAAAAGAACACAAGCAAGCAGCTTATTATAGGAATGAGGAGGATAGACGTAGAGGAGTAGAGTATGTAAAGAATAGGATGCTTGGTTTCTACAAAGAATGCTTACAACTAGGTCTGGAATACAAAACTGGTTTAGAAGATGACCTAGAGAGTGGAACCAACGACGAGGTCACGTAGTAACCCATGACCTTGAGTCTAGCTACAAGACTCGTAAATAAAGAAAAGCGCTTCTTGGGAGGCAACCCATGTTTTGTGTGACTTTATTTTGTTTGTTTGTTATTTGCTTCCGTCTGCATGCTTTATTTTTATTGTTGGTTGATCATGTTTCTAAACTAAATAGTGGAAATACTTTACTTTGTTGTTTTGGCCTAGTTTTAACTCCACCTAAAAGTATTTTTGCAAAAGATAAGTGTAAGGGGAAACCCCAAATATGTTTTTAAGAAACAAACCGATCATGATTCTCCACAATATTAAATGAACATGTATATTCGTATTTGTTAGAGTCAAATGCTTGTATTGAGTCATAATGAAGTTTTGCAGGATTTTCCAGGAAGTAGGACCAAGTTTTTCCAGAAATTTTCCGGAAACTTAACATAAGAATTTCTGCAGCTCACTTCTGACGGCGTCACGAGTTAACTCTTGACGGCGTCACGTGTAAAAATCTGGAAATTTCACCAGTTTTGTTTTTCTAACGAAGTCTCATGGTTTTTGTGAATTATTAAGTTTTATAATCTCCAGGAGATCTGCAAACTTCATTCCACAAGCATTATATCTTATCTTGTTTTCTAGGATTTAGTAACTTATATAGGATGCCGCCGATTTTACGCGAGGTTGTTTTGTTTGTTTTTTCAGGATTTACAGGTTATGTATGACAAGAAGATGATTTATATTCTGGAAGGGAAGCTTTGATTGTTCATTTTCTTGGAGGAAGATTTTACCTGGCCACCTTATTATCCATACCGAGCGAATCAGGGGAGTATTTGATTTCATTCTTTTTACTTTTTAACTTTTACATTCTTTACTTGAACATTGGGGACAATGTTCATCTTAAGTGTAAGGGGAGGGTAAAAAGATGATACCTTACATATGCACTTTCGCTTGAGTTTGTTTTATTTAATGGTAGATGTGTAATAAAACTATGAGAAATACTTGTTAGTGCAATTTTAGCGCCAAATTTAAATTTTTTTACAACATTTAGGAGTGAAACTTTAGCCATAGCAAGCGTCTCATGGATAAGAGATTGTATGACTAGCACAAAACCGTATATTTAGAAAAATTTTCCACCTAAATATGTGAGGTTCGCCTTTAGATTTAATAGGAAAAGCATTTACTATTAGTGCTTATGAGTGTACCGGTAGCATGTAGATTCTAGAACTTGCGTTAGTGATGCATCCCGAGACCGCTGGTGAGACTACATTCGTGTGGTAGGATTTACTACATGATAAGAGGCATTAGGATCACCCTTGTGTTAAACCCGTATCATAATTACTTGACCATTTAAGTCATATTACTTGGCTAGTTAAGTCAACTAATTTTTCCCACACCTTAGCGTTGTACTCATTTTTAGTACATGAAACCCCTAGTACACCCCTCCGAGCCTATCTTTTCGTTTCTAACTTTAAGCATCTTACTTAAAGGAAGAATTTGTTACACCCCACTTAAATGTACACCCAAATCGCCTTAGCCTTCCGTGTATGCGCTCATTTTTAGTGCATTATTGTTATTTGTTAAACCCTAAGTTAACTTTCTAATTGATTACATGGTTGCTAAGTCGAGTCATATCCTTGTACATATTGTTTTGGGACGATTGAGACTCATGGGTAAAGTACTTATTTATGTAGTAATGGGGAAGAACATCATTTTATTACCCCCATATGTACGTTAATCTTAAAAGTACTCCAAGTGTTTTGATTTTCTTAATTCGAGTCATTAGATTAGTTTATTGTAAAGTATGTAAAGATTCAAGTGTAAGGGGAATGTGCATTCCCTATGATGTATTATTTTGGATGGTAGGGTAAGAGTGTATGCAAAAAAAAAAAAATAAATAAAAAAAAAATAAAAAAAAAAGATCGAAAAAAAAAAAAGAAAAAGAAAAGAAAAAAAAATAGAAAAAGAGAAAAAAACATACGGACTACCATCCTGTTTCATTCTATGTTCATTTTATGTTTTTGTTATTTTTCATTTATTAGCTTAAGTCGAGTCTAGTCTTGGCTTAGCAACGCCACATTGTACATGTAATTAACCAAGATTGTTAACTCGCCACCAGTAAAACTTCCTTTATCCAACAAAACCGTGTATTTCATATCCCTACACCTAACGTCACAACCCTTTAAAAAGACCTCTTTGATAGTTTATCCTAGGTGCTTACGCCATGTGGTGGAGGTTTGATCCTTTCCCAAGCCTATGGTAATCTATTTTGCTATGACAGGTAGTGAGAGATATCTTCCGTTTCCATATTGTAATTTGTACTTTATTACACCCGAGAGATGTGAGTATCTAAACACTATTTGTGAGGTGCTAGTATATGACCTCCGTGCTTGTCTATTGGTCTTTAGTGGAACGATTATTTGTTGTAATTACTTTTATATTAGTGTTAAATGACCCCTAACATGTATTTTGATTAGAATAAAAGCGCATTTGCTTGAGGACAAGCAAATCTCAAGTGTAAGGGTATATGATGAGGCGAAAAATGAACCACTTTTAGGGGGTCATTTAAGCCCGGAATTGACTTTATTTGATCAAATATTGCCCTAAATCGATCCTTTTGTGATTTTAGGTAATTTGGGAGTGAAATCTGGAAAAGGAAGCAATTCGGACGTTTTTGGAGCATAAAAGTGAAGAAAACGCCAAAGTCTTAATTTTCCTTGCTGGGAACAGTAGGTGACGGCGTCAAGAAGAAATTTCTGACAGCGTCAAGAGTAATTTCCATGACGACCCAGTACAGATTTGACGGTGTCACGAAGTAGGGCGTCAAGAGTAAAATTCATGACGTGTCAAAATCGCTGACTGTGTACTTTTTTTGCATTTCCTAACCAGATATGAATTAAATTTTTGGTTTTAGGAGTTTTCGAAAAATTTGAAAATCATCTCGCGGGTCAAAATCGCTGACTGTGTGCTTTTTCAGGTCTGGCGGATCTGGCGGCACCCTAGATTGGGTTCCGCCAGTGTAATTTCTGGGCAACCCATAAATGGCCCAACGGATCGGACGGAACCCTCACACGGGTTCCGCCTGTGCAATTTGAGGGTTCCGCTAAATTTCCTGCAGAATTTTGTTTTTTTAGCTTTCAACATCCACTCCACAACATACCATCCTTTTAGATAGAAACCAATTTCCTGCAATTTGCTAAGCACAATAGGGTAGTTCTCATTCCTTATAACTCAATGAAAACCATTTCCCGCAAAATTTCAAAAATAGCCATAACCACCTCAAGGAACCTTCAAACATAAAGGAAGGAACCCTTCCAAAGGTTCCTTGAAATCCCTGAGACAAATACCTTCAATAAATTTGCCAAAACCACTAAGCATTTAGTGCAAATCTTGTCTTCTTACTTCACCATTTTCATTGGATTGACTTCCATGATTTGACAACCCACATTAGTCTTCCAAATCATTAGGAACCTCCATTTTTGTATGGCTAAACATCAAATCCAAACACTCCTTCCCATACTTCTTCATCACTATAAATTGAACCATCCTAGAACACTATCAAATCACACCTTCCCCATCACAATCTCTGATCTTTAAACCATTTTTAACCATGACTAAGTCAACTATCACCTCTCAACCATCAAGACCCGTTCGGAAAACCGCCCGGATAAGTGTCAAACCACTTTGGTCTAACCAATCCATCAACCTAAGCTCCTCATCCTCAGATGAATTCACCTCACCAATCAAAAATGAACATTTTATAAACCTTGCATCTACATCTCCATCACCCAATGAACCCAATGACCTCACTCCACCACCAACAAAATCACCCATTGACCCAACTCCACCAAGTGCTCCAACCAAACCATCCAAAACTCCATCACCATCACCATTACCTAAACTTGAACCTATGGAGTTTTTTGGGTCTCCTCCAACATCACCACATCCTTTTGTCCAAGATCTCAATGATCTTCCACCAAGACCAACACAACCACCACCTTTTGCAAATGAAATACCAAGGTCATTTCTTGACCAAAATGAGCATTTTAACCACAACCAACCACCACAACAAGAGTACCACCAACCCAAACCATTGTTGTTTAACCCTATCTACCATGACGTCCATGGTCCTCTTTATGGAGAACCAAACTTTGAAAACCATGATCACCCAACTCCACCACATTCTCAAGCCCAAACCTTTGAGTCTTTCTTTCCTTCCTATGAGGAAATTCAAAGCATGGTCGAGAATCACCTCCATCAAGCAATGGAATTTCAAACCACCTTGCTTGATTCTATACCAAACCCATCCTCCACCCAAGAACCAAAAACCAACCCATCCTCAAACCAAGACACCAAAACCAACCCATTTCCACCCACGCATCCCCATGTTTGCTCACATTGTGAGCAAATTTTGAAAATGGGTGAAAGCATCAAATTGTTGCTTCACCAAATTCAATACGAAACCCGTTTTGCATTCCAACACGTCATAGAACGTTTGGATGCTCTTTCCCACCCAAACAAATCCTAGACAACATTTGGAGGCCTTTTGTCCCATTTAGGAATGTAGGATTTGATGTTTTATTTCTTGGTTATTTTTCATTTTTTTTAGAAGTAGGAGGATCTTTTTCATTTCTTGTCTTTGACTTTTACAAGTCAAATTTTACTTGGAATGATATCTTTTTCTACTTACTTACTTGCATTGTTGGTTGATCATTTTTGAGTTGTCATTGTGGTTGCAATATGTGTGGAAACTACAAGCTTGATTATATATATCACCAACTAACCATATTTTTTGTAGGATCAAAATCCATGTTTCCCATCTTGGCACTCCTTTTAGGGGGAGTATCGACCAAGGGGGAGCACATGCATTATTCCACTTCGCTACTCTACTTTTTGTTTCGACAAAAAGGGGGAGAAACATATATTAAACCTTTAAACTTAAATGATTTTCATCACTTAAGTAAAACATGTTTAATATAATTTTTTTTAAGTCTTAAACACTAAAATTTTGTGAGTAACTGAAAAACAAAGTTTATGTTTTGTCATCAACAAAAAGGGGGAGATTGTTAATACAAATATCGCCTAAAAACGTTATTTATATTTTACAATCTTTGCTAAGTTTTGTTAACGACAAAATGTAAACTTTAGTTTCTAAGTAAATCATAATCTTAGTTATAAGACTTGCATAACTAGACATTTGCTACATTTTACATTTCATAAAACACAACACTTTTTATTTCTTAAAATAGAAATGTCACATCACATTTATGGTAAGTTTTGTCTATATACATTTATGGAAAGAAAGTGTGTTTGACTAACCATAAGTTTGCTTGCACAAGTTTTGCGTTTGACTAGGTGTTATGAGATCTGACATTGTTTGGTTTGCATGATTTATTGCAAAACCAACTGCAAGCCTGGGGGAACCCAAGGGGTACACGGGCAGAACCCATCTGAGGGTTCCGCCGTATCCGCCAGACCTGCAGAAGGTTTTGCTATAAATACCAAGCCACAAGTTTGATTTTTGGTTTATCACTCTACATCATATTTTCACACACATTCATTCATTTTTCATCTAACCCTTTAACATCTCATTTCATATGTGAAGCTTCTTTTTGTAGCAAAGAAGTTCACGAGTTCATAAAAAGTTACAAGTATTCAACACAACGTTGCAAGACTTGTTAGCTTAGCATTGTGTAGACTTGTTGTTAGGAATACGATTATTCAGTTAAAGACTCGGTCACCCCAAGTATTGCTAAGCGTTACGTAGCTCGTAGAATTATCCTTATAATAGTTAGTACGTAGTTTATTAGTAGTTAAATATGTAAATAGTATTCGTAGAGTGGGTCGGGTCTTTACCCTCTGTTAGCTCACTCTACAGCTCGTTTCATGGAGCACCAAGTATTGTAGTATAAATACCCTCCCCCACCCAAGGGAGAGGGTTGGACCTTCCATTAGTTTAATCTAATATCATTTACTTTCTCTCTCTAAAGGCTCCCATTCTCTCTCTTTCACTCTCTAGAATTCTTACTATTTGATCCATAATCACAATAACCATACATGTTAATCATTATGAGTATCCTACAATTGGTATCAAGATCCATGGTTCTATCCTAGGATTCGTGGTATGCTCAAATTTATAGCTTGATTTTGTGTCTTTAGATGGTTCGAATTGATTTGGTGGTTTTCACACTAGTGTGATCTCGTTAGGTGGTGTTCTTGATTGTTTACTTGTACTTTCATATCTAGTAGTGTTGTAGGCATCGTGTGTAACTCTTGGTTAAGTAATTCCTTGTGGATTACGCTTAGTGGTCGCGCTGGTTACTAACGGTCAACAGTCGTGGAGTGATCTCCAGCGACTCACCCAATCGTTGATCTACTTAGGTAGTTCGTGTAAATCCTTCCAGGGTTTGCCAATTGGGAACGGTCATGGTAAGGGTTAGAAGGAGTCTCCACACTATGCTATTGACGATCTCTAATTCTAAACCTATAAATACCGGATGATTTGTTGCTAACTGTCTACTTGCAGGAATTTTTGACGGTTGCGGTTGATTGCTAAAAAGATGTTGATCCATCAACACATGCTCACACTTCAACTTCACAATCTAGGAAATCATGATCATTGATTGGGCCTCATATATGCTTCCACACTCTGATGTAAAAGATCATGATCCTGAAAAGTGTGAGCATGTCAACACAAAGATGTTCGAATCACATGGAGACTTCACTAATCGAAGATGACTTTTCGACACTCATTTGGATGATGAACTCGAAGTAATGCCCAAAGATCATCCAACGCATTGAACAAGTCATCTAAAGTCTGTTGTTATAAGCACAAAGATCACGACCTTGAAGAATCAAAGTCTACGAGCTACAAGATTTCAAGGATGCAAGAATTCAGTACTTATCTTCTATGGTGACCTCCCTTAGGGGGAGATTGTTACGAATACGATTATTCAGTTAAAGACTCGATCACCCCAAGTATTGCTAAGCGTTACGTAGATCGTAGAATTATCCTTATAATAGTTTGTACGTAGTTTATTAGTAGTTAAATATGTAAATAGTATTCATAGAGTGGGTCGGGTCTTTACCCTCTGTCAGCTCACTCTACAGCTCGTTTCATGGAGCACCAAGTATTGTAGTATAAATACCCTCTCCCACCCAAGGGAAAGGGTTGGACATTTCATTAGTTTAATCTAATATCATTTACTTTCTCTCTCTAAAGGCTCCCATTCTCTCTCTAGAATTCTTACTATTTGATCCATAATCACAATAACCATGCATGTTAATCATTATGAGTATCCTACAATTGGTATCAAGAGCCATGGTTCTATCCTAGGATTCGTGGTATGCTTAAATTTATAGCTTAGTTTTGTGTCTTTAGATGGTTCGAATTGATTTGGTGGTTTTCACACTAGTGTGATCTCGTTAGGTGGTGTTCTTGATTGTTTACTTATACTTTCGTATCTAGTAGTGTTGAAGGCATCGTGTGTAACTCTTGGTTAAGTAATTCCTTGTGGATTACGCTTAGCGGTCGCGATGGTTACTAACGGTCAACAGTCATGGAGTGACCTCCAGCGACTCACCCAATCGTTGATCTACATAGATAGTTCGTGTAAATCCTTCCAGGGTTTGCCGATTGGGAACGGTCATGGTAAGGGTTAGAAAGAGTCTCTACACTATGCTGTTGACGATCTCTAATTCCAAACCTATAAGTACCGGATGATTTGTTGCTAACTGTCTACTTGCAGGAATTTCTGATGGTTGCGGTTGATTGCTGAAAAGATGCTGATCCATCAACACATGCTCATACTTCAACTTCACAATCTAAGAAATCATGATCATTGATTGGGCCTCATATATGCTTCCACACTCTGATGTAAAAGATCATGATCCTGAAAAGTGTGATCATGTCAACACAAAGATGTTCAAATCACATGGAGACTTCACTAATCAAAGATGACTTTCCGACACTCATTTGGATGATGAACTCGAAGTAATGCCCAAAGATCATCCAACGCATTGAACAAGTCATCTGAAGTCTGTTGTTATAAGCACAAAGATCACGACTTTGAAGAATCAAAGTCTACGAGCTACAAGATTTCAAGGATGCAAGAATTCATTACTTATCTTCTGGGGTGACCTCCCTTAGGGGGAGATTGTTAGGAATACGATTATTCAGTTAAAGACTCGGTCACCCCAAGTATTGCTAAGCGTTACGTAGCTAGTAGAATTATCCTTATAATATTTAGTACGTAGTTTATTAGTAGTTAAATATGTAAATAGTATTCGTAGAGTGGGTCGGGTCTTTACCCTCCGTCAGCTCACTCTACAGCTCGTTTCATGGAGCACCAAGTATTGTAGTATAAATACCCTCTCCCACCCAAGGGAGAGGGTTGGACATTTCATTAGTTTAATCTAATATAATTTACTTTCTCTTTCTAAAGGCTCCCATTCTCTCTCTTTCTCTCTCTAGAATTCTTACTATTTAATCCATAATCACAATAACCATACGTGTTAATCATTATGAGTATCCTACAATTGGTATCAAGAGCCATGGTTCTATCCTAGGATTCGTGGTATGCTCAAATTTATAGCTTGGTTTTGTGTCTTTAGATGGTTCGAATTGATTTGGTGGTTTTCACACTAGTGTGATCTCGTTAGGTGGTTTTCTTGATTGTTTACTTGTATTTTTCGTATCTAGTAGTGTTGTAGGCATCGTGTGTAACTCTTGGTTAAGTAATTCCTTGTGGATTACGCTTAGCGGTCGTGATGGTTACTAACGGTCAACAGTCGTGGAGTGATCTCCAGCGACTCACCTAATCGTTGATCTACATAGGTAGTTCGTGTAAATCCTTCCAGGGTTTGCCGATTGGGAACGGTCATGGTAAGGGTTAGAAGGAGTCTCTACACTATGCTGTTGACGATCTCTAATTCCAAACCTATAAGTACCGGATGATTTGTTGCTAACTGTCTACTTGCAGGAATTTCTGATGGTTGCGGTTGATTGCTGAAAAGATGCTGATCCATCAACACATGCTCATACTTCAACTTCACAATCTAAGAAATCATGATCATTGATTGGGCCTCATATACGCTTCCACACTCTGATGTAAAAGATCATGATCCTGAAAAGTGTGAGCATGTCAACACAAAGATGTTCGAATCACATGGAGACTTCACTAATCAAAGATGACTTTCCGACACTCATTTGGATGATGAACTCGAAGTAATGCCCAAAGATCATCCAACGCATTGAACAAGTCATCTGAAGTCTGTTGTTATAAGCACAAAGATCATGACTTTGAAGAATCAAAGTCTACGAGCTAAAAGATTTCAAGGATGCAAGAATTCAGTACTTATCTTCTGGGGTGACCTCCCTTAGGGGTAGATTGTTAGGAATACGATTATTCAGTTAAAGACTCGGTCACCCCAAGTATTGCTAAGCGTTACGTAGCTCGTAGAATTATCCTTATAATAGTTAGTACGTAGTTTATTAGTAGTTAAATATGTAAATAGTATTCGTAGAGTGGGTCGGGTCTTTACCCTCCGTCAGCTCACTCTACAACTCGTTTCATGGAGCACCAAGTATTGTAGTATAAATACCCTCTCCCACCTAAGGGAGAGGGTTGGACATTTCATTAGTTTAAACTAATATAATTTACTTTCTCTCTCTAAAGGCTCCCATTCTCTCACTTTCTCTCTCTAGAATTCTTACTATTTGATCCATAATCACAATAACCATACATGTTAATCATTATGAGTATCCTACAATTGGTATCAAGAGCCATGGTTCTATCCTAGGATTCGTGGTATGCTTAAATTTATAGCTTGGTTTTGTGTCTTTAGATGGTTCGAATTGATTTGGTGGTTTTCAAACTAGTGTGATCTCGTTAGGTGGTTTTCTTGATTGTTTACTTGTATTTTTCGTATCTAGTAGTGTTGTAGGCATCGTGTGTAACTCTTGGTTAAGTAATTCCTTGTGGATTACGCTTAGCGGTCGTGATGGTTACTAACGGTCAACAGTCGTGGAGTGATCTCCAGCGACTCACCTAATCGTTGATCTACATAGGTAGTTCGTGTAAATCCTTCCAGGGTTTGCCGATTGGGAACGGTCATGGTAAGGGTTAGAAGGAGTCTCTACACTATGCTGTTGACGATCTCTAATTCCAAACCTATAAGTACCGGATGATTTGTTGCTAACTGTCTACATGCAGGAATTTCTGATGGTTGCGGTTGATTGCTGAAAAGATGCTGATCCATCAACACATGCTCATACTTCAACTTCACAATCTAAGAAATCATGATCATTGATTGGGCCTCATATACGCTTCCACACTCTGATGTAAAAGATCATGATCCTGAAAAGTGTGAGCATGTCAACACAAAGATGTTCGAATCACATGGAGACTTCACTAATCAAAGATGACTTTCCGACACTCATTTGGATGATGAACTCGAAGTAATGCCCAAAGATCATCCAACGCATTGAACAAGTCATCTGAAGTCTGTTGTTATAAGCACAAAGATCACGACTTTGAAGAATCAAAGTCTACGAGCTAAAAGATTTCAAGGATGCAAGAATTCAGTACTTATCTTCTGGGGTGACCTCCCTTAGGGGGAGATTGTTAGGAATACGATTATTCAGTTAAAGACTCGGTCACCCCAAGTATTGCTAAGCGTTACGTAGCTCGTAGAATTATCCTTATAATAGTTAGTACGTAGTTTATTAGTAGTTAAATATGTAAATAGTATTCGTAGAGTGGGTCGGGTCTTTACCCTCCGTCAGCTCACTCTACAACTCGTTTCATGGAGCACCAAGTATTGTAGTATAAATACCCTCTCCCACCTAAGGGAGAGGGTTGGACATTTCATTAGTTTAAACTAATATAATTTACTTTCTCTCTCTAAAGGCTCCCATTCTCTCACTTTCTCTCTCTAGAATTCTTACTATTTGATCCATAATCACAATAACCATACATGTTAATCATTATGAGTATCCTACAATTGGTATCAAGAGCCATGGTTCTATCCTAGGATTCGTGGTATGCTTAAATTTATAGCTTGGTTTTGTGTCTTTAGATGGTTCGAATTGATTTGGTGGTTTTCAAACTAGTGTGATCTCGTTAGGTGGTTTTCTTGATTGTTTACTTGTACTTTCGTATCTAGTAGTGTTGTAGGCATCGTGTGTAACTCTTGGTTAAGTAATTCCTTGTGGATTACGCTTAGCGGTCGTGATGGTTACTAACGGTCAACAGTCGTGGAGTGATCTCCAGCAACTCACCCAATCGTTGATCTACATAGGTAGTTCGTGTAAATCCTTCCAGGGTTTGCCGATTGGGAACGGTCATGGTAAGGGTTAGAAGGAGTCTCTACACTATGCTTTTGACGATCTCTAATTCCAAACCTATAAATACCGGATGATTTGTTGCTAACTGTCTACTTGCAGGAATTTCTGATGGTTGCGGTTGATTGCTGAAAAGATGCTGATCCATCAACACATGCTCACACTTCAACTTCACAATCTAAGAAATCATGATCATTGATTGGGCCTCATATATGCTTCCACACTCTGATGTAAAAGATCATGATCCTGAAAAGTGTGAGCATGTCAACACAAAGATGTTCGAATCACATGGAGACTTCATTAATCAAAGATGACTTTCCGACACTCATTTGGATGAAGAACTCGAAGTAATGCCCAAAGATCATCCAACGCATTGAACAAGTCATCTGAAGTCTGTTGTTATAAGCACAAAGATCACGACTTTGAAGAATCAAAGTCTACGAGCTACAAGATTTCAAGGATGCAAGAATTCAGTACTTATCTTCTGGGGTGACCTCCCTTAGGGGGAGATTGTTAGGAATACGATTATTCAGTTAAAGACTCGGTCACCCCAAGTATTGCTAAGCGTTACGTAGCTCGTAGAATTATCCTTATAATAGTTAGTACGTAGTTTATTAGTAGTTAAATATGTAAATAGTATTCGTAGAGTGGGTCGGGTCTTTACTCTCCGTCAGCTCACTCTACAGCTCGTTTCATGGAGCACCAAGTATTGTAGTATAAATACCCTCTCCCACCTAAGGGAGAGGGATGGACATTTCATTAGTTTAATCTAATATAATTTACTTTCTCTCTCTAAAGGCTCCCATTCTCTCTCTTTCTCTCTATAGAATTCTTACTATTTGATCCATAATCACAATAACCATACATATTAATCATTATGAGTATCCTACAATTGGTGTTAAGAGCCATGGTTCTATCCTAGGATTCGTGGTATGCTCAAATTTATAGCTTGGTTTTGTGTCTTTAGATGGTTCGAATTGATTTGGTGGTTTTCACACTAGTGTGATCTCGTTAGGTGGTGTTCTTGATTGTTTACTTGTACTTTCGTATCTAGTAGTGTTGTTGGCAGCGTGTGTAACTCTTGGTTAAGTAATTCCTTGTGGATTACGCTTAGCGGTCGTGATGGTTACTAACGGTCAACAGTCATGGAGTGATCTCCAGCGACTCACCCAATCGTTGATCTACATAGGTAGTTCGTGTAAATCCTTCCAGGGTTTGCCGATTGGGAACGGTCATGGTAAGGGTTAGAAGGAGTCTCCACACTATGCTGTTGACGATCTCTAATTCCAAACCTATAAGTACCGGATGATTTGTTGCTAACTATCTGCTTGCAGGAATTTCTGACGGTTGTGGTTGATAGCTGAAAAGATGTTGATCCATCAACACATGCTCACACTTCAACTTCACAATCTAAGAAATCATTATCATTGATTGGGCCTCATATATGCTTCCACACTCTGATGTAAAAGATCATGATCCTGAAAAGTGTGAGCATGTCAACACAAAGATGTTCGAATCACATGGAGACTTCACTAATCAAAGATGACTTTCCGACACTCATTTGGCTGATGAACTCGAAGTAATGCCCAAAGATCATCCAACGCATTGAACAAGTTATCTGAAGTCTGTTGTTATAAGCACAAAGATCATGACTTTGAAGAATCAAAGTCTACGAGCTACAAGATTTCAAGGATGCAAGAATTCAATACTTATCTTCTGGGGTGACCTCCCTTAGGGGGAGATTGTTAGGAATACGATTATTCAGTTAAAGACTCGGTCACCCCAAGTATTGCTAAGCGTTACGTAGCTCGCAGAATTATCCTTATAATAGTTAGTACGCAGTTTATTAGTAGTTAAATATGTAAATAGTATTCGTAGAGTGGGTCGGGTCTTTACCCTCTGTCAGCTCACTCTACAGCTCGTTTCATGGAGCACCAAGTATTGTAGTATAAATACCCTCTCCCACCCAAGGGAGAGGGTTGGACCTTTCATTAGTTTAATCTAATATCATTTACTTTCTCTCTCTAAAGGCTCCCATTCTCTCTCTAGAATTCTTACTATTTGATCCATAATCACAATAACCATACATGTTAATCATTATGAGTATCCTACAATTGGTATCAAGAGCCATGGTTCTATCCTAGGATTCGTGGTATGCTCAAATTTATAGCTTGGTTTTGTGTCTTTAGATGGATCGAATTGATTTGGTGGTTTTCACACTAGTGTGATCTCGTTAGGTGGTGTTCTTGATTGTTTACATGTACTTTCGTATCTAGTAGTGTTGTAGGCATCGTGTGTAACTCTTGGTTAAGTAATTCCTTGTGGATTATGCTTAGTGGTCGCGATGGTTACTAACGGTCAACAGTCGTGGAGTGATCTCCAGCGACTCACCCAATCGTTGATCTACTTAGGTAGTTTGTGTAAATCCTTCCAGGGTTTCCCGATTGGGAACGGTCATGGTAAGGGTTTAAAGGAGTCTCCACACTATGCTGTTGACGATCTCTAATTCCAAACCTATAAGTACCGGATGATTTGTTGCTAATTGTCTACTTGCAGGAATTTTTGACGTTTGCGGTTGATTGCTGAAGAGATACTGATCCATCAACACATGCTCACACTTCAACTTCATAATCTAATAAATCATGATCATTGATTGGGCCTCATATATGCTTCCACACTCTGATGTAAAAGATCATGATCCTGAAAAGTGTGAGCATGTCAACACAAAGATGTTCGAATCACATGGAGACTTCACTAATCAAAGATGACTTTCCAACACTCATTTGGCTGATGAACTCGAAGTAATGCCCAAAGATCATCCAACGCATTGAACAAGTCATCAGAAGTCTGTTGTTATAAGCACAAAGATCACGACTTTGAAGAATCAAAGTCTACGAGATACAAGATTTCGAGGATGCAAGAATTCAATACTTATCTTCTGGGGTGACCTCCCTTAGGGGGAGATTGTTAGGAATACGATTATTCAGTTAAAGACTCGGTCACCCCAAGTATTGCTAAGCGTTACGTAGCTCGTAGAATTATCCTTATAATAGTTAGTACGTAGTTTATTAGTAGTTAAATATGTAAATAGTATTCGTAGAGTGGGTCGGGTCTTTACCCTCTGTCAGCTCACTCTACAGCTCGTTTCATGGAGCACCAAGTATTGTAGTATAAATACCCTCTCCCACCCAAGGGAGAGGGTTGGACCTTTCATTAGTTTAATCTAATATCATTTACTTTCTCCCTCTAAAGGCTCCCATTCTCTCTCTTTCTCTCTCTAGAATTCTTACTATTTGATCCATAATCACAATAACCATACATGTTAATCATTATGAGTATCCTACAATTGGTATCAAGAGCCATGGTTCTATCCTAGATTTCGTGGTATGCTCAAATTTATAGCTTGGTTTTGTGTCTTTAGATGGTTCGAATTGATTTGGTGGTTTTCACACTAGTGTGATCTCGTTAGGTGGTGTTCTTGATTGTTTACATGTACTTTCGTATCTAGTAGTGTTGTAGGCATCATGTGTAACTCTTGGTTAAGTAATTCCTTGTGGATTATGCTTAGTGGTCGCGATGGTTACTAAAGGTCAACAGTCGTGGAGTGATCTCCAGCGACTCACCCAATCGTTGATCTACTTAGGTAGTTTGCGTAAATCCTTCCAGGGTTTGACGATTGGGAACGGTCATGGTAAGGGTTAGAAGGAATCTCCACACTATGCTGTTGACGATCTCTAATTCCAATCCCATAAATACCGGATGATTTGTTGCTAACTGTCTACTTGCAGGAATTTCTGACGGTTGCGGTTCATTGCTGAAAAGATGCTGATCTATCAACACATGCTCACACTTCAACTTCACAATCTTAGAAATCATGATCATTGATTGGGCCTCATATATACTTCCACACTCTGATGTAAAAGATCATGATCCTGAAAAGTGTGAGCATGTCAACACAAAGATGTTCGAATCACATGGAGACTTCACTAATCAAATATGACTTTCCGACACTCATTTGGATGATGAACTTGAAGTAATGCCCAAAGATCATCCAAAGCATTGAACAAGTCATCTGAAGTCTGTTGTTATAAGCACAAAGATCACGACTTTGAAGAATCAAAGTCTACGAGCTACAAGATTTCAAGGATGCAAGAATTCAGTACTTATCTTCTGGGGTGACCTCCCTTAGGGGGAGATTGTTAGGAATACGATTATTCAGTTAAAGACTCAGTCACCCCAAGTATTGCTAAGTGTTACGTAGCACGTAGAATTATCCTTATAATAGTTAGTACGTAGTTTATTAGTAGTTAAATATGTAAATAGTATTCGTAGAGTGGGTCGGGTCTTTACCCTCTGTCAGCTCACTCTACAGCTCGTTTCATGGAGCACCAAGTATTGTAGTATAAATACCCTCTCCCACCCAAGGGAGAGGGTTGGACCTTTCATTAGTTTAATCTAATATCATTTACTTTCTCCCTCTAAAGGCTCCCATTCTCTCTCTTTCTCTCTCTAGAATTCTTACTATTTGATCCATAATCACAATAACCATACATGTTAATCATTATGAGTATCCTACAATTGGTATCAAGAGCCATGGTTCTATCCTAGGATTCGTGGTATGCTCAAATTTATAGCTTGGTTTTGTGTCTTTAGATGGTTCGAATTGATTTGGTGGTTTTCACACTAGTTTGATCTCGTTAGGTGGTGTTCTTGATTGTTTACATGTACTTTCGTATCTAGTAGTGTTGTAGGCATCGTGTGTAACTCTTGGTTAAGTAATTCCTTGTGGATTATGCTTAGTGGTCGCGATGGTTACTAAAGGTCAACAGTCGTGGAGTGATCTCCAGCGACTCACCCAATCGTTGATCTACTTAGGTAGTTCGTGTAAATCCTTCCAGGGTTTGCCGATTGGGAACGGTCATGGTAAGGGTTTAAAGGAGTCTCCACACTATGCTGTTGACGATCTCTAATTCCAAACCTATAAGTACCGGATGATTTGTTGCTAATTGTCTACTTGCAGGAATTTTTGACGTTTGCGGTCGATTGCTGAAAAGATACTGATCCATCAACACATGCTCACACTTCAACTTCATAATCTAATAAATCATGATCATTGATTGGGCCTCATATATGCTTCCACACTCTGATGTAAAAGATCATGATCCTGAAAAGTGTGAGCATGTCAACACAAAGATGTTCGAATCACATGGAGACTTCACTAATCAAAGATGACTTTCCGACACTCATTTGGATGATGAACTCGAAGTAATGCCCAAAGATCATCCAACGCATTGAACAAGTCATCTGAAGTCTGTTGTTATAAGCACAATGATCACGACTTTGAAGAATCAAAGTCTACGAGCTACAAGATTTCAAGGATGCAAGAATTCAATACTTATCTTCTGGGGTGACCTCCCTTAGGTGGAGATTGTTAGGAATACGATTATTCAGTTAAAGACTCGGTCACCCCAAGTATTGCTAAGCATTACGTAGCTCGTAGAATTATCCTTATAATAGTTAGTACGTAGTTTATTAGTAGTTAAATATGTAAATAGTATTCGTAGAGTGGGTCGGGTCTTTACCCTCTGTCAGCTTACTCTACAGCTCGTTTCATGGAGCACCAAGTATTGTAGTATAAATACCCTCTCCCACCCATGGGATAGGGTTGGACCTTTCATTAGTTTAATCTAATATCATTTACTTTCTCTCTCTAAAGGCTCCCATTCTCTCTCTTTCTCTCTCTAGAATTCTTACTATTTGATCCATAATCACAATAACCATACATGTTAATCATTATGAGTATCCTACAATTGGTATCAAGAGCCATGGTTCTATCCTAGGATTCGTGGTATGCTCAAATTTATAGCTTGGTTTTGTGTCTTTAGATGGTTTGAATTGATTTGGTGGTTTTCACACTAGTGTGATCTCGTTAGGTGGTGTTCTTGATTGTTTACTTGTACTTTCATATCTAGTAGTGTTGTAGGCATCGTGTGTAACTCTTGGTTAATTAATTCCTTGTGGATTACGCTTAGTGGTCGCGATGGTTACTAACGGTCAATAGTCGTGGAGTGATCTCCAGCGACTCACCCAATCGTTGATCTACTTAGGTAGTTCGTGTAAATCCTTCCAGGGTTTGCCGATTAGGAACGGTCATGGTAAGGGTTAGAAGAAGTCTCCACACTATGCTGTTGACGATCTCTAATTCCAAACCTATAAGTACCTGATGATCTGTTGCTAACTGTCTACTTGCAGGAATTTCTGACGGTTGCGGTTGATTGCTGAAAAGATGTTGATCCATCAACACATGCTCACACTTCAACTTCACAATCTAAGAAATCATGATCATTGATTGGGCCTCATATATGCATCCACACTCTGATGTAAAAGATCATGATCCTGAAAAGTGTGATCATGTCAACACAAAGATGTTCGAATCACATGGAGACTTCACTAATCAAAGATGACTTTCCGACACTCATTTGGATGATGAACTCGAAGTAATGCCCAAAGATCATCCAACGCATTGAACAAGTCATCTGAAGTCTGTTGTTATAAGCACAAAGATCACGACTTTGAAGAATCAAAGTCTACGAGCTACAAGATTTCAAGGATGCAAGAATTCAGTACTTATCTTCTGGGGTGACCTCCCTTAGGGGGAGATTGTTAGGAATACGATTATTCAGTTAAAGACTCGGTCACACCAAGTATTGCTAAGCGTTACGTAGCTCGTAGAATTATCCTTATAATAGTTAGTACGTAGTTTATTAGTAGTTAAATATGTAAATTGTATTCGTAGAGTGGGTCGGGTCTTTACCCTCCGTCAGCTCACTCTACAGCTCGTTTCATGGAGAACCAAGTATTGTAGTATAAATACCCTCTCCCACCCAAGGGAGAGGGTTGGACATTTCATTAGTTTAATCTAATATCATTTACTTTGTCTCTCTAAAGGCTCCCATTCTCTCTCTAGAATTCTTACTATTTGATCCATAATCACAATAACCATACATGTTAATCATTATGAGTATCCTACAATTGGTATTAAGAGCCATGGTTCTATCCTAGGATTCGTGGTATGCTCAAATTTATAGCTTGGTTTTGTGTCTTTAGATGGTTCGAATTGATTTGGTGTTCTTGATTGCTTACTTGTACTTTCGTATCTAGTAGTGTTGTAGGCATCGTGTGTAACTCTTGGTTAAGTAACATCATCACTTTCAGTTTGGAGGTAATTCATGTGGTATTTTATACTAGCGAGTTTTTAATTCTTAGTAGAGGGTTGACAGGTTTGGTTAGAGAGTTGAGGCAGAGATTTGGCGTTTTGATATTTCTGGATATAAAGCCAAATCTCTAGACAGTGACGTTTCTGTCCTATTATTCCAGCGAGTTGATATACACTAGCGAGTTGGTCAGTTTTGGTAGCGAGTTGGTGTTAAAAGGCTAGCGAGTTGCCTATTTTGCTATTTTGGGATATAAAGACAAATCGCTAAGACAACGACATATTTGTCTCATTGGTTTAGCGAATTGGCAGTCTAGCGAGTTGCCTGACCAGAGATTTGGTTTCCAGCGAGTTGTTCAGATTCCAGCGAGTTGATCATATTCCAGCGAGTTGCTAAGTAGTGAGTTGCTAAATAGCGAGTTGTCAAAAGCAGCGAGTTATGACTAGGGAGTTAATCTTATAGAGTTTCCTCCAGCGAGTTGATCTTAGAGAGTTACCTCCAGCGAGTTGTTTGACTAGCGAGTTGTGACTTTAGCGAGTTGGAATCTAGCGAGTTGCATGTTTAGTGATTTGCTTGTTTAGCTATTGACCAAAGTTGATTTTTTTTACGTCAAAACTTCAAATGGCCATAACTTTTGAACCGTAACTCCGTTTTCAGGGAATTAGCTGTCAAAACGTCCGGAACAGGCTGAATATTGTGAGGTTTCACCACGAAGTCGTGAAACGAAATTTTCGAGGCCCAAATCACCTCCGGAGTGAAGTTATTGAGGTTTTAAGTTTTCTCACCAAAAATTTCACCGTAACAACTTGCATCAACCTAACCAAATTACGACTAAACAACATATAACCTTGTCATAACAAACAATCATCACTCTTAACATACAATCACTGATATGGAATTCTAATGATAATGTGCTTCATCAGCCAATTAAATTGCTCGATAATGCAAAGGATAGTCGCATTGAATATTTTCGATCACTCCATTCACATCTCAAGGTTCTCTTTGCAAAACCTGGATACTTGGGAGGTTTCAATCGTGCATTCGCAACACTCTTTGGTCAAAATGTTGAGACCTTCACAGTCAAAATGACTCTACACTTATATCAACTTCAACAACAACTTGAAAAAGGTGAATTTTCTGAAGGTAGATCTATGGCTGCATTCTGTGTGATAAACAACCAACTCCAAGCGTTCATTGATTCACGATTCACTGAGGAGTATGATCATGAGTGTCAAATGACGAAAAAGAGCTTTGCTACTCATACGGGAATTGAAGTTGACTTTTTCAGAGCCACACTACTCCAACTCATGGGTAATGTGAAGGAGTACATTATGGAAAGTGCACAACACAAACTTAAGCATGAAGACAAGGTGAAGGCATGTCGGGAGCAATCAAGTGATAATATTGTGGATTCAGGTAAAGCATCGGATGCTGGGTCAGTTGTCACCGAAGGCAGAGGATCAGAGACTGATAAGCTTGACATAACAAACAGTTCAATGACTCCTACACGTGATGTGGATGCATATATCAGACCGGTAAAAGAACATGTGTCATGTGCTAAGGTACTCGAACTATGTAACATGATTGATGAATAAAAGATTCCTAACAAAGTACAACCGACAAACGATGTCGATTCAGATGTTGTTGACATGGGAAATAGCAATGTTGACCCATGTGAACAACATATGAAACACAATGAAGTGTCTGTTGTACAATGTAGTGCATCTTCTATTTTAAATGATGATTGTGTGTTGCATGAGAACACTGCCTATAACCCTGATGACTCCTTGACCACTAGATTTAATATCCTTAAGGATCAGGTGGCAATGTATGAACAACGTGCTAGATTTGAACTCACTGGATGTGAGCAGAACATGGAATGGCAAATGCGTGCATACATATCTGAAAATAATCTTAAGCGAGAAACATTGAAAAAGGAGTTACAATCTTTGCAAAAACAACTGGATCAAACTGTTAAACAAAAACAAGAGATCCAGAAGGCTTAAACACACTTAAACATGATTTCAAAGAGAAGGAAACAAAACTCCTAAATGATTTCTCTAGTCTTAAGATGCTAAAAAATAAACTTGAGGATAAGTTATACACACAAGGCCAAACCATTCAAACTGCTCAAATGATGCATAAACATAGGAAGTTGAGTGATGATCATAGTGAGAAGGATTCTACTAAGCCAAAAACCAATTTCCTTAGAAGCGGTATAGGTGCACAACCGGCATTATATGATGCAAACATTATGCTTGAGCCTAATCATGCCCCTCCTGATGCTACATCCGATGATGAGGGCAATGAGATAGAAGATAGAACCAGAGAAAAACTAGCTCAGAAATTAAGGGATCCCCAGTGCATAGCTAATAAAATCTTGTACAATTATGATTACTCTGAAGATAATCAATTAGTTATCTTTGTCCCACAAAAGAAATTTACTCCATAGCAAGTCTTTTGGAACATAGACATAGAAAAGATGAAAGCAGAAAGAATAGTGGGAAAGACACGTACAATTTTTAGGATAGCTGACCCAACGATATATCCGATTAACACACCACGGCATCTTGTTCCTTTCACCCTCCCGACACAAAATAATACACTAATTGCCTTATATGTCCTTGGTTAATTATTCGCTGATTTTGATAAAACATGTAAAAAGAGAATAACACCAACGGGTATTACTGAAGGGGAAAGAGGTTTTGAACAAACAAAACAATGCTATTTAACAGAGGTCATGCCATTTTTTGAACTTCTCCATGAACATTTTGAGGGTCTTCAAAAAACCCTAAACAAAGATGTAACTGAAATGAAAAATATTTTCAAAGCTGTGGAAAATGAGGGTAAACAATTGGCAATTGATCTTAAATGCAGTGAAATTGCGAGGAAAAATATTCTCATCATGAATGAGAATTTGATTGCTAAATGTATTGCACAAGATGTATTTTATACTGCTACTGATTCTGCATTATCTGCCTGCCAATTTCATGAGATGTCTATTGCATTGAACGTTTTCCAGAATCGTGTTGTTGAGCTTGAGGGGGAGAATTTAAAATTGCATGAGAAAATTCAAAACGATGACCATGATAACATGGTCAGGTATTTGTCAAAACTAGAGGTTGATAATCTTAATTTGAAATTAAAGTGTCAACATTTAGAAGAAAGAATTAAAATCTCAAATGCCAAGACATCTTCGGATGCTCCTGAATTTGATGCATATTTTGAATTAGCCAAACGTGATGAAAAGATTCAAGCTCACACTAACACGATTCGGAAACTGAGGGTTCATATTGCCCAATTGAAGTCTAACGAGAGTGATGTGATTGGCACCCAAAAACCACAGTCTATAGATTCTCAGAATTTTCAATTTCAAGATACCATCAATAAATTGCAACATGAAAATGATTGGTTTCGTGCTGAAAATTCGAAAGTTAAACAACATTACAAAGAGTTATATGATTCAATTAAAATCACACGTGATATAAACAATGAAAAGATAACTTCTTTGCTTAAAGAAATTGAGAATCTAAAGACTCAGGTGAAAGGGAAAATGCCAATCATCACTAGTGATAATGTGATTCCCAAGGTTCGTGTGTGCAAGAAATATGCTTGTGATGCTGTGTATATTCCTCTTCCCCTTAGGAATAATAAGTTAGTTCATAGTGACTATCTTAAACATCTTAAGGAGTGCCTTGACTTGCTTCGTGAAACCATTGAAGAGGATAGGATAGAGAAACCACTAGATAGTGCTGTTGTAGATGCCTGCTTTCTCACTAATAGATCTCAGGAACTCTTAGAATATGCTATTGGTACATGTCCTAAGACTGATAACATGCGAGATAGGTCTACTGCATCATCATCTATGACTAAGAACAAGCATGTTACCTTTGTGGTACCCTTGGAAACTTCAGATCCCAACACATCAAAACATGTTCAGCAACCGGAAGTGAAAAAGACTAAAATTCTCATTAGTCCGTCTACAGAAGTAAATAGTGACACTAAAGCTAGAGAGTCTAAACCAAGGAGAAATAGAAGGAATTATAGGACTTCACATGCTAAAAGTGTTCCTAAAAAGAAAGTAGATGACCACATGAGGAACATTAAGTCCAACTTGAGCAAAATGAGTCATAATTCAAAACCTAATTCACGTTGCAAAACATGTAATGAATGCATAATTTCGAGTAATCATGATAAATGTGTTGAGAAATTTCTGAAGTCGTTTAACAAAACCCCAGTTAAGAAAGTTTGGAGAGCTAAACAAAGTAAGCAAATTTGGAAAGCAACAGGTAAACTGTTTGCCAATGTTGGTTACCAATGGAAGCCCACAGGAAGGAAATTCACTTTAGGAGAACAGTGCCCTTTAACTAGGATAACTAACTCTAAAGTAGTGCCTATTAAGGAATGGAAGCCAACTGGTAGAACTTTCCCTTTGGAGACCCTATGTCCTTTAACTAGGCCCATTGCATCTACTAGTGAAATTTCCACCATTGAAACGAATGCACCTAAGGTCTTAGCGGCTCTAGAACTTGTTTGCACTAACCAACTCGAACCTAACTCAAATTGGGGATCCAACACTCCAAATTTTCTGCTCTCGTCTGTTTCCAAATGCAGGTCGTACATTTCGTCCTTTGATATTTGGACTCAGGCTGCTCTAAACCTATGATTGGGGATCTGATGCGTGGGAATCGCAACAGGCTTTACCTCTCGAGGGATCTCGAGAAGCTTACAACCCCCACCAGGCAGTGTACCTTATCGTTGTAGTATAGTAAAGTGACAAGTACCGGGGGATTGATCGTTCAGCTTAGGAATAGTGTCGCTAGGATTAGAAAGCCTAAATACTAGTTCTAAAGGTGAGGGAAGATTCTTTTTGTATTTTTATATTTTATGAAAAGCAAGTTAAAATCTCGGGTTTGAAGGATTTGGGCGGAATTAGTTGCTATTCAACTAACCCAATACTAAGATGCAATCAAAATAAAATACTAAAAATGAAAATAAACTAATTTATACTAAAGTTGTGAGCAGTAATTGGAGAAAATGTGTTTACTTAGATTTCACTACTCCCTAGACATCTTTTACACGTTAATTGCATGGATGACGGATCGTATTCCTTAATACCATTCATGGGGTGGCACACTTAACTCCCCAATTCTATGAGCTCTTATCTCCTCCTACACCAAGCCCAGCACCACTATAGGGATTGTAAACAGTGGCTCATGCATTAAATACAACCAATAAAGACCTAGTGCGCGTCGGTTCATGTTTCTTAAGACGTTCAAGCATGTTACCAAGTGGAGATCTGCCAGTTTTCTTAAGCCTAACATATAAATCATTCATCCAAAACAAGTATAAACAAGTAATCAACACATAATTAACATCTAGGTTTCATTAGATCTAAGCAAACACAAGATAGATCTAACCTAGCATGATGGAATTAAGACAAGAACAAGGTATAGACAACCAACACATAGACATATTGATTGAATTAGAAGAACACTTATCTTGATTACACATGCAAGGTATCAAGGGGTTGGAACCCTTGAAAAACCTGTAAAGTTACACCAAAATCATACTTAGGGTTTCTCCCAAAACTTCTCTCTTTAAATGTGAAAAATTAGAAAACTATATATAGGAAAAGAGGTCTGACGGCGTCAAGACAAACATTGTGACGCCGTCACCTCGCCGCCAAAACTATTCTCGGACTGCCTTGATCTACATTTGACGCCGTCAAGACTAAATCAATTCCAGGCCGTCATGACTTTTACTCTTGACGCCCTACCTTCGTGACGCCGTCAAATCTGTACTGGGTCGTCATGGAATTTTGCTCTTGATGCCGTCAGGGAATTACTCTTGACGCCGTCACCTACTGTTCCCAGCATGGAAAATTAAGACTTTGGCATTTTCTTCACTTTTATGCTCCAAAAATGTCCGAATTGCTTCCTTTTCCAGATTTCACTCCCAAAGTACCTAAAATCACAAAAGGAACTATTTAGGGCAATATTTGATCAAATAAAGTTGAATTCGGGCTTAAATGGCCCCCTAAAAACGGATCATTTTTCGCCTCATCATATGCCATTACACTTGAGATTTGCTTGTCCTCAAGCAAATGCGCTTTTATTCTACTCAAAATACAAGTTAGGGGTCATTTAACACTAATATAAAAGTAATTACAACAAATAATCGTTCCACTAAAGACCAGTAGACAAGCACGGAGGTCATACACTAGCACCTCACAAATAGTGTTTAGATACTCACATCTCTCGGGTGTAATAAAGTGTAAATTACAATATGGAAACGGAAGATATCTCTCACTACCTGTCATAGCAAAATAGATTACCATAGGCTTGGGAAAGGATCAAACCTCCACCACATGGCGTAAGCACCTAGGATAAACTATCAAAGAGGTCTTTTAAAGGGTTGTAACGTTAGGTGTAGGGATATGAAATACACGGTTTTGTTGGATAAAGGAAGTTTTACTGGTGGCGAGTTAACACTCTTGGTTAATTACATGTACAATATGGCGTTGCTAAGCCAAGACTAGACTCGACTTAAGCTAATAAATGAAAAATAACAAAAACATAAAATAAACATAGAATGAAAAGGGATGGTAGTCCGTATGTTTTTTCTCTTTTCTTTTTTCTATTTTTTTTTTCTTTTCTTTTTCTTGATTTTTCGATTTTTTTTTTCATACACTCTTACCCTACCATCCAAAATAATACATCATAGGGGTTGAAAGTTCCCCTTACACTTGAATTTTTACATACTTTACAATAAACTAATCTAGTGACTCGAATTAAGAAAATCAAAACACTTGGAGCACTTTTAAGATTAACGTACATATGGGGGTAATAAATGATGTTCTTCCCCATTACTTCATAAAATAAGTACTTACCCATGAGTCCCAATCGTCCCAAAACTGTCACAACCCACAATTTCAGGTCATTTTTCCAAACTTCGACATTCTACTATTCACAAATTACTATTCATCGATCACTATTCATCGTTTTTGAGGTCAATTTGACATTCCGAGACATATTCAGAAATTTTACTATTCACTTGACACTATTCATTTCCGAGGGAAAACCACTATTCACGTGCATTACTCATGTCATCGTAAATTTAGTTTACGAGTGTTCAAATTCGCGTAACCGTATTGGTTCAGGAGCGAATTCATGCATTATTATCAGGGACACTTCATACGGACTAGAAATAGTCTGCATATCATCATTAGGGCACTTGCATACTATTCCACTCGTAGGATAATTAAATTTATACTTTTGGTACAATTAACGATTTACGTACGTTTATTTTAAATAAACGCTAATACGCGAACTATAAAAGTGTCTAACATGTCCGACACTCCCGACTATGATCCAAATACGTTTTTATACTCATTTTTACAATATAAAAACTATAATATTAATTTACCCGGTATTTTGGAAATTTAACTATTACGTATCGTACGTTTAACTTAATAACGACGGTTTTCACCAAAATTGAACGATAATCACCCTAACTCTCCGTACTTGTACCCGACTTATTTTTACAATTTTTATAACTTTATTATGACCCGAATAACTTCAACAAAACTTATTTTTAACAAACCCGGTACCCGATTAAACCTTAAACCTAAACCTAACCTAACTACACTTTACTACTAATACTAATTTTACTAACTAATCACAAAACATATCCCCCCATTTCCCTCCCCTAGAACCGGCCAACCCCCCCCCCCCCCCCCCCCTAAAGTCTTCAAACATTAAAAATCTCACCAACACTCTTAAATGTACACCAAACTTTTGTCCCTAGTATATATTAAACTTTTCATCCACTTTATTACTAAAAATCACTTTTACTTACAACTAGCAAAGTTTTTTCTCTCTTTTCTCTTGAAGTTGGTTCGAATTAGGGTGATCAAGGAGCAAGGAGGATAATTTTTACAAGATCATATCATAAACTAGTTAATATAATCATCCTTGTTAGAGTTTTGAAATAAAAACTCAAGGATTAGTAGGCTTTTTATCATCTAAACTCTCTAAACCATCAAGTAAGTAAACAAACTCATTTTTATGATTTTTACAAGTTATTATTATGTTTATATAATTTTCTTACAAGATCTTATACATGCATCATCTTGTACCACTCCATTTTTGTATATATTAACTTTCAAGCCCTAGAAATGGAAACATATGAAACCCTTGTTAGACCTAGTGGATTGATGATGTTTAAGGACCCATGACACCCTAAGAAGGTGTATGGTAGGATTAGATTAGCTTTGTGGTGTTTGAAAGTGGCTTGATGGAGGATGGAACTAGTTTAGAGACTTGAAAATGGTTTTTGAAACTTTTGATATACCTACTGTCCCTATTTTAAATTCGTGGGAAAATCAGTAGATGGTGACTAAGTTTTGACCAAAGATTTAGAAAATACATTCAAAAACGAAACTTTAGGCGAAAGAACGGATTAAAACGAGTTTATAACGAAGGAGATATGATTTTTGCAAATTTAACGACGAAAACTACTTTTCCGAAAACTGCTTGCTGTTTGGCAGAATACGACGGGTATTTTGAGGCATTAAACGTAACCTAGAGGAGCCGAGTTGTCAAAAATATACTAGTATACACAAAGACGAATCCGTGGACATAAAGAACAAGGAAAACGAGCCTAAAACGACAAAGTTATAACCATTCTAACATCGTCAAACTATATATTTATATATATGGACACAAATAAAAATAATAGCGTACGCGCTAAACGGTATATTTTCTAGTAAATAATACTAAGGACTATTTTCTTATCAAACGAATACGTATGACCCGAGAGAATATTTATACGACTTAACGACGTATTTCAAGGTTTTCAATACAAGGAATTTAACGCTAACACTTTCTAATGAGATAGTACGACAAGTTATATACTCCTATATAAGGACTTATTTTCCTAAGTATGGAATCTATTTTACCATGACGATAACTAGTATTTTCAAATTACGAGTGGTATGAGTATCATGTGCATGTGCATTCATTTCATTACGGCTTGATCTAAGTTAGATCATGGTTATTCATTTAGGTTGCGGCTAGTACTCGCGCCTCATTGTCCCGACTACTTTCACCTCATTGCACCATCTTTGTACCATTACTTCGAGGTGAGTTCTCATAGCCCCGTTTTAATTCTATATTTTGATTTCAAATCCCACGGGGGAGAATACATTGCATTACTTATTTTTGTGTACATGCCTAAGTATAAAATTCATACATTGCTTAAGTTGCCTATTTACCACGTCTTGACAAGTCTCCATTTATTATCATGGACCGTTAATTTCTAGTACTAAGCGAGAGTGAGTGGATAGATCTATCGAGGGTGACGCCTCCATTCGTGTTTTGGTTGCTCCAAATGGGACGAATGCATTTCATGTCTTTATTATTAGAGTGCCTGGTAAACACTCATTGGGGCCAAGTATCGTCTAGCTTCGGGGTCATGAGCTTAAGAGCCAATGTATATACTTTCCGGACATCCTATTTCTTGGCATTACTTGTGGCATTTTGTACACTAGATTTTACTTATAAACCTATGATTATTCACCAACTTTATGTTGACCATTTTTCGCAATGTATTTCTCAGGTAATTAAGGCATTTCTCATGGCATTGCATGGAGTCACTTTGTGTATCAAGGATGACGCGTCACTTTTGGATTTCATGCACTTTGAACTATCGTTTGATTGTACTAAACTTGTTTCCTTAAACCTTTTCCAACTTTTGGGACCTATGTTTTATCTCTTTGGATATTTTGAATGAATCAAACGATGTATTTTATAAACGACACTTTAGGTCGTTCAATATTTCCTTGCTTGTGTGCTATGATCCGTTACACCCTCAGGTATTCCATTCCGCTGCCATTCAGGTATTTTGGGGGTGTGACAAAAACAATATGTACAAGGATATGACTCGACTTAGCAACCATGTAATCAATTAGATAGTTAACTTATGGTTTAACAAATAACAATAATGCACTAAAAATGAGCGCATACACGGAAGGCTAAGGCGATTTGGGTGTACATTTAAGTGGGGTGTAACAAATTCTTCCTTTAAGTAAGATGCTTAAAGTTAGAAACGAAAAGATAGGCTCGGAGGGGTGTACTAAGGGTTTCGTGTACTAAAAATGAGTACAACGCTAAGGGTGTGGGAAAAATTAGTTGACTTAACTAGTCAAGTAATATGACATAAATGGTCAAGTAATCATAATACGGGTTTAACACAAGGGTGATCCTAATGCCTCTTATCATGTAGTAAATCCTACCACACGAATGTAGTCTCACTAGCGGTCTCGAGATGCATCACTAACGCAAGTTCTAGAATCTAAATGCTACCGGTACACTCATAAGCACTAATAATGAATGCTTTTCCTATCAAATCTAAAGGCGAACCTCACATATTTGGGTGGAAAATTTTTCTGAATATACGGTTATGTGCTAGTCATACAATCTCCTATCCATGAGACGCTTGCTATGGCTAAAGTTTCACTCCTAAATGTTGTAAAAAATTTTAAATTTTGCGCTAAAATTGCACTAACAAGTATTTCTCATAGTTTTATTACACATCTACCATTGAACAAAACAAACTCAAGCGAAAGTGCATATGTAAGGTATCATCTTTTTACCCTCCCCTTACACTTAAGATGAACATTGTCCCTAATGTTCAAGTAAAGAATGTAAAAGTGAAAAAGTAAAGAGAATGAAATCAAATACTCCCCTGATTCGCTCGGTATGGATAATAAGGTGGCCAGGTTAAATCTTCCTCCAAGAAAATGAACAATCAAAGCTTCCCATCCAGAATATAAATCATCTTCTTGTCATACATAACCTGTAAAACCTGACAAAATAGACAAGACAACCTCGCGTAAAATCGGCGGCTTCCTATATAAGCTACTAAATCCTAGAAAACAAGATAAGATATAATGCTTGTGGAATGAAGTTTGCAGATCTCCTGGAGATTATAAAACTTAATAATTCACAAAAACCATAAGACTCCGTTAGAAAAACAAAACCGGTAAAATTTCCAGATTTTTACACCTGACGCCGTCAAGAGTAAACTCCTGACGCCGTCAGAATTGACCTGCAGAAATTCTTATGTTAAGTTTCCGGAAAATTTCTGGAAAAACTTGGTCCTACTTCCTGGAAAATCCTACAAAACTTCATTATAACTCAATACAAGCATTTGACTCTAACAAATACGAATATACATGTTCATTTATTATTATGGAGAATCATGATCGGTTTGTTTCTTAAAAACATATTTGGGGTTTCCCCTTATACTTATCTTTTGCAAAAATACTTTTAGGTGGAGTTAAGACTAGGCCAAAACAACAAAGTAAAGTATTTCCACTATTTAGTTTAGAAACATGATCTACCAACAATAAAAATAAAGCATGCATACGGAAGCAAATAACAAACAAACAATTAAACAAACAAACAAAACATGGGTTGCCTCCCAAGAAGCGCTTTTCTTTATTTACGAGTCTTGTAGCTAGACTCAAGGTCATGGGTTACTACGTGACCTCATTATTGGTTCCACACTCTGATTGTAGATATTCCTTGTAGAAACCAATCACCTTTTTCTCAACCGCCCCCATAATCATTTGGGCAAATTCTTTATCGACTTTATACCTTGGTCCAAGGGCCAAGCAATCTTTGTAATAAAGACTCCTTTTTTCCCATACATAATCCATGCCCTTTTTCTTATCCTCCTCATTAGTATCCTCAAAAGCACCAACATTGTCCTTATCAAAACGGGATATAAAGCGAAATTCTTTCATCCTATTAGGCATCCTATAAGTGATACTATCGGTGTTACTTGCAAATCGGATCGTTCCTTTTATCTCATTATATTCCAACTTAGACTCCTCAACAAATGGTTTACCAAACACAACATTGGATAATCGACAATCAATAACATTAGCAAGATCCTCCACAATCATAAAGTCGGTGACAAAAGTGAAATTACCAACAAAGACATGTAAACCTTTAACTCTCCCGACAAAGTTACAAACTCCACCGGGGTATTTGGGATCTCTTCTAGGGTCAAGTCTTGTTTCCACTATATCATTATAAACAGTTGAGGACATAATGTTGATTGGAGATTTAAAGTCAATGTAAGCATTGCTAATGTGCCTATACCCAATCATACATGGTATCTTAGCATTCTTCGGATCGCCTTTCTTGATCTTAGGTTCAATTATGGTGAAAGGAGATCGCAGGTTATCAATAAGATTATTATAATATGCAATCTCCTCCTTAGTGGGGTATAGATTAAAATAGTCATTAAGCTTCGGATCTATTTCCCCCTCTTCAAGTCCCTTAATAACATTCACAAAGTCATTAGGCCCTAGGTCCTCATTTGAATACAAGGCGGTCGCTAGGTCACTAAATGCATGTTCGAGCTCAACCTTAATCAACCTATTAAGCTCCCTAAGTTCCCTAATCTCACTCTCAATTTGTTCACGTAACACAGCCACTTCTCTAGGGGAAAGGGGTGGATTCGCGTTTTCCATATTGGTCAACGGAATAGTCAATGAATTTTAATTTACTAACAAAGGCACAAAGAAAAAGATAGACTAAAGAAAAACTAAAAATAAAAATAAAATCTTACTAGAAAGGAATCTAGCAAGTAGACCTAATAAAAAGAAATTCTAACCTAGACAATAACTATTCCCCGGCAGCGGCGCCAAAAACTTGATGCGTGGGAATCGCAACAGGCTTTACCTCTCGAGGGATCTCGAGAAGCTTACAACCCCCACCAGGCAGTGTACCTGATCGTTGTAGTATAGTATAGTGACAAGTACCGGGGGATTGATCGTTTAGCTTAGGAATAGTGTCGCTAGGGTTAGAAAGCCTAAATACTAGTTCTAAAGGTGAGGGAAGATTCTTTTTGTATTTTTATATTTTATGAAAAGCAAGTTAAAATCTCGGGTTTGAAGGATTTGGGCGGAATTAGTTGCTATTCAACTAACCCAATACTAAGATGCAATCAAAATAAAATACTAAAAATGAAAATAAACTAATTTATACTAAAGTTATGAGCAGTAATTGGAGAAAATGTGTTTACTTAGATTTCACTACTCCTTAGACATCTTTTACACGTTAATTACTTGTTATAATTGCATGGATGACGGATCGTATTCCTTAATACCATTCATGGGGTGGCACACTTAACTCCCCAATTCTATGAGCTCTTATCTCCTCCTACACCATGCCCAGCACAACTATAGGGATTGTAAACAGTGGCTCATGCATTAAATACAACCAATAAAGACCTAGTGCGCGTCGGTTCATGTTTCTTAAGACGTTCAAGCATGTTACCAAGTGGAGATCTGCCAGTTTTCTTAAGCCTAACATATAAATCATTCATCCAAAACAAGTATAAACAAGTAATCAACACATAATTAACATCTAGGTTTCATTAGATCTAAGCAAACACAAGATAGATCTAGCCTAGCATGATGGAATTAAGACAAGAACAAGGTATAGACAACCAACACATAGACATATTGATTGAATTAGAAGAACACTTATCTTGATTACACATGCAAGGTATCAAGGGGTTGGAACCCTTGAAAAACCTGTAAAGTTACACCAAAATCGTACTTAGGGTTTCTCCCAAAACTTCTCTCTTTAAATGTGAAAAATTAGAAAACTATATATAGGAAAAAAGGTCTGACGGCGTCAAGACAAACATTGTGACGCCGTCACCTCGCCGCCAAAACTATTCTCGGACTGCCTTGATCTACATTTGACGCCGTCAAGACTAAATCATTTCCAGGCCGTCATGACTTTTACTCTTGACGCCCTACCTTCGTGACGCCATCAAATCTGTACTGGGTCGTCATGGAATTTTACTCTTGACGCCGTCAGTGAATTACTCTTGACGCCGTCACCTACTGTTCCCAGCATGGAAAATTAAGACTTTGGCGTTTTCTTCACTTTTATGCTCCAAAAATGTCCGAATTGCTTCCTTTTCCAGATTTCACTCCCAAAGTACCTAAAATCACAAAAGGAACGATTTAGGGCAATATTTGATCAAATAAAGTTGAATTCGGGCTTAAATGACCCCCTAAAAATGGATCATTTTTCGCCTCATCAGGATCGCTCAGGGCTCGAGAATTTCGTGAATAAGTTTATCGGGACAGTTAGATTCGGGAACTACCATTTTGGGGTAATTATAAGTTATGGAGATTATGTTTCTGGTGACAGCTAATTTCCTGGGTATACTACATGGAAGGACTTGGGCATAATATGTTCTCTGTTGGTCAATATCTTGATTCCGATCTTGAAGATTGCCTTCAGAAATTACACATGCTTCGTCTGAGAATTGGATGGTATTGATCTTCTTAAAGACAGTCATGGCACAAATCTATACACCTTTTTCCATTGAAGACATGAAGCGGTCCTCTCCTATTTGCCTTCTCATAAAGGCCTCAAAGAACAAATCGTGGCTATGGCAACAAAGTTTTAATCACTTGAACTTTGGTACCATCAATGATCTTGCTCACAATGATCTTGTATGAGGTCTACCTAGTTTAAAGTTTGAAAAAGAACATTTTCGTTCGGCTTGTCAACTGGGCAAAAGAAAGAAGCATACTCACAAATCCAAAACTGTCAAAACCATCATGGAGGTTCTTCACACCCTTCACATGGATCTATGTGAACCTATGAAAATGCAAAGTATAACTGGGAAGTATTATGTTCTAGTGATAGTCGTCGACTATTCTCGGGTTACATGGGTAAGGTTTTTGAGAACCAAGGACATGACTCCAGAGGTTATCATAAAACTCATCAAACAGCTACTAGCAAGACTCAACAAAACCGATAGAATCATCCGGTCAAACGATGGAACGGAGTTTATCATCAAACAACTCGTTCAACTTTACGAAAGTATTGGCATCACCCATCAGTAAAGTATCCCATGCTCTCCTCAGTAGAATGTAATTATTGAAAGACGAAACTGTTCTCTTGTAGAAGCTGCACGAACCATGCTAATATTCTCCAAGGGACCGATGTTTCTATGGGCGGAAGCAATTGCTACAGCTTGTTACATCCAAAACCGATACTTGATACATACTCTTCACAACAAAACTCCAAATGAGCTGATTCATGAGAAGAAACTGGATCTCTCTTTTCTATTTGAGTTTGGTGCTTTATGCTACCCTACGAATGACAGTCAAGATCTGGGAAAGTTAAAAGCTAAAACTGATATTGGATTCTTCGTTGGTTATGCTCATGATAGTAAAGGATACAGAATCTACAACAATCGAACCCGATAAATCTTGGTAACCATTCACGTCACATTCGTTGAGCTGACTGAGTAAATGGCTCCTATATACAACAGTGCAGGACCCGCGTCTAAACTTTTGTCTCCTAAATCAATCAGTTCAGGTCTTGTACAGAATCCCACTCATGCATGTACCTTATGTACCACCTACAAATGATCATTTGAAGAGTTTGACCAAATGATTGATGAATACTTTGAGACACCTGCTGATGATACACTGACACCACCAGCTGCCGCTGCTCCAGTTCTGTACAACTCAAATGGTCCATTAGTGTCTACTTGAATTGATCAAGATGCTCAATCTGCAAGTGACTCACCATCATCGTCAAACCTTTAATCTCCTTCAGTACATCAAGGCCCTACAGTCGACAATTCTTTTGAAGTGAATTCATTTGCTCCTCTAGAAGATGCTCCGTACTAAAACCTGTTTGCTCATGAATCTTCTTCTGAGACATCCTCTTCAAGGAATACAAACACGGCTTCTTCATGTTCCTACCTACATCCACATGAACATCTCAGAAAACGAATATAGGATCATCCGATTGACAACATTATTGGATATCCTTCTCAACCGGTGTTCACACGAAGGAAACTTACCACCCATGCCTTGTGGTGCTGTTATAATTCCATACTATCCAAATTCGAACCCAAATATTTCAAGACTGCTATCTCTAAAGTCTGTTGGGTTAATGCGATGCAAGATGAAGCTCGCAATTTCGATCGACTTGAAGTAAGGGAATTAGTACTACCTCCAGACTGTGCAATGATTATTGCTCTAAGTGGATCTTCAAAGTGAAACTTGATGAGCATTATGTCGTTCTGAAAACAAGGCAAGGCTTGCTGCTAAGGGATATCGTCTACAGGAAGGCATTAATTTAGAGGAATCTTTCGCTCTGGTTGTTCGTATTGAAGCTATCAGAGTGTTTCTTGCCAATGCTGCAAGTCAGAACATGACGGTCTATCAAATGGATATGAAAATTGAATTTCTAAATGGCGAGCTGAATAAAGTTCTTTATCTCAGTCAACCGGAAAGATTTGTATATCTTGATCGTCCTAACCATGTCTATCGTCTGAAAAGGGCTCTCTTTGGCCTAAAACAGACGCCTGGGGCATGGTTTGATACACTGTCAAAGTTTCTCCTGGGAAACGGATTCTCCTAAGGTGTGGTGGAATAAGATGAGAATGGGGTAGTGGAACTTTACTTCATGAGGACAGAATTTCAACTGGCTGACTTCTTTACAAAGGCTCTTCCACGAGAAAGATTTCTATTCATTCTTCCGCGACTTGGAATGAAGAGTCTCACGCCAGAATCTCTCATATGCCTTCAGGAAGAGAATGAGGAGTAAAAGGATTTACCTCACATATCCTTTGTACATAGTTGAATACAAAAAGGAAAATAGAAAAATATAAAACCTATAAAAACCATAAAAATCTGAAAAATCTTAAAATCCAAAAATATTCTTCTTACGACATGTCTCTTGTGTAATCAATATTATGTACGTTTCTAGAAATGTCATTCAATAATGACACGGAAACATACATATGCTTGAGCAAGAGTTTTTCTTTTTAATAATGTTTTTCTAAAACATGTCGTTTCTAAACATATTCTTTCAAGTTGGTTTGCTATTACTTCAGATAGCAACCCGGTCTTAATATTGGGGAAAGTTCGTCGCCAAAAAGACGACTGTTCCTAACAAAGGCATGAATTACTTTATATTCTTGCCTTTCCGATCTAATGTACGTTTCAGTGCATTATTTCTTGTTTAAGAAGAGAAGTCTTCTTTTTATCAAAACAAATAATTTTCTTTTATGATTCTTCGAAAAATTATTTGAGTGATACATGGTGGTAACGTGTTGCTTGTAAATCAATCAATCTTAGATACTTCATAAAATTTGTCACTCAATTAATGACAATGGGTCATCAATTGAGGGGGAGAGTGATTTCCAATTTTATATCATCAAACGGATTTCTTGGTTGTCTCATAATTGTTAGAAAAGGTTTTGTAGTTAATGGGGTATTAGTTGAAGAGGAACTTACTAAGCTTTATCTTAAATGGCCAAATGTGTTAGTTGTTAGAAAGATTAGGGCATTATGTGCTATTTGCGTATAGCTTCCTAGCTTTATGTAACTAAAAGGTCCACTTGTCTCACGTTGGTATCCTCGCTTAATCCCCTAAATACGTTTAAATCCAAAATCTTAATGATGTTAGAAAACCATTGTGTTTGATGCTCTTGTTCTCTCCTCTGGCATTCGTATAATCTGATTGATTGTGCTTCGTTTGCTGTTTGCTGATAATTGTTTGATTGTTGCTGATTATGTGTTCGTGTTCTCAGGATTTGCTTAGGTATGTAGTTACCGGGTTAGAATCTTATTCCTAAGCTCCTGATTTGAATGTTGAAAATATGCGTGAATTGCCATGTATAACAATTCGCAATTTCAGGTTAATTACTATTCTCGGAAAATTTCACTATTCACTTTTACTATTCATTTTTCCCGAAAATTTTCCCGAAACTTGATTTTTGTTTATTAGCCTCGAGTGATAAATCATTTCCATGAAAAATTAAAAGTTTAACTTTCATAAGCTCATTTTCGTGAAAGTTAATAAGGAATTACACGTTTTAGGGTAAAACGTCATTCAGAAATTCTACGCACAACGAAACTCGACTGCGTTAAGTGACCCCGCATCAGAAAAATGTTTGACACACTCATGATTTATTTGAGAATTAATCGTGACTGAGAAAAACATGACCAAAATAAAACTCGGCCGTGAAAAACTGGAATTTTCAGTTTTAAGCGTTTTTACTCAGCCGTAACCTCAGCCTATACCTGCACCGCGTTTCTAAAAAGATTTGAGTTTTCAACTTATTAGAAAAAGTCAACATATTTTTTCCCTCCTCCTTTGACCAAAAATCATTCCTTGATTTTTAGGCTTACGGTTTGATGTCTAAAAGACATTTAATACCAACCGACACTAGATTGAGCCCAGTCTAGACATTATAAGTTTTTTTAAATCATTTATATCCTATTAGAAAAGTAACATTTTACTTTTCTCAATTTTACGCAATATTCGTACGTTTTACGTATTACGCGTTTTAGACCCGTGTTTCCAGTTTTAGCAGGGTTTTACCACTCAAATGGAACCTACCACTCATTTTATATTTTATTATGGGACATATGGACATGTCTAACAATACTTTCAAGTTTCGTATTTTTACGATACCCGGTTTTACGTTTTGTGACGTAACAACTTACGGTTAGTATTTTACGGAGCCAAAACTAGCTCCATAAGTAGGATAATATCACAAACCAACCAAGTCATCATCCTACCCTTTGTGAACCACCATATAGGGGGGGGGGTTTCACACTTGTGGCTCAATCTTGACCCTTCATGCCTTAGATGATTACACATGTACTACTTAGGCTCCAAGTTAAACTTGGTCACCAAGTGTAGTAAATATCCTAGTCATTTCCTAACCTCCTCAAGACAGTATAAAGCCCTCTCCTCCCCTTCATTTTAATGCCACACCTCACACACCATAATCATTCCATACTTAGCTTTAATTCTTCTAATTTCTAGCAAGGATCAAGTGCTTCTTCGAGATAGAAAACCTAGTTTGATCTTAGGTTATCAAAACACTTCCATAACCTCATAAACTTTGGTGATTTCTCTTGAGTTTGAATCCACTCAAGTCACCTCAACTTTCATCATCTCTCTTTCAAGATTACAAGAGTAGAAAGATTGCATGAAGTGAAGTGGGTTGAAGCAAGTCTATCAAAGTCCTATCCTTACATGTTAACTTCCTTTCATCTTTGAAAGCCAAAAGTTGTAAGCCAAACCCTAACATACTTCTTGTTGAATAATCATGTTCATGTTATTTACATATTATTCATGCTATATTATGTCTTGTATTCATGTCCATGATGTATAAAAGTGAGTAAAACAAGTTATTGTACATGATTGATAAGACAAGTTACTAAAACAAGTAAACTAGTGACTTTCTTGGTATAACCTGATCAAAATGGTAAAATTATGATATTGGATCATTACATATTACAGTAGAGGACTTAACAAGGAAACCATAGCAATTTGAACCACCTAAAACGAGTATACGAGTCAAAAGTTACGCCCATTTGAAGTTACCAAAGATTTGCGGCAAAACTGCCTAAACCATACTGTTTTGCATTCTGACTTTTTGAAAGTCACCCTTCTGGTCCGATTCATCAAAAAGTTAAAACACGAAAGTTGTCCGGAACGCTTTCCAAGTGATAATTTCTTCAAATTCTAAACAGCCCATTTTTTTTAGACCAAAGTCATTACATATAGGTTATGGTTTATAAAGACCAAGAGGTCTTATGACCTAGATTCAAGACCACAACCATGGCTAAAGCCAAGGTTGAGTTTCAAGACCATGGAACAATGACCAAAGGTCATGGCAAGGCCATGACGAAATGACCATGTAAGCTTACTTAGGCGTAAACATGAAACAAAGAGTTGACGATAACTTGAACAAACAATTTGGATCTACTTCACTTAAAAAGGAACCATGAGATATTACAAAGATAAATGGTCATACAAGACTTATGAAACATACCCTAATAACAATCTTCATGTACTAATAAACTTTCCTAAGTTTATTCAAATATCGGACATGTAACTTTTCGGATCAAAACTTATATCTATATATTTCATCAACTACTACAATAGTAGGGAGCCTCATGTGAGGAGTTCATTATGTAAGCCGTCGAGATGAGTTGTGAATTTACGAGTTAAAGTGTCCTGGCTCCTCGAACGCTTACTAACATGACTTCTGAATTATGTCGGCCCGAACGGTAGTAAACGATATACAAAACATACATGTTCATGAATCTTTTCTTTCAAAGACTTACAATATACATCATACCACATCATGGACTATAATGCAAGATATATATATAGGCACTCCGTTATATTCTTTACTCAAATCCTAAGTCGCAACATTCTATTATAGGTTGCTCGTAGAAACCTTCACGATTCAACCGTTACATTCATTACTTACTACATAACTTAAGGTGAGTTCATAGCCCCACTTTACATTACTTCAATGTTTTACAAACCCTTGGG
This sequence comes from Artemisia argyi, assembly GCA_030686995.1. Lineage (NCBI taxonomy): Eukaryota > Viridiplantae > Streptophyta > Magnoliopsida > Asterales > Asteraceae > Artemisia > Artemisia argyi. The sequence goes on from CM060692.1 coordinate 71,529,266, forward strand.
GGGAATACATGCTATTATTTTTCTACTCGGACACAATGCTTTCTACTGTATGCTATTCGACTATGTTTTATTATCACTAAGTAACATCCTTGCCAAACCAAGATCCCTTATTATGAACCATTTAATCACTTGCGAGGGTTACTTGCAAGTGAGCGCGAATATTGTTAATAGGCCTATTGGGATTGACGAATCCCATTTGTTTTGACTAAGTTCAAACAAATGCATTAATATTTGAGACATTAGGTATGACGGCAAAGTACCTACCGGGATAAATCTGCCGATCGATATTGGTACACGTTAACGTTTTGGTGTCATAAGCTTAGTGAATTAATAACCTTTCCGGGCATATAACAACGTAGCCCATCTTTGTTTTCTAACTATGAGTGTGAGTCTATAGCTCACACTACGATTATTGTGTTCAAACGATTTAACTACAAACACTACGATTATTGTGTTCAAACGATTTAACTACCAACACATTGTGTTCAAACGATTTAACTAAACTCTATGAATATCACTCAACCTTTGTGTTGACCTCTCAAGCATGTATTTCAGGTTCATGACGATCAAGGATGGCACGGAAGGGCACGGATACTCAAGAGGGCTATAAATTTTATTATCATTCAAAAACTCATTTAATGTAAATTGTAAACATGGAACCATTTGGGACCTCATTTTTGTAATCTCTGATATTTATACAATTTGAATGATAAATCTTTTAAAATGACTCAATTGGAGTTCGTTTTCTATTATTGTGACTATTGTGCCGTCGAGTAACACCCAGTTTGAATTCCGCTGCAACCATGAATTGGGGGTGTTACACCATGTTAGTGATTGTTGTTTATGTCTGATAGAAACTTGCAATGAATGTTCATGATTCCTATTTCTCTTCATGCTAGATAGCATTTTGATGAGTTGCTTGAATGTTCTTTGATCATGATATGAATATGGTATTATGAGTAGGCTAGCTGCTATGTGGTAGCAGTTAATTAAGAGTGAATCTGTATGTATGCATATCTTTGTTGATACTCTTATGCAGATTCCATGGCTGATGTGAATGTGCCTGCTCCTGCTCTAACCATTTGATCAGATGTTCAAACTTCATTGACTGTCTTTGATTTCACCACAACAACAACATCGGTAGCAACAACGACAACAACTCTTTCACCACCACCACCAGTTATCTTGTGCGTCATAAGTATTGTGGTATCAAATGTTATGTGTCAGTACATGATTTTTTATTTCATGAGTTTCTCGTTAAACTTTAAATCATTTATAAACTCATCATTACTGACACTAACATTCTCCCTCATTGATTGAGGGGGAGTAATGAATTGTCTCAATATCAGAATATCTTTAATCAGACCACTTCTTGCTCCCAAACTTTTCTAACTTATTTAAATCACTTGGGATCACAAATCTCAAACGGTTTGAAATTTTTGATCGGGGAGAAAATGTGATTTAAATATGAAATCTGATATAAAATGTGATTGTTTTGGACTTTAACAAACGCTCCCCTATATGTGCTAAACTCTTTTGTATATCAATGCACATATTGAGGGGGAGCAAATGGTTTGTGAAAAAGGATCTTTAGCATCTCATGTGAGCAAGACTCAGACTTCACCAATGAATTGACGAAACAATAATTGTCATGAATCGAAAGGACTAGTCCTGGACGGGTAATAACTTCAAGCTGGTCTAACCAGTGATGTAAGCGTGTCTCGAAAAGGACTTGTCTGAGTAGAATGTACCATTTCGAGAAACCTTGTGTGGATTTGATCGGGCCGGGTAATAACTTTAAGCTAGTCAAACTAGTGATGTAAGCGTGTCTCGAATGCCCGTTCATATTCACTCAAGGTGGATCAATTCAAAAGTGCAAACTCTTCCCGACATGTGTAAATTTTCGAACTATAACATATGAGCACATGTTAAGGGGGAGCATTTGAAAAATGACAAAACTCTCAATGTGTTAACAAAATGTGTTTCTCAATCATAAACACGTTGAGAGAATTTTCAATGATTTGGTGTATGGCAACATAGGATAGTCATGAAGTTATAAGGTGGCTAAGGTTAGGAAAACCGTCCTATGATCCGCCAAAGCCGGAGGGATCTACCCATGGACAATACCAAATAGATAGTATTATAAAGTCCGTAGGTATGATTATGAAAAAAGGAGAAATGTGAGAATGGAGAAAGAAGGGGTTGAAGAATTAAAAATAAATGAAATGAGAAAGGGTGAAAAGAAATAGCCCTCCAATTATTCAACCTTAGGGCAGAAACCGGGTTCAATTCATAATCTACTGATGGTTGCTAAGGCGACATCGGTATTGAAGACAAGACGTCATGGACCCAGTGACGCAATGCACTAAACCTTCTAGCCACTCAAGTTCTCTTAAAAGAACTTGTTTCATTCTCACGGGGAACCGGTGTAATCTATCAACGTATCTCTTAGAGATGGTTGATATTGAAGCAGGAGACCTCTCCCTAATCTCCGCATAGGAAAACCAAATGCACTTATTGAGTCTAGAGCCTCGAGATGCATAAAAATATCTCATAGGAACACGTATTACTTCTACCCTGGTTGTTCAACATTAAGGACACCAGTGGTTTACTATGAGTCCTACGCAGATCTTAGCAATCTGCCAGAACATTTATGAGGGATGTTGATTTAGTAACTCCCAGTGATTGAATGGAAATTCCTGCCAGGGTAAACATCAAGCAGCCCTGAAAGCAGGTCACTTAGGTAATTCCTTGTGGATTACGCTTAGTGGTCGCGATGGTTACTAACGGTCAACAGTCGTGGAGTGATCTCCAGCGAATCACCCAATCGTTGATCTACTTAGGTAGTTCGTGTAAATCCTTCAAGGGTTTGCCGATTGGGAATGGTCATGGTAAGGGTTAGAAGGAGTCTCCACACTATGCTGTTGACGATCTCTAATTCCAAACCTATAAGTACCGGATGATTTGTTGCTAACTGTCTACTTGCAGGAATTTCTGACGGTTGCGGTTGATTGCTGAAAAGATGTTGATCCATCAACACATGCTCACACTTCAACTTCACAATCTAAGAAATCATGATCATTGATTGGGCCTCATATATGCTTCCACACTCTGATGTAAAAGATCATGATCCTGAAAAGTGTGAGCATGTCAACACAAAGATGTTCGAATCACATGGAGACTTCACTAATCAAAGATGACTTTCCGACACTCATTTGGATGATGAACTCGAAGTAATGCCTAAAGATCATCCAACGCATTGAACAAGTCATCTGAAGTCTGTTGTTATAAGCACAAAGATCACGACTTTGAAGAATCAAAGTCTACGAGCTACAAGATTTCAAGGATGCAAGAATTCAGTACTTATCTTCTGGGGTGACCTCCCTTAGGGGGAGATTGTTAGGAATACGATTATTCAGTTAAAGACTCGGTCACCCCAAGTATTGCTAAGCGTTACGTAGCTCGTAGAATTATCCTTATAATAGTTAGTACGTAGTTTATTAGTAGTTAAATATGTAAATAGTATTCGTAGAGTGGGTCGGGTCTTTACCCTCTGTCAGCTCACTCTACAGCTCGTTTCATGGAGCACCAAGTATTGTAGTATAAATACCCTCTCCCACCCAAGGGAGAGGGTTGGACCTTTCATTAGTTTAATCTAATATCATTTACTTTCTCTCTCTAAAGGCTCCCATTCTCTCTCTTTCTCTCTCTAGAATTCTTACTATTTGATCCATAATCACAATAACCATACATGTTAATCATTATGAGTATCCTACACTTGTGTAGTTTACACTTCATTTGATTGTGTATTTTCAGTAGTGATCGGTTAGTATTTTAGTCCTCAAAATACAAAGTGTGACGGGAGTTGTTGTACCCTTGTAAAAGAACTAACGGGAGTGGTTGTACCATTGTAAAAGAACTCGACATCTAGCTTAGTGTCGGTAAACATGTATAAGCGACGTGTAAGGTTTTTTCCGCCGGTGAAAGGAGCTTGTTGACTAGTGAAAGAAACTCTCGAGTTGGATACTCGGGGCGTGGACGTAGGGCAAGGAAAAAGAGTCCTTGTAGCCGAACCACGATAAATACTCGTGTTGTGGTTTGATCGTTTCTTTCTTTATACTTGCATGTTATATATTGTGTTTGTGTATATATCTTTGATTAAACGGAAAGTTTCAAAAGATAATTAAACAAGTTAAAACGATTTTAAACGGTAAACTATTCAACCCCTTTTTAGTTTTCCACATAAAGTTGTTAAAACTCAAGCTCCAACCTCTTCATTTTTTATGGCTTTTGGATTTATATGACCAATTATATACATTTAGGGCCCGTTTATTATGTGGGTTTTGGATTAGGATTTGGCTTTAGTTTTAAATTTTGTAGTTTAGTTGAAAGTTTAGATTTCAAATAGTGTGAACGGTCCCACATACACGCATACACGCATCTTTTTCTTTCACACATACACGCATCTTTTTATATTTTTATAATATATTTTCTTTTAATAATATATTTTCTCTTTTCTACAATAAATTCAAATCTAAATCCTAATCTAAATCCCAATCCAAATCCAAATCTAAATCCTAAATCTGGCTACAAACCAAACGGGCCCTTGGTAAATCACATTTATTTTGAGAACTTTAAAACGTATATCTTTCGATTTACGAAATCTGCTAAAATAACTAGAGACTTTGAGCCTCGTTTACTTGATAATCTATTTCTTAGAGTGCACGTTACAATGTTTGTATGGCATGTTGCAGGGATTTTTGGTGCCCTATGGCTAGCCATACTGCACCGCTTGTGATGCTGTTAGAAAATTTGTTAGCAGGTTGGCGAGCATTTTTTTATTTTTTTTAGTGAGTTGGGAATTTTTTGTGGTGTGTTATGGAACCACGTGCACCAATAACAGTTATAACTGAGAATGAGTGTTCTAGTTATTGTGGTGTTATTGGGTGTGTTGAGGTGGCACACAAATAACAATATGAGTACACCATTGCACCTATCATTACACCATTGCACATATCTCTCTTAGGCCTACAAGGTGTAAGAGACTAAGCATATTGTTTGAGTTTAAGAAAAAGAGCGAAGGTTATTTTTTCTTATTTTACATAATAGATATGATGGGTTGAACTCATTTAGCGCTCCAAGTTCTAATCGCAAACTAGCCAAATGTTTAACAAACTTTTCTATGAACCGTCACGTTGGAAGTTCTCTTGTTTTTAAGTGTTGAGTTGGCTCTCAAATTATTATTTGGTTACGTAGTTATAGCTAACGTTCTCATTATACAATCATTTGAAAAATCTAAAACAAAAAGAGAAAAAGAAAAAGTAGATTTATTTTTATTTATTTTAGAAAGGCAATAATTTTATTAAAACAAACTAGCAAGAAGCTAGAAAGTACATTGATGAAATACTTGACAACCAAGATCCTATCAATACAACGACTCTAAAATAAACATCGCGAGTAACCAAACAATCAAAAGAATAATCTCCGCCATCTCAACCCGAAAAGGCTAACCACTCAAGGGCAATCACCCTATAAGAAGTATGGAGCAAATTGAAGGAAAACACGACCACAACCACGACTTTGACCCTCATACATAACTCACCGAAATCTCAAACAAACCAATTTGAACCACTATTGGACAGGGTGGTTGCATGACGAGATGCAGAAAGAGTTGATGGAGAAATACATTCAACTGTTCGAAAACCACAAGTTTAAATAATAGGCACCACGACCTCACCATCACTACGACCTCAAAAAAACCATGACCTGACAACCACCACGACCTCACCATCACCGCTAACACACAACCACCACGACCTTACTATCATCACGAACTCACCATCACCACGGCCTCACAAACATCATGACCTCACAAACACCACGAGCTTACAACCACCATGACCTCACCATCACAGCCTCACAAACACCACAGCTTAACAAGCACCACGACCTCACAACTACCACGACCTCACCATCATCACATCTTCACAACCACCATGACCTCACCATCTTCACAGCCTCACAAACACCATGACCTCACAAACACCACGACCTTACATACACCACGACCTCACCATCATCACAGCCTCACAAACACCATCGCCTCACAACCACCACAACCTTACGCCCACCACGGCCTCACAACCACCACGACCTGGCAATCACCATGACCTCACACCGCCCGCCACTACCTCACCATCATCACAGTCTCACAACCACCACTACCTCGCAATCACCATGACCTCACACCCACCATGACCTCACACCCGCCACACCTCACCATCATCACAGCCTCACAACCACCGCTACCTCGCCATCATCACAGCTTCCCAACCACCACTACCTTACCATAATCATATCATAGCCTCACAAGTCACAACCACAACAGCCTCACCATCATCACAGTGTCACAACCACCACGACCTCACCCACCACCCCGACCTCACACCCACCACGACCTCCATCCACCACGATCTCACCCACTACCACTACCTCCAACCACCCCGATCTCACCATCACCATTACCTCACCATCACATAACCTCGCCATCTTGAACCTCCCGATCTGAACCACACAATCACTTCGACCCTAAAACAATCCATAAACACAAGGATCTAAAAGAAAATGATATGAAAAATCACCAAAAAGAACGATCTATACAACTTTATTTAATCGAAAAGTAAAACAAAATGGTAAAGTAACTACAAAGAAGAAGGATTGAAAAGGGTCTCTCCGGACCGCCGGCCTAAGCCGACGGCCGGAGAGACGATGGTGGCGGCGGCGGGTTTAAGGTTTAGGGTTAAGATGTCCGTCCTTAAAACTCACTTTAGAGCATGGGGTATGTTAACCAAATTCATGGTTAAAGTTTAACCAAATCGGAGTTAAAGCAAAGTTAACATACCGCCCCTGGTGAAAGCCTCGTTAACGAGCTTGGTGAAGGGCTTAACCTTGCGTTAAAGCCTTGAGCAAATAAAAAAAAAGTTAAATAATAAAAAAATACTACACCCCCTCAAATTTTCACTTCTGCCCCCTAAATGAAGGGGTGTTTATTGTTGTTTGGTTAAAGTTTGGTTAAGATTATTTATTTATTTTTTATTTTTATTTATTATTTTTTTTTTGTTGTTGTTGTTGTTAAAGATAAAAAGATGTGGCGCTGATGTGACAGTTGGTTAAACATTAACGTATGTTAACATACCCTATGCTCTTAGGCCTCAAAAGTTTGAGCAGCTTTGTTGATATGCATCATCATAACAAAAGCACTTTCATTATTATTAACACGGACATGGACTCAGGATTTAGAAATTAAAAATTCAATTATTTTTACCTTAAAATAATAAAGTCATACTCCTTCCGTCTCAAAATTATTATCAGGAGACAAAAATCACAAAATTTAATAAAAGTGAGATTACTATAATTCTCAACTAATCAAATAGAATATTCCCTAACTAAATTATCTTTTTCTTATTTAAAATGAAAAGTGGAAAATTATTTTGAGATATAAAAATAAAATGTGGACAACAATTTTAAAACAGATAAAGTATAACTTAAACATTTAATGTTATGTTCTTAAACATTAAATGTCAGGTTCTGGTGACCACACATGCCAATACATTTGAGTTACAAACTTGAATTTTGATATGAAAAACACATGACAACTAATAAAAGAAATTGTTAGATGGAAAAAGAAAATCGATTTGTCAGGTTTTGATATGAAAAACATTAAATGTCAGGTTCTGGTGACCACACATGCCAATACATTTGGGTTACAAACTTGAATTTTGATATGAAAAACACATGACAACTAATAAAAGAAATTGTCTTATGCATGAAATAATGTCAAGTTTCTCTTAATTTTTTTAATGTCTAAAGGTTGGGGGTCATTTAATTGTAATTGAGCCATAAATTTACACTTTATAAGACAAAAAGAAAATCGATTTGTCTTGTTGGAAAGGATTGAGCACCCTCTAGCCGCCCCTCAGTCTCTGCCCCTGACTATCAAAAAAGAATTTTCCTTTATAGACATAGTAACTATGATATTGATGAATGAAGATCGCAGCTACTCGCACATACAAAAAACCATTTTTTCTCTCTTTTTTATCTGACGAATACTGGCGACCAAAACTAAACAAAATCGCTTTCTCTCGTTATCTTAAAATCAACTGCTGATTCTAACCTTTTCTTTTAACTCGATTGTGTGGTTATCAACCCTAGGGCTTATAACTGGTTCGGTCGTTTCTTTAAGAAAAGTTAGCGTTTTTTTATTTAGTTGAAAGTGATTTATAATAACTTAACTAATGTTTTAAGTTTAAATTTTAAATTTTATTGTTTTAGTGTGTTAAAGCTAGCTTTAATCTTGAAACTGTACTTAGTTTCGACAAAAAATTAAACGAAATTGATGTAAACGAAAACAAATACAAAGTTAAGTTAGTTTAAATATGATCTAAAAATAAAATATAACTCGTTTGGACCATAGAACCCAACTATATAAATAAACTTACCAAGCTAACCAACAAACCACTCACACTTTTCACACTCCACAATTTAACCAAAACCTTTCAAACATTTTGGCGCCAAAATTCACATTTCATTTTCACTTTTCACTGATAAACAAAAATGAGAGAAGATTATCACAATCATGAAATCCAAACACCAAATCGCAAACCGAAATCATCGAAAAAACAGCAAAAGGTAAATTTTATAACGATCAGCTACGCTTTATACTATCTATCTATGTGCGTGTGTGTGTAATTTGAAGATTTTATTGATTTGATGTAACAGAGCGTCAAAAAGAACTTAAGCTCAGTTTTCGCGCCGATCACCGAAGACGACATCGCGTCGGAGAAGGTCTCGTTAACCGCAGAGCCTGTCGATGCGGATCTGTTAACTTTAGATGTAATTTGATTTGAATTGAATCGTTATGTTATTCTTTTGATTTTGAAGGTATAATATGTATTTGATTGATGTTTTGATGTGTAGATTGGAAAAGCGAGCTTGAATTCGGATGAGGTTGTTGAGCTTCTGGATGAATCGGTGGTTTCGGAGGCGTTTGGTTTGAATGGAGATCAGTCGAGTGAATCTATAGAGGTTTATTTATTTATTCATTCATTGCTTCTAGTTATTGTTGACTACTTGAGTTGAATTACACTTTAAATAAGTTTAGAATTGTTATAGTTAATAGAAGTTTGACAGTTATTTGGTTGCGAGTTAATGATTGTGTAGCTGTTTTTGTAGAACTTATTACGGCTTTTAGTTATAATTTGAGTTGATTTTAGTGTTTTTAGTGAATTTGCATTTTGAGCAGTTAGAGTAGTCTGATAACTTACGTATAAGATAGATATTACAGTAATAATGTAGCGTATATTTAGGATAGTGAATATATGGTTTGCTTCGTTGAATGGATGATTTAGGAGTTTTTTTTGCTGTGATTTCATGATTTTGCAGCTGATTTATTTCTGTTTAACCACAGTTAGATTAAGTTTTTAACACTTGTTGAGTTGTTGACTATTCGTAGTTTCTGATACGTGACCTTAGAAGTTGATATAAATTCAGATGAGGTTGTTGAGCTTCTGGATGAATCGGTGGTTTCGGAGGCAGCGTTAGGTTTGAATGGAGATCAATCGAGTGAATCTATTGAGGTTTATTTATTACTGTAACTCATTTATTACTCGAATACTTGTATTAGACTTTAAATAAGTTTAGAATTGTTATAGTTAATACAAGTTTGAGAGTTATAAACGGTTTGGTACTTTGGTTGCGAGTTAATGATTGTACACTTATTACGGCTTTTAGTTATCATTTGATTTGATTTTAGTGTTGTTAGTGAATTTGCATTTTGAATAGTTAGAGTAGTCTGATAACTTACGTATAAGCTAGATGTTGCAGTAATAGCGTATATTTAGGATAGTGATTAGTGAATATATGGTTTTGCTGCTATTTCATGATTTTGCAGCTGATTTATTTCTGTTTAACCACAGTTAGCTAGATTACACTTGTGGACTATAGTTCCTTATTATTCTGATACGTGACCTTTCTTCCTGATTAGAAGTTGATATAGATTTACAAATGCTTGACAATGTCACTTACGGTAAAGCATCTGATGAGTAGTGGTTACTACTACAAATTCACAGTTCACTGCTCATGATTTTAGATACGGCCTTATTCCAGCTTTGGAAGTAGATATGAATTTATGTTTGTCATATCCATATGTCTTCGTAATACTGATTGTCATGTGATAAAAATTTAAATAACATTGGCTATTGCTTATTGTTTGTTGTGTACTAAAGTAATTGTTTTATAGTTATCTAGATTTATTCTTTAATGGTTTAAAGCTCTTGATATAAAATTTCACTTTGCTACTAGTGTTACACGTTTTAAAGCAACTAAGTTGATCAACATGAATGTCCTTTGATAGACGACTTAATCAGCGGTGGCTATTGATTATGATTTGCTGTGTAGTGATATTTGTTTGGAATATTTGAATTGTTGAATAAGTTTAAAATTGTTCCTGTTAATTATGGTGTGCTTATTGCGATACATGATTGGCAGCTTTTTGCGTTATTAATGGTTTGGTACTATGGTTGTCAGTTAATAATACGATAGCTGATATAATTCAGATAGTTACTTTATGTATTCAACAGTGATTGACTATTTCAAGCTCATTGTTTATGGTTCCTTAATCCTTATTACTATTATGTGGCTTTTTTCTGCTTATTGAATCTATGGAGGTTTATGTATTAAATTCTGATTATGTTCTTCAGCTATTGCCTACGCGCTTTTAGTTATTGTTTGGGTTGAGTTATAGAGGTGTTAAACTTGTGGTCATAGGAAATTTATCTTGTTAGAACTGTTAAAATAAGTTATAAGGTAGAATATACATTAATAGGCTAATAGCACACATATTTACAACAGATATTATAAATTTAGAGTGAAGTTACGGTTTGTATCTGCAATAAATGATTAACAGTTTTTTTTTTAATGATATGTTTGGTTGCGATTTAATGATTTACAGCTGATTTAGTTCATAAAGAGTTAGGTTTAGGTTTTGACACTAGTTGAATGCTTTTATTCATTGTTTACGTGTTATTATTTAGCTGATATGCGGCATTTTTTATGGTTAGAAGTTTAATATGATCTTACGTTTCAATAGTGGTGTGACATATTGTTAAGCATCTAATCAAGTTTACAATATGGATGACATGTGATAAATCAACTAAACTTGAATAGTCTTTACTGTTTATTATGTACTAGTATGCGGTAATCTAGATTTACCTTTTAATGTTTCAAAGCTAGGAATTTACGGATTCACACTTTCTGTAGTAGTATGACGTGCATATTAAAACATCTAACCAAGTTTATCAACATGAATGTCATGTGATAGACTAGTTAATATCGGCTAGTGATTTATGTTTACTGTGTACTAGTTTTATTTGGTAAATTCAGTTACTGCTTATAATTATCATTTAAGTTCAATTAATAGAGTTGTTAAACATGTAGTGATAGGGATGTTGATTTGTCACAGTAGTTTAATAACTACTGTATAGGCTAGAAGTTGCAGTAATAGCAAATGCATTTATGATAGAAATAAAAACATTAGAGTGAAATTGCTGGTTGCTTCTTCGAATGAATGACTGGGACTTATTTGTTATAAATGGTTTGGTACTATGGTTGTGAGTTAATGATTGTGCAGCGGATTTAGTTCTTCATGACTGGTTTAAGTTTTGTACACTTGTTGACTATTTCTAATTTATCATATATTCATATATGGTTCATTAGTATTAAGACATGTGGCCTTTTTCCTGCTTAGAAGTTTGTTGTGAGATTACGCTTTGTTAGTAGTGTCACGCATTGTAAAGTATCCAACTGAGTTCATTGACACAACTGTTATGTGATAGACAAGTTAAGTAACATTGGCTAGTGAATACCATTTCGAAATTCACATTCATGGCTTCCTAGTTTTTTGGATATGTAGCCTTATTCCTGCTTGAAAGTTGTTGGCATCTTTACTATATGTCGTAAATTGAGGGACAAGAGAAATCGGGGAGGAATCCGCTGTTACTGTTCTTTTGAATGATGAATGAGATATCAGATACGTTGTTTTATATACATTGACTTTAGCTAAGTTGAACTATCTAAATGCTAACTAACTGTCATAATATCTAGGATATTTTGTTACAAGTTGCTGCAATACATAAGAGCATTTTGTTGTAACTTGTAATTCTAATAATGTTCACCAATATTAATGTTATATGATAAATTATTCACTTAACACTGGATTGTAATTGGTGTTTGTTGTACTGATATATTATTTTGTACTCCGTAGTAATTAAGATTAACTCATCACTGTTTCAAAGCTAAGTAAGTTGATATGAACTTTAATAGTGTCACACATCTTAGCGCTAATAACTAAGTTCAACAAAATGAATGTTCTTTGATAGACCACTTAATCAGCATTGGCTAGTCATTACTTTTTCATATTGTTCTGCAGCTATCTAAGTTTACTCTTCACAGCTAAGTTGATGCAGAATTACCATTTGTCAGTAGTGCCATGCATCTTAAAGCATCTAACCAAGTTCATTAATATGAAAAACGTGTGATCTATAACCTCAATAACATTTAACATTGACTTGTGACTTGTGAGTTCTGGTTCATATGCACTAGTATTTTTCTTTTTAGTAATCAAATTTACTATTTAATGTTTCAGAGCTACATTGGGTCTTTGAATCAGTTCATATCACCATCACCAGCTACACCTAGTCCGCTAACGACTCCATTTTCATCCACATCGCCTGCTGAATCAACTCCCCTGTCATCCACAACAACTGCTGAAATGACTCCATTATCATCTCCAATAACTGCTGAAGCTGTTAGCATTTGTGTTCCTTCTTATAATGGAGCTACAACAGATGAAATGAATTCGTTGAAGGTAGAAGGAGTGGTAAAGAATCTAAGGGAATCTATGTTCCAGGTCTTGCATTCTGCTGACATTGAGCCGAGGTCTAAGAAGGTTTTAGATGCACTGGTTAAGATGGTCATTGAAGACTTTTATAGTTTGCATGAAGAGAGGAACATAGTGGTTGAGCTGTTTTCAAAGAAAATAAGGATTGTTCTGCTGTGCTTTGTGTTAGGAATGCTTGCTGTCTCTGCTGGTTTATTTGTCTTTTCAGATGTTCAAGGCTATGATCATGGTCCTCCACCGACCTAATCCTTGAGGTGGATTCAAGTGTTATGCTGATTGGCTACCGACTGTAAGATTCTACCGTTTCTCATGAACTATATATGATCTTTTAAGTATCATTTAGCATGTTAATTGAGTAATTCAATTGGTACAAAAAGTAGGAAATATATGCAATAAAGTGAAACTGTTGTCTAGCGTATCTTTTATATCATCAGGCGATACACAAATGTAAGTATGGAATATCGAATATGAACGATGTATTACACAAGTATCAGTTACTAGAACAAGTTTAATATATCTGGATCACTATCTAATTTGGAAGATGAATTTTGTTTAACACTGATTAAAGCTTTGATTTTCTGTGCTTATCCGTACTGTATTCACTAATGGTTATTTAAGAGTCTTCTGGATATCTAACAGCTTAAACATAGGCTGCGTATTTGATAATGGTTATTCAGTGGTCAACGGTCAGTTTAGACATGAAATTTTCTTTATTAGGACTTCTGGAGTGTTATGCTTTCCTTATAGCACTTCTTGACTCAATCATGATAAGCCATAGCTATATGTAACAGTTTTTTTGATGACCAAGTGTTTTGATATAGAAATCCTTTAGTAAAAACAATCATATAACATGTAATTAACTAATCACGTTAGACAAGAAATAAGAGGAACTTGACAAATCGGCAGGATTAGTTATTGTTTAGTTGGATACTTTGCCATTATACTAAAGAGGAATATATTGTGTCATATACCATAGGATATATTACATGATGTTCTGTGGGTTTATCCTTTTTATATCACATAGACATCGATTTGATCAAATTGTTTACCTCTTATATCAATTGACGTCATGTTATTTAACAACAACAACAATAACATCATCATCATCATCATCATGTTATTTGGGTAAACCAGAAGGACGAAACATGTACTCCCTCCGTCCCATTTTAATTGTCCGCGGGCCCGAATTTGACCGTAAATATTTTTGTTTGTATTATATAACACTTGATGAAATTTATATCATTGAAAAGTTCGTTTAACGAACTTTTCAATGATATAAATTTCATCAAGTGTTATATAATACAAACAAAAATATTTACGGTCAAATTCGGGCCCGCGGACAATTAAAATGGGACGGAGGGAGTAATATTTTCTACAAAAAATGACACATCTAGTCCTTAAATTTTTCTAAGTGACTAGATTTGTTATTCCCAACAAGTTTTCTTAATTCTTGAAAACCGGTTCATCTATAACTCAAATATCACCAATACATACTTGGTTATACCGAAACTTTGTTTATATTGTAATAACTTAAGGACACAATGTTATGGTTGTTGGGGGAAAAATCGCAATATGTTATGAGAGACATACACAAGGTCAACTTCGATGTGCTATATGGCATTTAGATAATCGTTCTGTTATGTGCAAATGTATGTATTAAAAAAAAAAAAAAAAGAAAAAAAAAAGAAGAAGATGAGAGGCATGAGTTTAAGACGTTTAAGATTGTTGAGTCGGTCTAAAAATTATTTTCCACATATTGTTCTTGGAAAAAGACTTGTGGGTCGATAACCATTAGTGATTATCAATATTTTTATGAAGACCATGTCTAAATTGAATCACATACAACCTCAAAAATTGCACATAATAATATATTACAATGATTGAAAACCCAAAATCATTCTTCATTACAAACAACTTGAAGATTACGAAACTAGATACATCCAACTCTTATTGATATTCACACACACTTGGGGGCTATTTAGTTCACCATATTTTCAGACGTTAAGTTACTACGATCGCCCACGATATAACTTATGGGTTTCCTTCAGGTGCGGATATTGCCACACTTAGATGGTTCAACACAAGGGAAGTAATGGTGAGTGTCAGTTGATGAATCTTTTTCTTGTCCATCACTCTCGGTCATGCCACTGTTGTTAGCTCCTTTTCTATCCATCGTTGTCGCCGTTTTCTTAGCATCAAGCTGAGGAATTGCGTTCTTACCCATGCTCGAATCATGAACTAGATAGGCAAAGCTGTTTGGCCTACTTGCGTTAGCTTCTAGGAACACAAGGAACATGACGATTGCAACTAGTATGACAAGGATATTCTTCATGATAATCTTTTTATTCTGAAAAGAGAGATAAATGAGTTAAATTTTTTTCTCTCGATGCATATAGATAAAATGTTCCGAGACATCACACATATTGTGTAAGAGATATGTTAGATCTTATGTACCAATATGCATGTTTGATATTTGATGTATACAATATAAGTTATTTTCCAAACTAAGATCACACTTAAGTCTTAAGTCAGGTGGCAAAGGTCGATATCCAACAACACAAACCAGCCCACAATCGACTGCCTATCATCATATTTTCCAAAAAGATAAAAGTTAACTTGAATATAGCAAAAGAATCGATTAATCAGATGATAACAAATGCAAAAGTACATGGAATGCATCAGTTGCAAGCTTGGCTATTATAACGTAGTACGTGTATGTTGTATTTTGTGCTAGGTATGTTCTTCTTTTCAAATAAAACTACTGCACTAATTGTTTAGACGCAAGATATTTAGCACAATTGTTAAAAACTTGAAACTACAAACAAGACAACTCAAATCAAAAGTTAGTAGCTTGAGTTAAGTAACCAAAGATAAAAAGCATTCAGAAAACTAAACGGTAGCTAGGATATAGAAAGCAATAAAGGTTGCATAAAAACTAAGGTGTTGAAGAATCACTTACATGCGTTCTTCAAAATTATGGGGTGCGCTAAAGTTAAAGACCGATATTCGGATTTATAGAGAGGCTGAGAGTTGAATGTGAATGGTGTAGTGGGTTAATGAGTGCCATTTATTGTAAATATTTTTGCCACTAGTTAAAGTAATTATGATTCAGGTATAATCATCAATTAGGAGGAAAATTTGTATCTATTTTGGGATAAATATAATGGCCGATGATTAGCTTGGCATAATAATTCATGTTAGTGGTATTAGCTATGATTAAGATCAATAGTTCCACCTTTCATCTTTGGACTTTCAGTTGAGTCTTGAAATGGTTTTGATTGATTATCTGGTTATGTAGCCTTTCAAGTAACGGAACCAGGTTACGCGGGTGTCCGGGACTCGTATGGATTTTTTTCAATATAATAATAATTTTTGAAAAAAACATCAATTTTTTTCTAAATGCATCTTAAATGCACCAAGTATATCAAAATGTGTTTCTATATTATGGTTTCAAAAAATTTGTGCACCCGATCATATTTGATCCTGGTTCCATCCCTGAACGTCACTGACATGTTGTTTCAGATATTGGAAGCCACAAGTACCGGCAGAGGACCAAGAAAGCACTTCGAATTCTTGATTAATCGCCAGAGATGGCTTAGAACCAATCGTTCATTATCTAATGGATCTTTCCGTTCTAATACTCTATCCGAGATTTATCAAATCTGTTCCTATCAAACAGAACACTATTGGATCAAATGACAAAGGCATTGTTGAGAAAAAGATGGCTTTTCCTGGATGAAATGCAAATTGGATTCATGGAACAGGAGAAGGATTTCCCATTCCTTAGCCGGAAAGATATGTGGCCATAAAAGGTGAAGGGAGGGCTGGAATGCCAACAGGCAAAAATTGTTGCAACTACTTTTAGTTCTGATGTTTTAAAATCCGGTTCGACCCGGTTGGTTCAACCAGTTGAATCGAGAACTGGTGATATTACCGGGCCGCTACTAACCGGGTTTTTGAGGATTTGAGACCCGGATTGAACCGCCGGGTTTTAGTTGACCCGGGTTGAACCGGTGAACTGGAACCAGCCGGGTTTTATTTTTTATGTCTCTTTAACGAAACAAAACGATAACCATAACCGATCTTTTTCTTCGTCTTTGTTTCTGCCTATACTCGAGGAACACCAACACAATTTGTTCTTACAAACTTTCTTATAAATACGAGAATTGTGATACGCAAAAATCATATAATACGAGAACTGTGATATACAAAAAAGATAACCTTGGTAAAGGAAGGTTTTATGTCTAGAACAACATACAATGTTAAACATGTGTCATGATTTGATCTTGTATGCATGATGTACTACTGTACACACTTACACACTTTCTTATAAATACAAGAACTGTGATATGCAAAAAACATATAATAAGAATGAGGCTTTTGAAAAAATGAAATTAAAAATCATATTCGTATCTATGAGTTAGTGTGTTTGGTATTGGATATATTGGAGACTTTATGCTTGTTCGGTATTACGGTTTTTAAGGTTTTGCACATGTTTAGTAACATGATTTAATTAAAGGTTTTTTGATGGTTAGGAAACCGGGTTGACCCGGCTGTTCAACCGGTTGAATCGGTGACCCGCGTACCCAATAACTCGGTCGGGTCAATAAAAAAACCGGTTTTAAAACATTGTTTAGTTCTAATAGGAAGCAGGGTTGGTCCCGAAACACCCATGAAATTTTGTGGCGCAGTGTTAATTTTTTTTAAAGCTTAAATTTGTCCTAAATGCACCTGATCTAAAAAAATTGTGTTTCTCGTTTTGTATAATTTCTCGTAAATGTACCTGATTAAATTGTGTCATGGTTTTGTCCCACTCTTTATAAGGCATTATATTTGAATATAACGAGAAAGGCTATGGTCGCCGCGTTGCGGGTGTGCCTGTTTATTTTTCCGTTGTTTTTTTTTGTTGTTGTGTCAGTTTTGCCCAAATAAAGTAGAATATTTAGTTGATATGTATTCGTTGCATTACAGACAGATCCACAAATGCAAACGTAAAGACAATGATCAGTTTGAACCAAAAAGCTAACTATAATGGTTCAAAAAGTTCATGACACATACACAAAAGATTTTATGTAATCAATTTGACATCAAGACCATAGTTCACAATTTTTTGCAACCAAAGAAGTAGATGGAAAAGAATCAGATAAATCTGTTTGATAAAAATTCATGCAAAATGACACTTCAAGATACTGTTATTAACAATAGAGCAAGACGAATTTTGGGTTACTAAAGATGGAGCAACATGAATACAGGCTTGGCATGCCAAATCAGCATCTTCTGAATTCTAGCTTTCTTCAATCTTTCACAGCGTGCGTTACAGATTTGTACTTGAATCTATGTGTGCTGCTAAATTCTGCAGAATTTTCAAACAGTTCAGATTCAAGCGATGTCGCACGCATTCACTTCATCTTTTGATTCGTCATCAGTTTCATCTGAAACTTTGCAAGAGATAGGTGTTATTTTTGGGTGATATTCAAGTTGCTAACACTAAAAGCCACAGATGCTTACATGTAAATGGAATGTTTGCGGGCGGGGAGATTTTTTTTTTTTTTTTTTTTTTTTTTTTTTTTTTTTTTTGCGGTTGTATTTATTTTTTTGGCGTATATCAGGTTGCATATTAGGTGATGACAGTAACTACTTCAAAGTGATAATGGTAGCAATATATATGTAATTGTGCATAATCTCATATTAAGTACCGATCTTTTGACTTACTATAATCAAAGTGAGATTATGAAGAAGAATTTATTTTACATTTATTGTATCATTTGTGCTTTCAGAAAATAAGAGAAAATAGATAAGCAAAAGATCTCGGGACAGGAGAGACATCTTAGAGCTTTCAGCACATATGAATATCTAAGGGGGTGTTTGGATCATCTTATTTAACCGGCTTATGGGATTGTTTTTAGGAGATTTTACTGTACTATTTCATTGGAAAACAAAGTTTTAAAAAATGATAGTTAATCAACAAAATTCTAATAACAGGAACCTTTTACCTTCTTTTAGCGTAATGGATATGAACATGTGGCATGCACTCGATTTCTATGCTTCTCTCCTATGTCGTCAGGTGTATTGCACTGCTGAATTCAGTCCATGGTGATCGAGACATTGGAAATATCTCTCTATCTCCATTCTTTGACCTTTTTTAAGCCTTGAATTTATCGACATTTACAAACTGAGCATAAGCAAAAAACTATATCATAACTGTTAATACAAATATCGTCAAAAACGTTATTTATATTTTACGATATTTGCTAAGTTTTGTTAACGACAAAGAGTAAATCACAACTTTAGTTTTAGTCTTGCATAACTAGACTTTACTTGCTAAATTTACATTTTACATTAGACATAACATTTTCATATTACTAAAATAGAAAATGTAATATGACATCATAGCTAACATCATGTGCATTTATGGAAAGCTTACTAAATCTATTAGTTGACTTTCCATAAAGATCTTTTACACATTTTGATAGTCTCTTACTCAATCCATAGTGTGTTGATGTAACACCCCCTAATTTGAAATGTGGCAGCGGAATAGTAATTACGGTGTTACGGTGAGGATCGAAGTCATAATGATAGAAAACGGCTCGAAAGAGACGTTTTAAAATATAAGTTCATTAATAAAGATTCAAATACAACAGGTCACATTCAGAGTATTATAATATTAAAAGTCTTGATGTTTTAAACTAAATCAAACATCTTTATTTTACACCATGATTTAAATAAAGTAGATAAGTTTTGAAGTTTCCGCCCGTTCCATGCTTGCTTCCTCTGCTAAATACCTGAGATAACATGTTTAAAAGTCAACAAAAATGTTGAGTGATATCATAGAGTGTGAATTTGGTAATCATTTTGATACACAAGTAAGATTGTATTGGAAATACAATCAGTTAAAAATTGATATTGCACTATATATTGCTCTAAGTCTCATGATACGCAAAACGTTAACAAATACCGTAAATACGGAGGTGTTATCAAATTAATGATAATATTGCCCTCATGTAATAGGTGATTTGCCAAAATTCATATTTTTACTCAAATATAATATATCACAACTAATAAGACTAACCACATGCATAATGGCATTCCATCAAGTATTAATGGGATAGGCTGTCAAACCTTAAATAGATCTATTCATTATATTCGCGTTCACATAACAGTGATTAATGGTTCATGATCAAGGGTCTTTTGGCAATAGGTAACTTAGGCATATATCAAGTCAGGTAGCATACAGAAAATTACTTGTGATCTGTTTATAACATGTATTCCTCTCACAGAGTTTGAAATAAGTAAATGTGAGGCTATGACTCACCTTGATTGATATTGAAATGAAGAAAATAAAGTCGGACGAATTTATGATAACGGCTTCGAATTACAACCTGATAAATAGATTTATCTGAGAATTTGACCAAATACCATTTGGTAAATACGAAACGAATAACGAATAATAATTATTCGTCATGATGAATAGATGATATGCAAATGAAATTCTTTTGTTTATGAATGATATGACAAAATATGTTATTTAAATTATCCATCGAAGTTTTACCTTTTTAATCATAAGTAATAATATTAAATTTGAAACATCGTTATATATATTAACGTTACGTTATATAATATATATAAATAAAAATGAAAGTTTAAATGCATATGAAATATATTTACGAAAATGGAAAATAAGTAAGAATGTTAAATAGAATATGTTTAGTCCTTGTCCTTTTCCAATTTTACCATTTTTACTCTAACGACGTTAGGGTTACACCGTTAGTCCTTTTTATATATAAATTACGATTATAGTCCTCTAATTGTCCAATACTCAATCCTAGGCTTAGAATATTAACTATTATTAATTTTTACCCTTATGGTTCTGTTTTTACAGTTTTAGCCCTCACTTTTCAATATTTACAGTTTTAGTCCTTCTAGGTGTCGCCGCGTTACATTTTTAGTCCAAAGTTACAAAAATGATTAGAAAAATTATATAAAAATTTTTCGTGGCTTATTTAATAAATAATAAGCTTATTTCAACAGCTTATTTTATAAAAAGTGCTTATTTTCAATAAATGGGCCTTTAACGAGTTGAAATCAAGGCCCAATAATGTTTTAAAATCCGTACTTCGTGAGACGAGTAGGGCTCATCAAAAATATCATTTTTCTTGTTCTATTTTCATATCAAAAAGTTTAGATAAGCTAGCTTATCAGAAGAGCTTATTTTTAGCTTATTGGGCTTTTAGGCCCAATCGTTAAAATCATATGTTTTAAATGAGATCGATAGCGATTCACTTTGGTGAAATTTAAGTGTCGAGATCAAGTTATTTTTACATGTTATATATATGAAATCGTTTGCTAGCTAGGTGGTCTAATAGGTCGTGTAATAATATGGTACGCTTATTACGTGATATTTAAAGTTATACGAGAGTTTCTTGGGTCACATGGGACATTTCATATATATGTAAAAACTTAGTATATTTTAGGTACTATGATCCGATTTAGTAAGCTCCAAAAATAGGTTCATTTGATGCATGTGAAGTAAAACTAACGTGAAATATGTGTGTGTCGTGACTCCTAGGCCTTCCAAGATAGAGGCTAGTCACATGTCGTGTACTACATGATAATTTGTACGTAGAAATATATAGAAAACTTATATACGATTGATAAAACATAAACATGATGCATGAAACTTTTTGAACGTGTGAAATGAATTGAAAAGAGGTTGAAACAACTTACAACACCTCTAGGGTGGTAGGGAAACAAGAGTGAAAGAATGAAACACAAGAAACAATCACGTTTTACTATAACCCAAAATAACAGTCGAATATATCAAACCCGATAGCTTCGTCTTGATTTCAAATGATCATGCAACAACTTCTGGCCTTCAAGAGATAGTTTTTAGGAAGTTTTGAGAGTTTGAAAGTGTATGGTGAATGATAGAATCGAGTGTGTGAGGAAGGAATACATATAGTGATATTTCATAACACGTAAGTGTAATTATTTTCAAGGAAACCAATTACACTATGCAATGTCAGTAAATATAGGTTATAGGCTGAGTTTTTATCATATAATATCAATTGTGAGAGCTTGAAATGAGGTGCATGCTTTGGTGATTCATGTAGATGTCGACCACCATATAAATTTGTACACGATTTGATTAATCGTGTACCACTTGGATATAGCTGATCATCCTTGACATTTAATCATGAAATCATGCTAGGAATGTTATTAGGAACCTTTAGAAACAAACGGGAAACAAAACGGTTAAGAAATGAATTTATTATAAATCTGTTTGACTTGATTTTTATCAAACACTTCGCCTCTTAAAAACGTATCAAAAGTCGACCCAGGAATATGGCACTCGACACATTAATAGTTGGATAGGTGGTGAATGAGGTGGTGTAAAAATATACATGAGTCGTGTGTAAAAATCGAGAATACGAGAGGCATTTTGGAGCTTGATTACTAGTCGATCTTGTGAAATATTATGAATTGGAGTTGGGCTTGTTCTTTGGGCTTATGAATAGTGATCGGATGTTGGGCTGAAAATTAATTAAGGGCCCGTTTAGTATTAAGATGTAATTAGGAAATTTAATTAAGGATTAGTGAAATGTAATTAGTACTAGTAATGAAGACCCGTGCGATGCACAGGGACTGAATGTAATTGTTGATAATGTATGCTTGGGCAGTCATTCTCGTCATTATTTATTTTCGCGTTATTATGATTTTTCTTAATATCTTATTGCTTGTTAATGAAAGATGTTGTTCGTGAACATAGACAGAACTTGGGTGAAATTATTGGGAGGGCCGAGTGCTATATTAGTTAATTTGGGACGACTAAAAGTGTATTTTCGTTAAACAAATATAAGTAAAACCTCAAAGTTTTGGGAGGGCCGTGGCCCTCCTCGGTCTCCACTAAGGTCCATCCTTGTTCGTGAATAAGAAGCGTAGGCTATTAAGATGAATATGTTTAATTAGTTTATTGTTAAATTTTCTATTTAGGTTTTGAGCTTTGTTTATGTACGTGTTTTTTATGTTGAAAATAACTTGCGTAGGTGATGGGTTTTTTTTACATAAAACATAGGTACTGAATGTAATTGTTGATAATGCATTCCTATCTTTTAGTATATAGTCATGAAGACCCGTGCGTTGCACAGAGCTGTATGTAAGTGTTCATAGCGTAATCTTCGGCACTTATTTTCGTCATTATATATCTAAGTTGTGATGGTATCATACATTTTCTAAGCATGACACACATTTAAAATAGTTTATTGACATTAAAAGAGTATATGCGAAGAGACTTTTTTTCAAGATGTTACATTTTAAAAAGTCTCTTCACATCTAATTTTCTTAATATGTATAAGTTACATAAATTATTTTTTGCCTATTTATTTGGCACCTTTGTCATAGCTAGTTATAAAATCATTTGTACTTTGCTATATTTTTCTTTCAATGGCACAATTTTAGATGTTAGAGAACTTAATGAACTTTTCAGACTCGTGCGATGCACAGAGGCTGTATCTAAGTGTTCATTACATAATGTTACCTTTTCAATAGAAGAACCCGTGTGATGTTACCACAACTTTTGTTAGCATGACATGAAAACTGTTTGTGCCTTTATTTCGTCACTTTTAATTGAGGTCGAGTTAAAAACTATGTTTGGCACTAATTTTCATCATATACAACTTGGGCTGCCTCAGGACCCGTGCGATGCTACGCAATTTTCAACGTAAACCATTGAAGTATAATTCTAATGTTGGAGATGATTGAAACGTTGAAATGTGCATCGCAATTCTTAGCCATATAGTTTTAAAATAAGTTGAGTTAACCTCAAATCTAAATAATCATTAAGTGTTAAGCCTAGATTGACTTCATCATTTCACGTAGCGTGATATTCAAAATATCATCTCAAACCTTTAAATTCACAAATCATAGAATGCTCAAATAGTAATTAAAAAGATGAAAATTATTTGTATAAGTTATGGATATCTCAATTCTTTGACCCGCTTTTTCTGAACGTATGTTAATTTTTTATTTTTAAACTTCAAAAAGTGATTTGGGTCGCCAATGGAATATTGGGTATAAAGTATTTTTTATTATCACATAGTGTTTTTTCCATGCACTTAAGGTAAATACCACATATTTGGTTAAGCCCATTAATACAAATCCTAATGATAATAGTTTATTCCCGAACTCGTCAATAAAATATAACACAAAAAAATAATCCATTTTTCATTAGTCCACATTTAACCATTAACCACAACAGTTTTTAGTTTAATTATCCATATAATACACTCATTCATTGGGCAAATTATAGTGAAACATCCATATTTTGCATGTGCAATTAACGTGTAATACAAAATATAGGGAAACACCCACTCATTGATCATACGTAATACCAAATATAGGTACAAAGTAAAATTAACTCATTTGGAACGGATGACACAAAGAGATGCTTCTAAATAGCATAAAGTATATAATATGAGAATTATGATTTTTTATTAAAAAAAAAAAAAATGTCATGATTTATGGACTTATGGTTTTATATAGCCAACTAAAATTTTGACTAATATTGACACAAATGTATTATCATAAACAACAGCCCACAACACATTAACAACTCTTGGATCTTGGTCCAAGAATAGTTATACAACACAATCCATACCACAACTACATAATATTAAATATCCGGCCCACCCTTTCTAACTCACTAACACTACGTACACTAAAGTAAAGATAACCCTAATATCAATCTCTTATGTAGTCACCTGATTTCACACTCACAAATGTTACGCCCCCATCACCTTTTTCACTCCCTAAACCAAATCTTGATGTCATGAGCATTCTTTCTTACACTCCAATGATCCGAAAGACTCTTAAATCCCTTGGATGTTACTTTAAAATCGTTGAAAAGTAGTCCATCTACAATTTCAGGTTGGTTGGAATCTTTGGCTTCAAGATCCTTTAGAGGGTCTCGGGTAGGTTTCTTCATGTTGTGTTTCATGTTTTGGTCTTTGAATGAACCAAAGAAGGATTATAACAAACTTTTTATAAATCTTTTCTTTTTGTTTCGGATATAAATGAAGCTATACTTCAAAACAAAATCTGTGATGACTTTTTTCTTTCGATGACTTTGAACTTATGATTATTGTCTTTTCAGGTTCGAGTTTTGGTTGTGGATAAATTTGGAGATGGGATTAGATCGTATGATTATTGACTTCGATAGTTACCATGAGTCGTCTTGTGATTTGATTTTTTTATATTGACTGTGACTAATGATGTTGTAACTAAAGTCACAAAGAGTTGGTATATGGTTTGGTCAACTGTGTTTGAAATTCGGAGTTGGTTTCGACTGATGATGGTTTGGTCTTATTTATATGCTCATGATCAATTAATGCCGAATGGTTTGTATTCCTGAAACCGCAAAACCACTTCATATTCATCTTCCTCCTAATCAATATGTGCATATTAATGGAGATGTTTGAGTTGCCTAGAAATCAATACGCGCATATTAATGGAGATGTTTGAGTTGTCTGGAAATCAATGTTGAAGCTTGCATATGATACAATCAATTCGTGAGACATTAATCATTACCACTTTACATTTATAAGACTACTCAATCTTTTAGTATATAAGATAAATGAAATGTTTAGGTTTTTGAGTAACGTGTCGAGGATTGGTTCTGTCATTTCGTGAATTATATTATGTCGTGATAACGACGAAATAATATAATAAGAAAAATTTTAATTTTTTCTGAAATAATGGGAATCAGTAACGGTAACGAAAGATTATTTATTTAATAACGATATAATTACAAGGAATTTTTACAAGGTTCTACAATACCCACTTGTCATTCTGAATTTCGTCCCGAAATTCGATTTTAAGAAATCTAACAAGTGTGATCTATGAAAATAAATGTGGATATTTCTCACGGAATCTATCTTCTCGTTCCCATGTGTAAGTTGGTCCTCGCTTTGAGTCCCATCTAACCTTTACAATGGGGATACGATTCTGTTTGAGTTGTTTTATTTCTCTATCCATTATTTCCACAGGCTCTTATGTGAACACTAGTTTGTCGTCCAATCTAATCTCCTTTAGTGGAATGACGAGAGTTTCGTCAGACAAACATTTCATGAGTTGTGATACGTGAAACGTAGGATGTACTCTACTGAGTTCTTCCGAAAGTTCTAACTTATAAGCAACTGGACCAATTCTCTCCAGAATTTTGAAAGGTCCAATGTACCTTGGATTTAACTTTCCACGTCTTCCAAAATGGATCATTCCCTTCCAGGGAGAAACTTTTAACATGACTCTGTCTCCTACTTGAAATTCCATAGGCTTTTTCCTGACATCAGCATAACTCTTCTGTCTGTCACGAGCAGCTTGTAAGCGTTGCTTGATTTGGAATATCTTCTCGGTCGTGTCATGTATTAGCTTTGGTCCGGTGAGTTGCATATCACCAACTTCTGTCCAACAGACTGGTGATCTGCACTTTCTTTCATAAAGTGCCTCGAAAGGTGAAACTTTTATGCTGGCATGATAGCTGTTATTGTAAGAGAATTCAACTAATGGCAAGTGTTTATCCCAACCTTTTCCGAAATCAATTACACATGCTCGGAGCATATCTTCCAATGTTTGGATTGTTCTTTCACTTTGTCCATCGGTTTACGGATGATAAGCGGTGCTCATATCTAAACGAGTACCAAGAGATTTCTGTAGAGATTCCCAAAATCTTGAGGTGAATCGGCTATCTCTATTAGAAATACTGGATATCGGAACTCCATGTCTGATCACAATTTCCTTAAAATACAACTGAGCGAGTGTTTCCATCTCGGCAGTCTCCTTGATAGGTAGAAAATGTGCAGACTTGGTTAATCGATCGATGATAACCCAGATTGTGTCTAATCCGGTCGAAGTCCTTGGTAATTAGGTAATAAAATCCATGGTGATTCGTTCCCATTTCCAGACCGGAATTTCTGGTTGCACGAGTAATCCTGATGGTTTCTGAGTCTCTGCCTTTACTCTAGAACATGTTAAACATTTACCAACATAACCTGCGATATTAGCTTTCGTATTTGGCCACCAATAAATCTTCTTATGATCTTGATACATTTTATTGGAACCAGGATGAATAGAATATTTGGATTTATGAGATTCATGCATGATAAGGTCTCGAATACCTCCAAAGAGAGGAATCCAATATCTTTCCTTAAAACATAACATTCCATCATCTCTTCTTACAAATTCTTTTTCATTATTTGGCATTCTGTCAATCTTCTCTTCATTGTTTGACCTTCTGTCAATTTTCTCATATTGTCGGTTTTCTTCTTGGAGAGCTCCTGTTTGAGCTTTGATGATTTGATCTGGAAGTGGCGAATGAATTGTCATTCTTAGAGATCGAACTCTAAGAGGTTTAATTCTGTCTATTCTGCTCAACGTGTCGGCTACGACATTCGCTTTACCAGGGTGGTAACGAATTTCACAATCATAGTCATTGAGTAATTCCAACCATCTGCGTTGTCTCATGTTCAGCTCCTTCTGATCCACTATATGTTGAAGACTCTTGTGATCGGTGAAAACCGTACACTTTGTACCGTATAGGTAATGTCTCCATATCTTTAGAGCAAAAACTACTGCTCCTAATTCTAGATCATGGGTGGTATAATTTTCTTCATTCTTCTTGAGCTGTCGTGAAGCATAAGCTATGACTTTGTCTCTTTGCATTAGTACCACATCTAAACCATGATGAGATGCGTCACAATACACAACAAAGTCCTCATTTCCTTCCGGTAATGGTAATATTGGTGCTTCACAAAGCTTCTGTTTCAACAGTTGAAATGCTGACTCTTGCTTCTCTTCCCAGATATACTTCTTGTTTTTTCTGGGTAAGTTCCGTCAAAGGTTTTGCAATCTTTGAGAAACCTTCTATAAACCTTCGATAATAACCAGTGAGACCTAAAAATTGACGAATTTCGGTTGGAGTGGTGGGTGATGTCCAACCTTTAACTGCTTCTATCTTCGCGGGATCCACATGGATACCTTGGCTGTTGATGATATGGCCTAAAAATTGAACGGTAGAAATCCAAAAATCACATTTGGAAAACTTAGCGTACAACTTTCTTTCTTAAGTAACTCTAAAATAATTCTTAAGTGTTCGGCATGCTCTTCTTTGTTGCGCTAGTAGATTAAGATGTCATCAATGAACACAATAACGAATTTATCCAAGTATGGCTTGCATACTCGGTTCATTAAATCCATGAACACTGCTGGTGCGTTGGTAAGACCAAATGGCATTACTTGAAATTCATAATGTCCGTACCGTGTTCGAAAAGCTGTATTGGGAATGTCTTCTTCCCTAACTCTTAATTGATGATATCCTGATCTTAGATCGATTTTTGAGTAAACACTAGATCCTTGTAATTGGTCAAATAGATCATCGATCCTTGGTAATGGATATCGATTCTTCACTGTGAGTTTGTTCAACTCTCTGTAATCGATACACATTCAGAACGTTCCATCTTTCTTTTTGACGAATAGGATTGGTGCTCCCCAGGGGGATGAGCTTGGTTGGATGAATCCTTTATCTGATAGTTCTTTTAACTGTTAAGATAATTCTTTCATTTCTGAGGGTGCTAATCGATATGGTGCTTTTGCAACTGGTGCTGCTCCAGGCACTAAATCGATGCGAAATTCTACTTGTCGGGTTGGTGGAATTCCAGGCAAGTCTTCAAGAAATACTTCAGAAAATTCTTTTACATCTGGCACTTCATCAAGTTGTTTCTTCTTTGCTTTTTCTTCTCCTCCCGTTACTTGAATTTGGAATACATGGCATCCTTTGCTTATGTATTTCATCGTCTTGGCGTACGAGATAATATTGAACGAGATTTTAGGTTTATCACCTTGGATGATTAAGGTTTCACCGTTGAGTGGAATTTGAATGACTTTCTCATCACAAATTATTCTGGCACGGTGTTTAGATAACCAATCCATGCCAATGATGACATCAAAACTTCCCAGTTGGATGGGCATGAGATCAATGGGGAAAGATTTACTTAGAAAAGTTAAGGTGCAATTTTTGATTAGGGTATTGGTACTTAGGATATTTCCTTCTGCTATTTCTATTTCGTAGATAGTATCTAGTTCTATGGGAGTAATATTTAGAATTGAGGCAAACGAAGTAGACACAAAGCTTTTATCTGCTCCAGAATCAAATAATATCTTAGCATCTTGTTGATTTAATAGGAACGTACCTGTAACAACATTAGAATTCTGAGTTGTGTTTCCATCACCGAGTACATATGCTCTTCCTCGGGCAACATTATTGGCGTTCTTTGGACGGTGAGTTCTGTAATGTCCAACTTCACCACAACCATGGCACTTTACTGCTATCGGTTGTGTGTTGGCTCCAGTTGCTCGACAGTCCTTAGTCATGTGTCCAATTCTTTTGCAGTTGCCACAAGTAGCCTTACATGATCCGGTATGATGCATGTTGAACTTGTTACACGGGGGTAGAGTTCCAGCATAACCTTTACTTTTTGCGGGCACTGCTGCATAAGCTCTGGCAGCTTCTTGTCGACGATTCTACTGCTGATGATGGTTATTGCGGTTCTGTTGTTGATCTTGGTTATGGTTGTTGCTTTGATTGTTGTTGTTGTAGCTCCTGTTACCACTGTAGTTGTTGTTGTAGCTTCGGTTGTTGCTATTGTTGTTTCCACGGTTATCAGCACACCTCTTATGCTCATTGATCGTGGAGGTAGAACCTCTTTTGATCACTCGGGTCAACAATCTCTGTGCAAGTCCCATTGCTTCTTCTACCGTCTGTGGGTTCGATGCGGTAACATACCCTTCAATAGTTGGTGGCAGTCCTTCCACATATTTCTCCAATGCTTTTTCAACATCAGGTACTATTGTTGGGCATAACACCGACAATTCCAGAAACTTTCTGTCATATGTCCTCAGATCATTGTACTTCACTACTAGCTGATGAAATTCATCCTCTAGTTTTCTGATCTCTGTCTTGGGACAATACTTCTTAAGCATCTTATTTTTCAACTCATTCCAGGAGAGTTTAAAAGCTTCATCCTGACCCATAGCATTCGCGGTAGTATTCCACCACGATAGTGCTTCTCCTTGAAGAGCTCCTGTAGCAAATGTAACTTTGCTATCTTCAGAACAACCACTCCTCTTGAAGACTGTCTCAGTATGCTCAAACCAATGGGCCATTTCTGTAACTCCTTCTATTCCCTTGAAATTAGTTGGCTTGCAAGTCATGAAGTCTTTGTAAGTACATTTACGAGGAGTAGATGTATTAGCTTCATGGTTTGCTCCATTGATGTTATTCAAGCGATCAGCTTCACGAGCTGCAGATATACCCTCGGCAATCATCCTTTGGACCTTAGTAGGTGTCATGATCACTTCAGGGTTGAAATTTTCACTACTTGCATGCTCCATATTTCTATTGATAACACCAAAAATATATCTTTAGAATTTTAAACAAAAATTTTGTTTAAATGATCTTGAGAAGTAGGGAAATGAATATTTATGAGTTCTAACAATAATTGAGCACCATATGTAGTTTTTATTTTGATACAACAATCATAATTATTCCGATATGTTAGATGCATTATTAATACACATGAACAACCATAAGCATACATTAACATTTGTATATAGTAATATCACAACCAACAACATAACATTAATAACTTGATCAGTTGAGTTTTCATAACAAAACGATACAAGATTCTTTATTAATTGCCACATGCGGCAGGCTTAGATGCCTCATTACTAATACAAATACTAACTGCCTCTAATGGTTAGGTCCGTCCATATGTCATCTCATCTCTAAAATCTGAGTTCGGAGATCCTACATCTCGGTATGGTGTTGAATCTGCATATCTCCTACTAGGTTCTCCAATGTATCTACTCTTCGATGTGCTAGCTGGGCTTCCCAAGTACGGTTCTGTCCCTCTCTTCGCAATGATATCGCGAAAGAGCGTATCTCGGAGATATCTGAATGTATCTGAGCCAAACCCTGCTGCAACTTTATCCTATTGGCTATAAGATTATGTAAGGTATTGTTGATAGTATCCGAATGGTCAAATGATGAATAGTCAATCATCTGAAGAAGCGTGTCTATCTGCTCTTCGTGATGCTCCAAACGCGTCACTACTACAGAAGGTGAAAGAGTAGGGATAATTTCCATCCTAGCACTCTCGCCAGTTTCATAGATATGAGCTGGGGGAGTGAAACTAGGAGGATACGGTAATGATGGTGAAAGTGGATGAGTAGAGTCGGAAATATGAAGTCGGCTGGATGCGGGTATATCTTCCTCAGGAATTTGTTCTCTATGGTGAAAAGTATATGGATAAGTTTGGCTAAAAAGATTGAATAGGTGATCAGCTGCATACGAATCAAATTCATGATGCGGTAATGGTATATGTGTTGGTAAAACCAATACATCGGGATTTTCAGGCGTTGTTACTACTTCATCTTGCTCGAATGGTTCTGTTTCTTGGGAAACAGCGTCAGGTACTAAGGTAGGACGAAAAACAAGCGACGTAACAGATACGATGAAAATCTCAGAGTCGGAGTCTGATATACTCATATTGAAATAATACTGTAATGATTCGTAAATAGTGCAGAATAAGAATTCATTATTGTCAAAGAATGTAAAATTATAATATACCAAGATTAAAGTATCATAAACTTAATGATTAACTTACTGAGTATGGTAGCAAGCAGGCACGTCGGGCGAAAAATAGTATGGTTTAAATTTACTTTATTTGAAAGTGTGGTTATAGTTCAATGTTTGAAAACATTTGGTTCTCTATAACTATGTCTCTGATGCCAATCTGTAACACCCCTAATTTGAAATGTGGCAGTGGAATAGTAATTAGGGTGTTACGGTGAGGATCGAAGTCATAATGATAGAAAACGGCTCGTAAGAGACGTTTTAAAATATAAGTTCATTAATAAAGATTCAAATACAAGAGGTCACATTCAGAGTATTATAATATTAAAAGTCTTGATGTTTTAAACTAAATCAAACATCTTTATTTTACACCATGATTTAAATAAAGTAGATAAGTTTTGAAGTTTCCGCCCGTTCCATGCTTGCTTCCTCTGCTAAATACCTGAGATAACATGTTTAAAAGTCAACAAAAATGTTGAGTGATATCATAGAGTGCGAATTTGGTAATCATTTTGATACACAAGTAAGATTGTATTGGAAATACAATCAGTTAAAAATTGATATTTCAGTATATATTGCTCTAAGTCTCATGACACGCAAAACGTTAACAAATACCGTAAATAGGGAAGTGTTATCAAATTAATGATAATATTGCCCTCATGTAATAGGTGATTTGCCAATTCCTATTTTTACTCAAATATAATATATCACGACTAATACGACTAACCACATGCATAATGGCATTCCGTCAAGTATTAATGGGATAGGCTGTCAAACCTTAAATAGATCTATTCATTATATTAGCATTCACATAACAGTGATTAATGGTTCATGATCAAGGGTCTTTTGGCAATTGGTAACTTAGGCATATATCAAGTCAGGTAGCATACAGAAAATTACTTGTGATCTGTTTATAACATGTATCCCCCTCACGGAGTTTGAAATAAGTAAATGTGAGGCTATGACTCACCTTGATTGATATTGAAATGAAGAAAATAAAGTCGGACGAATTTATGATAACGACTTCGAATTACAACCTGATAAATAGATTTATCTGAGAATTTGACCAAATACCATTTGGTAAATACGAAACGAATAACGAATAATAATTATTCGTCATGATGAATAGATGATATGCAAATGAAATTCTTTTGTTTATGAATGATATGACAAAATATGTTATTTAAATTATCCATCGAAGTTTTACCTTTTTAATCATAAGTAATAATATTAAATTTGAAACATCGTTATATATATTAACGTTACGTTATATAATATATATAAATAAAAATGAAAGTTTAAATGCATATGAAATATATTTACGAAAATGGAAAATAAGTAAGAATGTTAAATAGAATATGTTTAGTCCTTGTCCTTTTCCAATTTTACCATTTTTACTCTAACGACGTTAGGGTTACACCGTTAGTCCTTTTTATATATAAATTACGATTATAGTCCTCTAATTGTCCAATACTCAATCCTAGGCTTAGAATATTAACTATTATTAATTTTTACCCTTATGGTTCTGTTTTTACAGTTTTAGCCCTCACTTTTCAATATTTACAGTTTTAGTCCTTCTAGGTGTCGCCGCGTTACATTTTTAGTCCAAAGTTACAAAAATGATTAGAAAAATTATATAAAAATTTTTCGTGGCTTATTTAATAAATAATAAGCTTATTTCAACAGCTTATTTTATAAAAAGTGCTTATTTTCAATAAATGGGCCTTTAACGAGTTGAAATCAAGGCCCAATAATGTTTTAAAATCCGTACTTCGTGAGACGAGTAGGGCTCATCAAAAATATCATTTTTCTTGTTCTATTTTCATATCAAAAAGTTTAGATAAGCTAGCTTATCAGAAGAGCTTATTTTTAGCTTATTGGGCTTTTAGGCCCAATCGTTAAAATCATATGTTTTAAATGAGATCGATAGCGATTCACTTTGGTGAAATTTAAGTGTCGAGATCAAGTTATTTTTACATGTTATATATATGAAATCGTTTGCTAGCTAGGTGGTCTAATAGGTCGTGTAATAATATGGTACGCTTATTACGTGATATTTAAAGTTATACGAGAGTTTCTTAGGTCACATGGGACGTTTCATATATATGTAAAAACTTAGTATATTTTAGGTACTATGATCCGATTTAGTAAGCTTCAAAAATGGGTTCATTTGATGCATGTGAAGTAAAACTAACGTGAAATATGTGTGTGTCGTGACTCCTAGGCCTTCCAAGATAGAGGCTAGTCACATGTCGTGTACTACGTGATAATTTGTACGTAGAAATATATAGAAAACTTATATACGATCGATAAAACATAAACATGATGCATGAAACTTTTTGAATGTGTGAAATGAATTGAAAAGAGGTTGAAACAACTTACAACACCTCTAGGGTGGTAGGGAAACGAGAGTGGAAGAATGAAACACAAGAAACAATCACGTTTTACTATAACCCAAAATAATAGTCGAATATATCAAACCCGATAGCTTCGTCTTGATTTCAAACGATCATGCAACAACTTCTGGCCTTCAAGAGATAGTTTTTAGGAAGTTTTGAGAGTTTGAAAGTGTATGGTGAATGATAGAATTGAGTGTGTGAGGAAGGAGTACATATAGTGATATTTCATAACACGTAAGTGTAATTATTTTCAAGGAAACCAATTACACTATGCAATGTCAGTAAATATAGGTTATAGGCTGAGTTTTTATCATATAATATCAATTGTGAGAGCTTGAAATGAGGTGCATGCTTTGGTGATTCATGTAGATGTCGACCACCATATAAATTTGTACACGATTTGATTAATCGTGTACCACTTGGATATAGCTGATCATCCTTGACATTTAATCATGAAATCATGCTAGGAATGTTATTAGGAACATTTAGAAACAAACGGGAAACAAAACGGTTAAGAAATGAATTTATTATAAATCGGTTTGACTTGATTTTTATCAAACACTTCGCCTCTTAAAAACGTATCAAAAGTCGACCCAGGAATATGGCACTCGACACATTAATAGTTGGCTAGGTGGTGAATGAGGTGGTGTAAAAATATACATGAGTCGTGTGTAAAAATCGAGAATACGAGAGGCATTTTGGAGCTTGATTACTAGTCGATCTTGTGAAATATTATGAATTGGAGTTGGGCTTGTACTTTGGGCTTATGAATAGTGATCGGGTGTTGGGCTGAAAATTAATTAAGGGCCCGTTTAGTATTAAGATGTAATTAGGAAATTTAATTAAGGATTAGTGAAATGTAATTAGTATAAATGAAATGTTTAGGTTTTTGAGTAACGCGTCGAGGATTGGTTCCGTCATTTCGTAAGGATTAGCTGCTTGTTCTAAGACTAGCAATTCTTCCTTGCTCAATTCGTTTCTAGCATCTCGTTCTTCAGCAAGTAATTCTGCCATTGATTTCTCACGAGAGCTTTGAAACGATGAAGTAGCCAACTCCTCTTTATGTTCTTTCAATATCTCAAGAGCCTCTATTAAAAGGTCTTGCCCAGTAACAAGAGGAGTTGCTTGGATCATTTGGTATTGTGGAGGTGGGTCTGAAAACGAATAGTTGTAATTGTTACAAGGAAACGGATTCCCTGTTTGACAATCAGAGCTTGTGTGTGGACCTCCACAATACTCACAACAGTAAAACTGATGTGGCTGTGAGTCATGTGTGCTGTAGTCATAATTGTTATCAGGAAACTGCTCATAGACAAGCGTGTTTCCCGATTGACAATCAGAACTGTAGTGTGGACCACCACAGTACTCACAACAGTAAAACTATTGAGTCTGGCTTGGTGTATCTTGATATGAAGCATCATTGAAGTTTGGATAATATGATTCTTGCTCGTATGAATGTGTTGGGTAATTGGAAAAATTTGAAGAGTCGTTGAATGAGTTTTGATTAGGATCATAAGTAAATGAATTACTCGACCCACAAAACAAACAACTCCCGTTTTGGATATCATTACCACATTGTACACATGTACACCAACGACATGGCAAACCAAAAAGTGGCTCACCACAACCAACACAAGGAATAAAAGCCTGAGGTGGGACAAGTGGTGTGCTCTGAGAGCTAGCAATTTCCACCACTTCCGTTATGGTCTCGGGTTTTGGTTCTTGATGAACGTGAAGATTGGGCAAGTCGTGCTTTTCAGTCACTGCCCTAAGCTCAGCATGTTTGCTTGACAAACTTTTAACCGTAAACCGTGAAAGGTTAGGATCAATTCTTGACAGTTTGTCATTAATAGCACGTGTCTCGGGCTGTGAAGGGCAGTTGGAAGAATTTGGTGAATCATTGAGAGAATTTGGACTTATGAACAGATTGCACAAAACACAAAATCTGTTACTACAATTATTGCCACATTTCTCACAAATACACCGGAGACAACGAAAGCCGTCCTCAATCGGACTTTTACAGTGAAAACACGTGTAGCCGAGAGACGCCATAAGAATTATACATGAGATGGGTATAAGAAGGTAGAATCAAACTGATAGAGGGTAAGGAAAAATATTTTTGGGTTTTTTTATGGAAAAATATGAACAAGGATGGATAAATGTACAATGGAACGAATTCCAAAGTCACTAATCAGAAAAACCGTTTAGAATAGCGCGCACACCTCCCCGGCAGCGGCGCCAAAAGTTGATTGATGCTAAACCACCAACTTATATTGACCAAGGAATGGTCAACAAAGTCAAATAGCCTAGATCAATGCTCCGCGGAATATAGTGTTTCCCCGGGTCGTTATGTCCCGATGAGGTGTGAATGGCTAACAAACGGTTCTGTGATCGGGTGAATTTGGATGAAAAAGGGGTTTGTGATTAATTGAACTAAGGAATCTACAATGAAATAGCTTAAACAAGCTATATGAATAAGACTGGAAGCTATGAAAAACCAGAAACGATTTAAACCTAAAAACGCGTACGTTACGTTTAAATAAAACGTAAACGTACAAAATAAAAAGTGAAAACGGAAATCTGAAAACACCCAGGGGGTGAAAATGACTTTTTTACAAACTATAAGATAAAAGAAAATTTTTAGAAAAAGAAAATAAATTTTAACACTAATTAATTATTTAATATTAACTAATTACTATTAAATACTAATTATTATTATTTAAAACACTTAAATATAATTTAATACTAATTAAATACTAGAAAAATGAAAATAAAATTTCTTAAATTATAAAATAACTAAAAATAAGTTTTAAAATTAAAAATAAGTATTTTTGTCTTTTTGTGATTTTTATATTAATTAATTACTAATTAATTACTAATTACCTAATTAAACTATTTTAAATTAAGAAAAATACTAAATGAACAGTAAAAATTCTAAGAAAATTTCTAAAATTATTTTACATTATATAAAAGCTAGGAAAAATATAAAAATTAGGTTTTACTTAATAAAAACTAATTATGCTATTTTAAACTAATTATTAATTAATTACTAATAAAACTTAGATTAAATATAATAAATACCAAATGATGAAATAAAAATCTGATAAAATTATTATAAATACTTTAATATATGAGGAATTTAATAAAAATATAAAATAGCTAAGTTCTTAATAAAAATATAAAAAGGAATATTAAAATTAAATTACATTAAATAGAAACTATTACTTAAAAATTACTTTGTTTTTTCTGGATTTTTATTTTAGAAACTAGTTTTATAAGTAAAAACAACAAACTTTAATGAAAACAAATTTGGTGAAACTCAAAAATAAACCAAAATAAGCCAAAAAGTTGAAACAGTTGACTTTGTTTGACCACAAGGGAAAATAAGCTAAATTGGGTTTGTGTGGGGCCCACTAGGGTTGAATCTGCTTTAAACTAGTTATGTGAACATGTATGAGCAAGAATCAACCCAAAAATCCCACAAAATAAGCTAAAAAGCACTTAAATAAGCACTTGAGACTTGTGACTTAACTGAAATAGGGACAGAGTTGGGGAGATAAATTAGGTGGGTCCCAGTGGTTCTCAGGTCAACATGATGGTCAAACCATGAACCCTACCATGGGGGGGGGGGGGGGGGTTGAATGGAACAAGTTTAGGGATGTGGGGCCCACTGTGGTAGCTGGAAACCACCACCAAAGGGTGGTGTTTGGGAACAGACCTGCTGGTGCAGGGTATATGGCTGCCCTGCAGCCCTCTTTGGAGGGTTGTGGGGCCCAGAAGAAAAATCCCAAAAATAAGATGAGGGGGGGGGGGATCAATAGCTGGGGTGGTAGAAAACAAGACCTAAAAGTTTCAAGGGCTATCTCCTACCACATAATTCAAAATAAATCGTGCCATTTTTGTAAAAACTGAGAGTGGTGTAACTTGACTTTTGAAGAAACTTGAACTTTTGACTTTTTTCAACTTTTGATGATCCTAATGGACTTAATCTGATATATTATGCAATGTTGAAGCTAAATTAAGCTACTTTAACAAATTTCAAAGCTGTGGTGAGGAATTTGACTCCCACAAGTCCAACAGTGGACTGTTATGAACAATGGGGTGGGATTTTGACTTTTGGTGCTTCTAACTTGAACTTGGGACTTGTTTTGACTTAATCTAACCTGATGTAGTATGTACAAACCAAGAGAGCAACAAAACAACAACAACAATACAGAGAAATCTACAAATCCAAACACCCCTATACTTTGACTGTTGTGGTGATTTTCAAAACAAAAGAGTGACTTAAACTATAAAACTGATTCAGAAGCACATTAGGTGATCATGTAAACTTAAATGAACACACAAACAACAAAAACAACAATAAAAACCAGCAATCACTAACAAACCAAAATAACAGTTAACTTGATGTTTTTGAGCACAATTGGATTTTAGTGAACTAATATACAAAATTAAGCTACATTACAACTTAAACACACCTATTAAGTATAAATAGACAGAATTGAGCAGATTTATTGCAGATGAACAGTACCAAACAAGATTTCTGAGAAAAAAAACTTACAATGCTTCCAAGCACAAAGCAGTTAACCAAGAACCAATGACCAATTTAATACCTCCCCTGAGGTTCTACACCCAAGGTGTTTCAAATTCCATCACCCTTCCATGCTTCTTCTTCTTCTATTACCAATCTTTTATTTATTTTCTATTTTTGAAGCAATTTTGAGTAATTATGATTTCTTAACTAACAGTCCACTAAATGCTTTCTAATCTTCAAGAAACTTAGTAGTGAGCTTATTTGAGCTTACAAAAACAGAAGACAACAACAATTTATCAAAATTAAGTGAAGTTATAAATTCCACTTAAATATGCCAAATTAGAATTTTCAAAAGCAAACTTAAATTAAAACATTGGAATGGGTTTAGATTACAGAGATACTTGAAATTACATAAAAAAAACAAAGCTTACAATTAAAATGATAAAAGTTACACTAGTACGACATAGGTAAAAACTAAACTAAACTAACTAACTCTCATTCTTCATTTTTCTTTTCTTTTATACACCCTGGCGGTCCACAAAGACTTTCCCACATCAATCCTAGCCGTTGGATGGCCTTGAGTCAATACTAACCTTTGAATTGCATTTTTGCCGCCAAAAATCCCACATGGCAGTTGGGGTAACTTGTGAGGGTGAGAGGGTATTAAATGGGTTTTGGATGTATTAGGAGAGTTGGGGGGGGGGGGGGACATGGAATGGGATTAGTAGCAGAGGTGAGGGGAAGGTTGAGTGTGGAAGGGAGTAGCAGGGTCCAAGTGGTGAGGAGGGTGAAGATGTTTGACTTTTTGGTTGACTGGGTAAGAATAAAAAGGGACGGGGTGAGTTTGTTGATTGTGGTTGACCGGCTCATATTATCAAAAGGTAAATGGGCTTAGGGGGAGTAGGCTTGTGTTGGGTTGGATTTGTAAAAGGTGGGTGATAATAATAAGTAAGGTCCGTTTGGTTTTATAGAAATTAATCACAAGGGCCATTTGTGTAATTTCTGAATTCTTGAGGGGCTGATGTTGTGATTTTTCCAAAGTATTCACAAGGTCCATTCTTGTCATATTTGAATAGTATAAGGACCATATTTGATAATTTTCCATTTTTGACTGTCCAGGGACCTTTTCTGCCAATTGTGAAACTTTAGGGACCAAACATGTAAATTCTCCAAACTTTTCATCCAGGGATCATTTATGCCAAATATGATTAGTACAAGGACCAGATTTGATATTTTCCAAAGTTTTACATCCCAGGGACTATTTTTGACAATTTACAAAGTACAGGGACCAAACTTGTAACTTTTCCAAATTTATCACCCAAAGTCCGTTTTTGATAACTTTTGATTTTTTAGGGACTTGGGTTGACTTTTATTTCAAAATACATGCACAGGGACTAGGTTTGTTAATTTTTGAAAGTCGAGGGACTGAAACTGCCAATTTTGCAAACTTTATACGTTTTTCATCTGTTTTTGCTCATTTTGCATCTAAAACATATAAAACACAATTTTGAAATATTTTTAGTATTTTGATGCATTTCTGAGTGTTTTTGTATGTTTTGCAGTTCAGATTAGACCAAAAATGATGAGTGTTTGAGCACTCATCAATCCCCCATACTAAACTATTGCTAGTCCCTAGCAATACTGTTTTGAAAACTTGATGGATTTTAAACTCTTTACCAAAAGCCATCACTTCGGGAGTAGCCAGGTGTAAGAACTGTGGCACACCTGATAACCGTGTGATTTTGAGCAAACCACCAGCTGTCAACGGATTTGATTAGTCTTTACCAAAAGCTGTTTGCTTCTGGACTAGCCAGCTCTTGATGGAATAGTCAACATCTTGGTGAGCTGATTACCAATTATGGATTTTCCACGGCCTTTACCACAAGCCATAATCTTGCGGGCTAGCCAACTCATTTGTTTTTGTGGAGTTGAGGAACCATACAATTTTGGGCAAATTGCAAGCCATAAACGGATTTGAGATGTCTTTACCAAGAGCCGTTTGCTCCTGGACTAGCCAATCCCTTTTGTCGTTTAGACAAGGCGGACTGATTACCACAAAAATTTTGAAGCACCAGTGAAAATTTTTTAAAATTTTTGAAATTTTGGCAAAAACGGGGGTATAAGATAGTAAAATGTGATAAAATTCGCTAGAATAGCGAACACCCCCCCCCCCCCACACACACACACTTAGCATGAATATTGTCCTCAATATTCAAAATCCCGGCTTTTATGCCGACATTTTGAACGTAAAAGGGCAACATTACAAGCTAAGCGTGGAAAACACCATTTTGTATTTTCACTTCATTTGTAACCATAGCATGGGGGACTCCCCCACACTTAGGGTGAAAACCCTATAAGCATGCTCTGTTTTTGTTTACCGAGTCGCTAGCGTGACTCGACCCCGAATTCAATTGTCTTTGGGGAAGCATGATGTGGAAGAAACAATCTCAATCGGACTTTCATTCAAGATGTTTGGACAAACATTTGAAGCACGAGAAAGTTCCACACCGATGAGATAAGTATCCGGCTCAAGATAATGATACATGAAAATGCCGGGATCAAAGATGGTATCTTCATTCCCGAAGGAGTGAAGAAGAGAGGAAGTCACCTTATAGGTGAAGAAAAGGAAGAAAACCATGATAAAAATCATGAGTTGATCCTCTTCCTCGAGAGGAGGCTCAATAGCCTGAGATTGGATTTCAAAGGGTAAGCTCGTGAACAACCCGGGAGGGTGGGTGGGAATTTGCAAATTCTCATAATTGAGAGCATCTCCCCCCGGGCTATCAAACTCCGGAGGAGTCATGATATGATGAGTGAGTTCACCGGGGAACTCCTCATGAAGAGAATTATTCACAAGATGTGAATTTGTGAACTCATGTTCCGATATAAACTCATCACAATCCTCGTTCTGTATATCAAAGAGTGGATTATCAGAAATCAAAGTGAATTCAGATTCGAATTCAAATAGAGGATTGGTGAGAGTAGTATTGAATGTTTCGGGAACAAAGTGATTATTATTCTCAATTGGATTGTCGGGATAAGAAGTGAGTGGTGGATCATGATAAAGGAGACTTTCAATTTCTCCCAGATCGGCTTCGAAGTCGAGGAGACCATCATCACTTTCCAATGAAAGTGGATTGATGTGAGCAAGTTCATCAGCGAACTCCTCAAGAAGATGATCAGCATCAGTTTGTGGAACTGACGCCTCAACATACTCGATGTCTCCATAAGATATACAATCATCGCTAAAATCTGAGAAAGTCTCAAATTGATCTTTAGGACACTCAATAGGGGAAGGAATATCACACATATCATCCAAAGTTCCCTGTGACTCTCCTGGGATTGGGACAAGGATCTCAACACTAGACTTTATTAATTCGTCCAATTCCTTATTAGGAACAGTGTCGAGATGCTCATCCCCCATGTTAAGAGAGTGAGTGTGAACTTCGGGTGTGATAATAGACTGTGGGAGTTGAGAAGGACTAGCAGACATGGGTTTTATAAATTTCATTTGTTCTTCTGCTAGTAGTTCTATCATGGTCTTTTCTCCCTGATTTTCCGAGGAAGGAATTGCTATAGATGAAAGTGATGAACCCTTACAGAATTGAGAAAAATCAAGGGTGACTTCATCATCACTATCATCGTCGTAAAGAGCAGCATTACGAAATATGGCACGTGTTTTAGCTGCTTGTTCTAAAACTAGCAATTCTTCCTTGCTCAATTCGTTTCTAGCATCTCGTTCTTCAGCAAGTAATTCTGCCATGGATTTCTCACGAGAGCTTTGAAACAATGAAGTAGCCAACTCCTCTTTATGTTCTTTCAATATCTCAAGAGCCTCTATTAAAAGGTCTTGCCCAGTAACAAGAGGAGTTGCTTGGATCATTTGGTATTATGGAGGTGGGTCTGAAAACGAATAGTTGTAATTGTTACAAGGAAACGGATTCCCTGTTTGACAATCAGAGCTAGTGTGTGGACCTCCACAATACTCACAACAGTAAAACTGATGTGGCTGTGAGTCGTGTGTGCTGTAGTCATAATTGTTATCAGGAAACTGCTCATAGACAAGCGTGTTTCCCGATTGACAATCAGAACTGTAGTGTGAACCACCACAGTACTCACAACAGTAAAACTGTTGAGTCTGGCTTGGTGTATCTTGATACGAAGCATCATTGAAGTTTGGATAATATGATT
Organism: Artemisia argyi; assembly: GCA_030686995.1. Classification (NCBI taxonomy): domain Eukaryota; kingdom Viridiplantae; phylum Streptophyta; class Magnoliopsida; order Asterales; family Asteraceae; genus Artemisia; species Artemisia argyi. Next base: position 71,572,027 of record CM060692.1, read on the forward strand.
CTTGCTCGTATGAATGTGTTGGGTAATTGGAAAAATTTGAAGAGTCGTTGAATGAGTTTTGATTAGGATCATAAGTAAATGAATTACTCGACCCACAAAACAAACAACTCCCGTTTTGGATATCATTACCACATTGTACACATGTACACCAATGACATGGCAAACCAAAAAGTGGCTCACCACAACCAACACAAGGAATAAAAGCCTGAGGTGGGACAAGTGGTGTGCTCTGAGAGCTAGCAATTTCCACCACTTCCGTTATGGTCTCGGGTTTTGGTTCTTGATGAACGTGAAGATTGGGCAAGTCGTGCTTTTCAGTCACTGCCCTAAGCTCAGCATGTTTGCTTGACAAACTTTTAACCGTAAACCGTGAAAGGTTAGGATCAATTCTTGACGGTTTGTCATTAATAGCACGTATCTCGGGCTGTGAAGGGCAGTTGGAAGAATTTGGTGAATCATTGAGAGAATTTGGACTTATGAACAGATTGCACAAAACACAAAATCTGTTACTACAATTATTGCCACATTTCTCACAAATACACCGGAGACAACGAAAGCCGTCCTTAATCGGACTTTTACAGTGAAAACACGTGTAGCCGAGAGACGCCATAAGAATTATACATGAGATGGGTATAAGAAGGTAGAATCAAACTGATAGAGGGTAAGGAAAAATATTTTTGGGTTTTTTTATGGAAAAATATGAACAAGGATGGATAAATGTACAATGGAACGAATTCTAAAGTCACTAATCAGAAAAACCGTTTAGAATAGCGCGCACACCTCCCCGGCAGCGGCGCCAAAAGTTGATTGATGCTAAACCACCAACTTATATTGACCAAGGAATGGTCAACAAAGTCAAATAGCCTAGATCAATGCTCCGCGGAATATAGTGTTTCCCCGGGTCGTTATGTCCCGATGAGGTGTGAATGGCTAACAAACGGTTCTGTGATCGGGTGAATTTGGATGAAAAAGGGGTTTGTGATTGATTGAACTAAGGAATCTACAATGAAATAGCTTAAACAAGCTATATGAATAAGACTGGAAGCTATGAAAAACCAGAAACGATTTAAACCTAAAAACGCGTACGTTACGTTTAAATAAAACGTAAACGTACAAAATAAAAAGTGAAAACGGAAATCTGAAAACACCCAGGGGGTGAAAATGACTTTTTTACAAACTATAAGATAAAAGAAAATTTTTAGAAAAAGAAAATAAATTTTAACACTAATTAATTATTTAATATTAACTAATTACTATTAAATACTAATTATTATTATTTAAAACACTTAAATATAATTTAATACTAATTAAATACTAGAAAAATGAAAATAAAATTTCTTAAATTATAAAATAACTAAAAATAAGTTTTAAATTTAAAAATAAGTATTTTTGCCTTTTTATGATTTTTATATTAATTAATTACTAATTACCTAATTAAACTATTTTAAATTAAGAAAAATACTAAATGAACAGTAAAAAATCTAAGAAAATTTATAAAATTATTTTACATTATATAAAAGCTAGGAAAAATATAAAAACTAGGTTTTACTTAATAAAAACTAATTATGCTATTTTAAACTAATTATTAATTAATTACTAATAAAACTAAGATTAAATATAATAAATACCAAATGATGAAATAAAAATCTGATAAAATTATTATAAATACTTTAATATATTAGGAATTTAATAAAAATATAAAATAGCTAAGTTCTTAATAAAAATATAAAAATGAAAATTAAAATTAAATTACATTAAATAGAAACTATTACTTAAAAATTACTTTGTTTTTTCTGGATTTTTATTTTAGAAACTAGTTTTATAAGTAAAAACAACAAACTTTAATGAAAACAACTTTGGTGAAACTCAAAAATAAACCAAAATAAGCCAAAAAGTTGAAACAGTTGACTTTGTTTGACCACAAGGGAAAATAAGCTAAATTGGGTTTGTTTGGGGCCCACTAGGGTTGAATCTGCTTTAAACTAGTTATGTGAACATGTATGAGCAAGAATCAACCCAAAAATCCCACAAAATAAGCTAAAAAGCACTTAAATAAGCACTTGAGACTTGTGACTTAACTTAAATAGGGACAGAGTTGGGGAGATAAATTAGGTGGGTCCCAGTGGTTCTCAGGTCAACATGATGGTCAAACCATGAACCCTACCATGGGGGGGGGGTTGAATGGAACAAGTTTAGGGATGTGGGGCCCACTGTGGTAGCTGGAAACCACCACCAAAGGGTGGTGTTTGGGAACAGACCTGCTGGTGCAGGGTATATGGCTGCCCTGCAGCCCTCTTTGGAGGGTTGTGGGGCCCAGAAGAAAAATCCCAAAAATAAGATGAGGGGGGGGGGATCAATAGCTGGGGTGGTAGAAAACAAGACCTAAAAGTTTCAAGGGCTATCTCCTACCACATAATTCAAAATAAATCGTGCCATTTTTGTAAAAACTGAGAGTGGTGTAACTTGACTTTTGAAGAAACTTGAACTTTTGACTTTTTTCAACTTTTGATGATCCTAATGGACTTAATCTGATATATTATGCAATGTTGAAGCTAAATTAAGCTACTTTAACAAATTTCAAAGCTGTGGTGAGGAATTTGACTCCCACAAGTCCAACAGTGGACTGTTATGAACAATGGGGTGGGATTTTGACTTTTGGTGCTTCTAACTTCAACTTGGGACTTGTTTTGACTTAATCTAACCTGATGTAGTATGTACAAACCAAGAGAGCAACAAAACAACAACAACAATACAGAGAAATCTACAAATCCAAACACCCCTATACTTTGACTGTTGTGGTGATTTTCAAAACAAAAGAGTGACTTAAACTATAAAACTGATTCAGAAGCACATTAGGTGATCATGTAAACTTAAATGAACACACAAACAACAAAAACAACAATAAAAACCAGCAATCACTAACAAACCAAAATAACAGTTAACTTGATGTTTTTGAGCACAATTGGATTTTAGTGAACTAATATACAAAATTAAGCTACATTACAACTTAAACACACCTATTAAGTATAAATAGACAGAATTGAGCAGATTTATTGCAGATGAACAGTACCAAACAAGATTTCTGAGAAAAAAAACTTACAATGCTTCCAAGCACAAAGCAGTTAACCAAGAACCAATGACCAATTTAATACCTCCCCTGAGGTTCTACACCCAAGGTGTTTCAAATTCCATCACCCTTCCATGCTTCTTCTTCTTCTATTACCAATCTTTTATTTATTTTCTATTTTTGAAGCAATTTTGAGTAATTATGATTTCTTAACTAACAGTCCACTAAATGCTTTCTAATCTTCAAGAAACTTAGTAGTGAGCTTATTTGAGCTTACAAAAACAGAAGACAACAACAATTTATCAAAATTAAGTGAAGTTATAAATTCCACTTAAATATGCCAAATTAGAATTTTCAAAAGCAAACTTAAATTAAAACATTGGAATGGGTTTAGATTACAGAGATACTTGAAATTACATAAAAAAAACAAAGCTTACAATTAAAATGATAAAAGTTACACTAGTACGACATAGGTAAAAACTAAACTAAACTAACTAACTCTCATTCTTCATTTTTCTTTTCTTTTATACATCCTGGAGGTCCACAAAGACTTTCCCACATCAATCCTAGCCGTTGGATGGCCTTGAGTCAATCCTAACCTTTGAATTGCATTTTTGCCGCCAAAAATCCCACATGGCAGTTGGGGTAACTTGTGAGGGTGAGAGGGTATTAAATGGGTTTTGGATGTATTAGGAGAGTTGGGGGGGGGACATGGAATGGGATTAGTAGCAGAGGTGAGGGGAAGGTTGAGTGTGGAAGGGAGTAGCAGGGTCCAAGTGGTGAGGAGGGTGAAGATGTTTGACTTTTTGGTTGACTGGGTAAGAATAAAAAGGGACGGGGTGAGTTTGTTGACTGTGGTTGACCGGCTCATATTATCAAAAGGTAAATGGGCTTAGGGGGAGTGGGCTTGTGTTGGGTTGGATTTGTAAAAGATGGGTGATAATAATAAGTAAGGTCCGTTTGGTTTTATAGAAATTAATCACAATGGCCATTTGTGTAATTTCTGAATTCTTGAGGGGCTGATGTTGTGATTTTTCCAAAGTATTCACAAGGTCCATTCTTGCCATATTTGAATAGTATAAGGACCATATTTGATAATTTTCCATTTTTGACTATCCAGGGACCTTTTCTGCCAATTGTGAAACTTTAGGGACCAAGCATGTAAATTCTCCAAACTTTTCATCCAGGGATCATTTCTGCCAAATATGATTAGTACAAGGACCAGATTTGATATTTTCCAAAGTTTTACATCCCAGGGACTATTTTTGACAATTTACAAAGTACAGGGACCAAACTTGTAACTTTTCCAAATTTATCACCCAAAGTCCGTTTTTGATAACTTTTGATTTTTTTAGGGACTTGGGTTGACTTTTATTTCAAAATACATGCACAGGGACTAGTTTTGTTAATTTTTGAAAGTCGGGGGACTGAAACTGCCAATTTTGCAAACTTTATACGTTTTTCATCTGTTTTTGCTCATTTTGCATCTAAAACATATAAAACACAATTTTGAAATATTTTTAGTATTTTGATGCATTTCTGAGTGTTTTTGTATGTTTTGCAGTTCAGATTAGACCAAAAATGATGAGTGTTTGAGCACTCATCAATATTACATATTGTCGTTTACAGTATATCTTGATTACACGAATAGTTTTATAAAGATAACTAACCTAAAATCTGTAAACTATTCAACCCCCTTCTAGTTTTCCACAATTGGTGTAACACCCCCAATTTTAAAATATTTGCAGCGGAATAAAGATTGGGTGTTACTTCACAGCTCATAGTTTTTCAGTAGAAAATGATTTTTCTAAAACATTTATCATTCGAAGATTTGTAAATATCAGAGTTTTAAAGATGAGGTCCCAGTGGTTTTAAAATTTGTTAAATAGGTTTTCGAATGATAATAAAAGTTTTATAGCCTTTGTAAGAATTTCGTGCTCTTCCGTCCCATCCTTGCTCATTTTAGACCTGAGATAAACATGCTAAAAGTCAACAAAAGTTGAGTGATATTCATAGGTTTAAGTTTAAAAGTTGAACACAAGTTATAAGTGATAATTGCACCGTCATACAATTATAAGTTAAAAATTAGTTGTTCTTGCATTAAGCTCATGACACTCAGCCGATTAACAGATCTCATCATAAATGATGGATTATAGTAACAGGGGGCCCTCGGGATAGGTCCTTGCCAGTAACCTATTAGATTTCAAATAAAGTGCGTTTGGTTGTTTTCTCAACGCCCAAACGGGGATTGTCAATCCCTAATAGATCTAACCACAATTATTTACGTTCACCTCTCTGGGTGACTAAGGTTCATGATATGAGGGGCTTTTGGCAAAAAGGGGCTTAAGCAATAACGATATCAGGTAAAGCATACCAAGAAAAATACTTGTGTTCAGTTTGTAAAAACTAGCATGTATCCCCCTCGTAGGGTTTATAAAACATTTAAATAAGTAAAGGCGAGGCTATGAACTCACCTTAGTCGGAGAGACGCCAAGCAATTGCTCGTTTATGAGACTTCAAAACCTGTATAAGAGCAGCCTTTTCCTCAGCACTTAAGTCTTTAGCAATTATGACGGGCAATTTATCATCACCCTCCAGAAATGCATATTCAAGATGAGGCGGCAAGTCCTTAAGTTCAACCGCAGGAAAGTCATCAGTTTTCTCAACATTTTTGACTTCCTCCTTATGAAGTGTTTGTGGTAGAACAGGAAGATAAGAGGGATCTTCGTTTAATAACTTTTCAAGCGTGAGAATATCCCCCTCGAGGTCAATCTCTTGGTTATCGACTCCATCGGGAATCGATTCACTTTTGAGAAAGGCCTCAATTTCTTCTAAGATGAAGTCACTTCCCTCAAACGGAGTGAGGGAAGGAGAAGAATTGGCAATAATGGGGTGAGAAGATGGAGTGAAGTCTTCACTCGGAGAATCATCGACAAAACCTAAAACCTCTTGAGCGTACTCCTCAGACGCGACATCAATGACATCAATTCGGTTAACCGTTTCGGCGTCATAATTAGAGGAGTACCTCGAAGTTTGATCGAGGTTAAAGGTTACAGCTTCATTACCAACACGAAGAGTTATTTCCTCTTCGTGCACATCAATTAACGCACGACCCGTCCTTAAGAATCCTCTCCCAAGAATGAGAGGAACTCGTGGGTCAGCATCGAACTTAACAACAACGAAGTCAGCGGGGAAATGGAACTTTCCTACTTTCACGAATACATCTTCGGCAATGCCGAGAGGATGAGAGATTGAACGGTCGGCAAGCTCGAGAGTCATGCACGTAGGAGTGAGTTGAGGAAGAGAGAGTTTCTCCCACACTGAGTAAGGCATCAGGTTGATGCTAGCGCCAAGATCAGCTAAGGCGAAGCATTCAACCATCCCAGGGAAAACACATGGAATGAGAAATCTCCCAGGGTCTCCAAGCTTTTTAGGAAGCTTCTTTAAGATAACTGCTGAGCAGTTTTCATTCAGTGGAGTCTTTTCCATTTCGTACAATTTTTCCTTGTTGCTTAACAAGTTCTTGATCATCGATGCAAATTTGGGCATCAGGATGATAGCATCCGCGAGGCTAACATCAAAGTGCAAATCTTGAAAGATTTGATAAAATTTATCCATTTGGTGACTAGCCTTTTCGCGGAGCTTTTGCTCATTAAGTCTTGACGGGTATGGTAGTGGAGGTTTGGATTTAGGGTTCTCTCCAGGAGTTGTTGATGGTTCAAATTCAACTCCCGGTTTTGGTACAAGTCCAGATTTTGGTACTATTTCTGGAACAACCTGAGGGTGGACGTGTGCGGTACTTCGTGGGCTAGTAAATTGCACCTTGTCCGTGGTTGCCTCAGGCTCAATCTCAACTTCCTCGGGATAAAGAGGAGGAGGAATAGGAGGAATAGGAGGGACTGGCGGCTCTTCATAAGCTTTACCACTTCGTGTAGTAATAGCTTTGAGTTCACCCTTGGGGTTAACAACTGTATTAGCCGGGAGACCTCCTGATGTAGAGGGTGGAGTGAGATGATTCATAAGACTGGCAAGCATATTTTCAATCTTGCCTTGATTTTGATCAATTTTGTTGTTTGTTTGCATCAACTCACTCTTCAGCTCTTGACCCTGTTTGGTTATTGATGATTGGAAATCATTTTTCAAATTTGAGATTTGATTTTGCATTGCCCTCATTTTGGTCTCATTAACTTTGATGTAGTTATTGAGCTCGTTTGGGAGGGGATCTTGATAATTTGGAGCTGAATACCCTTGATTACCCCTTTGGGGTGGGTACTGATTCACGGGGGCAGGATTCTGATTTTGCAAATTAGGCCCCCTTGGTGGATTAGGATTAAACCTATTTGGATTTTGAGGAAAACCGGGTGGTCCACCCTGATTGCTAGCCCGGTAATTTGGATCCATTTGAGGACGGTATTGGTTACCTCCTTGGTTGGAATTGCCGGCTATTGCATTTACTTCGAATGGATTGCCTTCAGTGGCAGTGCAATTATAATATGAATGTGGACCACCACAAGTGACACAAACTTCTATCTTTTTGATTTCAGCTTGTGGAGAAGGAGAAGAATCTTTCTTGCTTTGGGCGAGAACAAATGCATGGACAGCTTCCGTGAGTTTATCAAGTCTAGCATCGGTGCTAGACTGAGCCACGGGCGATGAAGAAGGAACAACATCCCTTTGGGAAACAACCGATCTGCTTCGGGGAATGCGGACCTTAGATTTATTCTCAATGATCTCTAAAGCATCCTTTGTGGTGCGATTCAAGAAGTTACCTCCAGCGGAGGCATTTAGAGAGTCTTGATCGGATTGGCTTACACCATTGTAGAAAGTATCAAGTGTCATGAGATCAGAGAAACCGTGGTGAGGGCATTTTCGGAGCAATTCCTTGTAACGATCCCATGCCTCACTAAAGGATTCATCAAATTTCTGCGTGAATTTCATGATCTCGTTCTTGAGACTTGTGGTTTTGGAAGGAGGAAAGAATTCATTCACGAACTTTTTCACAAGATCTTCCCATGTCTCAATAGATCGTGGAGGTTGTTTTTCAAGCCAAATCCGGGCTTGTCCCTCCAGGGAGAATGGGAAGAGAAGAAGTTTGATTGCATCACAGGGGACATCTTTGCATTTGATGGTGTATGTGATTTTATTGAACCATCGAATGTGATCTTGAGGATCGTCCCTCTCATAACCGTAGAATTGACGTGATGTGGCCAGATTTATTAATCCTGTTTTAAGCTCAAAATTATCGGCCATGATTGTTGGAACAACGATAGCATCTCCGTAACCCTCGACGGGTGCTTGGAGAAGCTCGTTCATAGTGGGTTCAGCTGCCATGATGACAGCTGGAGGTGGAACAGTACGGATCTCAGATCCGACTGTTGGTGCAGAACGTCTACGAGGTCTTCGAGGTTTCCGAACCAGCTCACGTAATGGGCTAGTGGACCTTGAAGAACGAGTGCGCATGCACTAGGGATAAAAACTTTTTGGACAATATTTTTGTTATCGTCCCGTAATCCAGACTCGTTTCTCCTTAAGAATCACCTTAAAGGAAAACCGAATCAGAAAACGTTACGATATGGTTTTGTTGTTTTTTACCTTTTTTTGGTGTTTTAACACTTTAGGAAAAGTGTCAATGACATTTTTATGTGTTTTGATTTTGAAAATATTCACAAGTGATGGTATTTGTACAATGAGTGAGGTGAGATAACACTAATCTCGAAAAATGCTACAGAAACGCGCACACCTCCCCGGCAGCGGCGCCATAAATTGATTGATGCCTAACCACCTAACTTAAATTAACCAAAGAATGGTCAACTAAGTCAAATAGCCTAGATCAATGCTCCGGGTAATATAATGTATCACCGGGTCGTTAAATCCCGTTGAGGTGTGAAATGTAACTTTAGCGTATTCGTAATCGGGTGTTATTCACAGAAAAGGGTTTGTTGTGAAAATTATTTGGAAATTATTAACAAATATAGCTTAGGAAAGCTATGTGATTGATTACGGGAATTTGGAGTACGAAGATTTGAGCTAAAACCTAAAAACTTACGTTTTAATTAAAAAAACGTATACAGACGAACAAAACAAAAAAAGTACAACTGATGAACTGGGAGGGTTAAAAGTGTAAAATTGGTATTTTCACAATCCTATTAATTAAAGAAAATTTTAAGAAAATTAAAAACTATTTTTACACTATTTAATTATTTATTATTAATTAATTACTAATTATCTATTTATTACTAATTAAATTAATTAGAATTATTAAAAATACTAAAAAGGCTTAGAAAATTAAGAAAAATTTTACAAATCTAATTAACCATTACAGGATCCCTAAAAAAATTATAAAAAGTTAATTCTAAGTATTTTTAAACTAATTAATTAATTATTAATCTAATTACTTATTAATTTCTAATTAAACTAATTATATTATAAAAAATAGAAAATGAACAGTAAAAATTCTAGAAAAATTTATAAAAATGTTTTAACTAAAATAAAAGCTAGAAAAATTATAAAAACTAGGTTATACTATATAAAAACTAATTATGCTATTTAATTGATTAATATTAATTAAAACTAAATTAAGCTAAAATTAATTAGAAAAACCACTAAAAGACAAAATAAAAATCTGGAAAAATTTATAAAATTATTTTAACCTAAAATAAAATTTCTAAAAATATATAATTGATATATTACTGATGAGTGTGTAAATACTCATCATTTTTGTCTTATATGAACTGCCAAAACATCCAAAAACACCCAATAATGAATCAAAATACTGAAATTATCTCAAAAGTGTGTTTTATATGTTTTAGATGCAAAACGTTTAAAAACAAATAAAAACGAACAAAGTTTGCACAATTGGCAGTTTCAGTCCCTCAAGTTTCAAATATTGACAAAACTAGTCCCTGACGTTTTAAAACGAAAGAAAAGTCAACCCAAAGTTTTTAAAAGTAAAAATTATCAAATTTAGACTTTGGGTAAAAAGTTTGAGAAAATTACATGTTTAGTCCCTAAAAATCCAAATTGGCGAAATTAGTCCCTGGAGTTTCAGAAATTGTCAGATTCAGTCCCTGGTGGGATAATTTTGGATGAAAAATTGTTTTTAGTCCTTGGAAGTTCAAAAATGTTCAAATTTGGTCCTTGGATAAAATTTTTTACAAAATGGCAAGTTTAACCCCTAAACTTTTGGAAAATGTCAATTTTAGTCCTCGGGGTTTAAAATTTTGGAAAATTGTAATTTTGGTCTTTATAATTTTCAAACTTGTCAATTTTGATCCTTGTAAATACTTTGGGCAATGTTCATTTTCAGTCCCCAAGTTTTTCAGAATTACATAAATGGTCCTTGTGATTACATACAAATACAAAATGGACCTAAAATAAAAACAAACCAAATCCACCCTTTCTAAACCCAAAACCCCTGATCCAGTAACCACATCCCCAGCCCACCATACCACTTAACCCGGCCCACCACAAAAACTAACACCCCGTTTTATTTAAACCTCGGTCAAACACACCTTTGACCCATCCCTAACCTCCCAACACCTCCCCTAATTTCCAGTAACTTTGTTTCCCCCTCCTCTCCAAACTTCACCAAACACTCAACCACACCACTCCAATTCCCCCTCCTCATTTATTACACCAACTGCCAAAACCTACCCCCACCAATTGCTACTTTTACCCTTTCCCGCCAAAATGCAATGGACGACCATGATCATGTTTTAACCATCCAATGGCTAGTATTACAAGTGGGAAAGAAAGAGTTTGACCCCAGGTTCTATAAAAGTGAAGAATTGAAGAGAGAAGAGGCATGTAGCTGTAGTGTAGTTTTAGTTTATTTTTAAAATTAATGTCATTTTAATTTTTAGTGTAAGATTAAACTTCTTAGTTGTATTTCTATCATTCCCAAGTGTAATTGAACTGATTTTTAGTTAATCAATCAAATTTCTGTTTATGTAATTCAGATTAAGTATTTCACTTAAAAAACTCAAATCAATTCTGAGTTGACAAAAAGTTTTTTATTTGTTGTTTAGTCTCACTCAAGCTTGTTCATCAGCTTCCTTAAGCTCTTAATCCAGTTAAATTAAGTCTAGTTCCTAAAAAATAAAAAAATAAAAAAAATAGTTCACAACCAAAAATACAAGAAAAAGAAGTAGAAGGAAAAGAGAAGCATGGTTCAGAATGGATTGTTAAGGTTTTAGTACCTCAGGGAGGTGTTAGGTTGATGTGTTTGATCCTTGTCCACCTTACTTGCTTTTGGAAAAAAAAATTGTAAGTTTGAGTTTTCATTTCTTTTTCAACTCTTCAAATCTTGTTAATTATTGTTGGTTGCTGTTTATTTCTGTTTAGTCTAGTTAAATTAGCTTCATATAAGTTGTTTAGTTATGTTTTAGTGTTAATTTGCACATTTACTTTGAAAAACTCAAAAACAGCCAAGATTAGGGGTGTTTGGATAAGCTGATTTGGCCACAGATTTTTGAGGTTTGGTTGTTGTTCTTAGTTTTAACAAGTTACAATAGGTTAATACAGGTCATGTAAGCCTTTTAAGCACATGTAATTTGCAAGAAAGTCAAAAATCACCTCCCATAGTTTCCATCTGTTACTGTTGGGCAGTTGTGAACCCACAAACCTTCATTTCAATGCAAATATGATTTACCTAGCCTAATTTAGTTTCTTTACAGCTTAACATTTCATTTTGAGTCATTAGAGTAGGATCTAATCTCATAAAAGTCATAGGTTCAAAGTTTTCTACAAAAGTCAATTTGGTTCATTTCAGATTTTTACAAAAAGTCTAAGATTTAAATAGAATTTTGTGGATGTTTTCAAGACTTGAGACTTGTTTCTTTTAATTGTCTACCACCTCATCTACATGTTTCCATGGTCTGTTTATTTTTGTGAATTTTACCTTGGGCCCCACTTGGCCTGAAACACACTTGCAGGGGAGACCTCTGCTCTGTCTCAGCAGGTCTGCACCCACACCACCACCTTTGTGGTGGTGTTCTGGCCACCATGGTGGTCCACCACCTTCACTATTTGCACCATTCAACCCTCCCCCTACCAGGCTCCATATTTTGACCCTTGGGTTGACCTCACACCCTCTGGGTCCCACCTGGAATTACCCCCAAACATCTGTCCCATTTTCAGTTCCAAAACAAGTATCCAAGTGCTTATTATCAGATTGGTAGCTTATTCTGAGGTTCATCCTTGCTTTTTCTGGCTTATTCAAGTTATTCTAACTTATATGGACCTGGATTAACCATAGTGGGTCCCACTCATTGCCATTTAAGCTTAATTTCCATCCTGGTCAACTGTGGTCAACTGTTGACCATTTTAGCTTATATTTTGCTTAATTTTAAGTTATAAAAAGTTTGTGTTTACAAAAGTTTGTTATTTTCAGTAATGTAATAAGTTTCCAAAAGAAAATTTCCAAAAAACAAATTTATTTATAAGTGATAGTTTCTATTTAATTTTATTTAAATTTTAATTTTCATTTTTATATTTTCATTAAGTACTTGTTATTTTTATATTTTTCTTAAATTTCTATTATATTAAAGTACTTATATTAATTTTCTCAGATTTTTATTTTCTCATTTAGTATTTATTAGAATTAACCTTAGTTTAATTAATTATTAATTAATATTAAGTTTAAAATAGCATAATTAGTTTTTATTAATCAAAATCTAGTTTTTATATTTTTTATAGCTTTTATATGTTATAAAGTAATTTTAGAAATTTTATTAGAATTTTTACTGTTCATTTAGTAATTTTCTTAATTTAAAATAGTTAATTAGATAATTAGTAATTAATAAGTAATTAATTAAAAGAAAAACCACAAAAAGACAAAAATACTTATTTTTATTTTTAAAACTTATTTTTAGTTATTTTATAATTTTAGAAATTTTATTTTCACCTTTTTAGTATTTAAATAATATTGTAAGTGTATTTTAGATATTTAAGTATTAATAATAAGTATTAAATAGTTTTTAATTAATAGTAATTAATTAAATAGTGTAAAAAGTAATTTTAATTTTCTAAAAAGTTTATTTTATTATTAGGATTGTAAAAATGTGATTTTCACTTTTGTAAGTATTTTATTTTGTTAAAACTCGCGTTTTATTTCGTACGTTTATGTTTTATTTAAACGTAACGTACGCGTTTTTAAATTTTAAACGTTTCTGGGTTTTCAAACTTTCCAGTCTTGTTTATATAGCTTATTTAAGTTATTTCTTTGTGAATTCAGTAGTGTAATCAAACTCAAACCCCTTTTCCATCCAATTTCACCCGATCAAATAACCGTTTCTTAACCATCACACCTCGTCGGGACTTATACGACCCGGGGAAACCTTATACTTCCGCGGAGCATTGAATCTAGGCTGTTTGACTTTGTTGACCATTCCTTGGTCAATATAAGTTAGGTGGTTTAGGCTCAATCAACTTTTGGCGCCGCTGCCGGGGAGGTTGTGCGCGTTTATCTAAACGGTTTTCTGATTAGTGTTTTTGGAATTCATTCCATTGTACATTTATCCATCTTTGTTCATATCTTTTCATAAAAACCCAAAAATATTTTTCCTTACCCTCTATCCATTTGATTCTACCTTCTTATACCCCTCTCATGTATAATTCTTTATGACATCTCTCGATGACGATTTCCTTGAACAATGGGCCTTTGAGAGCAAAATTGAAAAACTTATGGCCTTGTCAAAAATATCGAGATGTCGTAGTGATTATGATGGACCTTCGATTCCTATTCCCTCTCCGGTGAGGGAAATGAATCGAGAAACCGAGGTGACAAAGGACCCTGTACGTCCCTCTGACGATGGAAGTGCTAAATACGTCCAACCTACGGTTGTCCAAGAACCTAAGCTCACAATTGCTCCTAAACCTTCAAGATTTGATCCTAACCTTTCACGGTTTACGGTCAAAAGTTTGTTAAGCATACGTGTTGAGCTTAGGGCAGAGACTGAAAAGAACGACTTACCTAACCTTCACGTCTATCAAGAACCAAAACCCGAGACCATAACGGAAGTGGTGGAAATTGCTAGCTCTAAGAGCACACCACTTGTCCCACCTCCAGATTTTGTTCCTTGTGTCGGTTGTGGTGAGCCGCTTTTCGGTTTTCCATGTCGTTGGTGTACATGTGTACAATGTGGTAATGATATCCACAACGGGAGTTGTTTGTTTTGTGGGTCGAGTAATTCATTTGCTTATGATCCTAATCAAAACTCATTCAACGACTCTTCAAATTTTTTCGATTACCCATCACATTCATACGAGCAAGAATCATATTACCCAAATTTCAATGATGCTTCGTATCAAGATACACCAATCCAAACTCAACAGTTTTACTGTTGTGAGTACTGTGGAGGTCCTCACTTTAGCTCGGATTGTCAAACAAGGAATCCAATTCCTTGTAACAATTACGACTATTCATTTTCAGACACACCTCCACAGCACCAAATGATTCACACAACTCCTTCTGCTACTGACATTATAGTAGAGGTTCTTGAGATATTGAAAGAACTTAAGGAGTTGGGTACTATAACACTTCATAATGCTCCCAGTGTTTCTTGTGTGAATTGTGGGGGTCCTCATGATGATTACCAATGTCAACCTTCTGGTTTTGACAACTCCCCACCCCCGCAATTTTCATTTACTCTAAATTCACATGAGAAATGCATGGCTAAAATATTGACGGAAGAGCAGGTTGCTAAAATTGAAACCATAGATGATTTTGAAAAAGCTGTTACGGAAGCTTATGTAAAAGAAAAAGCAGCCAAATCTAGCTCTTTGTTCCATTTTATTCATGATGACGATGATGATGAGGATTCTATTCAAATGAAAGAATATTACAAAGCTTCATCCAGTTCATCAGTTGAGATTCCTTCCGTGGAAGCACAGGGAGATAAAAGTATGCAAGAATTGCTAGCAGAAGAACACATGAAAAATATAGAATCTATGTGTGCTAGTCTTTTGTATCTCCCTCAGTCTGCTGTTATCACACCCGAAGTTCACACTCACTCTCTGATCATGGGGGATGAGCATCTTAGCACTGTTCCTAATAAGGAATCAGACGAATTAATAAAGTCTACTGTTGAGATCCTTGTCCCAATCCCGAGAGAGTCACAGGGGACTTCTGACCATATGTGTGATATTCCTCCTCCTCTATTCTTCCCATCTAATCATGATGAGATGTTCTCCGATTCTACTGATGACAATTCGTTATCTTGTGGAGACATCGTTTATATGGAAGAATTACCTTCTGAGCTAGTCAGCTTAGAAGAAGAGAATGACGAGATTGACACCGAAATCAAGGATGAAGCACTTCGTGCAACATTATTGAATGTCGATCTCCTCATTTCTAAAATCGAGGCTTTCAAAATGAAACCTATTTCATCTCCTATCCCCATAAAGGATAGTGACATTGTCTCCGATGATCCTATTCCGGAGTTTGAAGCCTTTACCTTTGATCATATGGGAGAGAAGATTAGTGACAGTACCACTTCTCATTCTCAAATATCTCTCCCCGATTATGATTCATTCACCTTTGAGGAGTTCTCCGGTGAACTCGCTCATATCATACCTCCACCAGAGTATGATAATTTTTACTTTGATCTAGACAAAGTTGATCTTTGTTTTCCGGAGGGAAATATTCTCAACCTTGAGAATTTGATTGATATCAAAATCCCAACCCTCCCACCCATAATATGTCTAGATCACACGAGCTTTACTGATGAGATTCATGATACACCAATCATGAATTCTCTTTCTGATAATGATGAATCAATCTTGATTGTCATCAAGATCTTTCTACCTTTCTTCACCTACAGGGTGACTTCTCCTGTTCTTCATTCCTTCGGGACTGAGGACGCTATATTTGATCCCGGCATTTTCATATATCATTATCTTGAGCCGGATACATATCTCATCGGTGTGGAACTTTCACGTGCTTCAAATGTTTGTCCAAACATCTTGAATGAAAGTCCGATTGAGATTGTTCTTCCACATCATGCTTCCCCAATGACAAATGAATTAGGGGTCGAGTCAAGCTAGCGACTCGGTAAACAAAAACAGTAGCAGGCATATAGGGTTTTCACCCTAAGTGTGGGGGAGTCCCCCATGCTATGGTTACAAAAGAGTGAAAAAACAAAATGATGTTTTCCACGCTTAGCTTGTAATGTTGCCCTTTTACGTTCAAAATGTCGGCATAATAGCCGGGATTTTGAATATTGAGGACAATATTCATGCTTAGTGTGGGGGGGTATTCGCTATTCTAGCGAAATTTTATCACATTTTATTATATACCCCCGTTTTTAGCCAAAATTCAAAAATTTTAAAATTTTTTCACTAGTGCTTCAAAATTTTTGTGGTAATCAGTCCGCCTTGTCTAAGCGACAAAAGGGATTGGCTAGTCCAGGAGCAAACGGCTCTTGGTAAAGACAACTCAAATCCGTTTACGGCTGGCAATTTGCCCAAAATTGTATGGTTCATCAACTCCCCGAAAACAAATGAGTTGGCTAGCCCGCAAGATTATGGCTTGTGGTAAAGGCTGTGGAAAATCCATTATTGGTAATCAGCTCACCAAGATGTTGACTATTCCATCAAGAGCTGGCTAGTCCAGAAGCAAACGGCTTTTGGTAAAGACTACTCAAATCCGTTGACAGCTGGTGGTTTGCTCAAAATCACACGGTTATCAGGTGTGCCACAGTTCTTACACCTGGCTACTCCAGAAGTGATGGCTTTTGGTAAAGAGTTTAAAATCCATCAAGTTTTTCTCAAAATATTGCTAGGGACTAGCAATAGTTTAGTGTGGGGGATTGATGAGTGTGTAAATACTCATCATTTTTGTCTTAAATGAACTGCCAAAACATCCAAAAACACCCAATAATGCATCAAAATACTGAAATTATCTCAAAAGTGTGTTTTATATGTTTTAGATGCAAAACGTTTAAAAACAAATGAAAAACGAACAAAGTTTGCACAATTGGCAGTTTCAGTCCCTCAAGTTTCAAATATTGACAAAACTAGTCCCTGACGTTTTAAAACGAAAGAAAAGTCAACCCAAAGTTTTTAAAAGTAAAAATTATCAAATTTAGACTTTGGGTAAAAAGTTTGAGAAAATTACATGTTTAGTCCCTAAAAATCCAAATTGGCGAAATTAGTCCCTAGAGTTTCAGAAATTGTCAGATTCAGTCCCTGGTGGGATAATTTTGGATGAAAAATTGTTTTTAGTCCTTGGAAGTTCAAAAATTTTCAAATTTGGTCCTTGGATAAAAGTTTTTACAAAATGGCAAGTTTAACCCCTAAACTTTTAGAAAATGTCAATTTTAGTCCTCGGGGTTTAAAATTTTGGAAAATTGTAATTTTGGTCTTTATAATTTTCAAACTTGTCAATTTTGATCCTTGTAAATACTTTGGGCAATGTTCATTTTCAGTCCCCAAGTTTTTCAGAATTACATAAATGGTCCTTGTGATTACATACAAATACAAAATGGACCTAAAATAAAAACAAACCAAATCCACCCTTTCTAAACCCAAAACCCCTGATCCAGTAACCACATCCCCAGCCCACCATACCACTTAACCCGGCCCACCACAAAAACTAACACCCCGTTTTATTTAAACCTCGGTCAAACACACCTTTGACCCATCCCTAACCTCCCAACACCTCCCCTAATTTCCAGTAACTTTGTTTCCCCCTCCTCTCCAAACTTCACCAAACACTCAACCACACCACTCCAATTCCCCCTCCTCATTTATTACACCAACTGCCAAAACCTACCCCCACCAATTGCTACTTTTACCCTTTCCCGCCAAAATGCAATGGACGACCATGATCATGTTTTAACCATCCAATGGCTAGTATTACAAGTGGGAAAGAAAGAGTTTGACCCCAGGTTCTATAAAAGTGAAGAATTGAAGAGAGAAGAGGCATGTAGCTGTAGTGTAGTTTTAGTTTATTTTTAAAATTAATGTCATTTTAATTTTTAGTGTAAGATTAAACTTCTTAGTTGTATTTCTATCATTCCCAAGTGTAATTGAACTGATTTTTAGTTAATCAATCAAATTTCTGTTTATGTAATTCAGATTAAGTATTTCACTTAAAAAACTCAAATCAATTCTGAGTTGACAAAAAGTTTTTTATTTGTTGTTTAGTCTCACTCAAGCTTGTTCATCAGCTTCCTTAAGCTCTTAATCCAGTTAAATTAAGTCTAGTTCCTAAAAAATAAAAAAATAAAAAAAATAGTTCACATCCAAAAATACAAGAAAAAGAAGTAGAAGGAAAAGAGAAGCATGGTTCAGAATGGATTGTTAAGGTTTTAGTACCTCAGGGAGGTGTTAGGTTGATGTGTTTGATCCTTGTCCACCTTACTTGCTTTTGGAAAAAAAAAATTGTAAGTTTGAGTTTTCATTTCTTTTTTAACTCTTCAAATCTTGTTAATTATTGTTGGTTGCTGTTTATTTCTGTTTAGTCTAGTTAAATTAGCTTCATATAAGTTGTTTAGTTATGTTTTAGTGTTAATTTGCACATTTACTTTGAAAAACTCAAAAACAGCCAAGATTAGGGGTGTTTGGATAAGCTGATTTGGCCACAGATTTTTGAGGTTTGGTTGTTGTTCTTAGTTTTAACAAGTTACAATAGGTTAATACAGGTCATGTAAGCCTTTTAAGCACATGTAATTTGCAAGAAAGTCAAAAATCACCTCCCATAGTTTCCATCTGTTACTGTTGGGCAGTTGTGAACCCACAAACCTTCATTTCAATGCAAATATGATTTACCTAGCCTAATTTAGTTTCTTTACAGCTTAACATTTCATTTTGAGTCATTAGAGTAGGATCTAATCTCATAAAAGTCATAGGTTCAAAGTTTTCTACAAAAGTCAATTTGGTTCATTTCAGATTTTTACAAAAAGTCTAAGATTTAAATAGAATTTTGTGGATGTTTTCAAGACTTGAGACTTGTTTCTTTTAATTGTCTACCACCTCATCTACATGTTTCCATGGTCTGTTTATTTTTGTGAATTTTACCTTGGGCCCCACTTGGCCTGAAACACACTTGCAGGGGAGACCTCTGCTCTGTCTCAGCAGGTCTGCACCCACACCACCACCTTTGTGGTGGTGTTCTGGCCACCATGGTGGTCCACCACCTTCACTATTTGCACCATTCAACCCTCCCCCTACCAGGCTCCATATTTTGACCCTTGGGTTGACCTCACACCCTCTGGGTCCCACCTGGAATTACCCCCAAACATCTGTCCCACTTTCAGTTCCAAAACAAGTATCCAAGTGCTTATTATCAGATTGGTAGCTTATTCTGAGGTTCATCCTTGCTTTTTCTGGCTTATTCAAGTTATTCTAACTTATATGGACCTGGATTAACCATAGTGGGTCCCACTCATTGCCATTTAAGCTTAATTTCCATCCTGGTCAACTGTGGTCAACTGTTGACCATTTTAGCTTATATTTTACTTAATTTTAAGTTATAAAAAGTTTGTGTTTACAAAAGTTTGTTATTTTCAGTAATGTAATAAGTTTCCAAAAGAAAATTTCCAAAAAACAAATTTATTTATAAGTGATAGTTTCTATTTAATTTTATTTAAATTTTAATTTTCATTTTTATATTTTCATTAAGTACTTGTTATTTTTATATTTTTCTTAAATTTCTATTATATTAAAGTACTTATATTAATTTTCTCAGATTTTTATTTTCTCATTTAGTATTTATTAGAATTAACCTTAGTTTAATTAATTATTAATTAATATTAAGTTTAAAATAGCATAATTAGTTTTTATTAATCAAAATCTCGTTTTTATATTTTTTATAACTTTTATATGTTATAAAGTAATTTTAGAAATTTTATTAGAATTTTTACTGTTCATTTAGTAATTTTCTTAATTTAAAATAGTTAATTAGATAATTAGTAATTAATAAGTAATTAATTAAAAGAAAAACCACAAAAAGACAAAAATACTTATTTTTATTTTTAAAACTTATTTTTAGTTATTTTATAATTTTAGAAATTTTATTTTCACCTTTTTAGTATTTAAATAATATTGTAAGTGTATTTTAGATATTTAAGTATTAATAATAAGTATTAAATAGTTTTTAATTAATAGTAATTAATTAAATAGTGTAAAAAGTAATTTTAATTTTCTAAAAAGTTTATTTTATTATTAGGATTGTAAAAATGTGATTTTCACTTTTGTAAGTATTTTATTTTGTTAAAACTCGCGTTTTATTTCGTACGTTTACGTTTTATTTAAACGTAACGTACGCGTTTTTAAGTTTTAAACGTTTCTGGGTTTTCAAACTTTCCGGTCTTGTTTATATAGCTTATTTAAGTTATTTCTTTGTGAATTCAGTAGTGTAATCAAACTCAAACCCCTTTTCCATCCAATTTCACCCGATCAAATAACCGTTTCTTAACCATCACACCTCGTCGGGACTTATACGACCCGGGGAAACCTTATACTTCCGCGGAGCATTGAATCTAGGCTGTTTGACTTTGTTGACCATTCCTTGGTCAATATAAGTTAGGTGGTTTAGGCTCAATCAATTACTTAGAAATAAATTAAAAAGAAAAATAAATTGATAAATCCTATTAAATAGAAGCTATCACTATTTTTAAAGTTGGTTTTTTTTTTTGGATTTTTTCTTTTTCTAAACTAATTATAAACTAAAAACAACTACTTTTACTGAAAACACTTTTATTTAAACCCAATAAATAAGCACTTGAAGTGCTTATTATACCCACAGTTGACTTTTGTTGACTGTGGAGTATTTTTAGCTCAAATGGGGAGATGTGGGGTCCACAATGATTAATGTTGGTATCTCTGAGTCCAAAGAACAAGAATAAGTAGATAAAAGCACAATGGGTTGGCTGAATAAGCCAAAAAGCTCAAATAAGCACTTTGCTTATTTGTTTCTGAATCAGAATTGGGACAAGGTTTAAGCACAAAGATAAGTGGGGTCCACTGGTCTGAAGGTCAAACAAATGGTTCAAAATCACTCCCTGGTAGGAGGGGGGTTGAGGGGAACCAAAAACAATGGCTTTGCACCACTGTAGTGGCCACAAACCACCACAAAAGGTGGTGGTGTGAGGGTGAACTGCTGAGACAGGGCAAGTTTCTTGCCCTGCAACTCACTTTGAGGCCTGGTGGGCCCTACTAAACAAAATCCATAAATTCTGAAAAAAATCTCAAAAATCAACAAAGTGGTAGAGATTAAACTTGTAAAAGCTCAGACTCTAAAACCTAGTATCCATCAAATTAAAAGCTTCCAAAGTTTGATCAAAATCTGAGATGGCACAATTGACTTTTTAGGAAAACTTGCAAGTTTGACTTATTTGAGATTCTAATCACTAATACTGACTTAATAAGTTACTATAAGATGTATTTAACCTAAATTAAGCTATAGTTATGACTTATAAGCTAAATGATGGGTTTATGAACCTAAAATCCTTCACAGTTAACTGTGAAGGGATTTAGAATGTAATTTTGACTTTTATCAATTTACCCTAAGTGTTTTATGATTTGGTTAACTGATTTAGACCTATTGTAACTTGTTTAAACAGAAAATGACCACAGAAACACAAGTGAGCTCAGGGAACTCACTTATCCAAACACTCCTTCAAACTTAATTATTAAAGATATTTTAACTTAAACAAATATATAACATGAACAATTTATTACTACTGATCTAAATGTTAATATTTAACTAAAACAAACTTAAATAACCAATTAAAGCAACTTAATACTAAAGATGAAAGAAGTTAAGCTTACAAAGCCTTCCAAGCCCACTGATTAAGAACCAAAGGACCAAATTAATCAATCCTATGCCCTCCCATGAGGTACCTAACCCACAACCATCCTAAATACACTGTGCTCCTTGCTTTCTTTTTCTTTTTCACCAATTTTTCATTTATTTTTGATTTTTCTTGATTTTTTAGTAAATATTTAAAACTGAGCCTAGTATGATCTTACAAGCTTATAAAGCTTTCCAAACCTTGTTTTTAAGTTTACATAAGCTTCTGAATTACTTGAACTCACATTAGAAACTTTAATTAGAACTTGGAAATTTAAATTGAGACTTTGAAAAGTGAAAATGAGAATTAAGCTTTAAACTAAACTTTCATTGATAAAAAGAGTTACAATGCTTTGAAAATAAACTGAAAATACAATAAAACTAAGAAAATTACACATTACAAAGCTCATATGAGCTAAACTATATATATCGACCTAAACTAATGCCCTAAGTCTTCCACATGGCTCCAATTTGAAAACTGAGAGTCCCAATGTCATTTTGTTGACCCTCTGACCAAATCCCCATCGTTCAATTAGGTTTTGATTGATCCTAGCCTTTGATTGGCACTTTGGCGCCAAAACCATGTCGGGGTAAAAATGAGTGGTATTGGTGGGTGTAGGTGAGGGCATTTATGGTGGTGGGTTAGTTAGGTGAGGGGAATTTATTGTGGGGGGCTTGGTTGGTGAAAAGGTGAGGAGGGGGTATGTATGCCCTGGTTTCACGCTGGCTGTTGGGGGGAAGAAGGAGGAGTTGACTCGGGTCAACGCTGGGTTTATTAATAAAAAGGAGTGGGCCGGGTTGGATGTGGTGGACTGGGCCTAGGGACTGGATTGGGTAGTGGTTTGTTTTGGTTTTTTTTTGGGTTAAGATATTATTGGATCCGGATGGTTTGTAATTTCAACAAGGACCATTTTTGTAATTTTGCCAAACCCAAGGACTGAAATTGCAACTTTTCCCATTGTATACCAAGGACCAATGTTGCTAAGATTCCAAAGATCACAAACCAATTTTCCATTTTTCAACATTTCAAAACTTCCCAGGGACTTATTTTGCCATATTTGGATTTTCAGGGACTAAACTTGTAATTTTAGAAAACTTGCAACCCAAGTGTAATATTTTGTGATTATTTGACTTTTAAAACCTTGGGTTGACTTTTCCTTAAAAATAAATGCATAGGGACTAAAATTGACAAGTTTTGAAACTTGGGGGACTGAAACTACCAATACTGCAAACTTTGTACGTTTTTTCTTTGTTTTTGCACATTTTGCTTTTAAAACACATAAAACACAATCCCTGGGATAATTTAAGTATTTTGATATCTTTTTGATTGTTTTTGTGCGTTTTGGCAGTTTAAATATATCAAAAACGATGAGTGTTTGAGCACTCATCAATCCCCCACACTGAACTATTGCTAGTCCCTAGCAATCTTTTTAGAAAACTTGATGGATTTTAAACTCTTTACCAAAAGCCATCACTTCTGGAGTAGCCAGGTGTAAGAACTGTGGCACACCTGATAACCGTGTGATTTTGAGCAAACCACCAGCTTTCAACGGATTTGTTAAGTCTTTACCAAGAGCCGTTTGCTCCTGGACTAGCCAGCATCTTGATGGACCTAGTCAACATCTTGGTGAGCTGATTACCAACTATGGATTTTCCACGGCCTTTACCACAAGCCATAATCTTGCGGGCTAGCCAACTCATTTGTTTTCGGGGAGCTGATGAACCATACAATTTTGGGCAAATTGCCAGCCGTCAACGGATTTGATTTATCTTTACCAAGAGCCGTTTGCTCCTGGATTAGCCAATCCCTTTGTCGGTTAGACCTGGCGGACTGATTACCACAAAAATTTTGAAATAAAGTGAAAACTTTTTGAAAATTTTGGCCAAAAACGGGGGTACTTGAAAGATATTTTGATAAAATTCGTTAGAATTCCCCCCCCCCCCCCCCCCCCCCCCCCACACTTAGAAATGAATATTGTCCTCAATATTCATAGTCCCGGCTATTATGCCGAAGC
This sequence comes from Artemisia argyi, assembly GCA_030686995.1. Taxonomy (NCBI): domain Eukaryota; kingdom Viridiplantae; phylum Streptophyta; class Magnoliopsida; order Asterales; family Asteraceae; genus Artemisia; species Artemisia argyi. The sequence goes on from CM060692.1 coordinate 71,595,905, forward strand.
TATGAACGTAAAAAGCCAAGATTCGAATCTAACTGTGGACATACCAATTTTCACTTTATTTTTATATATATACAACTTTTTTTTTTTTTTTTGAGAGCTTTATATACATATATACATTTTTTTCAAACAGCGGGGGGTTGACCATTCCCCCACACTCGGTGGTAGAAAATAGAAAGAATCAGAGATACGGGTGAAAACCCGTATTGTTGCTAGTTTTTGATCATCAAGTCGCTAGCTTGACTCTATCCCCGAATTCAATTGTCCTTGGGGAAAGTTTGGAGATCCGGGACGACCATGGATGGTACGTCCTCTCCAAAGTAGTGCTTTAACCGATGTCCATTCACTTTGAAGTTAGGACCGTCATTTTGAGATAATTCGACGGTACCATAAGGATAAACTTTTGTGATAGTGAATGGACCAGTCCATCGGGTTTTGAGCTTTCCCGAGAAGATCTTGAGTCTAGAGTTGAAAAGAAGGACTCGATCACCAACGTTAAAAACGCGGTTTTTGATTTCTGAGTCATGAATCTTCTTTATCTTTTGTTTATAGATCAAAGAGTTCTCGTAAGCTTGATCACGAAGTTCGTTTAATTCATTTAGTTGAACTTTTCTATGATCACCCGCCGTCCTGAGGTCAAAATTGGCATGCTTGAGGGCCCAATAGGCTTTATGCTCAAGCTCGATCGGAAGATGGCACGCTTTCCCGTACACAAGTTTATAAGGCGTACACCCAATGGGTGTTTTGTAAGCCGTACGGAAAGCCCAAAGTGCATCATCTAATTTGTCCGACCAAGATGCACGATTCTCACCTACAGTTCTTTCCAAGATTCTTTTAATGCCCCGATTGGACACTTCGACTTGTCCACTCGTTTGAGGGTGGTACGCAGTAGAAATACGGTGAGTCACACCGTACTTTTGCATGACTTTGTCAAATTTGTCATTACAGAAGTGCGTACCACGATCACTAATAATAGCACGTGGAGTTCCGAATCGGGCAAAAAGAGCTTTTAAAAATTTCACAACTACTCGGGCATCATTTGTGGGTAAAGCTTTCGCTTCAACCTATTTTGACAAGTAGTCAACTGCCACGAGTATGTATTTGTTGCCGTGAGAGGATGGAAATGGCCCCATAAAGTCGATGCCCCAGATATCAAAGATTTCACAAACTTGAATTGCATTCTGAGGCATTTCATTCTTTTGTGAAATATTCCCATGACGTTGACAAGCGTCACAGGACTTGACCAAATCTTGGGCATCTTTGTAGATCGAGGGCCAATAAAATCCGGAATCAAACACCTTTTTGGCGGTGTAGTTGGGATTGTGGTGGCCCCCCGTGGGACCAGCATGGCAAGCCTTTAAGATTTCAGCGGCTTCCTGACCATACACACACCGCCGGATGACTTGATCCGCGCATATCTTGAACAAGTAGGGGTCGCCCCAAAAGTAATGTTTGACATCTTTGAAAAATTTATTTTTTTGTTGGGATGACATCCCTTTCACAATAAAGTTACCCGCAAGATAGTTTGCAAAGTCGGCAAACCATGGGGTAATCGAGTCTCCACGAAATGAAACCACATTGAGGGTTTCGAGAGGAAATGTTTCATTTATTTCCTTTTTCTCGAAAGCATTTTGGTGAGGGTTTTCAAGCCGGGAGAGATGATCAGCAGCTAGGTTCTCAGCTCCTTTTTTATCACGAATAAAGATATCAAATTCCTGAAGGAGGAGAACCCATCAGAGGAGTCTCGGCTTTGTATCTTGTTTTGCAAATAGATACTTCAAAGCCGAATGATCCGTATACACTATGCTTTTAGTCAGAATCAGGTATGGCCGGAATTTTTCAAAAGCATACACCACAGCTAATAATTCTTTTTCAGTGGTGGTGTAATGACTTTGAGCCTCGGTCATAGTCTTGCTGGCATAGTGTATAGGCTGACAATGTTTTGTTTTGCGTTGCCCCAAGACTGCCCCTATCGCATAATCACTAGCATCACACATGAGCTCGAAGGGCAAGTCCCAATTGGGAGCAATAAGAATCGGTGCCTCGGTAAGCCTTTTCTTTAATGTTTCAAAGGCTTCGATGCACTCAGGGGAGAAGATAAAAGGAGCGTCCTTCTCGAGGAGATGGGTCATAGGCCGGGCGATTTTAGAGAAATCTTGAATAAACCTACGGTAAAAACCGGCGTGACCCAAAAAGCTCCTAACACCTTTCACAGTCGTGGGATGAGGCAATTTTGCAATGACGTCCACTTTGGCACGGTCAACCTCCATCCCATTTTTTGAAATTTTATGGCCGAGGACAATGCCCTCTTTGACCATAAAGTGACTCTTCTCCCAATTTAGACATAACTTTGTGTCTTCACAATGTTTTAGCATGCTGTCTAAATGGGAGAGACATGATTTAAACGAATCCCCAATGACCGAGAAATCGTCCATAAAGACCTCCATACTTTTCCCGATCATGTCGGAAAAAATGGCCATCATACATCTTTGAAATGTGCCCGGAGCATTACATAAGCCAAATGGCATACGTTTATATGCGAAAGTTCCATAGGGGCACGTAAAAGTGGTCTTTTCTTGGTCTTGCGGGTCAATGGGAATCTGAAAGTAACCCGAGAAACCATTGAGGAAGCAATAGTACTCATTCCCCGCTAATCTCTCGAGCATCTGATCCATAAAGGGCAGAGGAAAATGATCCTTACGGGTGGTGTCTGATGCGTGGGAATCGCAACAGGCTTTACCTCTCGAGGGATCTCGAGAAGCTTACAACCCCCACCAGGCAGTGTACCTGATCGTTGTAGTATAGTATAGTGACAAGTACCGGGGGATTGATCGTTCAGCTAGGAATAGTGTCGTTAGGATTGAAATTAATCTAACTAGGTCTAAAGGTGAAGGGTGATTCTTTTTGTATTTTTATATTTTATGAAAAGCAAGTAAAAATCTCGGGTTTTGGGAGAGTGGGCGGAATTAGTTGCTAATCAACTAACCCAAAAGCTACTATTTAAACTAATTAACAAGAAAACTAAACTAAGGTTCTATAAGATAAGTGAAGCATGTCTACCTATGATATGTTACTCCTTGCTAGCTATCCAATCCTACCTATTGAATTGTAACCTTGTTTTAATTGACGGGTTGTATTCCTTAATACCATTCATGGGGTGGCATACATAACTCCCCAATTCTATGAGCTCTTATCTCCTCCTACACCATGCCCAACACAACTATAGGGATTGTAAACAGTGGCTCATGCATTAAATACAACCAATAAAGACCTAGTACGCCTCGGTTCATGTTTCTTAAGACGTTCAAGCATGTTACCATTTGGAGATCTGCCAGTTTTCTTAAGCCTAACATATAAATCATTCAATCAAAACAAGAATCAATAGGAAACAAGGATTATAAACTAAACCAATTAGATCTATCGAAGTGTCACGCCCTAATTGATGAAGATAGACACAAACATCAACAAGGAATCAATAAGATCTAATCAATTATATACAAGTTTCACACAATCATAAGTAGACACAAGGTGAATTAACAAAACATAATTAAAGAAGGACAATCAACAAGAATAATGAAAGACATAGTTGAGATAGAATCATCAAACCAATACATGATGTTTATGAAGTGATTGAAACCCTCTAAGTTACTGGAAAAACACCCACCTAAACCCAGGAATCGACTTTAGGGTTTAGGGCTTACAAAAAGTGAAGTTATGAAGTTATATTTATAGGCATGTTTTCTGTCGGCCCTTCGTGACGGCGTCAGCCCATACTCTTGACGCCGTCAAGACCATTTTTTCACCAAATTGTAGATCTCTTCGTCCTCTTCGTTTCCTTTTTTGAATCGCTCAAATCCGAGTTCGTATGCAAAAGTTATGGCCAAAACGGTGTCAGCTACCACGCGCGCAAGTTTTGACAAGTTAACACGTGACGGCCTTGGTGACGCCTTCAGGTACACGTGACGGCCTTGGTGACGCCGTCACCAACCACGGTATTTTATTCTTGGGAGTTTGACGCCGTCAAGAGCAAGTCTTGACGCCTTCATGCACTGTTCACAGCATAGAATTTGGAGACTTTGCCGTTTTCTTCACTTTTATGCTCCAAAAACGTCCAAAATGGCTTCTTTTCCTGAATTCACTCTCCAAGTACCTAAAATCACAAAAGGAACGATTTAGGGCAATATTTGATCAAATAAATTCGGATTCGGGCTTAAATGACCCCCTAAAAACGGATCATTTTTCGCCTCATCATATATCCCTACACTTGGAATTTGCTTGTCCTCAAGCAAATGAGCTTTTCCACCAATCAAAATACAAGTTAGGGGTCATTTAACACTAATATAAAAGTAATTACAACAAATGATCGTTCCACCTTAGTCAAAACAAGCACGGAAATTATACACTAGCACCTCACATTAAGTATTTGGATACTCTCATCTCTCGGGTGTTGTAAATTTATATGTCATAATTGGAAATGAAGAAATATCACTCTCTACCTGTCATAGCAAATAGATTAACATAGGCTTGGGAAAGGATCAAACCTCCACCACTTGGCGTAAGCACCTAGGATAAACTATCAAAGAGGTCTTTTAAAGGGTTATAACGTTAGGTGTAGGGGATATGGAAAACACGGTTTTGTTGGATAAACGGATATTTTACTGGTGGCAAGTCAATTGTCTTAGTTAACTACATGTACAATGAGGCGTTGCTAAGCCAAGACTCGACTCAACTTAAACTAACCACAACTCTTTTTTTTGGATTTTCAAGACACTATTTGACTTAAACATAAATAAAAGAAACGGATGGTAGCCCGTATGTTTTTCTCTTTTCCTTTTCTATTTTTTTCTCTTTTTTTTTTTTTTTTTTTTTTTTTTTTTTTTTTTTTTTTGCATACACTCTTACTCTACCATCCAAAACAATACATCAAAGGGGAGCTCGTTTCCTCCCTACACTTGAGCTTTTACATACTTTACAATCAACTATTCTAATGACTCGAATCAAGATAATCAAAACACTTGGAGTACTTTTAAATATTAATGCACATATGGGGGTAATAATTGACATCATCCCCATTACTCCATTACAATAGTACTTTACCCATGAGTCCCAATCGTCCCAAAACAATATGTACAAGATATGACTCGACTTAGCAACCATGTAATCAATTAGACAACTAACAAAGGGTTTAAACCATTAACAATAATGCACTAAAGATGTGTGCATACAAGGGAGGCTAAGGCGATTTGGTTGCACATTTGGGGTGGATTGTAAACAAATTCTTCCTTTAAGTAAAATGCTTAAAGTTATAAACGAAAAGATAGGCTCGGAGGGGTGTACTAGGGGTTTCGTGTACTAAAAATGAGTACAACGCTAAGGGTGTGGGAGAATTACTTGACCTATGAAGTCAATGTAATTATATTACAGGTGTAGAACAAGGGTTATCCTAATGCCTCTTATCATTTAGTAAATCCTAACTACACGAATGTAGTCTCACTAGCGGTCTCGGGATGCATCGCTATCACAAGTTCTAGAATCTAAATACTACCGGTACACTCATAAGCACCAACAATGAATGCTTTTTCCTAAAGATCTAAGGGCGAACATCACATATTTGGGGTGGAAATTTTTGAGTGGTATGGTTTTTGTGCTAGTCATACAACTCCTATCCATGAGACGCTTATTAAGACTAAAGTTTCACTCCTACATGTTGCAAAAAATTTTAAATTTGGTGCTAAAATTGCCCTAACAAATATTTCTCTCAGTTTTATTACACATTCACTATTAAACAAAACAAAAACCAAGTGGAGTAATAGTTTCTAATATACCCTCCCTACACTTAAACCGAACATTGTCCCCAATGTTCTAGATAAAAGATGTAAAAGTAAATAAATAAGAATGAAAGAAACTAATACTCCCCTGATTCGTTCACCGTGGATAACGTGACAACATGGTTAAATCTACCTCCAAGAAGATGAGCGTTGAAAGCTTCCCTCCAGAAATATAAATCATCTTCTTGTCCTGTAATCAACAAACACAAAAACCAACGCATCAAACCGAACAAAAATCACAACTAGATGTAATTCCAGACTTAGAAATAGAAACAAGACAAAGCAACAAAAGGATAGGATACTTGTGGAATGAATTACAAATAGGAATTCATAAAACATATCCACAATTATTGACACACAAACAAGATAAAATATATGCTAATCATGAATTGTGAAGTTTTCATGTTCGAATTTAGTTCTTTTTAACAAGATATAAATTTCCCTACACTTATCTTTTTGTAAAATACCTTTATATGCAATTAAGACGAGGTTAAAAACAAAATAAAGCATTTTCACAAATTATTCGAAACATGAAAATTAAACAACTATGATTAAGCATATATGACACAAACAAACAAATAAAATAAAAACATCAAACAATTAAAAACATGGGTTGCCTCCCAAGAAGCGCTTGTTTTTGTTCGAGTCACGAGCCTGACTCTACCCTTATTTAGCGGAAATAGGGGAGGTTTTCCCTACACTTAGGATTAAGTGCGGGTGGAAGTAGCGATACACACCCTTAGGGTGGAGATATGCCACGTGAGGTGAAGGGGGTGAGTGAATGGCTTCCTTCATCCTAAAACTACCCGGATAATATAGGTTGATGGGTGGGTCGGTTCCTCTTTTGTCTCCTAGAAATAAATCTAAGGATGGGAAGTTGTGTAAAGGTTGAGGTTCCGGTTCATCAACATTAGGAAATTCCCTAGAACTAGGAGTAAGGTTATCACTACAAGTATTCAAACCTATATCCTCTAGTGGTGCTTGGTCCAAGGGTTCTACCTCAATTGGGGTTCCTATAGTCTCATCTACTTCTTCCGGGTAAGTCACGGGCGGTGTATGTGCCTCAAATGATGGTAGGACTTGTGGGGTACTTTGTGGGCTTGGATTATCCACCTCATCCTCCATTGTACCTAGATTACCTATGTGTTTGTTTTGTACTATGATTTTAGGTGACATCCACGCAGGTATCCCTAAGTAATCATCCCCAGACAAACTTCCTGTTTGCTCCTTCAAACTCGTTATTGATTGATTTGTGATGTTGTTTGTCGGGTTGTCTACTCTATAATAATATTGGGCACAATCTTCTATGGCATCCCATGCTTCTTCAGCATTTAATTCCCTAAGGTCCCCGTTGGCAAAATCATCAATGCACCTTTGGTCATACGGGTGGACACTATAATAAAAGATTTGAGTTAGGTACCATAGATTGAAACTATGATGAGGGACTATTCGTAGTAAATTTTTAAAACGAGTCCATGCATCAAAAATAGGTTCATCTCGATATTGTTTGAACATCAAGATGTCATTAGGAGTGAATGGGTTTCGTGGTCGGTAGTATGGTGGATTCGCGTTCTCCATAGTGGTGAACGGAAGAGTCAATGGAAGGGTTTCTACGAACAAATGCACAAAGAAAAGATAGACTACAAGAAAGCTAATAAAAAGAAAATAAAAGTCTCACTAAAAAGGAATCTAATGAGTAGACCTAATAAAAATCAAATTCAACCTAAACAATAACTATTCCCCGGCAGCGGCGCCAAAAACTTGATGCGTGGGAATCGCAACAGGCTTTACCTCTCGAGGGATCTCGAGAAGCTTACAACCCCCACCAGGCAGTGTACCTGATCGTTGTAGTATAGTATAGTGACAAGTACCGGGGGATTGATCGTTCAGCTAGGAATAGTGTCGTTAGGATTGAAATTAATCTAACTAGGTCTAAAGGTGAAGGATGATTCTTTTTGTATTTTTATATTTTATGAAAAGCAAGTAAAAATCTCGGGTTTTGGGAGAGTGGGCGGAATTAGTTGCTAATCAACTAACCCAAAAGCTACTATTTAAACTAATTAACAAGAAAACTAAACTAAGGTTCTATAAGATAAGTGAAGCATGTCTACCTATGATATGTTACTCCTTGCTAGCTATCCAATCCTACCTATTGAATTGTAACCTTGTTTTAATTGACGGGTTGTATTCCTTAATACCATTCATGGGGTGGCATACATAACTCCCCAATTCTATGAGCTCTTATCTCCTCCTACACCATGCCCAGCACAACTATAGGGATTGTAAACAGTGGCTCATGCATTAAATACAACCAATAAAGACCTAGTACGCCTCGGTTCATGTTTCTTAAGACGTTCAAGCATGTTACCATTTGGAGATCTGCCAGTTTTCTTAAGCCTAACATATAAATCATTCAATCAAAACAAGAATCAATAGGAAACAAGGATTATAAACTAAACCAATTAGATCTATCGAAGTGTCACGCCCTAATTGATGAAGATAGACACAAATATCAACAAGGAATCAATAAGATCTAATCAATTATATACAAGTTTCACACAATCATAAGTAGACACAAGGTGAATTAACAAAACATAATCAAAGAAGGACAATCAACAAGAATAATGAAAGACATAGTTGAGATAGAATCATCAAACCAATACATGATGTTTATGAAGTGATTGAAACCCTCTAAGTTACTGGAAAAACACCCACCTAAACCCAGGAATCGACTTTAGGGTTTAGGGCTTACAAAAAGTGAAGTTATGAAGTTATATTTATAGGCATGTTTTCTGTCGGCCCTTCGTGACGGCGTCAGCCCATACTCTTGACGTCGTCAAGACCATTTTTTCACCAAATTGTAGATCTCTTCGTCCTCTTCGTTTCCTTTTTTGAATCGCTCAAATCCGAGTTCGTATGCAAAAGTTATGGCCAAAACGGTGTCAGCTACCACGCGCGCAAGTTTTGACAAGTTAACACGTGACGGCCTTGGTGATGCCTTCAGGTACACGTGACGGCCTTGGTGACGGCCTTGGTGACGCCGTCACCAACCACGGTATTTTATTCTTGGGAGTTTGACGCCGTCAAGAGCAAGTCTTGACGCCTTCATGCACTATTCACAGCATAGAATTTGGAGACTTTGCCGTTTTCTTCACTTTTATGCTCCAAAAACGTCCAAAATGGCTTCTTTTCCAGAATTCACTCTCCAAGTACCTAAAATCACAAAAGGAACGATTTAGGGCAATATTTGATCAAATAAATTCGGATTCGGGCTTAAATGACCCCCTAAAAACGGATCATTTTTCGCCTCATCAGTGTCATTCAATTTACGATAATCAATGCAGACGCGCCACCCCGTAACCAAACGAGTTGGAATTAACTCATTCTCCTCATTTGTGACGACAGTAATGCCACCCTTTTTTGGAACACAATGGATTGGGCTGACCCAAGGACTGTCCGATATAGGGTAAATCAATCCGGCATCAAGAAGTTTTAAAACCTCTTGTTTGATAACCTCGTGAATTTTTGGATTTACCCTTCTTTGATGTTGGACCGCAGGTTTGAAGTCATCCTCCATTAATATCTTATGAGTACAAAACTCAGGGTCGATGCCCTTGATGTCGGAGAGACGCCAAGCAATTGCTCGTTTATGAGACTTCAAAACCTGTATAAGAGCAGCCTTTTCCTCAGCACTTAAGTCTTTAGCAATTATGACGGGCAATTTATCATCACCCTCCAGAAATGCATATTCAAGATGAGGCGGCAAGTCCTTAAGTTCAACCGCAGGAAAGTCATCAGTTTTCTCAACATTTTTTACTTCCTCCTTATGAAGTGTTTGTGGTAGAACATGAAGATGAGAGGGATCTTCGTTTAATAACTTTTCAAGCGTGAGAATATCCCCCTCGAGGTCAATCTCTTGGTTATCGACTCCATCGGGAATCGATTCACTTTTGAGAAAGGCCTCAATTTCTTCTAAGATGAAGTCACTTCCCTCAAACGGAGTGAGGGAAGGAGAAGAATTGGCAATAATGGGGTGAGAAGATGGAGTGAAGTCTTCACTCGGAGAATCATCGACAAAACCTAAAACCTCTTGAGCGTACTCCTCAGACGCGACATCAATGACATCAATTCGGTTAACCGTTTCGGCGTCATAATTAGAGGAGTACCTCGAAGTTTGATCGAGGTTAAAGGTTACAGCTTCATTACCAACACGAAGAGTTATTTCCTCTTCGTGCACATCAATTAACGCACGACCCGTCCTTAAGAATCCTCTCCCAAGAATGAGAGGAACTCGTGGGTCAGCATCGAACTTAACAACAACGAAGTCAGCGGGGAAATGGAACTTTCCTACTTTCACGAATACATCTTCGGCAATGCCGAGAGGATGAGAGATTGAACGGTCGGCAAGCTCGAGAGTCATGCACGTAGGAGTGAGTTGAGGAAGAGAGAGTTTCTCCCACACTGAGTAAGGCATCAGGTTGATGCTAGCGCCAAGATCAGCTAAGGCGAAGCATTCAACCATCCCAGGGAAAACACATGGAATGAGAAATCTCCCAGGGTCTCCAAGCTTTTTAGGAAGCTTCTTTAAGATAACTGCTGAGCAGTTTTCGTTCAGTGGAGTCTTTGCCATTTCGTACAATTTTTCCTTGTTGCTTAACAAGTTCTTGATCATCGATGCGAATTTGGGCATCAGGATGATAGCATCCGCGAGGCTAACGTCAAAGTGCAAATCTTGAAAGATTTGATAAAATTTATCCATTTGGTGACTAGCCTTTTCGCGGAGCTTTTGCTCATTAAGTCTTGACGGGTATGGTAGTGAAGGTTTGGATTTAGGGTTCTCTCCAGGAGTTGTTGATGGTTCAAATACAACTCCCGGTTTTGGTACAAGTCCAGATTTTGGTACTATTTCTGGAACAACCTGAGGGTGGACGTGTGCGGTACTTCGTGGGCTAGTAAATTGCACCTTGTCCGTGGTTGCCTCAGGCTCAATCTCAACTTCCTCGGGATAAAGAGGAGGAGGAATAGGAGGAATAGGAGGGACTGGCGGCTCTTCATAAGCTTTACCACTTCGTGTAGTAATAGCTTTGAGTTCACCCTTGGGGTTAACAACTGTATTAGCCGGGAGACCTCCTGATGTAGAGGGTGGAGTGAGATGATTCATAAGACTGGCAAGCATATTTTCAATCTTGCCTTGATTTTGATCAATTTTGTTGTTTGTTTGCATCAACTCACTCTTCAGCTCTTGACCCTGTTTGGTTATTGATGATTGGAAATCATTTTTCAAATTTGAGATTTGATTTTGCATTGCCCTCATTTTGGTCTCATTAACTTTGATGTAGTTATTGAGCTCGTTTGGGAGGGGATCTTGATAATTTGGAGCTGAATACCCTTGATTACCCCTTTGGGGTGGGTACTGATTCACGGGGGCAGGATTCTGATTTTGCAAATTAGGCCCCCTTGGTGGATTAGGATTAAACCTATTTGGATTTTGAGGAAAACCGGGTGGTCCACCCTGATTGCTAGCCAGGTAATTTGGATCCACTTGAGGACGGTATTGGTTACCTCCTTGGTTGGAATTGCCGGCTATTGCATTTACTTTGAATGGATTGCCTTCAGTGGCAGTGCAATTATAATATGAATGTGGACCACCACAAGTGACACAAACTTCTATCTTTTTGATTTCAGCTTGTGGAGAAGGAGAAGAATCTTTCTTGCTTTGCGCGAGAACAAATGCATGGACAGCTTCCGTGAGTTTATCAAGTCTAGCATCGGTGCTAGACTGAGCCACGGGCGATGAAGAAGAAGGAACAACATCCCTTTGGGAAACAACCGATCTGCTTCGGGGAATGCGGACCTTAGATTTATTCTCAATGATCTCTAAAGCATCCTTTGTGGTGCGATTCAAGAAGTTACCTCTAGCGGAGGCATTTAGAGAGTCTTGATCGGATTGGCTTACACCATTGTAGAAAGTATCAAGTGTCATGAGATCAGAGAAACCGTGGTGAGGGCATTTTCGGAGCAATTCCTTGTAACGATCCCATGCCTCACTAAAGGATTCATCAAATTTCTGCGTGAATTTCATGATCTCGTTCTTGAGACTTGTGGTTTTGGAAGGAGGAAAGAATTCATTCACGAACTTTTTCACAAGATCTTCCCATGTCTCAATAGATCGTGGAGGTTGTTTTTCAAGCCAAATCCGGGCTTGTCCCTCCAGGGAGAATGGGAAGAGAAGAAGTTTGATTGCATCACAGGGGACATCTTTGCATTTGATGGTGTATGTGATTTTATTGAACCATCGAATGTGATCTTGAGGATCGTCCCTCTCATAACCGTAGAATTGACGTGATGTGGCCAGATTTATTAATCCTGTTTTAAGCTCAAAATTATCGGCCATGATTGTTGGAACAACGATAGCATCTCCGTAACCCTCGACGGGTGCTTGGAGAAGCTCGTTCATAGTGGGTTCAGCTGCCATGATGACAGCTGGAGGTGGAACAGTACGGATCTCAGATCCGACTGTTGGTGCAGAACGTCTACGAGGTCTTCGAGGTTTCCGAACCAGCTCACGTAATGGGCTAGTGGACCTTGAAGAACGAGTGCGCATGCACTAGGGATAAAAACTTTTTGGACAATATTTTTGTTATCGTCCCGTAATCCAGACTCGTTTCTCCTTAAGAATCACCTTAAAGGAAAACCGAATCAGAAAACGTTACGATATGGTTTTGTTGTTTTTTACTTTTTTTTGGTGTTTTAACACTTTAGGAAAAGTGTCAATGACATTTTTATGTGTTTTGATTTTGAAAATATTCACAAGTGATGGTATTTGTACAATGAGTGAGGTGAGATAACACTAATCTCGAAAAACGCTACAGAAACGCGCACACCTCCCCGGCAGCGGCGCCATAAATTGATTGATGCCAAACCACCTAACTTAAATTAACCAAAGAATGGTCAACTAAGTCAAATAGCCTAGATCAATGCTCCGGGTAATATAATGTATCACCGGGTCGTTAAATCCCGTTGAGGTGTGAAATGTAACTTTAGCGTATTTGTAATCGGGTGTTATTCACAGAAAAGGGTTTGTTGTGAAAATTATTTGGAAATTATTAACAAATATAGCTTAGGAAAGCTATGTGATTGATTACGGGAATTTGGAGTACGAAGATTTGAGCTAAAACCTAAAAACTTACGTTTTAATTAAAAAAACGTATACAGACGAACAAAACAAAAAAAGTACAACTGATGAACTGGGAGGGTTAAAAGTGTAAAATTGGTATTTTCACAATCCTATTAATTAAAGAAAATTTTAAGAAAATTAAAAACTATTTTTACACTATTTAATTATTTATTATTAATTAATTACTAATTATCTATTTATTACTAATTAAATTAATTAGAATTATTAAAAATACTAAAAAGGCTTAGAAAATTAAGAAAAATTTTACAAATCTAATTAACCATTACAGGATCCCTAAAAAAATTATAAAAAGTTAATTCTAAGTATTTTTAAACTAATTAATTAATTATTAATCTAATTACTTATTAATTTCTAATTAAACTAATTATATTATAAAAATAGAAAATGAACAGTAAAAATTCTAGAAAAATTTATAAAAATGTTTTAACTAAAATAAAAGCTAGAAAAATTATAAAAATTAGGTTATACTATATAAAAACTAATTATGCTATTTAATTGATTAATATTAATTAAAACTAAATTAAGCTAAAATTAATTAGAAAAACCACTAAAAGACAAAATAAAAATCTGGAAAAATTTATAAAATTATTTTAACATAAAATAGAATTTCTAAAAATATATAATTGATATATTACTTAGAAATAAATTAAAAAGAAAAATAATTTGATAAATCCTATTAAATAGAAGCTATCACTATTTTTAAAGTTAGTTTTTTTTTTGGATTTTTTCTTTTTCTAAACTAATTATAAACTAAAAACAACTACTTTTACTGAAAACACTTTTATTTAAACCCAGTAAATAAGCACTTGAAGTGCTTATTATACCCACAGTTGACTTTTGTTGACTGTGGAGTATTTTTAGCTCAAATGGGGAGATGTGGGGTCCACAATGATTAATGTTGGTATCTCTGAGTCCAAAGAACAAGAATAAGCATATAAAAGCACAATGGGTTGGCTGAATAAGCCAAAAAGCTCAAATAAGCACTTTGCTTATTTGTTTCTGAATCAGAATTGGGACAAGGTTTAAGCACAAAGATAAGTGGGGTCCACTGGTCTAAAGGTCAAACAAATGGTTCAAAATCACTCCCTGGTAGGAGGGGGGTTGAGGGGAACCAAAAACAATGGCTTTGCACCACTGTAGTGGCCACAAACCACCACAAAAGGTGGTGGTGTGAGGGTGAACTGTTGAGACAGGGCAAGTTTCTTGCCCTGCAACTCACTTTGAGGCCTGGTGGGCCCTACTAAACAAAATCCATAAATTCTGAAAAAAATCTCAAAAATCAACAAAGTGGTAGAGATTAAACTTGTAAAAGCTCAGACTCTAAAACCTAGTATCCATCAAATTAAAAGCTTCCAAAGTTTGATCAAAATCTGAGATGGCACAATTGACTTTTTAGGAAAACTTGCAAGTTTGACTTATTTGAGATTCTAATCACTAATACTGACTTAACAAGTTACTATAAGCTGTATTTAACCTAAATTAAGCTAGAGTTATGACTTATAAGCTAAATGATGGGTTTATGAACCTAAAATCCTTCACAGTTAACTGTGAAGGGATTTAGAATGTAATTTTGACTTTTATCAATTTACCCTAAGTGTTTTATGATTTGGTTAACTGATTTAGACCTATTGTAACTTGTTTAAACAGAAAATGACCACAGAAACACAAGTGAGCTCAGGGAACTCACTTATCCAAACACTCCTTTAAACTTAATTATTAAAGATATTTTAACTTAAACAAATATATAACATGAACAATTTATTACTACTGATCTAAATGTTAATATTTAACTAAAACAAACTTAAATAACCAATTAAAGCAACTTAATACTAAAGATGAAAGAAGTTAAGCTTACAAAGCCTTCCAAGCCCACTGATTAAGAACCAAAGGACCAAATTAATCAATCCTATGCCCTCCCATGAGGTACCTAACCCGCAGCCATCCTAAATACACTGTGCTCCTTGCTTTCTTTTTCTTTTTCACCAATTTTTCATTTATTTTTGATTTTTCTTGATTTTTTAGTAAATATTTAAAACTGAGCCTAGTATGATCTTACAAGCTTATAAAGCTTTCCAAACCTTGTTTTTAAGTTTACATAAGCTTCTGAATTACTTGAACTCACATAAGAAACTTTAATTAGAACTTGGAAATTTAAATTGAGACTTTGAAAAGTGAAAATGAGAATTAAGCTTTAAACTAAACTTTCATTGATAAAAAGAGTTACAATGCTTTGAAAATAAACTGAAAATACAATAAAACTAAGAAAATTACACATTACAAAGCTCATATGAGCTAAACTATATATATCGACCTAAACTAATGCCCTAAGTCTTCCACATGGCTCCAATTTGAAAACTGAGAGTCCCAATGTCATTTTGTTGACCCTCTGACCAAATCCCCATCGTTCAATTAGGTTTTGATTGATCCTAGCCTTTGATTGGCACTTTGGCGCCAAAACCATGTCGGGGTAAAAATGAGTGGTATTGGTGGGTGTAGGTGAGGGCATTTATGGTGGTGGGTTAGTTAGGTGAGGGGAATTTATTGTGGGGGGCTTGGTTGGTGAAAAGGTGAGGAGGGGGGGATGTATGCCCTGGTTTCACGCTGGCCGTTAGGGGGAAGAAGGAGGAGTTGACCCGGGTCAACGCTGGGTTTATTAATAAAAAGGAGTGGGCCGGGTTGGATGTGGTGGACTGGGCCTAGGGACTGGATTGGGTAGTGGTTTGTTTTGGTTTTTTTTTTGGGTTAAGATATTATTGGATCCGGATGGTTTGTAATTTCAACAAGGACCATTTTTGTAATTTTGCCAAACCCAAGGACTGAAATTGCAACTTTTCCCATTGTATACCAAGGACCAATGTTGCTAAGATTCCAAAGATCACAAACCAATTTTCCATTTTTCAACATTTCAAAACTTCCCAGGGACTTATTTTGCCATATTTGGATTTTCAGGGACTAAACTTGTAATTTTAGAAAACTTGCAACCCAAGTGTAATATTTTGTAATTATTTGACTTTTAAAACCTTGGGTTGACTTTTCCTTAAAAATAAATGCATAGGGACTAAAATTGACAAGTTTTGAAACTTGGGGGACTGAAACTGCCAATACTGCAAACTTTGTACGTTTTTTCTTTGTTTTTGCACATTTTGCTTTTAAAACACATAAAACACAATCCCTGGGATAATTTAAGTATTTTGATATCTTTTTGATTGTTTTTGTGCGTTTTGGCAGTTTAAATATATCAAAAACGATGAGTGTTTGAGCACTCATCATTTTGCATAGGCAACTTTTTTGTAGCTTAAAATTAAGCTATTTGAGGGCTTATAAGCTTGACAGTTGACTTTGGTCAACTGTCAAGGCCAAAAGCTTAGAATTAAGCTTAAAGCTGATGCACAGAGAATGATTAGGATCAAACAGGCTCAAGGGACAAGTGATAAGCTATGAAAACTAGAATGGTGCCCTGATTAAGCCAAAAAGCTGATTAAGCTGTCCAAAAGCCAAACAGCTAACTCAAAAAGGGGACAAGGTTTAGGAGAGTTGCAGCCCTAGCAAATGAGGTTCAAATTCCAAAATAAGCCAAGAACTATGAAGAGGGGCTTATTGGCTTTTCAAAAAGCCAATAAGCATCCTCTGGGTCCCACTATGTAAGCCATGAGAGGCCTTGGAAGTTGAGGGTCTGAGCTGAGTATCTGTGTGCAGGGGATGACCTCCCCCTGCAAGTGTGTTTGGGGCTAAGTGGGGCCCAGCAGAAAAAGCACAAAAATAATAGGACCATGGAATCATGAAATTGAGATGGTAGACAACACAAATAAACAAGGTTCAAACCATGAATCATAACCCACAATTCAAGTTAAATCAGTGAACTTTTGAAAAAAAATGAAAGGTGCAAATATGACTTTTGTAAAAAACTACTTATGTTGACTATTATGAAATTTCAATGATCACTACTGATTAAATATACAATAATAAGCTATTATGATGTTATGATAAGCTAGAACAACAACTGAAGAGCTAGATTGATGGTTATTGGACACCAAAGACCACCACAGTTAACTGTGGTGGTGAGATTTGTGGTATATTGACTTTTTGTAAAACAACCTTGATGTTTAATGACTAAACCATCCTAAGGACACCTATTTGAGACTGCAGGAACCAAAAATAACACCAAAAACAACATGTGACTAGGCTAACTCAGCCAATCCAAACACTCCTTAACTGATAACTATTTTTGGTTTGATGAGATAAATGATGATCTGAGTCAAACCTACTAGT
The DNA here is from genome assembly GCA_030686995.1 of Artemisia argyi. Classification (NCBI taxonomy): domain Eukaryota; kingdom Viridiplantae; phylum Streptophyta; class Magnoliopsida; order Asterales; family Asteraceae; genus Artemisia; species Artemisia argyi. The sequence goes on from CM060692.1 coordinate 71,613,197, forward strand.
GCAGACCTATGAGATAAGCTACAAGGACATGATACAAACTAAAATGAACATGAATTGAGCACAATATCAAGCTCAAACAAAGATGAGTAATTAAAAATGCTAGGTAACCACAAGAGTGAATTGAGACAGAAATTAGAGATGCACACCTCAAGTCAGAGTCAACAAGCTCATGAGAGCTTATCACCAAGCTGATTAACCAGATACCACAAACAAATCACCCCTGAATCAGCAAGTGCTTATTTCTTTTTACCCTTTGACTTTTGTTGACTTTTGACTCTTTTAGCAATTTGGACTGAATTAAGCAACAATAAACTCACAACAAGCTGTCATAGACTTATGTGAGCTTATTGAACAAGAAATAAAAGCATTTTGCAGGATTGATGCTAAATACGACTTTGAACTATTTTAAGCAAAAACTGACTTGGTAGCTTTGAGATTAAATAACTAACTGAAATACATTAAAATTACATTAAGAAGTCTTAGAATACACTTTGAAACTTAAATTGATACTTGAAAAGTTAAAGAAAAATTACAACGACAATAAAATTACACTAATAAAACAACTCTATTCTAACTACTCCTTTATCTTCCTTCTTTTCTTTCTTTTATAGTCCTGGAGTGATGTTTTCTCTTTCCCAAATTCATTTGGAGCCGTAGGATTAGGGGAGACCATCCTGGCCGTTTGATTTCACTTTTGGCGGGAAATGGAGTTTGACAGTTATGAGTGTTACAGGTGGGATATTAATGAGGGGGTTGGTGTATTTAATGGAGAAGGTGAGTGTTGGTGAGGATTTGGGGGAAAGGTGAGGAGGGGGGATGAGACAGGGAGCGGGAAACCAGGGAGAGTTGGGGGTGATGAACAGTGGTCGGTTGGGGTGGTTTGACTGAGGTCAAAGACGGGGTGAGTTATTAGTTTAGGGAGGTGGGCCGGTTGTGATGGGCTTTGGGTGGACTCATGAATCAGGCCATGGGGATAGGGGTGTGTTGTGTTTGGTTTTGTTTGGATAAAAAGAACAAGGATCCGTTTGGTTTGTTAATAATACACAAGGACCACTTTGTAATTTCAGAAAATATGGGGGACTGAAAATGGACATTTCCCAAAGTACCCTCAAGGGTGTAATTTGCCAAGAACCAATATTTCAAAAACCATCTTTTGCCATTTTTATTTTTCAAAATTTCCCGGGGACTAAAAATGACAATTTTCAAAGTTAAAGGACCATTCTTGCCATTTTGTGAAAAACTTTTATCCCAGGATCCATATTGAATATTTTTAAACTTCCAAGGATTAAAAATGATTTTTCATCCAAAAATATCCCACCGGGGACCAAATCTGCCAAAGTTTGAAACTCCAGGGACCAAAAGTGTAAATTTCCAAAACTTTTCCAATTTTTCACCAAAGGACAAAATATGACAACTTATGATTGTAAAAGGACCTTTGGTGATAATTTTCCATATTTTGAATGACCAGGGACTAGTTTTGTAATTTTATGAAAGTTGGGGGACTGAAACTGCCAATTTTGCAAACTTTGTACGTTTTTCATTTGTTTTTGCTCATTTTGCATCTAAAACATATAAAACACAATTTTGAAATATTTTCAGTATTTTGATGCATTTCTGAGTGTTTTTGTATGTTTTGCAGTTCTGATTTGACCAAAAATGATGAGTGTTTGAGCACTCATCAATCCCCCACACTAAACTATTGTTAGTCCCTAGCAATAACTGTTTTGAAAACTTGATGGATTTTAAACTCTTTACCAAAATCCATCACTTCTTGAGTAGCCAGGTGTAAGAACTGTGGCACACCTGATAACCGTGTGATTTTGAGCAAACCACCAGCTGTCAACGGATTTGAGTAGTCTTTACCAAAAGCCGTTTGCTTCTGGACTAGCCAGCTGCTTGATGGACTAAGTCAACATCTTGGTGAGCTGATTACCAATTATGGATTTTCCACGGCCTTTACCACAATCCATAATCTTGCGGGCTAGCTAACTCATTTGTTTTTGGGGAGTTGAGGAACCATACAATTTTGAGCAAATTGCAAGCCGTAAACGGATTTGAGATGTCTTTACCAAGAGCCGTTTGCTCCTGGACTAGCCAATCCCTTTTGTTGCTTAGACAAGGCGGACTGATTACCACAAAAATTTTGAATCACCAGTGAAAATTTTTTAAAATTTTTGAAATTTTGGCTAAAACGGGGGTATTATATAGTAAAATGTGATAAAATTTCGCTAGAATAGCGAATACCCCCCACACTAAGCATGAATATTGTCCGCAATATTCAAACTCCTGGCTATTATGCCGACATTTTGAACGTAAAAGGGCAACATTACAAGCTAAGCGTGGAAAACACCATTTTGTATTTTCACTTCTGTAATCATAGCATGGGGGACTCCCCCACACTTAGGGTGAAAACCCTATATGCATGCTACGTTTTTGTTTACCGAGTCGCTAGCGTGACTCGACCCCGAATTCATTTGTCCTTGGGAAGCACGATGTGGAAGAAACAATCTCAATCGGACTTTCATTCAAGATGTTTGGACAAACATTTGAAGCACGTGAAAGTTCCACACCGATGAGATAAGTACCCGGCTCAAGATAATGATACATGAAAATGCCGGGGTCAAATATAGTGATACATGAAGGGAAGAAGTCACCCTGTAGGTGAAGAAAAGGAAGAAAACCATGACGAAAAGCATGATTTGATCTTCTTCCTCGAAAGCAGGCTCCGTAGCCTAAGTTTGGATTTCAAAGGGTAAGCTCGTAAACAACCCGGGAGGGTGGGTGGGAATTTGTAAGTTCTCATGATTGAGTGCATCTACCCCCGGGCAATCAAACTGATGAGCGAGTTTACTGGAGAACTCCTCATGAAGAGAATCATTCACAAGATGTGAATCAGGGAACTCATGTTCCGGAATAGACTCATCACAATCCTCAATCTGAGTACCAAAGAGTGGATTATCAGAAATCAAAGTGAATTCAGATCCGAATTCAAATAGAGGATTGGTGAGAGTGGTGTTGAATGTTTCAGGAACCAAGAGATTATCATTCTCTATTGGACTGTTGGGATCAGAAGTGAGTAACGGATCATGATATAGGAGACTTTCAATTTCTCCCAGATCGGCTTGGAAATCAAGGAGACCATCATCACTTTCCAATGAAAGTGGATCGATGTGAGCAAGTTCATCAGCGAACTCCTCAAGAAGAGGATCAACATCAGAATGAGGGATTGATGCCTCAATATACTCAATGTCTCCATGAGATGTACAATCATCATTAAAATCTGAGAAAGTCTCAAAATGATCGTTTGAACACTCAAGAGGTGAAGGAATATCACATACATGATCCAAAGTTCCCTGTGACTCTCTCGGGATTGGGACAAGGATCTCAACACTAGACTTTATTAATTCGTCCGATTCCTTATCAGGAACAGTGCTAAGATGCTCATCCCCCATGATCAGAGAGTGAGTGTGAACTTCGGGTGTGATAACAGACTGAGGGAGTTGAGAAGGACTAGCAGACATGGGTTTTATAAATTTCATTTGTTCTTCTGCTAGTAATTCTATCATAGTCTTTTCTCCCTGATTTTCCGAGGAAGGAATCACAACAGATGAACTTGATGAACCCTTACAAAATTGAGAAAAATCAAGGGTGACTTCATCATCACTATCATCGTCGTAAAGAGCAGCATTACGAAATATGGCACGTGTTTTAGCCGCTCTTTGCTCAGCAAGTAATTCTTCCATGCTCTTTTCATTTCCAGCTTCTCGTTCTTCGGCAAATAATTCTGCCACGGATTTTTGACGAGAATCTTGAAACGATGTAGTAGCCAACTCCTCCTTAAGCTCTTTCAATATCTTAAGAGCCTCTATTAAAATGTCTTGCTCAGTAACAAGAGGAGTTGCTTGGGACATCTGGTATTGTGGAGGTGGGTCTGAAAACGAATAGTCGTAATTGTTACAAGGAAACGGATTCCCTGTTTGACAATCAGAGCTAGTGTGTGGACCTCCACAATACTCACAACAGTAAAACTGATGTGGCTGTGAGTCGTGTGTGCTGTAGTCATAATTGTTATCAGGAAACTGCTCATAGACAAGCGTGTTTCCTGATTGACAATCAGAACTGTAGTGGGAACCACCACAGTACTCACAACAGTTAAACTGTTAAGTCTGGACTGGTGAATCATATGGATATTGGTCATAACCAAAGTTCTGAGCATCACCGGAAAATTGTTCATAGACAAACGTGTTTCCGGCATGACACTCAAATCCTTGGTGACGACCTCCACAAAACTCACACAGATATGTCAGTATCTCATGATGTGGTGGCTGGTAGGATGACTCAAATGTATCATGGTAAGGATAGGGAGCTTGGTTATAGACAGACCCATCTCCTGACTCTACCATGCTACAGCCGGGACAATTCCCACCATTATGAGGACCACCACACCATTGGCAACCGCAATGGTGTGGATACGACATAGAAAGAATCAAAGGTTTACAGAGGGTAAGGAATGAAGAATCAAAGATGTGAGAGGGTAAAGGAGAATGTTTTTGGGTTTTTGAATGAACATTTTGTACAAATAGGAAAGAAAATGTTTTTGTGTTTTTGTTTTTATGAAAATATGAACAAGGATGGATAAATGTACAATGGAACGAATTCCAAAGTCACTAATCAGAAAAACCGTTTTGAAAACGCACACAACCTCCCCGGCAGCGGCGCCAAAAATTGATTGATGCTAAACGGTCAACCTAATTGACCAAGGGATGGTCAACCAAGTCAAACGTCTAAAACCAATGCTCCGCGGAAGTATAGTGTTTCCCCGGGTCGTTATGTCCCGACGAGGTGTGAATGGCTAACAAACGGCTTTGTGATCGGGTGAATTTGGATGGAAAGGGTTTGAGAATGATTTGAGCTAAGGAATCTACAACGAAATAGCTTAAACAAGCTATATAAACAAGACGGGAAAGTTTGAAAACCCAGAAACGATTAAAACCTAAAAACGCGTACGTTACGTTGAAATAAAACGTAAACGTACGAAATAAAACGTAAAAACTGAAATCTGAAAACACCCAAGGGGTGAAAATGATTTTTTTACAAACTACAAGGTAAAAGAAAATTTTTAGAAAAAGAAAATAAATTTTAACACTAATTAATTATTTAATATTAATTAATTACTAATTATTAATATTTCAAATACTTAAATACAATATAATATTATTTAAACACTAGAAAAATGAAAATAAAATTCCTAAAATTATAAAATAACTAAAAACAAGTTTTAAAAATAAAAATAAGTATTTTTGTCTTTTTGTGATTTTTCTATTAATTAATTACTAATTATCTAATTAACTATTTTAAATTAAGAAAAATACTAAATGAACAGTAAAAATTCTAATAAAATTTCTAAAAATATTTTATAACATATAAAAGCTATAAAAAATATAAAAACTATGTTTCACTTAATAAAAACTAATTATGCTATTTTAAACTAATTATTAATTAATAACTAACAAAACTAAAATTAATTCTAATAAATACTAAATGAGAAAATAAAAATCTGAAAAAAATATTATAAATACTTTAATATAATAGGTAATTAATAAAAATATAAAAATGACAAGTACTTAACAAAAATCTAAAAATGAAAAATAAAATTTAAATAAAATTAAATAGAAACTATCACTTAAAAATCAAATTGGATTTTCTGGATTTTTTATTTTAGAAACTTGTTTTACACCCAAAAATAGAAACTTTTTGCAAAGGCAACTATTTTGTAGCTTAAAATTAAGCTATTTGAGGGCTTATAAGCTTGACAGTTGCCTTTGGTCAACTGTCAAGGCCAAAAGCTTAGAAATAAGCTTAAAGCTGATGCATAGAGAATGATTAGGATCAAACAGGCTCAAGGGACAAGTGATAAGCTATGAAAACTAGAATGGTGCCCTGATTAAGCCAAAAAGCTGATTAAGCTGTCCAAAAGCCAAACAGCTAACTCAAAAAGGGGACAAGGTTTAGGAGAGTTGCAGCCCTAGCAAATGAGGTTCAAATTCCAAAATAAGCCAAGAACTATGAAGAGGGGCTTATTGGCTTTTCAAAAATCCAATAAGCATCCTCTGGGTCCCACTATGTAAGCCATGAGAGGCCTTGGAAGTTGAGGGTCTGAGCTGAGTATCTGTGTGCAGGGGATGACCTCCCCCTGCAAGTGTGTTTGGGGCTAAGTGGGGCCCAGCAGAAAAATCACAAAAATAATAGGACCATGGAATCATGAAATTGAGATGGTAGACAACACAAATAAACAAGGTTCAAACCATGAATCATAACCCACAATTCAAGTTAAATCAGTGAACTTTTGAAAAAAAATGAAAGGTGCAAATATGACTTTTGTAAAAAACTACTTATGTTGACTATTATGAAATTTCAATGATCACTACTGATTAAATATACAATAATAAGCTATTATGATGTTATGATAAGCTAGAACAACAACTGAAGAGCTAGATTGATGGTTATTAGACACCAAAGACCACCACAGTTAACTGTGGTGGTGAGATTTGTGATATATTGACTTTTTGTAAAACAACCTTGATGTTTAATGACTAAACCATCCTAAGGACACCTATTTGAGACTGCAGGAACCAAAAATAACACCAAAAACAACCTGTGACTAGGCTAACTCAGCCAATCCAAACACTCCTTAACTGATAACTATTTTTGGTTTGATGAGATAAATGATGATCTGAGTCAAACCTACTAGTGCAGACCTATGAGATAAGCTACAAGGACATGATACAAACTAAAATGAACATGAATTGAGCACAATATCAAGCTCAAACAAAGATGAGTAATTAAAAATGCTAGGTAACCACAAAAGTGAATTGAGACAGAAATTAGAGATGCACACCTCAAGTCAGAGTCAACAAGCTCATGAGAGCTTATCACCAAGCTGATTAACCAGATACCACAAACAAATCACCTCTGAATCAGCAAGTGCTTATTTCTTTTTACCCTTTGACTTTTGACTCTTTTAGCAATTTGGACTGAATTAAGCAACAATAAACTCACAACAAGCTGTCACAGACTTATGTGAGCTTATTGAACAAGAAATAAAAGCATTTTGCAGGATTGATGCTAAATACGACTTTGAACTATTTTAAGCAAAAACTGACTTGGTAGCTTTGAGATTAAATAACTAACTGAAATACATTAAAATTACATTAAGAAGTCTTAGAATACACTTTGAAACTTAAATTGATACTTGAAAAGTTAAAGAAAAATTACAACGACAATAAAATTACACTAATAAAACTACTCTATTCTAACTACTCCTTTATCTTCCTTCTTTTCTTTCTTTTATAGTCCTGGAGTGATGTTTTCTCTTTCCCAAATTCATTTGGAGCCGTAGGATTAGGGGAGACCATCCTGGCCGTTTGATTTCACTTTTGGCGGGAAATGGAGTTTGACAGTTATGAGTGTTACAGGTGGGATATTAATGAGGGGGTTGGTGTATTTAATGGAGAAGGTGAGTGTTGGTGAGGATTTGGGGGAAAGGTGAGGAGGGGGGATGAGACAGGGAGCGGGAAACCAGGGAGAGTTGGGGGTGATGAACAGTGGTCGGTTGGGGTGGTTTGACTGAGGTCAAAGACGGGGTGAGTTATTAGTTTAGGGAGGTGGGCCGGTTGTGATGGGCTTTGGGTGGACTCATGGATCAGGCCATGGGGATAGGGGTGTGTTGTGTTTGGTTTTGTTTGGATAAAAAGAACAAGGATCCGTTTGGTTTGTTAATAATACACAAGGACCACTTTGTAATTTCAGAAAATATGGGGGACTGAAAATGGACATTTCCCAAAGTACCCTCAAGGGTGTAATTTGCCAAGAACCAATATTTCAAAAACCATCTTTTGCCATTTTTATTTTTCAAAATTTCCCGGGGACTAAAAATGACAATTTTCAAAGTTAAAGGACCATTCTTGCCATTTTGTGAAAAACTTTTATCCAAGGATCCATATTGAATATTTTCAAACTTCCAAGGATTAAAAATGATTTTTCATCCAAAAATATCCCACCGGGGACCAAATCTGCCAAAGTTTGAAACTCCAGGGACCAAAAGTGTAAATTTCCAAAACTTTTCCAATTTTTTACCAAAGGACAAAATATGACAACTTATGATTGTAAAAGGACCTTTGGTGATAATTTTCCATATTTTGAATGACCAGGGACTAGTTTTGTAATTTTATGAAAGTTGGGGGACTGAAACTGCCAATTTTGCAAACTTTGTACGTTTTTCATTTGTTTTTGCTCATTTTGCATCTAAAACATATAAAACACAATTTTGAAATATTTTCAGTATTTTGATGCATTTCTGAGTGTTTTTGTATGTTTTGCAGTTCTGATTTGACCAAAAATGATGAGTGTTTGAGCACTCATCAATAGACGAACGTAAAATATATATATGTTGTATATTTAGTTTTCGAATAAAGAGGTGCAATTGTGTGTGTCGCGTAAAAAAAATAATGCAAATGAAAGTTTTATATAAATATTGAAAAGAGTTCGTTAGTAACTTACGACACCAAAATGGTGGGTAAAACAAGACGTAGAGTCGAGAAGTGAGTGAGATGAGTACGTAGTGTGTAAGTGTGCTCGACCAAGGTTCACAAACAACCGATTGTTTCTCCTAAACCCACATGAATCCCTTGAATTCCTACCAAATGCTTCGACCCAATGCCTAGTTTACTACTTAGAAATATTTGGTGATTTTCGGTTTGCATGGAAATGGAAAACGAGAGTATGCATGCATGGGATTTATATATAGTTCCTAGTGTGTTCTAGTGTCTAATTTTTAATGTGATTTGATGGTTACGTGATCTCAAAAAGTCTTAAAGTTGTAAGAGCAAACACTTTACTCCATGTTTTGGTTTCTTGCGTCGACATCCTCAAAAACGTGGGCATTGATCTTTAAAAATGAAATGGTACTTTGTGAAATACATTATAAAAGGGTATGGTACTATGCCTAGTGAATATAATATGGAAATGTGTGTGCTTGATTTAAGGGAGTACTAGTTTGTTTGTATCATGCATGTCGATCACCATTTCTTTTAGTAAACCGATTTGTAAATCGGCATGGTTTGAGATTTTGATAACTTTGAAATATTTAGATACTAGTTTGTGTTTAGAAATGATTTTAGGAAGTTATAGAAACAAGCGTGGGTTAAAATGGTTAAGTTTTGGATTAGGTGAAATGTTATGAAATCGTTTTTGGGACATGAGCTTTGCCTCGTAAAATCGTAGCTAGACTCAACGTGGGGAACTAAAATTCGACACTTTATATATTGGCTAGGGGAGGAATGAGTATGTGTAAAAATATGTGTGTGTCGTGTGTAAGATTTGAGCATACTAAGCTCGTTTCTAGTTGGTATTAGTCGAGTGAAATGAAAAACATAAGAAGAAAAATGGGCTTGGTTGCTTTGGGCCGTGAATAGTAACAGGCCAGGAATTGTTTTTGGGCTTGGTGGGTAATTAGGGTCCGGTTTGGTGTATTTTAGGATTAGTAAGATATTAATTGTAATTAGTGAAAAGTTTAGAAATTAATTAGTGAGACGTTTACATGAGTCCGAGAGTGAATAGTGTTTTGTGAATAGTAAAACTTTTGAAAACATCTCAATATCACTAACCGACTCCAAAAACGATGAATAGTGAAATGATGAATAGTAACCGACGAATAGTAATTTTTGAAAAATGTCTCGAAAATGCAGGTTCGTAACAAATAAAAGAAAATTTTAATATTCTCGCGATTTTAGACTATAGTGGTACATGTGTGAGTATCGTTCCAAGCAAACAGGGATCATGAATATCGTGGTGATTTTTAAGTAACATAGCAAATTTGATAAAAATAAAATAAAAAAAAATTTGTTATCGGTAAAAATGTTATAAATTAACGTAATGATATATTAGTCTTTGATTTACTTTTACTATTTATAGGGAAATTTACGGGGGATTACAATTGGCATCAAGAGCTACGTTACTCAAGCTTTTAAAACTTATTGTGTTTTAAAACTTGAAACGATCCATGGATTTTGAAAATTACAAACAAGGGCAATCTATGCAAAGACCACCACTATTTGAACCAAATGGTTTCATATATTGGAAAAACCATTTTGAAACTTACGTGAAATCAAAAGATATAGACCTATGGTATATAATTATTGAAGGTGATAACATACCTAATTTTAAAGATGGTACAAATGGTAAAGATGAGCATAGCTCTTTTACCAACACAATGAAGATCAAAAGAAACTAATTGCCAAAAATAATGAGGCAAAAATGATGCTTTACAATCCTTTATCAAAGAAAGAATATGAAAGAGTCTTTATGTGTAAACCGCTAAAGAAATTTGACAAACTTTAATAGACACTCATCAAGGAAACTCATAAGTTAAAGATAATAAAATTGATCTTCTTGTTCAACAATATGAACAATTTAATATTCCCGAAGATGAGATTATTGATTGTGCTTTTGCTAGGTTTAACACTATTATTACTTCACTTAAAGCACTTGATGAATACTTTTGTACCAAGAATTTTGTCAGGAAATTTCTTAGAGCACTCCATCCGAAGTGGAGAGCCAAAGTGACGGCAATTGAAGAATCCAAGGATCTTTCAAGCATGTCACTCGATGAGCTAATTAGAAACCTCAAAGTTCATGAAATGATAATGGAAAAGGATTCGGAAATAGTCAAAGTCAAGAAAGAAAAAAGTCAAGTCGATTGCATTGAAAGCTAGAGTTCAATCAAGCAATGATGAAGAATCTAGCTCGGATAGTGATGAAGAATATGCAATGGCCGTTAGAGACTTTAAGAAGTTCTTTCGAATACGAGGAAGTTTGTAAGGCAACCCAGAGATGATAAGAAAGCTTCTCGAAAAGATCGTGATGAGGAAAGGGAGAAAGAAAATGCTTTACGTGCGGAGATACAAGTCATCTCATAGGAGAATGTCCAAAACCACCAAAAAGTAAGACTCAATGAGCTTTTGTAAGTGGTGCTTGGAGCGATAGTGAAGATGATAACGAAGAGCCATAGAATGAAGAGATTGCTCTCATGGCTCAAGATTCAAATGAGGCACAATCTGACTCTTCTTACTCTTCTATTGATGATGATACATTGCAAAAAAGAATAACAAACTTTGTGAGTTAAGTCTAAAAATTATAAGTAAAAACAAGTTTTTGAAAACTAAAAAGAAATTTTTGGAAAATGAAATCTATGAATTACAAGAAAAGGCTAAGAGGATAGAAAAGAGTAAAAACATAAACACATTGTGTAAATCATGTGAAGAGTTTAAACTTGAAATTGAGAAACTTAAGGTTACTCAAAATGACTGAATTAAACAAACCTCAAAGTTTAAAAGATTCGATAAAAGTATTTCTTGTGCGGATGAAATAATGAAACTTCAAAAGTCTCCATTTGATAAAATGGGTCTAGGTTTCATGAAGTTAGAAACTTCAAAGAGTCAAACGAAACAAGACGAGAAAACACAAGAAACCAACAAAACTACTGCAGCATCTCACGGATCTGACGGAACCCAAATCAGGGTTCCGCCCGTTGAACCCAAAGGTTCCGCGAGGTCTGCAGAAGAAAGGAAAGTTTCTTTGTCGGATCGTATAAAATTTGTTAAAGTCACAAATAAGTCCAATGTTAACATAAATAATACAAATCTAAAACCAGCCATTAGGATTGGGGTAGGACTTGATAAAAACGAATTTAGAACCAAAACCACTAAACCGAGATCTAAAACTCCTATTCCCAAACGCCCCTTTCCAAAGAGCAACTACAACATTCAATCAAACTATCAACATGGTTGGAACCAAAACATACCTAGACCTTACCAATCTTCAAACTTCATGTCATGGAACTGATATCTTTCATTTCCATACATGAATCAAGTAAATGGAATGTTTAACCAAAATGGACCCATGAGATATTGGGGACCAAATGTTTGAATGTTTTTCACAAAATAGGTATGCTTCAAAGTTAGTTTGGAACCGGATGAGTGGATCAAAGATAGTGGTTGCTCAAGGCACATGACGGGTAACAAAAGTCTCTTTTCCACATATCAAAAATGTGACGGATGTAATGTCACGTTTGGTAGCAAGGCTAAATGCAAAATCATCGGAAAAGGTACAATTTCTCATGACTCTCTCTATAGATGATGTAGCTCATGTTGATAACTTAGGTTTTAATTTACTTAGTATTAGTCAACTTTGCCAGAAAAAGTATAATGTCCTTTTTAGTGAAAATGGAAGTAAAATACTTAAAGATGGCATAACCATAGCTAAGGGTGTTCTTAAGAACAACGTATATGTCATGAAGATGGATCAAACATCTAGAGACAAACTTTGTCTCACATCATTAGATGAATCTTCAACTTTATGGCATAGGCGTTTAGGACACGCTCACATGAGACTTATACAAAACCTTTCCTCTAAAGACTTAGTTAGAAACCTACCCAAGTTGAAATACAACCAACACTTTTGTGATACTTGCAAAGTCGGTAAACAAGTTCATAGTAGCCATAAGGCTAAAAACATGGTGTCTACATCTAGGTGTCTACAACTTTTACATATGGACTTGTTTGGTCCATCGGCTATACAAAGTTATGGAAGTAATTACTATACCTTAGTCGTAGTAGATGATTACTCTAGATATACTTGGACAAAATTTTTGAAAAATAAAACCGAAGCCTTTAACAAATTTGAAATTCTAAGTAAGAAAATTCAAAATCAATTAGGAACATGCATTATGTCTATTAGAACGGACCACGGTCGTGAATTCGACAATGAATACAATTTGGAAACTTTTGCGATAAAAATGGTATAACTCATAACTTCTCGGCACCACGCACTCCCCAATCTAACGGTGTAGTAGAACGTAAAAACCGAACCCTTCAAGAGATGAGTAGAACAATGCTTAATGAACAAAACATTCCACAAAAGTTTTGGTGTAACGTCGTCGACACGTCAACCTACATTTTGAATCGAGTCCTAATTAGACCATTTTTAAACAAAACTCCATATGAGCTATATAAAGGTAAAAAGCCTACATTAAGATATTTTAGAGTGTTTGGAAGTAAATATTTTATTCTTAACACCAAGGATTATCTCACCAAATTTGACCCAAAGTCTTATGAAGGTGTATTTCTTGGATATTCACAAAGTAGTAAACCTTATATTGTCTTAAACAAAGAAACCCTAAGAGTCGAGGAATCGTTAAACATAACGTTTGACGAGAGTCCACCTCCTTCTAAGACATCACCTTTGGTAGATGATGACTTAGCAGAAAGTCAAGTAATTGAAAATCAAGAAATTATAGATGAACAAGTAACACCAAACAAAGAGATTGTAAATGTCAAAGAATCTAAAAGTCATCCATTAGATAGTGTTATAGGAAATATTAATGAAAGAACTCTACGATCAAAAGTTCAAAATGAAAGTAACTTCTTTTGTTTCGTATCAACCATTGAACCCAAAAATATAAACGAAGCTATAAAAGATGAATCATGGGTAATAGCTATGCAAGAAGAATTGAACCAATTTGTTAGAAATGATGTTTGGACACTAGTTCCTCAACCAAAAAGTCAAACAATAATTGGAACAAAACGGGTCTTTCGAAATAAAATGGATGAAAATGGTGTTGTGGCTAGAAATAAAGCTAGGCTAGTAGCACAAGGATATAATCAACAAGAAGGCATTGACTATGATGAAACTTTTGCTCCGGCAGCTAGGATTGAGTCAATAAGAATTTTACTTGCATATGCATGTGCACACAATTTCAAACTCTTTCAAATGGACGTTAAAAGTGCATTCTTAAACGGGTTCATAAATGAAGAAGTGTATGTTGCTCAACCACCGGGCTTCATCGATTTTGAAAAACCTAATCATATCTATAAACTTAAAAAGGCTTTATACGGACTTAAGCAAGCTCCAAAAGCATGGTATAATCGACTTAAAACATTTCTAGTTGACCATAGGTACACCATGAGATTAGTAGATAATACTTTCTTCACGAAGAAGAAAGGATCACACATTATCATAGTCCAAATCTATGTTGATGACATCATATTCGGTTCAACTTGTCAAGAATTATGTGTCGATTTCTCCAAAATCATGCATGATGAGTTTGAAATGAGTATGATGGGAGAACTCAACTTTTTCTTAGGACTCCAAATCAAACAACTAGAACATGGTATCTTCTTTAACCAATCGAAATACATTAAGGATATGCTTAAGAAATTTGGTCTAGAAGATTCCAAACCAATCAAAACACCTATGTCCTCGGAAGATAAACTAACCAAAGATGAGGAAAGTGAATCCGTAGATAGCACTAGATATAGAGGTATGATTGGAAGTATACTTTACCTCACGGCTAGTAGACCCGACATTATGTTTAGTGTTTGTCTATGTGCTCGTTTTTAAGAAGATCCTAAAATAATTCATCTTGAAGCCGTAAAAAGGATATTTAGATACATTAAGGGTACCACACACTTAGGATTATGGTATCCCAAAGGAACGGGAATAGACACCATAGTGTATGCCGACTCGGACCATGCCAGTGACTATGTTGATAGAAAAAGTACAAGTGGTACTTGCGCTTTTATTGGACATTGTCTCACCTCATGGTTCTCTAAGAAATAAACAGCTCTCGCTATATCAACAACCGAAGCCGAATACGTATCGGCCGAAAAAGCATGTCAACAAGCTCTTTGGATGAAGCAAGCTCTAGTCGACTACGGAATTCAACTCAACAATATCTCCATTCTTTGTGACAGCAAAGGAGCCATAGATCTTAGCAAGAATCCAGTTCAACATGCTCGTACTAAACATATTGAAATCCGTCATCATTTCCTTCGTGACAACGTTCAAAAAGGAAACATCTCTATAGAAAAAGTTTCTTCCGAAAACAACATCGCCGACATTCTCACGAAACCTCTTAAAAGAGAAACATTTAACCTCCTTAGGCTTGGATTAGGACTTATGGAACGTACATTGTAGTTCTGAATGTTAGAATAAAATCACAAAAATCAAAACAAATCCAGACAACTTTTGCATCTGATGATGCGACGGAACCTTGCGACATAAGAGGCGGAACCCTTTATTTGGTTCCGCCGTAGCCGCCGACCTGCAAGAACTTTTTCTTATTTTATATTAAACCAAACACTACCCATTCTATACCACCACTTCAAACCTGCTGCTATTTACTTCACCACTCATCCACAACTATGAAAATTTGCTCATTCCTTCATATACATTGCTCTCTAATCATCATTGTAAGTATTCCAAACATAACTATACTTTTGATCTGAGTCTAGGAATTCTATTTCTTGCACAAAACCTAAAACTTGGGGTTATGCATTAACTTAAGCAAATCATGTAGGATATTAGTGGTTAAACTAAACTAATCATGTTTCACATAGTTAGGAATTGCATCTTTCTCACAAGTAGGACAAATATTCTTGCAAAATTCTTGCAAAAATTATGTACATGATTACTAAAACACCCCATGTAAAATTCTTGCAAAAATTTCTCACAAGTAGGACAAATATTTTTTTGTCTCATATTGTAAATACAAAATAAAAACGTTATGTTTAAAACATCACTTGCATAATGTCTCTTGAATGCTAAAGGGAATACATAACCAATATGTATTTTCAGGTACATTCAAACGAAACTACATTGAATTAGGAGCATTGGGTTATCTTAAGTTTTATAGAAAATTTGCATCATAAAACGTTTTTGAACATCAAGATAAGTCAAGATAACCGCACATCCACATTGTTTGCATATAGGCACACACTAGAATACCCACATTGCAATTGTCGTCAACTTAAACTAAAATATACAATTTTGTGTTTCTAGGGATAATCATGCCTCCCGCAACTCATTATGACCACAAAGACACCATTCACTACCTACCCCAAACTTCAAAAAACCAAAGGTCTTACTCCCGATCAAGTGAACATTTTCAAAGCCTTAGAAAAACACTATGTCCATGAGGGTAGAACCGTTGATCCATCCTTCCTAGAAGGAACCAATCTCCGTAGGGAACTTTCCAACATTAACTTTGATTGTCTACTAGATATCAATGTTGGGATATGAAGATCAAAAGTACTTTTGAAGATCAAAGTACTGCTTCTGTCAAAGTACTGCCTATGTTGAAAAGTCAAAGTACTGCTCGTGCATGAAGAAAGTTAAAGTACTTCTATGATAAAGGACTGTTATGCAAATATCATGAAAGGATTGTAATGCAAAGTTATTAGAATATTCTAGAATTAGATTAGTATTAGTTTACTTGTCGTTCAAGTATTGTAAACCGACTTAAGGTTTTCCTTATGCCTATAAAAGGAGCCTTAGGATGGTATTAGACGTACGCATATGCTTATGCTTATTAGTACGAATACTTTAGAATACGATAAAAGAGTTATTAGGGTTGTTAGTGAATCTGTATAAGAAAGCAGGTTCAAAGTTTGGTTTAATATAATCATTGAAAGTTATTCTTCTTAGCTTTGTTTTAGTAGATTCCGCATACTTAACAAGGTTACATCAGTGTTTCAATATTAATAGTTTTGGATTTGTTCAAGACTGTTAAACCTATTACAAGCTACATAGTTAGTTTGGTCAGAGTATATTGATCCAACAAGTGGTATCAGAGCTTGTGTGGAAACTCTTATTAAGAAGAAACCCTTAAAACCGATTTTACAACAAACCCTAAAAGATGTCGACTTAAGTTGCACCAGTTCCATCCATCACCTCAATAAGAATTCCTATTGTCAAGAAGGGAGAGTATGATCTATGGAGCATTAAGATGAGGCAGTACATTGCTATCACATACCATGCTTTATGGGATGTGATTATCAATGGTAATGTTGTCATTGAAGAACCTGTATCAGTTGAAGGACAACCTACACCACCTAAGCCAACCTTGCAAGCAGTTACAAAAAGAAATCAAGATAAGGCTCTCAACATACTGCTGTCTGCTATTCCTGATGGTCACCTACTAAAGTTTCATGATGCTAAGGATGCAAAACAATTATGGGCTGCTATTAAGACAAGATTTGGAGGTAATGATGCTTCCAAGAAGATGCATAGAAACCTATTGAAGCAACAGTTTGAAACATTCACTGTTGGTGAAAGAGAAGGCCTTGACTCTGCCTATGACAGATATCAAAATCTACTCAGTATGCTAGAGTTATATGGAGCAGAGGCATCTGTTGAAGATGCAAACTTGAAGTTCTTGAGAAGTTTGCCATCTGCATGGCATGTGGTTGCTACTATGATTAGAGGACAACTTGGTTTGGATTCTATGGACTTTGATGATCTCTACAACAATTTAAAGGTGTATGAGCATGAGATGAAGGGTAACAAAGGTTCAAGGTCTCATAACATTGCTTTTGTGTCTTCTGAAAACAGAGGCAGTACTTCTACTAAAAGTATTGCTTACCCTGTCCAAAGTACTGTTAAAGATAAGCAGCACACTTGCACAACCATGACTACTACCACTTCATCACCATCAAACAACACCAACTCAGATGATGTTCTATGTTCTTTCTTTGCTCAACAAGCCACTTTACCTGTTACATATCAAGAAGACGTGTTGCAAATTGATGATGATACTCTAGAAGAAATTGACATAAGATGGAAGGTTGCCATGATCACTGCAAGGATCAAGAAGTTCATGAACAAAACAGGAAGAGTTATTGATTTTAAAGCCAAGCAGGGTATAGCATTTGATAAATCTAAGATTGAATGCTTCTTCAATTGTCAAGAGACTGGTCACTTTGCAAGGGAATGCAAGTTTGAAAAGTATCAAGCAAATAGAATGATTGAAAAACCTAAGGTTGAAAGAAAGGAAGTTCCTACTGCTGAACCAAAATCACAAGCTTTGGTGGCTCAACAAAATCTATCAGAGGTTGACTGGAGTAATGAATTTGATGATGAACCAGTAACCTACTCTATGGTTGCATTAGAAGAGTTTGATTGGAACACAACTTTTGATGAGGAACCAGGATTTGCTGCTTTGGAGTCAAGAGATGGTCTAGGAAGCTTTGATTGGAGCATGGAAAGTGAAGAAGAACCTGTTCAGATTGCTATGGTAGCGACTTCACCAAGTTCACCCACTATCTCTGAGGTATGCTCTAAATGTAGTAATTGTTATCAAAAACTGCTTAAAGAATATGAGAGTGAAAGAGATAATTTCAGAAGGGCTAGGTCTGAAGTAGCTGGTTATCAATTGACTTTAGAGTCAATGGAAGCCAAAATAATCACTCATGAAAATAATGAGATGGCTTGGGCCGAAAAATATGAGCAACAAGACTATCAGTTAAAGCTGAGTGAATGGAAGTTAGGATGTAAGGTGTCTGAACTTGAAAAGGTCACTAAAGAAAGGGATAATTTGTTAGCAAAACTTGCTAGTTGGAAAGAATCAGGCCTGTCACATGTTAGTTATGTAGAGAAACAAAGAACAACAAACATTAAAACTGGCCTAGGTTATGATGTTGAGTACAGTAGTTCAGATGAGAACCCAACTAGTGATAAGGAACAAATAAATTCAGAGGAGATCTCAACTAGTGATGAAGAATTCATTAGCTTAGAAGAGAACACATCTAGTGATGAGGAATTACTTAGTCCAACACCTCCTGAATTTAAGAAAGATAAGGGATACAATGAAGTTCCTCCACCCACTGGTAGTTTTCAACCACCTAGGACAGATGTTTCTTGTTTTGGAGTAGACAATTTGGAGTTTAGGAAGAAGATTACAGGTCAAACTAATTCAAATCCATCTGGTTCTGAATCCTTAAGAAAGACAATTGAGAAACCTAGGAATGATATCAAGGGTTCAGGGAGTGATAAAGTGTTTTCCAAATAAGCAGTACTTCCAAAAACTTTTCAAAGTACTGCTGGACAACTAGCAGTATCCTCAAGAAAAACTTTTCAAAATACTGCTAGCTTTAGAAAACCTTTTCATAATTCACCAAAAAGTCAAGCTAGTTTTGGTCATAGGACTAATGGAAGAGGATCTGGGGATCAAAAGTTATGTTTTGTTTGCTATAGTCCTAATCATTTGATTAAGGACTATGACTTACACTCAGAATATTTAAGTAAATTCCCAAAGTCTACTAACTACAAGCCAAGGGAGAATAAACCAGTTTGGAATCATTCACATAGGGTTAACCATAGTAATTTCTCAAAAGACTATAGGTACCCTCACCAGAAAAGACCTTTTTCCAAACCACCAGTACCTTCTCAAAGTACTGCTAAGTATTCACCCAATCAAGGTACTGCTAGCACTAATTCTAATGTAAGACCAAGGAGATTCAATTCTTGTAAACCTAGAAGGCCTTACACCTTCAGAAGAGAACCTAGATCAAAGAACCCACCACCAACTGTTAAAAATAAATGGGTTAAGAAAGAAAGTACTGATGGGGGTCAAATAGTACTTTCAGCAAGTAAGGGAGAAAAAGGGAGTGTTGATGAAAATCCAACACAGGTTTTGGGGTCAAAGACACTAATTCCTGATAATGTTTTCAAAAACAGTAGTGATTACATACTTAAAGAATTTGAGTATGTCACTCCACAAGGGGAACACAAGTCAGTAATGACTTGGGTTCCTAATAGAAACTAACCCTTTTCATCTTTATGCAGCGCAACCCAGAAGAGGAGCTTAAGGATCATATTATCATTGATAGTGGTTGCTCTGGCAGCATGACAAGAGACAAGGAGCTTTTGTCAGATTTTAAGCCATATTTTGGAGTAAGTGTTGCATTTGGGAATGATCCTAATGGAGGGAGAATCACTGGTAAAGGAACCACCAAGACTGGATCCATTGATTTTGAGAATGTTCGTTATGTGAAGGAGCTTAAATTCAATCTTTTGTCAGTATCTCATATTTGTGACAAGAAATATCTTGTGTTATTCCTTGACATAGAATGTCTTATTCTATCCCCTGAGTTCAAGTTAGTTGATGAAAACTTGGTAATGCTGAGAGTACCAAGAACCAATGATGTGTACAACTTAGATTTGAAGAATATCAATCCTATTGAAAGAGCAACATGTTTGGTTGCAAGGGCAACAATGGAAGAAGCACATCTTTGGCACAGAAGATTAGGACATGTGAATTTCAAGAATATCAACAAGTTGATCAAAGGCAATTTAGTTAGAGGTTTACCTTCTAAAACATACAAGACTGATCATTCATGTCTGGCTTGCAAGAAGGATAAACAACATAAGGCTTCATGCAAAAAGATTGAAGAAAGAACCATTAGAGAACCTTTGGAATTGTGGCACATGGATCTGTTTGGACTTGTTTATGTGTTTAGCTTAAATAAGAAGAAATACTGCTTAGTTATAACAGATGATTGTAGTAGATTTAGTTAGGTATTTTTCTTGGGATTTAAAGATGAAACCTTTGATGCTATTCATGATCTTATAATAGCCCTTGAAAATCAGTTAAGACTCAAAGTAAGATCCATTAGATGTGATAATGGGACTGAATTCAAGAATCAGCTTATGGATGAGTTTTGTGCCAAGAAAGGAATAAATAGGGAGTTTAGCATTGCTAGAACTCCACAATAGAATGGAGTTGCAGAAAGGAAGAATAGAACATTGATAGAAGCAGCAAGAACCATGCTTGCAGATTCTCAATTACCTATTCAATTTTGAGCTGAAGCTGTAAGTGCTGCTTGCTATATGTTAAATAGAGTTTCTGTCACTAAACCTCAGATGAAGACACCTTATGAGTTGCTTATGGGAAATAAACCAAATATCAAATTTATGAAACCTTTTGGATGTCCTCTGACTATTCTAAATACTATTGATTCTTTGGGCAAATTTGATGGCAAGTCAGATGAAGGATATCTATTGGGTTACTGTACCAATAGCAAAGGATTTAGAGTGTACAACAAGGTCACCAAAAAGGTTCAAGAATGTCTTCATGTTGATTTTCTTGAAGATCAAGACAGTCAAAAAGGCAAAGGTCCTGATTGGATGTTTGATCATGATATCTTGGCTTCTTCCATGAACTATGTGCCTGTCAGAGAAGAAAATCAAGTTGTTCATAATGAAGAGGAGTTACAGTACATTGTTCACGGAGTCAATATTAGATTTGATGATGTTCCTGATGAAGAACCAAAGAAGAAACATATTGTTGAACCACAAAGTACTGTTAAACCACAAAGTACTGTTCAACCAACTACCATAGTTTCTGATGACGATCAGGCTATTCAAGATGAGCTTAATAGGATGCTTTTTCAAGAAACCATTGCAAAATCCTATGAAGATGATCAAAGGAGAGCTTATGAGACAGAAAAGAAGAAGGTAAAAGTCTCAGATAACTATGACAGTACTTTGCATCAAAGTACTGATGACTCAGTTGAAAGTACTTCCAATGTCTTACAAACATCAAATTGAATCAACACTGATGATTTGAATGATCCAAACATGCCTGATTTAGAAGACATTGATGCTGAGCTTCCTAAGGAAGGAATTTTCTCAAATTCCAATGAAGATCCTGATCTCACAAATTTAGAGGATGATCTTGAAGTTCCACCAACTCCTACATTAAGAATTCATAAAGATCATCCTACTAGCAAAATCATTGGACCTTCCACTTCAGGAGTGCTCACAAGGACAAAAGCTAAAAATCTCTCTAAGCAACATAATCTTTACTTAGCTTTGTCTATAAACAAAACAGGGTAAATCATAAGGATCAACAATTGTGCCTATTTGCTTGCTTTCTATCTCAAGTAGAACCCAAGAAGGTATCTCAAGCATTGGCTGAAGAGAGTTGGGTTGAAGCTATGCAAGAAGAACTCTTACAATTCAAACTTCAAGAGGTTTGGGTCTTATGTGATTTTCCAGATGGAAAAAGATTGATTGGTATCAAATGGGTTTTCAGAATCAAGAGAGATGAAAGAGGGAATGTTATCAAGAACAAAGCAAGATTGGTTGTACAAGGATACATACAAGACGAAGGAGTGGACTATGATGAAGTATTTGCACCTGTGGCAAGGATAGAAGCTATAAGGTTGTTTCTAGCTTTTGCATCTTATGTGGGCTTTCCTGTTTATCAAATGGATGTCAAGAGTGCCTTTCTTTATGGCACAATTACAGAGGAAGTCTATGTTAAACAACCTCCTGGTTTTGAGGATCCTACACATCCAAACAAAGTCTATAAAGTGATTAAGGCTTTGTATGGTCTACATCAAGCTCCTAGAGCTTGGTATGAAATACTCTCCACTTTTCTATTACAACATGGTTACAGGAGAGGTGCAATTGATAAGACTTTGTTTATCAAAAGAGACAAGAAGGATATTATGCTTGTTCAAGTCTATGTGGATGACATCATTTTTGGAGCAACAAAATAGTCAATGGTGAAAGAATTTGAAGAGCTCATGCAACAAGAATTTCAAATGAGTTCCATGGGTGAATTAACTTTCTTCTTAGGGCTTCAAGTTAAACAATCCAATAATGGAATCTTCATAAGTCAAGATAAGTATGTCACTGACATTCTTAAAAGGTTTAATTTCACCACTGTCAAGCCAGTCTCCACACCTATTGATGCTAATAAACCATTAGGAAAGGATGAAGATGGAGATGCTGTGGATGTTAAGCTTTACAGATCTATGATTGGTTGTCTTATGTACTTAACTGCATCTAGACCTGACATCACTTTTGCTATATGCTTATGTGCAAGATATCAGGTCTCACCCAGAGTTTCACATATGAATGCAGTCAAGAGGATTTTTAGGTATCTCCGGCATCAACCTAAGTTAGGGTTATGGTATCCTAGGGATTCACCTTTTCACTTGGAAGCTTTTTCAGATAGTGATTATGCAGGGGACAATTATGATAGAAGATCAACCACTGGAGGATGTCAATATCCTGGAAGAAGATTAGTCTCATGGCAATGTAAGAAATAAACAATTGTAGCAACATCATCCACTAAAGCAGAATATGTTGCAGCTGCAAGTTGTTGTGGACAAGTACTTTGGTTGCAGAATCAACTCTTGGATTATGGATTCAATTTCAAGAATACTCCCATCAAGATTGACAATGAGAGTAAAATTTGTATTGTGAAGAATCCTGTTTATCATTCCAAGACCAAGCACATTCAGATTAGGCATCATTTTATTAGAGATTGCTATGAGCACAGGCTTATTAATGTGGTTAAAGTCCACATAGATGATAATGTAGCTGACTTACTCACAAAGGCATTTGATGTTTCAAGATTCAACCATTTGGTGGTCAGCATTAGGGATGATTAATTATTAAGCTACATTTAAAGGGAGGCATTAGTACCTATTCTGTGTTTAAGGGGAGGCAACAAAATTGTCTATTTGAGGATGATTTTGTTTGATGAAAAGAGGATGGAAAGTACTTTTGAGCAAAGTACTGCTTCTCTGTAGGGTACTCCTCATTCTGACTCAGTGCCAGATGTCAATCAACCACCTACTCCCAATGATTATACTTCCACAGATGGGTCTCAACCATCTGGAGGAGATGAGGGAGAATTGGACACTTATGCTTTAACAAGAGAATTCAGAAGGTTGAAGAAGGTGGTTACTACTCAAGCTGGTCAGATAAAGAGGTTGCAAGATAAATTCAGAAGATTGAATAGGTTTGTTTGACCACTTTTTAAGCATAACAGGTTATGGGTGAAGCAACAGAAGAACAGTGGTCAGAAAAAGAAGGTCTCTAAGTCAAAGAAAAAGAAGTTTAGACAGCAATCTTCATTCATTTTGGGGAGGAATCTGAATGAAGATGATGCTGTACCTCAAGATCCATATGAAGAGGATCATACTATGGATTATGAAGAAGCTCATCATGATATTACTGAAAGAAAAATTGATGAAGCTGAGCAAGTTATTGAAGAAGAGATTGTTGTTGAGCAAGTTAAAAGTGGAGATATTCAAAGTACTGGTGATAACATTATTGGTGCTCAAAGTACTTTGGATCAAGGTACTATTACTTTGGATTTTGATGAACAACCTGGTCCTTCAACAAGAATTTTGGATGAAGAAGCTGGTCCTTCTAACCCAATTCAGCAAGAAGAAAATACTGCTAGTGATGATGAGACTATTGCTCAAACCATGCTTAACATTTCAACACCTAGAGGTATAAATATTCCTGGTGTTGAACAGGCTCAAGTCTCACAATCTTCTTCTAAATCTACTGAAGAATTGAATCCTAAGAATAAAGGAAAATGGATCATGAAAGTATCCAAGAAGAAGAAGAAGAAATTCACTTTAGCACAGTTAAGAGCTTTTGAGATAGCCAAAAATGAAGAAGCTGCTAGAAGATATCAAGCTATTTTGGATGCTGAATATGAGAGAGAGTTACAGAAGCCAGTTGTTCAAATAAGAAGACCACCATCTATTGCTCAAGAAAGAAATTCAATGATAAGCTTTCTGAAAGGCAGAGGATATAAAGGTTTACAAAGGTTAAGATATCCACAGGTGAAAGAACTATATGATGCTGTTCAAGAGTCAATTAAAAGAGAGCTTGATAGTTTTGTTCCCATGGATTCTGAAAAGTAAAATAAGCTGGAAGAGGTAATGAAAGAACAAGCTGACAAAAGAAAGACAAAGAGGAAGAGAACAACTCTTGTTGATCAGTTATCAAAGAAGCTTAAGTTGCTGAGAACAGATACTGTTGATGAACTGAGGAATTATCTAAGAGTTGTGGATTTTGAGAATCCAAAGAAAACAGAAGATTCTGAGAAAAAGTCTAAGATTTCTACATTCTCTGTTGTAGAATCAGCAGAAGGAGATTATCTCATATTTCATAGAGAAGATGAAATCTTCAGGGTATTTAATATGTTATGGGACATACTGCACATGATAGACAGAGAAGATTTATATCATTTGTATCTACTAGTGCAAGCCTATTTTGAGAATACTGAGCCAATAGGAGTGGGATTAATCTTATTGGGAGATCTAATAACCATCTCGGAGACAATTGAAACAAGTAATGATGCTCTGTGGAATGCTCAAGAGAATTGGGAAATTACAAGATGGAGATTCTTTGAGTCATCAGGAGTACATTCACTTGAATTAGAAGATGGGACCATGATTCACATGCTAGCAGAGAAAAGATATCCTCTTACAAGAGATCTTATGATAAGGATGCTAGATCATGGTATGGAGGTTGAACAAGAGAATGAAGTAGCATTGATGGTGATTGAGCTATTTATCAAGTGGATTACTTCAGATGATGATATTGCATGATTACTGGTATGGTTTGTATTATATAAATCTTTTTGAATAATAAGAACTTTATTCAAAGTACTTTCAGACAAACAGTACTTTAGCAAAGTATTGCTTGCTGCATAAAACCAGTAAAAGTCTTTTGATTAAGTTTAAAATAAAAAGAAAATGAACTTTTGAAGCATAAGATGACAGCAACAAAATGTAACAATTCGCAATTTCAGGTTAACTTTTATTCCCGAAAATTTCACTATTCACTTTTTACTATTCACTTTTACCATTCACTTTTTACTATTCACTTTTCACTATTCATCTCAGAAATTTTTATTTCATATTCTCGTAAGTTAAACTATTTTAACGATAATCCGAGAGTTTGACGCTCGTCGGATCATTTCTGCAAAAATCACAAAGCCGTGTCCGAGATTTACTTTTAGGTTTAAACGTCCTTCTAGCATCCCGATATGTCCATAAAACATTATAAACAATAGAAATATGATTTTCTCTCATTTTAGGACAATTCCAAAAGTTTCGGAATTTTACGTTTTTCAGTTCAGCGTTTTACGCAAATTGCGCGTTTTAGACCCGTGTTTCCAGTTTTTAGCAGGGTTTTCGCACCCGATAGAACCTACCACTCATTTTATATTTTATTATGGACTATATTGACATGTTTAACCATATTTATAAGTTTCATATTTTTAGGATACCCGGTTTTACGTTTCGTGGCCTAAAAACTTACGGTTAGCAATTTACGGGTCCAAAACTAGCTACATACTTAGGATATTATCATCCAAAGACCAAGAGTCATCATCTAGTCACCTTATCCTCATTCAAACCGCCACTAGGGGGGGGGGTTCACACTTGTGGTTAAATTTTGACCATTGATTCTTTACTTAATTACAACTTTGGCTCCAAGTTAACCTTGGTCACCAAGTTTATGTAGTTTCCTAGTAAGCTTCCTAACCTCCTCTTCATGCTATAAATAGAGAGCTCATTCCATCATTTCTTCATAAATAAAACGCCACAACACAATCCCTAGCTCCATGATCCTTTGATCTTCAAACTACAAGTTACACTACAAAGTTCAAGGTCTTAGTATTCTCTACCTAGTTCTTAAGTTTGTTTGGTGATTCCATGGTTGAATTAGGAGCTACACAAGGTGATTAGGGGCTGAAGTTAATGGGTTTTATCAAGGGTTAGATCAAGGCTAGCAAGGGTTACAAGAGTTATGGTGAAGGGCTTACAAGCTTAGGTTTAGTGTCCTAGTTCTAAACTTGACTTCCTTTCTTTAGAAAGCCAAAAGTTGTAAGCAAACCCTTATACACTTTCTTGCTCAATATCATTTCATGCTTATTATGTTTCTTTCATGCTATATATGGTCTTTGTATTGTGTTCATGATGTTTAAAAATGGATAAAACAAGTATTGGTATATATATGTTAACTTATGACAAGCAAACAAGCAAACTAGTGATTTTTATGGAAAACCACGACCACAATAGTATAACTTTGATATTTGACACTTACTTACTGTTAAAGAGGACTTAGCAAGGAAAACATAGCAATTTGAATCACCCAAAACGAGTACACGAGTCAAAAGTTATGACCGTTTGAAGTTAGCGAAACCAAAACGGCAAAACTGCCTAAATTGCATTCTGATCAAATTATGATTTTGAAAGTCCCACTTCTGGTCCGATTCATCAAAAAGTTAAAACACGAAAGTTGTCCGAAACGACGTTTTCATTCAGGAACAAAGAAGCTCAAGACCTGAAAACGCTTTCTGAGTGATAAATTTCTTCAAATTCTTAACAGCCCATTTTTAGACCAAAGTTACTATATAATCATTATAATTAGATGAGACCAAGAGGTCTAATGACCTAAAGCCGAGACCACAACCATGGCTAAAGCCAAGGTTGAGTCTCAAGATCATGGTAACAATGACCAAGGTCACGGCAAAGCCACGGCTAAAGACCATATAACTTTTAAAGATCAAAAAGCTTATATATATATATATATATATATATATGTTATCGAATACTACAATAGTAGGGAGCCTCATGTGAGGAGTTCATTGAGTAAGCCGTCGAGATGAGTTGTGGATTTACGAGTTAAAGTGTCCTGGCTCCTCGAACGTTTACTCCATGACTTCTGAATTATGTCGGCCCGAACGGTAGTAAGAGATTTACAACCTATACATGTTTCATAGACCACTTATATTCAAAGACTTACACTATATACTAAGTACTACATCATGAACATTATGCAAGACATATATAGGCAATTCGTCGTATTCTTAGACGTTACTCCAAACCTAAGTCGCAACGTTCTATTATAGGCTGCTCTTAGAGACTTTCGCAATTCGACTACCACTATCATTTCTCATTACATAGACTTAAGGTGAGTCATAGCCCTACTCTTTTCGTACTTGTTTTAACTATTGGGGGGATACATGCTCAACTACTTGTTTACTTGTACAAATACTCAAAACGTCTATACTTGACTGTGTTATACTTGATTGCTTACATACATGACTGCGTTATACTTAATTGCGTTATTCTATTTATTGACTAGTAGTTGTCTTTGGGAATTGACTCCCAGTTGTCTTTGGGAAGTGGCTCCCAGTTGTCTTTGGGAATTGACTCCCAGTTGTCTTTGATACATCCTAACATTTGCGAATGTTTGGATACATCATAAAAGTGAGGTCTTCGGAGATGAAGTAGAGACTCACTACTAATTGCTTAATTGTCTTGATGAACTTATACATGTCTTTATTATACTATATGTTAGCAGTGGGTTGTGAACACACAAGTTACAAGTCTCTTATGGCGGGACTTGTAACTGAGTGGATTCACGATGCCTTTGCTGTGTGATCATTCTTTAAGGCTTTTTCAACTATTTTAAGACAAACTCTATGAACTCACCAACCATTATGTTGACACTTTAGCATGTTATCTCAGGTCTATAAGGCGATAGCTAGTGCGTGGAACTTAGAGTCAAGCTGCATATTCTGAAGACTTACGCTTTTATCATTTACCATTCAAACATTTTGTATACATTTATGTATCATACTTTGAAATCTCATGTTGGTAACTTTGAATTCATTAATCGAATGGTAACTTTTCAAAACGTCTCATTTAGAGTTCGTTTTCTATAACTTGTACTTTGTATTATGAAGTAGCACCCCTGTGACACAGTCTTCCGCTGCGGTATTTTGGGGGTGTTACAGATTGGTACCAGAGCCTTGGTTATAGAGAACTAGGTTGCATTTAGTGCCTAGACTATAACTGCTATATACGTTGGGACCTTCCTCTTTATTTGCCTTACACACAATACATACACATATGCTTTTTGGTTAGAGGTTTGCTTAGTTCCACGCTGTTAGATGATGTGACTTTAGTATTATAAGGAGCCCCAGAGATTCGTCGAGTCATTAAAAACATGGAGCTCAGTAATAACTAATTAGTTAACTTAATCTTGTGTTTGATGAGACACAAGATTTGAGTTAAATAATATTATTGCTTAGCTTTAGGGATTTGATGACTGGATTATCTTACCATCTGCCTCAGAAGGCGGATTTTGTGTCGGAAATTCTTAAGTAGGATGTTTTAGAATCTCCTTATTTAAATGGATTGGGACGCCTCTTCAGTTAAATAAAGAAATTGTAAATCACCGAACCATAAGTTTATGAGACCTTACTTACATAAATTTGGACGCTTCTTTATGTAAGTAATGTGTTATAAATAAGTGGGCTTAATTGTAGCCGATACAACTCCTTAACCAGAACCTTAGACAAATCAGAGTGAACACCACTATATTAGAGATCCCGAATTCTCTTAGACACATCGTAAGTAGTTAACATCAACTGAACTTCGGGACGAAGTTCTCCTTAAGGGGTACAGACTGTAACAATTCGCAATTTCAGGTTAACTTTTATTCCCGAAAATTTCACTATTCACTTTTACTATTCACTTTTTACTATTCACTTTTCACTATTCATCTCAGAAATTTTTATTTCATATTCTCGTAAGTTAAACTATTTTAACGTTAATCCGAGAGTTTGACGCTCGTCGGATCATTTCTGCAAAAATCACAAAGCCGTGTCCGAGATTTACTTTTAGGTTTAAACGTCCTTCTAGCATCCCGATATGTCCATAAAACATTATAAACAATAGAAATATGATTTTCTCTCATTTTAGGACAATTCCAAAAGTTTCGGAATTTTACGTTTTTCAGTTCAGCGTTTTACGCAAATTGCGCGTTTTAGACCCGTGTTTCCAGTTTTTAGCAGGGTTTTCGCACCCGATAGAACCTACCACTCATTTTATATTTTATTATGGACTATATTGACATGTTTAACCATATTTATAAGTTTCATATTTTTAGGATACCCGGTTTTACGTTTCGTGGCCTAAAAACTTACGGTTAGCAATTTACGGGTCCAAAACTAGCTACATACTTAGGATATTATCATCCAAAGACCAAGAGTCATCATCTAGTCACCTTATCCTCATTCAAACCGCCACTAGGGGGGGGGGGGGTTCACACTTGTGGTTAAATTTTGACCATTGATTCTTTACTTAATTACAACTTTGGCTCCAAGTTAACCTTGGTCACCAAGTTTATGTAGTTTCCTAGTAAGCTTCCTAACCTCCTCTTCATGCTATAAATAGAGAGCTCATTCCATCATTTCTTCATAAATAAAACGCCACAACACAATCCCTAGCTCCATGATCCTTTGATCTTCAAACTACAAGTTACACTACAAAGTTCAAGGTCTTAGTATTCTCTACCTAGTTCTTAAGTTTGTTTGGTGATTCCATGGTTGAATTAGGAGCTACACAAGGTGATTAGGGGCTGAAGTTAATGGGTTTTATCAAGGGTTAGATCAAGGCTAGCAAGGGTTACAAGAGTTATGGTGAAGGGCTTACAAGCTTAGGTTTAGTGTCCTAGTTCTAAACTTGACTTCCTTTCTTTAGAAAGCCAAAAGTTGTAAGCAAACCCTTATACACTTTCTTGCTCAATATCATTTCATGCTTATTATGTTTCTTTCATGCTATATATGGTCTTTGTATTGTGTTCATGATGTTTAAAAATGGATAAAACAAGTATTGGTATATATATGTTAACTTATGACAAGCAAACAAGCAAACTAGTGATTTTTATGGAAAACCACGACCACAATAGTATAACTTTGATATTTGACACTTACTTACTGTTAAAGAGGACTTAGCAAGGAAAACATAGCAATTTGAATCACCCAAAACGAGTACACGAGTCAAAAGTTATGACCGTTTGAAGTTAGCGAAACCAAAACGGCAAAACTGCCTAAATTGCATTCTGATCAAATTATGATTTTGAAAGTCCCACTTCTGGTCCGATTCATCAAAAAGTTAAAACACGAAAGTTGTCCGGAACGACGTTTTCGTTCAGGAACAAAGAAGCTCGAGACCTGAAAACGCTTTCTGAGTGATAAATTTCTTCAAATTCTTAACAGCCCATTTTTAGACCAAAGTTACTATATAATCATTATAATTAGATGAGACCAAGAGGTCTAATGACCTAAAGCCGAGACCACAACCATGGCTAAAGCCAAGGTTGAGTCTCAAGATCATGGTAACAATGACCAAGGTCACGGCAAAGCCACGGCTAAAGACCATATAACTTTTAAAGATCAAAAAGCTTATATATATATATATGTTATCGAATACTACAATAGTAGGGAGCCTCATGTGAGGAGTTCATTGAGTAAGCCGTCGAGATGAGTTGTGGATTTACGAGTTAAAGTGTCCTGGCTCCTCGAACGTTTACTCCATGACTTCTGAATTATGTCGGCCCGAACGGTAGTAAGAGATTTACAACCTATACATGTTTCATAGACCACTTATATTCAAAGACTTACACTATATACTAAGTACTACATCATGAACATTATGCAAGACATATATAGGCAATTCGTCGTATTCTTAGACGTTACTCCAAACCTAAGTCGCAACGTTCTATTATAGGCTGCTCTTAGAGACTTTCGCAATTCGACTACCACTATCATTTCTCATTACATAGACTTAAGGTGAGTCATAGCCCCTACTCTTTTCGTACTTGTTTTAACTATTGGGGGGGATACATGCTCAACTACTTGTTTACTTGTACAAATACTCAAAACGTCTATACTTGACTGTGTTATACTTGATTGCTTACATACATGACTGCGTTATACTTAATTGCGTTATTCTATTTATTGACTAGTAGTTGTCTTTGGGAATTGACTCCCAGTTGTCTTTGGGAAGTGGCTCCCAGTTGTCTTTGGGAATTGACTCCCAGTTGTCTTTGATACATCCTAACATTTGCGAATGTTTGGATACATCATAAAAGTGAGGTCTTCGGAGATGAAGTAGAGACTCACTACTAATTGCTTAATTGTCTTGATGAACTTATACATGTCTTTATTATACTATATGTTAGCAGTGGGTTATGAACACACAGGTTACAAGTCTCTTATGGCGGGACTTGTAACTGAGTGGATTCACGATGCCTTTGCTGTGTGATCATTCTTTAAGGCTTTTTCAACTATTTTAAGACAAACTCTATGAACTCACCAACCATTGTGTTGACACTTTAGCATGTTATCTCAGGTCTATAAGGCGATAGCTAGTGCGTGGAACTTAGAGTCAAGCTGCATATTCTGAAGACTTACGCTTTTATCATTTATCATTCAAACATTTTGTATACATTTATGTATCATACTTTGAAATCTCATGTTGGTAACTTTGAATTCATTAATCGAATGGTAACTTTTCAAAACGTCTCATTTAGAGTTCGTTTTCTATAACTTGTACTTTGTATTATGAAGTAGCACCCCTGTGACACAGTCTTCCGCTGCGGTATTTTGGGGGTGTTACACAAAATGTTTTGAAGCACATGGTGTTAGTACTTATACTGCACAACAAATGGTAATCAACTCACCATGTTTAACAGACAAGAAATAGTTTGACTCATCATGAGGGTACGACTCTGATGTGATTATCAAATCCGTTTTTAGTTGAAAATTTACTAAAAATTGTATGGTTTTCAACTCACCATATCTGTAATAGTGAAGAGTTGGCTAGCCCACAAGAAAATGGCTTGTGGTAAAGGCTGTGGAAAAACCATTTATATGGGAATTAGTTCACCATGGTTATGATTGTACTAAAAGAACTAACTAGTCCAAAAGCAAACGGCTCTTGGTAAAGACTAAACAAATTTGTTGATAGCTGATGATTTGCTAAAAATCATATGGTTATCAATGTACCATGGTTTTTGTGCTTAAACCTAAACATTAGCTACTCCAGAGTTAATGGCTTTGGTAAAGAGACATCTAAATCCATTAAATTTTCAATGATTCACCTCTCACAGGAGTTAACACACCTGGAAGTGATGAGAATAGTATGAAACTTTTATGATTTGATGTACATTTGCCATATGTTGCTGAATTGCTGAAAAGAATAGTTGCTGTGAAGATATCATTTGTTGTTGATGAAAAGCACTTTGATACACAAGTCAGAAAGAAGATAAAGATTCAATCTTTCCTTGAAGATAAAGATGTTAATGTTAAAGATTTACAAAGGAACTTGAAATCAAGCAAGTAGAATTCAAGTTAGGGGAGGATTGTTGGGATATGAAGATCAAAAGTACTTCTGAAGATCAAAGTACTGCTTGTGTCAAAGTACTGCCTATGTTGAAAAGTTAAAATATTGCTCGTGCATGAAGAAAGTTAAAGTACTTCTATGATAAAGGACTGTTATGCAAATATCGTGAAAGGATTGTAATGCAAAGTTATTAGAATATTCTAGAATTAGATTAGTATTAGTTTACTTGTCGTTCAAGTATTGTAAACCGACTTAAGGTTTTCCTTATGCCTATAAAAGGAGCCTTAGGATGGTATTAGACGTACGCATATGCTTATGCTTATTAGTACAAATACTTTAGAATACGATAAAAGAGTTATTAGGGTTGTTAGTGAATCTGTATAAGAAAGCAGGTTCAAAGTTTGGTTTAATATAATCATTGAAAGTTATTCTTCTTAGCTTTGTTTTAGTAGATTCCACATACTTAACAAGGTTACATCAGTGTTTCAATATTAATAGTTTTGGATTTGTTCAAGACTGTTAAACCTATTACAAGCTACATAGTTAGTTTGGTCAGAGTATATCGATCCAACAATAAACGAGCCTATTTGTCCTAGGTTCATTCTTGAGTTTTATGCATCCATCATTCTTTCCACTGATGATTATGGCTTCATGTAAATCAACTTCTTGGTTAGTAGTCATGATTTCTCCTTCACCCTTGATGAGTTTGCTCACATTCTAGGTGTCCCAAACCATGGTACATGTGTCTATAGTGATAAACACTCCCTAGCAATTCTTGACACTCTCACCGACCGCATCCATCCGTATGTCACACCTCTTATGTCAAAGGATGAGCTTTGTGACTTTCTTTTTGTGAGGACCACCGATACTAGGAGAACCCGTACGGGAAATGAGGTTAACAAGGACCCTTATGGAATGGAATACAATGAGCTAAAGCCTCAATTCAAGAAATGGGAAGAAATCCTTAGAGCCAACGTCATTTGCACAATAGGAAATAGGGATAATATCAATGCTTGCCTTTGCTACATGCTATATTCCTTGGCAACCCGTCAACCCTTCAACTTGGCTTACTACATGGCCAAAAGGATGGCGGACATTCCCATGCATGGCACAATGGCTATGCCGTATGGAATGCCCCTAACCCGTCTCTTTAGGCATATTTCACCCATTCCTCCAACTCCAAGAGGTCTTCGCTTAGACTACTCCATCATTCCACACACTTTTGTACCACTTAGTTCTAGGAGAGTCTCTGTGTCCCATGGGAAACGCCCTCATCCTCCTACTTCCTCTTCATCATCTTCAATGAGTGAAGATGAAAATTTGCCCAACTCTAGGCTCCCACCTCTTGAATACCTTTATCAACTTCCATCAATACCCAATGAGTCGGAGGAGTTCAAGTAAACCAAAGAGATGTTCAAATGCTTTGGAAGGTACCTTGGAAAGCTCAACAAGAAGTTGGATCGACAATGAGAGCCGTGGGTAGGGGTGTTTGGCACTAGATGTGTTTTGAACAATTTGGCTACTTAAACAATATGCACTATGAATTTATGTATTTGTATGGATACTTGTGTATGTTTAGGACATGTTGGTACTAACTTTGATGCAGGAAGAAAACATTTGGCATGTTGTCAAATTTTCTATTGTATGAAAATTTTCACTATGAATAGTGAAATTCGCTAGCCCCCCGTCAAAGTCTAACGGTAAGAGTGTTTTTGTATTCATTTTTTCCATTTCCTAACCAGATATGGCCTTAAGTTTATGTCCCAAGAGTTTTTGAAATTTTTCGATTTCGTCTCGACCTCGAAAAATACGCTCTGTCTACATTCTGGGCATCGGTGGAAATGGCTGAACCAAAATCAGGGTTCCACCAAGTATATTTCTGGGTAAACCCAAGTTCTTCCAACGGATATGACGGAACCCAAACATGGGTTCCGCCCATATATTCCTAGGGTTCTGCCGTTGCACCTGAAAATTTTTCTTAGAATTTTCTAAATTAGATATCCACATTCCTCCAAATCATCTTTTAAGATTAGAAACTCATACCTAATAACTAGTTACCTATATTAGGATCATTCTTAGGCTTTAGAATCAATAGAAATCCATTTCCCACCAAAATTCAAAATCAACCATAACTAACCCAAGGAACCCTCACCATAAGGCAAGGAACCCTCCAAAAGGTTCCTTGGCGTCCGTGAAAAATCTGAGTCAAAACACAATGACAAGACCACTAAGCATTTAGTGCATATCTTGGTCTTCTACTCCATCTCTTCCATTGGATTGACTTCCAATGATTTGACAACCTTCATAACTATCCCAAATCATTAGAAACCTCCATTTTTGTATGGTTACACATCAAATCCAAACACTCCTTCGCACAATTCTTCAACTCTATAAATTTGACCATCTTAGAACACTCTCAAATCACACCACCACTTCTCAAATCTCCGAAACTTATCCTTCAAATCACCATATTTGACAATGACAAAGTCAACAATCAACTCTCCACCACGACCCATTAGGCGAACCACCCGAATAAGTGTAAAACCTTTTTGTTGTAACACTACTATTCATCTTAGCTCATCATCTTCGGATGAATCACCACTCATCATTTCCTCACCCATCAAAGATGAAAACTTCTTGAATCTTGCAACTCCCACAACATCACCAAAATTCAATCATATGATCACCACTCCACTTCCAACCAAAACACCCATTGACCCAAGTTCACCACCGGCTCCAACTCAACCATCCAAGTCACCATCACCACCCAAATCACCGAAACTTGAACCAATGGAGCTATTTGGTACTCCACCAACATCACCAACTCCATTCCTAGATGATCTTAATCATCTCTTCTCTAGCTCACCATCTCCACCACCATTGCCATCTTTTGGTTCTATGGAAGAAATGGCACATGAACAAACCCGGGCATTCTTTGAGCCCCATATACCGTTTGAACATGAACAACCAACTCAACAACAACCACCTCAACCAAAACCATTGTTGTTTCACCCCATCTACAAAGACATCCATGGACCTCTCTATAAAGAAACCCACCATAACCATAACCAACCATCACAACTCCAAGAATCACAACCAAATTCACACTCTCAATCCCAACACTTTGAGTCTCTCTTTCCCTCTTATGAGGAAATTGAGGCATCATTATGGAACAACCTTCCTAACTCCCACGAGGAAATCAACGATCGTCTTGACAACCTTTATGCATTCAAAAGCATGTTGGATAATCATCTCCATCAAGCCATGGAGTTTCAAACCACCTTGCTTGCCTCCATCATCAACCCAACCTCCACTCAAGAAACCGCCACTATTCCACCTCCACAACCATCTTCCAACGACCCTATCCTCCCTAATCCCGACCATGGTTGCTCACATTGTGAGCGTACGGAAAAAATTAGTGAGAGCATAAAAACCATGCTCCATCAAGTCCAAGATGAAACCCGCTTCGCCCTCCATCATATTCTAGAGCGTTTGTATGCTCTCTCTCACCCAAACCAATCCTAGAGCGGTTTATGGAGGCTTAGCCCCATTTTAAGGATTTCTTGGGAGAGCTCTATTTATAGGACTAGGACTTTTATTTTCTTTGTTTTTTTTTCATTTTTATCTAAAAGTAGGCTAGAATTTTTCATTTCTTGTCATTTGACTTTTGAAAGTCAAATTTTTACTTGAAATGACTTCTTTTCTACTATTTTTGCTTACATTGTTGGTTGCTCATATATGGCTTGTGCTTGTGATATGTTTGCTCATATTCTCATATTATGGCTACCAAAATCACCATTATCACCAACTAACCATTTTTTTTTTTTGTAGAATCAAAATCCATGTTTCCTACCTTGGCACTCCATTTAGGGGGAGTATTGTCCAAGGGGGAGCAAGTGCATTCTTCCGCTCTGCAACTCTTCTTTTTGTTTCGTCAAAAGGGGGAGAAAATATATTTAAACTTATAATTATAAACTTCAAATGGTTTTCATCAAATTTAAGTAAAAAGAGTTTAAATACAAAGACTTAAAACTAGAACAAGTAATTTAATTAAAAACAAAGTTTATGTTTTGTCATCAACAAAAAGGGGGAGATTGTTAATACAAATATCGTCAAAAAATGTTATTTATATTTTACGATCTTTGCTAAGTTTTGTTAACGACAAAGTATAAACTTTAGTTTTTAGTAAATCACAACTTTAGTTTTAGTCTTGCATAACTAGACTTTACTTGCTACATTTATATTTTACATTAGACATAACATTTTCATATTACTAAAAATAGAAAATGTAATATGACATCATAGCTTACATCATGTGCATTTATGAAAAGCTTACTAAATCTAGTATTTGACTTTCCATAAAGATCTATTACACATTTGGATAGTCTCTTACTCAATCCATAGTGTGTTGACTTATAGAAACATGATTTGACATTGCTTGATATGGAAAGATCTCTTATAAGCTTTAACTGTCAGACCCTGGAAGAACCCTGGGGGTACAAGGGCGGAACCCTTGTTTTCGTTCTGCCAGATCCGGTCTGATGTGTTTGGCTATAAATACCAAGTTACTAGCAAGAGATCCTTTTACCACTTCTCATTATAATTCACACATACATACATTCTCATTGCATCTAACACCTTAACATTTCATTTTCATTTGTGAGATCTTTTGTAGCAAAGAAGATCACAAGTTCATAACCAAAAGTTACAAGGTTCAACATAACGTTGCAAGCCTTGTTAGATCAGTCTTGTGTAAACTTGTGAGGTTTATACATTCATTCATTGTGTGTTTTCAGTA
Organism: Artemisia argyi; assembly: GCA_030686995.1. Lineage (NCBI taxonomy): Eukaryota > Viridiplantae > Streptophyta > Magnoliopsida > Asterales > Asteraceae > Artemisia > Artemisia argyi. The sequence continues at coordinate 71,650,853 of CM060692.1, forward strand.
AGTGATCGGTTTGTATTGTAGGCCTTAAAATACATAGTGTTATGGGAGTGGTTGTACCCTTGTAAAAGAACTCGACGTCTAGCTTTGTGTCGGTAATTGTGTGTAAGCGATGTGTAAGGTTTTCTCCGCCGGTTAAAGGAGCTTGTTGACTAGTGAAAGAAACTCTCGAGTTGGAGAACTCGAGGCGTGGAGTAGGGCAAGGAAAAAGAGTCCTTGTAGCCGAACCACGATAAACTATCGTGTTGTGGTTTGATTGTTTCTTTCTCTATCTTGCATATTACATATTGTCGTTTACACTATATCTTGATTACACGAAAAGTTTTATAAAGATAACTAACCTAAAATCGGTAACTATTTAACCCCCTTCTAGTTTTCCACAATAACATATTCTAATGATATCAAACAAAATTTCAAATTGACCACAAAAGCTTTAGATTACAACTCGTTAACAAAGCAGAATTTAATGTAGAGGAGCTAATGAAACCATCGAGTTTTCTATTAAACCACTCACACGATACTGATAAGTTTAAACAACGTTAACATATAATCAAAACTTCCCACCAATCATTAGTGTTTGACGTATATGGTTGTCGTCCCTTTGTTTTCAGAAACAGTTAAGACTCAAAATATAGTGAAATAATATGTTACCTGTTGCCATGTATACAAATGAAAGCCATCGAAGATCTTTAATCCTCTTCTTCTCCATCTTAATGTTGACTTTTAGCTTATGAATCTGCAACATTGAATGGGCAGAAACCTCCAGAAATTTCAATCAAAGGTTGTTGTTCGGAAATTTTTTTTACCTAAAACTGAAACAAAATCATGATATTTTTAAGCATTCGAATTCACTTTAGACAAATTCTATATCAACCGACCCACTTTGTTTTTTACTCATTTAACCTATTGTTATATTTAACTGTCTAAATTTACTTGGTCGTCAACTTAGAAAAGAATACATGTTTGAACACAGTTAACCAACCTGCCCTACCTACCTTTTATGCCACATGTTCATGAGATTTACATTTCTTTAATAAATGTAAACAATATACTTCACCTTGTCCTGTACAACACCACTTTTCAACATTCAGGCGGGAAGTGGCGCCACTACTGGGTGGCCTCTGATCATTATCTACAATAACAGCAGTTAAGTAAATATACATGCTAAAGTTTTAAGTATATTGTTACGCAAATATGCAATAACGCAAAGGGTCACATGCACACTAATCTCATGAACCCAAATAACTGTTGCTGCCATCAGTTTACAGTGGAATAGGAATGTTTCCTGAGTTTGCAGCAGTACCTACACCGACAACCACAATGTAGTAAATGGATAAAATATGATACACACGGAACCACTTACTTTTGAAGTAGATACTACCCTAAACCGACGTAACGTCCCTTGCAATACTTGAACCAACAGCCACACCGCTGGCATCTTCATAACCATCGGTTGCATTTACAACACGATTTGCTTATGGCTATAGTGCGCTTACTTTATGCCTGCACACATTGCCGGTGTTATCAGTGCTAATGGAAATCAGAAATTGACAAACAAAAAATCAATAAATGACGTTCAACTATGATTTGCTCGTACAATTTGGCGGTCAAAAAATCATAACAAACACATTGAAGCTAAAAGGAAGATTTAGCAAATATACCAAAGAGGAAATAAGATATGCAATATGGTTTACCTTTGTTAAGTTGCTCATAAATCATAACCATTACCATCATCCAAATTTATCATACTGCATGTATGCGTTGACATGCGAAAACATAGAACCACGTCATTAGAATAACACTTTAGTTGCTTCGTACCCTTTCTATTAGAATAAATTTGAACGATACATATAAGTATCCGCAAGTATGCCTTTGTGGAGACGATTCTCTGATGAGTGTGTAAATACTTATCATTTTTACCTTTTCTGAGCTGCCAAAACATCTAAAAACACTCAATATTGAATCAAAATAGTGAAAATATCCCAGGAAAGTCTTTTACATGTTTCAAATGCAAAATAATCAAAAACAGATGAAAAACATACAAAGTTTGCAAAATTGGCAGTTTCAGTCCCTCATCTTTCAAAAGTTGTCAAATCTAGTCCCTGGTTGTTCTAAAAACTTGAAAAAGTCACCAAAGGTCCTTTTAAATCAAAAAGTTACATAATTAGTCCTTTGGTGCAAAGTTTCACAAATTGTCAAGTTTAGTCCCTGAAGTTTGGAAAATTGTCAAAAATGGTCCCTGGGATATTAAAACTTTGAGAAAAACAAATTTTGTCCTTGTACTAATCATATATGGCAGGATTGGTCCTTGGTGGAAAAGTTTGGTGAAATTACACAATTGGTCCCTGAAGTTTGAAAGTTTGGCAAATTTAGTCCCTGGTGAAAATTAAACGGAAAAGTCAACCTTGGACCATGTACTATTCATCATTTGGCATAACACACCCCTTGAAATCATTTGGAAGATTGCCAAAATACACCCTCCAACTTTCGGTTAATTACAAAAATGGTCCTTGTAAAATTCAACACCAAACCGGACCCTTAAATACTATTACCCAAAATAAAAACCAAATCCAATCCATAATCCACTCCCAGCCCACTCTTTTTTTTTCCTAAGCCCATACAATCCCAGCCCAACTCCCATAATAATATAAACGGGGTCAAACTTTGACCCCCTTGGTCAAACCGACAAACAAACACCACCCTCCCAGCCTTCCCTCCCCCACAACCCAACATGCAGAACATTAAATCACCACCACCCCACCATCCTTGTCACTTCCACTGCCCAAACCACTCACCCTACTCCTAATCACCTCAGCATTTAATGCTTCTCCCTCACAGTGGTATTATCAGAAGCAAATTGCAAAATAATCCTTTCCCGCCAAAACACGTGGCACAAGATTAAGGCGTTTCAATAATCCAATGGCTCAGATTAGGAGTGGGATTTACTCAGAGGCTCAAGAGAACCCTAGAAGACAGCTATAAAAGGAAGAGAGTGCAAGGAAGAAAGATAAGTAGTTAATTTAGTGTAATTTTCATGTCGAATTAAATTAGTATTTCAAATTCAGTGTACTTTTCATGATTCAAGTATTGTAGTAGCTGTCTAGTTGTATTCTAAGTCTTTTCAAGTAATAAAACTCAAAGTTTCAGTTCTGTTCTTGTTTATGTAATTCACTTAAGTTTCTGAATTTCTCAATAAGCTTAGTTGTCAATTGTACCAAGGTTCATGGACTGATATAAGCTCACTTAGGTTCCCATAAGCTTATTGAAGCTTTTAGAGACCATAAAATTCAGTATTACTAGTAAAAACCAAAAATATAAAAATAGTCAACATAAGTCAACTGTGTTGTTTTGAGTTTGATTTCAGGTATTGAGAAGCATTGAAGGGCAATTTTGGAAGTGGAATTAGCCTATCTAAAGATAGGCATCTGTGGAAAACCCTTTGTTCATGCTAAGGGTGGTTTTGTAAGCTATGCTTATTTGGATTTTCCTCTAAAACCTTATTTTCTTATAAATTCTGAATTACTTGCTTGTTAATTACTATTCTGTGTTTGTTGTGCTTATTGATTGTTGTTTAAGTGATTTACAGTTTAATATACATAGCTTGTTTGTTAGAATTTATAGTTACTTAAAATCTTAGTTTCACAGTCAAACTAGTTTAATTGGTAATCTTGTGTAATTGTAGTTTCTAGCTGTTTCTAAGTACTTGTTTAGATCTCACATATCATAAATAGTAGTTGTGAATCAACTTCATAAGCCCTAGCACCTAATTGATTTGAAAACACAAAACAGTCTTGCTTAAAGGGGTGTTTGGCACATGCCGCATCTCTGAGTTCTAGGGGCTTGTGGGTGATATATTTGGTCAGTTGTATTCTAATAGGTTCATGTAAGTCATTTAAGGTGTAAAAACTAGTACCTAATAAGCAAAAGTCAAAATCATAAAAAATTTTCCCCCACAGTTAACTGTGAGGGGTTTGGGTGCTTAGATCCATCACATTAGCTACAAAGGTTGTTAATTTAGAGTAATCTAGCTTAGAAATAGTTCATAACTTAATTTATAATCAGTCGGAGTCAGTAGAAATCCAAATAAGTCAAACTTTGTGTTTTTCTCAAAAAGTCAAAAGTTGCTCATCAGATTTTTCCAAAACTTGTGGGAATTTTATTTAATTTTGTGTTTGGATTGAAGACTTGAAACTTGTTTTTACTTGTTGTCTACCAGCTCAAATTTAAGGTTTCACCTCTCTTTGATTTTTGTGAATTTCTCCCTGGGCCCCACATTGGTCCAAACACACCTGCAGGGAAGAATACTTCCCCTGCACCAGCATACCACCACAACACCACCACCTTTGGTGGCTGTTGTAGGCCACCTCAGTGGGTCCCAGTGACTCATCTTTGGTCTTCCCAACCCCCCTCCTACCAGGGTTCAAGAATTGACCCTTTGTTTGAGCTAGGAACTAGTGGACCCCACCTGGAATCAACCATTAAGTTTGTCTCATTTCTGTGTAAAACTCAGAGTATCAAAGTGCTTATCTGGTTCCATTTAGCTTATCAGTGCTCATTGTTTGTTGTTTTTAGCTTATTTAAGTCTATTGTGCTTATTTGAACCAAGTTTCATCATTGTGGACCCCACATTCAGTCATTTGTGCTTATTTGCCTACTTGGTCAATGAAAGTCAACTGTTTTAGATAAGGGGGTGCACACAACTTATTTTTAAGCTAAAAGAAAAGTTGTTTCACAAAAGTTTCCTATTTTCATCTTATAGTTAGTTGTCAAAAAGAAAAACTCCACAAAACCAAACATAAAAATAGTGATAGCTTCTATTTAATAGAATCTATCTTTTTCATTTTTCATTTCAGCTTATTTATAATCACTTTTCCATTTTTATAATTTTCTTAATTTCCTAGTACCTTTAAGTATTTAGAAAAATTTTCTTAGATTTTTCCTAATCAGTTTACTATTTATTAGATTTAAAAGTAGTTTAAATAATTAAATAAGTAATATTAGTTATTAATTAGTTTTCTTAAATTTTTAGTAACAACAATAGGTTTTTATAATTTTTCTAGGTTTTATAAATTAGTTAAGACTTTTAGAAAATATATTTTTAGTTTCTACTATTCATTTTCCATTTTTCTTATTTTAATTATTCAAATTAGATTTAAGTTAATTAAAAGGTAATTAATTAGTGAAATAGCCTAAAATATAATTTTTAGAAGTTTTTATAATTTTGTAGGATTCCTGTGATGGTTAAATAGTTTTATAAATTCTTACATAATTTTCTAAGTTAATTTAGTATTATTAGTAATTTAAAGTAATTTAATTAGTTTAATTAATATAAATAGTTTTTAATTAATAAAAAACTCATAAAAAGACAAAAATATTTATTTTTATTTTTTATACTTTCTTCAAGTTCTTTTTAAGGTTTAGAAAATATTTTTGCAAGTTTTTAGTTAAATTTGTAATCCTTGTAATTTTTAGTTAATTAAAATTAGGTTTTAATTAGATTTTAAATAGTTTTATTAATTAAATAATATTTAAATATTAAAATAATCACTTTTGTAATTTCATTTTCATTTTCAATTTCTTTTTAATTTTAAGTTTTCAAAAGTTTCACTTGCACCCCCTGTAGTTTGTAAATTATCAAAACCCACTTTTCTGTCTGTTACGTGATCCCAAATTGTAAATTTGTGCATATACCTGTATATCTGTTATTTGTGAATATTATCTCATTGTACAAATACCAAAATATCAGTAGCAAAATCAATTCCAAATCATCTTGGCTATTGTTCTCAGTGCCACTCATTCCTAAACGATTTCCAAAGCACCATTTCAATCTCTCTGGGACTTAACGACCCGGGGACACACTATACTATCACCGGAGAATTGGAACGAGTCTGTCTTTGACTTATTGACCTTGGTCAATAATATCTGACCGTTTCAGGACCAATCAAAATTTGGCGCCGCTGCCGGGGAGGTTGTTGCGTGTTTTTAAAATCGTTTTAAGTTTAGTGGTTTTCAAAACCCTCCCTGTACAAATTTCACACAAATTTGTAAAAAGTTTTTGTAAAAATATAACCATATCAAAAAAGTTTATTAACACTTTTCCTGAAGTGTTAACAACACCAAAAAAAATCAAAAACAACAAAACAAACTGTGAAGTTAAATTACTTCGTTTTCTTTAAGATTACAACCTGAAACAGTTGGTTTAAGGTAAGTTCTGACATTAAATTGCGAACTGAAGAGGAAACCTATTTACTTCCTCCCGCCAGCCTGCGAGTAATCTTAAATGAACGATTTCGGTTAACGAATCAGTTCCAAAAATATTTCCCAAAGTTTTCTGCGCACACACCCATAAGCCCTAAAACAGTTTTTCAAATTAATAAATACATAAAATCTTACCACCACAAACCAAGGCTGAACACCTACCAACTGGGGGTGTGGACATAATAAGTTCCCAAACTTAAGATTAAAACTTGCCTTTATATCCCTGTGAGTGGTGTACCTTTTTAAAGAATCCATTCACTTGTGATAATTGGTTTAAGTTCACTGTAGTTTTGCCTCGATCTTGTTTTGAAAAATTGTTTTTAGTGCATGCGCACTCGGTCACAAACAAAACGTAAACATCAGAAAAACGTATCCGAGCTACGTACTGTTACAGAAGAACCAAAAACCGAAATGGCCGCTGGGCCACCACCACCATTACCACCCCCTGACCCTCCCAGGGATGACCCAGCTCCCGATCTCCGAACGATGGAGGAGCTGTGCCAGCCTACCATGCAAGGGAGGGGCGGGCCTATTGCACCACTCACTATTGAGGCTACGGACTTTGGCCTCAAGCACCACATGATCCAACAAGTCCAAAATTCGTGTCAATTTCACGGATTACCGGGTGACGATGCTAACAAGCATCTTGACAAATATCTTACCGTCACCCAATGTATGAAACAGCATGGTGTCACCGATGATGCCCTTCGGCTATATCTCTTCCCCTATTCTCTCACTCATCATGCCACTGCATGGTTTGACCGACTCCCAAAGAATTCTATTTGTACCTTTGATGAAATGGTAACCAAGTTTTTAGCAAAATATTTTCCACCTTCCATGGTTACCAAGTTACGAAATGATATCAGCAACTTCCGGCAACGTCCCGATGAGTCTCTTTTTGAGGCTTGGGAACGTTATAAGCTAGCTATTGATCGGTGCCCAAACCACAATATGTTACAAGTTACCATCATAGACACCTTCTATAATGGTCTGACATTGAGGCACCGGGATATTCTCAATGCTGCTGCTGGTGGGACCTTTATGAAAAGGCGTCCCGAAGAGTGCTATGACTTAATTGAGAACATGACTGCCCACCATAACTTTTGGGATTCCTCTGCGGAGAGGGATGAGTCATGTAATTCAGTTACTCCTTCATCATCATCTCCTGAAATAATTGCTCTTACCAAAAAGATGGATGATATTTCTACGGCTGTGTTGAGAATGAACCAAATGATGCAAAATCAGGTTCAAAATCAACAAGTGAAAGCCGTGGCCCGAAATTGTGAAACTTGTGGGGGCCCACATCTTTATTCCGAGTGTCCAGCTGCTGCTGGCTTTCCTCAAGAGAACGTTTATGCTGCTCACGGTTCCTACAACATGGGGGGTAATTCTTACCAACCACAAGGGGACCGTAATCTCTTAAGCTATCGTTCCAACAATTTTCTCGGACCTCCCGGTTTTAACCAAAATCAAAACCATAACTCGAATCAAAATTTTAACCAAGGTCAAAACTCAAATTTCCAAAACCCGAACCAAAATCAAGGCCAGTTTAATCAAAACAATTTTCAAAATGGCAATCAAGGTTTTCAAGGAAATTTTCAAAGAAACCAAAATCAAGGAAATTACAGTCAGGGTAATTTCAATCAGAGAAACAATTTTCAGGGTAACCACAATCAAAATCAAGGGAATTTTCAAAACAACCGTGTTCAAAATCTTCCTAATCAAAATCAAAACGTTGTTCCACCCTTGTCTTCCTCCGATGAAGTGCTAAAACAATTCATGAAAGCACAAGAGGAAACGAATCGGTTATTGATCAGCAAGATCTCTGAGCTTCAGAAGTCTTTAAATGATCGACCCTTGGGCCCGGGTACACTACCAAGAACACGATTGCTAACCCGAGGGGCGATGTCAAAGCGATCACCACCCGAAGTGGGGTATCATACAATGGACCCGCGATTCCCTCTACCTCTTCTTCTCCTCCTACTAAGGTAGCGGAACGTGAACCTGAGGTTACCACGGACACGGTACTTCCTACTAATAACGGAGGTATCAACAACGTCCACCCTCAAGTTGTCCCGGTCCCGGCTCGTAAGCCGAAAGTTGTATTTGATCCTCCTGTGAGTTCTGATGAGATCCCAAAGAATGATCCTAAGCCGTCAATTCCATATCCTTCACGTATGAATGATCAAAAGAACCGCGAAAGAGCTAATCATCAGATGGAAAAATTTTATCAAATTTTCAAAGAGTTGCATTTCGATATTAGCTTCGCGGACGCTCTTCTTCTCATGCCTAAATTTGCTTCAACAATCAAAAATCTGATAAGCAACAAATAAAAACTCTGTGAGATGGCAAAAACTCCACTTAATGAGCATTGCTCAGCAGTGCTCTTGAAAAAGCTTCCCGAAAAGCTTGGAGATCCCGGGAAATTTCTCATTCCTTGTATTTTCCCGGGGATGGTTGAATGCTTTGCCTTGGCCGATCTCGGTGCAAGCATTAACCTGATGCCTTACACAGTCTGGAAAAGACTCTCTCTTCCTGCTCTCACTCCTACCTGCATGACTCTCGAGCTTGCAGACCGAACTATATCCCGTCCTCTCGGCATTGCCGAAGATATCTTCGTGAAAGTAGGAAAGTTCCTTTTTTCGGCAGATTTCGTGATTGTTGATTTCGATGCTGACCCAAGAGTTCCTCTCATTCTCGGGAGGGGATTCTTAAGAACGGGTCGTGCTTTAATCGATGTATTCGAAAAAGAAATCACTCTACATGTTGGTGGTGAAGCCATCACATTCAATCCTGATCAGACTTCAAGATACTCCTCCAACTATGACGCTGAAACGGTTAACCGAATTGACATCATCGATGTTGCGTCTGAGGAGTATTCTCAAGAAGTCCTTGGTTTCTCAGCAAGTGGCAGTACCACTCTTTCTACTGATCCAATCATTTCCGACTCTTCCCCTTCTCTCACTCCATTTAAGGGAAGTGACTTCCTTCTGGAAGAGGTCGAGGCTTTTCTTGCTCAGGATAGCTCAATCCCAAATGGGGTTGATGAAAACTATCTTGACCCGGAGGGGGACATTCTTCTTCTTGAAAGATTGTTAAATGACGATCCTTCACCCTCTCCGTCTCCAAAAATACTTCATAAAGCGGAAGTCAAAAATGTTGAAATAACTGAAGACTTTCCCGAGGTTGAGCTCAAGGACTTGCCTCCTCATCTAGAATATGCATTTCTGGAAGGTGATAATAAATTACCCGTCATTATTGCTAAAGACTTGAAAGATGAGGAAAAGGCTGCACTCCTAAAGGTTCTTAAGGCAAACAAGCAAGCAATTGCTTGGAAACTCTCCGATATTAAGGGTATAAGCCCAGACTTTTGTACACACAAAATCTTAATGGAGGATGACTTTAAGCCAGCAGTGCAACAACAGAGAAGGGTAAATCCCAAAATCCACGCGGTTATCAAACAAGAGGTTCTAAAACTTCTTGATGCGGGGTTGATTTATCCTATATCTGACAGTCCTTAGGTTAGCCCAATTCATTGTGTTCCTGAAAAGGGTGGCATAACCGTTGTCACCAATGAGGAAAACGAGTTGATTCCAACTCGTTTGGTCACGGGTTGGCGTGTATGTATTGACTATCGAAAGTTGAATGAAGCTACCTGTAAAGACCATTTTCCTCTCCCTTTTATGGATCAGATGCTCGAAAGACTAGCGGGGAATGAATACTACTGTTTCCTCGATGGTTTCTCGGGTTACTTCAAAATCCCCATTGATCCCCAGGATCAAGAGAAGACTACCTTCACATGCCCCTACGGAACTTTTGCTTACAGACGTATGCCTTTCGGCTTATGTAATGCACCAGGCACGTTCCAGAGGTGCATGATGTCTATCTTTTCCGACATGATCGGGAAAACTATGGAGGTATTCATGGATGACTTTTCAGTCATCGGGGATTCATTCCGGTCTTGTCTCTCCCACTTGGAACAGATGCTTAAACGTTGCAAAGAAACGAATTTAAGTCTCAACTGGGAGAAGACTCACTTTATGGTTAAAGAGGGCATTGTCCTTGGCCATAAAATTTCAAAGAATGGGATTGAGGTTGACAAAGCCAAAATCGATGTCATTGCTAAATTACCTCATCCCACCACCGTTAAAGGTGTTAGGAGCTTTTTGGGTCATGTCTGCTTCTACCGTAGGTTTATCCAAGATTTCTCTAAGATTGCCCGGCCTATGACCCATCTCCTCGAGAAGGATGCTCCTTTCATCTTCTCTCCTGAGTGCATCGAAGCTTTTGAAACATTAAAGAAAAAGCTTACCGAGGCACCGATTCTTGTTGCCCCCGATTGGGACCTACCTTTTGAGCTTATGTGCGATGCTAGTGATTTTGCCATAGGTGCGGTCTTGGGGCAACGAAAAGCAAAATACTTTCAGCCTATACACTACGCAAGCAAAACTATGACCGAGGCTCAGAGTCATTACACCACCACTGAAAAAGAACTCCTAGCTGTGGTGTATGCCTTTGAAAAATTCCGGTCATACTTAATCTTGACTAAATGCGTAGTGTATACGGATCACTCGGCTTTGAAGTACCTATTTGCAAAGCAAGATGCAAAGCCGAGGCTACTCCGTTGGGTTCTCCTCCTCCAAAAATTTGATATCATTATCCGTGATAAAAAGGAGCCGAGAACCTTGCTGCTGATCATCTCTCACGATCAGAAAACCCTCATCAGGATGTGTCCAAGAAAAAGGAAATAAATGAAACATTTCCTCTCGAGACACTCAATGCGGTTGCTTTTCGTGGTGACTCTACTACCCCATGGTTTGCCGACTTTGCAAATTACCATGCGCGTAACTTCATCGTGAAGGGGTTGACATCCCAACAGAAGAACAAATTCTTTAAAGATGTTAAACATTACTTCTGGGACGACCCCTATCTCTTCAAAATCTGTGCCGATCAAGTCATCAGGCGATGTGTATATGGACAGGAAGCCGCTGATATTCTCAAGACTTGCCATGCTGGACCCACCGGGGGCCATCATAGTCCTAACTACACCGCCAAAAAGGTGTTTGATTCCGGTTTCAATTGGCCCACGATCTATAAGGATGCCCACGAGTTAGTCAAAGCTTGTGATGCTTGTCAGCGTCACGGGAATATTTCACAAAAGAACAAAATCCACAAAATGCTATTCAAGTTTGTAAAATCTTTGACATCTGGGGCATTGATTTTATGGGGCCATTCCCATCTTCTCGTGGAAACAAATACATTCTCGTAGCAGTTGACTACTTGTCAAAATGGGTTGAGGCAAAGGCCTTACCCACTAACGATGCCCGAGTGGTTGTGAAATTCTTGAAATCCCTCTTTGCTCGTTTTGGAACTCCACGTGCCATCATTAGTGATCGCGGTACTCACTTTTGCAATGATCAATTTGTGAAAGTCATGCTAAAGTACGGTGTTACTCATCGTCTTTCTACCGCGTATCACCCACAAACAAGTGGGCAGGTGGAGGTTTCAAATCATGGTATTAAACGGATTCTTGAGAGGACCGTAGGTGAAAACCGTGCTTCCTGGTCGGATAAACTAGATGATGCACTCTGGGCCTTCCGTACAGCTTACAAAACACCCATCGGGTGTACTCCTTACAAGCTTGTATACGGGAAGGCGTGTCATTTACCGATCGAGCTCGAGCACAAAGCCTACTGGGCCTTGAAACATGCAAACTATGATCTTCATAAAGCGGGTGATCACCGTAAGGTTCAGCTCAATGAATTAAACGAACTTCGTGAACAAGCCTACGAGAACTCTTTGATCTACAAAGAAAAGACAAAGAAGATTCACGACTCTAAGATTAAGAACCGCGTTTTCAACATCGGTGATAGAGTCCTTCTTTTCAACTCAAGGTTAAAAATCTTCTCGGGGAAATTAAAAACCCGATGGACTGGACCATTCACTATTGCTAAAGTATATCCATACGGGACTGTTGAGTTATCTCAACCCAAAGGTCCCAACTTCAAAATGAATGGTCATCGTTTGAAACACTATTTTGGAGAGGACATACCACCCATGATTGTCCCGGATCTCCAAACTTTCCCCATGGACCAATGAATTCGGGGATCGAGTCAAGCTAGTGACTCGGTGAACAAAAATTAGCAAAATATATGGGTTTTCACCCGTATTTCTGACTTCTTTCTACTTTCTACCACTCTAGTGTGGGGGAGTGGCCGTCCCCCACCTTTTGAAAAGTAAATATGTATATAAGTTTCAGTTAAAAAAAAAATTGTATAAATGTTTATATGTACAGATAAATAAAGTGAAAAATAAAATCGATATTTCCACAGTTAGTTTCAAATATTAGCTTTTTTCCGTTCAGAGATTCGGCATAATAGCCGGGACTTTGAATATTGAGGACAATATTCAATTCTAGTATGGGGGGGGGGGGGGGGGGGGATTCTTACGAATTTTATCACAAAATACTTTCCAAGTACCCCCATTTTGGCCTAAATTTTTCAAAAATTTTTCACTTTATTTCAAAATTTTTGTGGTAATTAGTCCGCAAAAGTCTAAATGACAAAGGGATTGGCTAGTCCAGGAGCAAACGGCTCTTGGTAAAGACATCTCAAACCCGTTGATGGCTTGCAATTTGCCAAAAATTGTATGGTAAATCAACTCGCCATATCCCATAAAGCGAATGAGTTGGCTAGCCCACAAGATTATGGCTTGTGGTAAAGGCTGTGGAAAATCCATAATTGGTAATCAGCTCACCAAGATGTTGACTTAGTCCATCAAGATGCTGGCTAGTCCAGAAGTAAACGGCTTTTGGTAAAGACTAATCAAATCCGTTGACAGCTGGTGGTTTGCTCAAAATCACACGGTTATCAGGTGTACTACAGTTTTCACACCTGGCTACTCCAGAAGTGATGGCTTTTGGTAAAGAGGTTTTCAAATCCATCAAGTTTTTCTCAAAAAATTGCTAAGGACTAGCAATGTTTTAGTGTGGGGGATTGATGAGTGTGTAAATACTCATCATTTTTACCTTTTCTGAGCTGCCAAAACATCTAAAAACACTCAATATTGAATCAAAATAGTGAAAATATCCCAGGAAAGTGTTTTACATGTTTCAAATGCAAAATAATCAAAAACAGATGAAAAACTTACAAAGTTTGCAAAATTGGCAGTTTCAGTCCCCCATCTTTCAAAAGTTATCAAATCTAGTCCCTGGTTGTTCTAAAAACTTGAAAAAGTCACCAAAGGTCCTTTTAAATCAAAAGGTTACATAATTAGTCCTTTGGTGCAAAGTTTTACAAATTGTCAAGTTTAGTCCCTGAAGTTTGGAAAATTGTCAAAAATGGTCCCTGGGATATTAAAACTTTGAGAAAAACAAATTTTGTCCTTGTACTAATCATATATGGCAGGATTGGTCCTTGGTGGAAAATTTTGGTGAAATTACACAATTGGTCCCTGAAGTTTGAAAGTTTGGCAAATTTAATCCCTGGTGAAAATTAAATGGAAAAGTCAACCTTGGACCATGTACTATTCATCATTTGGCATAACACACCCCTTGAAATCATTTGGAAGATTGCCAAAATACACCCTCCAACTTTCGGTTAATTACAAAAATGGTCCTTGTAAAATTCAACACCAAACCGGACCCTTAAATACTATTACCCAAAATAAAAACCAAATCCAATCCATAATCCACTCCTAGCCCACTCTTTTTTTTATCCTAAGCCCATACAATCCCAGCCCAACTCCCATAATAATATAAACGGGGTCAAACTTTGACCCCCTTGGTCAAACCGTCAAACAAACACCACCCTCTCAGCCTTCCCTCCCCCACAACCCAACTTGCAGAACATGAAATCACCACCACCCCACCATCCTTGTCACTTCCACCGCCCAAACCACTCACCCTACACCTAATCACCTCAGCATTTAATGCTTCTCCCTCACAGTGGTATTATCAAAAGCAAATTGCAAAATAATCTTTTCCCGCCAAAACACATGGCACAAGATTAAGGCGTTTCTATCATCCAATGGCTCAGATTAGGAGTGGGATTTACTCAGAGGCTCAAGAGAACCCTAGAAGACAGCTATAAAAGGAAGAGAGTGCAAGGAAGAAAGAAAAGTAGTTAATTTAGTGTAATTTTCATGTCGAATTAAATTAGTATTTCAAATTCAGTGTACTTTTCATGATTCAAGTATTGTAGTAGCTGTCTAGTTGTATTCTAAGTCTTTTCAAGTAATAAAACTCAAAGTTTCAGTTCTGTTCTTGTTTATGCAATTCTCTTAAGTTTCTGAATTTCTCAATAAGCTTAGTTGTCAATTGTACCAAGGTTCATGGACTGATATAAGCTCACTTAGGTTCCCATAAGCTTATTGAAGCTTTTAGAGACCATAAAATTCGGTATTACTAGTAAAAACAAAAATACAAAAATAGTCAACATAAGTCAACTGTGTTGTTTTGAGTTTGATTTCAGGTGTTGAGAAGCATTGAAGGGCAATTTTGGAAGTGGAATTAGCCTATCTAAAGATAGGCATCTGTGGAAAACCCTTTGTTCATGCTAAGGGTGGTTTTGTAAGCTTTGCTTATTTGGATTTTCCTCTAAAACCTTATTTTCTTATAAGTTCTGAATTGCTTGCTTGTTAATTACTATTCTGTGTTTCTTGTGCTTATTGATTGTTGTTTAAGTGATTTATAGTTTAATATACATAGCTTGTTTGTTAGAATTTATAGTTACTTAAAATCTTAGTTTCACAGTCAAACTAGTTTAATTGGTAATCTTGTGTAATTGTAGTTTCTAGCTGTTTCTAAGTACTTGTTTAGATCTCACATATCATAAATAGTAGTTGTGAATCAACTTCATAAGCCCTAGCACCTAATTGATTTGAAAACACAAAACAGTCTTGCTTAAAGGGGTGTTTGGCACATGCCGCATCTCTGAGTTCTAGGGGCTTGTGGGTGATATATTTGGTCAGTTGTATTCTAATAGGTTCATGTAAGTCATTTAAGGTGTAAAAACTAGTACCTAATAAGCAAAAGTCAAAATCATAAAAAATTTTCCCCCACAGTTAACTGTGAGGGGTTTGGGTGCTTAGATCCATCACATTAGCTACAAAGGTTGTTAATTTAGAGTAATCTAGCTTAGAAATAGTTCATAACTTAATTTATAATCAGTCGGAGTCAGTAGAAATCCAAATAAGTCAAACTTTGTGTTTTTCTCAAAAAGTCAAAAGTTGCTCATCAGATTTTTCCAAAACTTGTGGGAATTTTATTTAATTTTGTGTTTGGATTGAAGACTTGAAACTTGTTTTTACTTGTTGTCTACCAGCTCAAATTTGAGGTTTCACCTCTCTTTGATTTTTGTGAATTTCTCCCTGGGCCCCACATTGGTCCAAACACACCTGCAGGGAAGAATACTTCCCCTGCACCAGCATACCACCACAACACCACCTTTGGTGGCTGTTGTAGGCCACCTCAGTGGGTCCCAGTGACTCATCTTTGGTCTTCCCAACCCCCCTCCTACCAGGGTTCAAGAATTGACCCTTTGTTTGACCTAGGAACTAGTGGACCCCACCTGGAATCAACCATTAAGTTTGTCCCATTTATGTGTAAAACTCAAAGTATCAAAGTGCTTATTTGGTTCCATTTAGCTTATCAGTGCTCATTGCTTGTTGTTTTTAGCTTATTTAAGTCTATTGTGCTTATTCGAACCAAGTTTCATCATTGTGGACCCCACATTCAGTCATTTGTGCTTATTTGCCTACTTGGTCAATGAAAGTCAACTGTTTTAGATAAGGGGGTGCACACAGCTTATTTTTAAGCTAAAAGAAAAGTTGTTTCACAAAAGTTTCCTATTTTCATCTTATAGTTAGTTGTAAAAAAGAAAAACTCCAAAAAACCAAACATAAAAATAGTGATAGCTTCTATTTAATAGAATCTATCTTTTTCATTTTTCATTTCAGCTTATTTATAAGCACTTTTCCATTTTTATAATTTTCTTAATTTCCTAGTACCTTTAAGTATTTAGAATAATTTTCTTAGATTTTTCCTAATCAGTTTACTATTTATTAGATTTAAAAGTAGTTTAAATAATTAAATAAGTAATATTAGTTATTAATTAGTTTTCTTAAATTTTTAGTAACAACAGTAGGTTTTTATAATTTTTCTAGGTTTTATAAATTAGTTAAGACTTTTAGAAAATATATTTTTAGTTTCTACTGTTCATTTTCCATTTTTCTTATTTTAATTATTTAAATTAGATTTAAGTTAATTAAAAGGTAATTAATTAGTGAAATAGCCTAAAATATAATTTTTAGACGTTTTTATAATTTTGCATGATTCCTGTGATGGTTAAATAGTTTTATAAATTCTTACATAATTTTCTAAGTTAATTTAGTATTATTAGTAATTTAAAATAGTTTAATTAGTTTAATTAATATAAATAGTTTTTAATTAATATAAAACTCATAAAAAGACAAAAATATTTATTTTTATTTTTTATACTTTCTTCAAGTTCTTTTTAAGGTTTAGAAAATATTTTTGCAAGTTTTTAGTTAAATTTGTAATCCTTGTAATTTTTAGTTAATTAAAATTAGGTTTTAATTAGATTTTAAATAGTTTTATTAATTAAATAATATTTAAATATTAAAATAATCACTTTTGTAATTTCATTTTCATTTTCGATTTCTTTTTAATTTTAAGTTTTCAAAAGTTTCACTTGCACCCCCTGTAGTTTGTAAATTATCAAAACCCACTTTTCTGTCTGTTACGTGATCCCAAATTGTAAATTTGTGCATATACCTGTATATCTGTTATTTGTGAATATTATCTCATTGTACAAATACCAAAATATCAGTAGCAAAATCAATTCCAAATTATCTTGGCTACTGTCCTCAGTGCTACTCATTCCTAAACAATTTCCAAAGCACCATTTCTATCTCGCTGGGACTTAACGACCCGGGGACACACTATACTATCACCGGAGAATTGGAACGAGGCTGTCTTTGACTTATTGACCTTGGTCAATAATATCTGACCGTTTCGGGACCAATCATTCTCCTATAATGATGGAATTTGAACTCATAACTATACTTGTTAAATTTGTAATGTAAATTGCAAAGATCTTACCTGAGATTTATAGGCATTTCAGACACGCGTAACCCTCCTGTTACAGGTTTCTGAATCAGGATCAGGAGTAGCGTCAAAGGCTACTACAACAACCCAATCATTCCACCTGACAAGAAAAACGTGAATGTGAAAATAAATAAATAAAATAAAGAGTCTTTACGTGTGAAATTATTTTCAGCATACCCTTCCCTCGTCACCAGTTTAGAAAACAAATGTAACAAATAAGTGAAAGTACATTTTATTTTTATTTATTTTATTTATTTATTATTTTTTTGGTGAATGGTTTATTTCATAAGTTACATTGATGTTAACCATACCCGATCAATAACAACATCATAATCAGGTAGATTTCTTCATACCCAAGACCAGACCAAAATCTGAACAAAAATTAACACCCCAAAATTACTTTTTCCACAAATAATTTTGTCGCCTATAGCCAAAAAAACATAAGCCTAAGACCAAATAAGTTGAGCACAAAGGCTAAATAATAAACAAACTAACTATAATCCATGCTAATAATGAAACACTAACCTCGTCTTCATCTGTTGCGCATCTCGGCTATGATGGACAATAAAGTTGTGTCTGAACCTAACCTCATCAAACATTAATGATCCCTCTTCAATTTCATTAGTCAAAGTTGACTTACTTGTTCTACCTATAAACTCATATGCTAAAATCAAAATACGCAAAATCAACCAGAAAACAATAACCTTATGAAAAAACCCACAAAAAATCATCAGTAACTTAACTATAATGAAAATGACGTTGCAAGCTTCACCGGAAAACGTGCGTTCATTTGTTGTGTTACGTCCATCCTTCGATCATCATCATCTTCCTACATCTTCCTATCATCGTGGTTTTCCTTCCACATCGTTCGATCATCATCAGCAGCAGCAGAGATGTGTGGAATGTTCTAGGTTTGTCCGGATTTCCGATTTATGTTAATTCACAAACTAATCATGGGTTGAGCAAACAAATAGGCTAAGATGTACCATGGGCCGACGAAACAAATAGACTAAGATGTACTGTTTCTTGAACGACAGCATTTTGATTCACATTTAATATATATAGTAATGAGAGATACAAAGTATTTTTTTTTTCATTTTTATTATTATTATTATTTTTTATCTTCTTCAGAGAAAAGATCAATGGTACATTTTATAGATTACTACTAAACACATTTTATAGACTAAAATGATACCTGCATAATGCGGCGGCGGGTACCCGTGACTTTTATTGTGGCTGATGTGGTAGCGGCTGCTGATGTGTTTCTAGGAGTTTATGTGGTTTTTGTTTAGAGAGAGCGTGGTTAAATAGTTTGCGTGTGTTTTTGTGTTGTTTTTGAGGTTTTATATCCTGATCTACCACCAAAACCACAAGATTTACCACAAATACCACATATAGCTGAAACCATAAAAAACAATGATTCCGACGTACTGTGGCGGCGAAGGATGAGGTGGTGGCGGCCGAGGAGGATCTGATTGTACCTGAGAAGATGTTTTCTTATTTGAGAAAGAAAAGACAATAGTGCGTGTTTTTTTGTGTGTCTAAATATGTGTCGTATGTTATTTTATTTTATTTTGATTTTATAACCAACAAACTGTTATAATAGGCTGTATGAATGTTAATGGTTACAAGTTGACTGAATTCAATAGGCGGTATGAATGTTAGCGGTTATAAGTTGACTGAATTTAATACATTGTATGAATGTTAGCGGTTACAAGTTGACTTAATTCAATATATGACTATGACTTGTTAATTTCCTATTAAAAAATGTTTTTGCTCTTAAAATTTTTAACACTTCTTTATTTAGAAAGTACTAAATATTTTATATAGTAGTATAAATTACTCCACTAGTAAACACATTTCATAGATTACTACTAAACCAATAGCGTTGGTGGACACTCATATAGTTTTATTTCCTTGCAGTTTTCTCAAAACACCTATGTAATTATAAGCATAAGATTTTCAGCTTCATTATGTTTGGTGGAACGACAACCCGATATGGGTCAACTGGGACCCATATAAGTTATGTCATAATTTATTTCATCACATTTTTGTCAAAGTCAAAAAAAAAATAAATAAATAAATAAATAAAATAAATAATAATAAAATCTATGATGCTGTAAAACTAGTATGTGCTAATATTCAAAAGAAAATTATTTTAATAGCATAATTGTGGAAGACATGCAACACAAAGCAAGTTGAATTCATGAGATTCGTTGGTGGAGGCTATGATAGAGTCGGTTACCTGTTTTTACAAGGACATGCTTTATAGAGTTTTAATGAACGACACATTCAATTTAGCACGACGTAAGAACGTAACAAGTCATGCATTTTTCGTACAATCCAATGAACAATAACAATTTTTTTTCGTCTTATATCTTTTAGACTCTTTATCCGTGTTATTACACACTTGCACGCATGCACATATATCTGAGCACTCTCACCAGCACACATGCACTTGCTGAGGGGTCTTACTGAAAATAGTCTCTTTACTTTCAGGTTTATCCTGAGATAGTGGTAGGATCTGTCAATATTTTACTTCCCTCATACCCCATCTCGGCGGGATTGAGTATGTTGTTGTTGTGCAATTGACAATATTACATTTTACAAAGTGAAACTAATAAAACATAAGATGCGTTTAGTTAGAGAAAAAAAATTCTAGATCTTATATTTTAAGATTTTTAAAAAGAGGAGAGATCTAATTTTCAATAAATTACAGAAAACACGTTCATATAATATTGTTTTCTTGTTTTCTGTTATCAAGAAAAGAAGTGGGGTTAGAAGAGAAGCAAAGAAAAAAAAAGAAAACAAAAAACAATAGGTTTTGTAGTTTCCGTTGATAAAAAAGAAAAAAAGTTTAATTTAAATGCAATAAAGTTTAATTTAAATGCACTATCTATTTTTTCTTGTTTTATACGGAAAAACAAAAGTTTTTTTCTTTTCAACTAAACACAACCTAATTACCTAACCATTAACCATTTGGACCCTAGAGTCCAGCCCACAGAAACCTTACAGTATCTATTCTTTTTTTGTTGCAAGGTGAATACTGGGTGTTCACGGTTTGGTTAATTAACCGAATAAACCGAAAACCGAACCGAACATAACCGAAAAAAAATCGAACTGAACATATAACTGAACCAAACCGAACCGAATTAAAAATTCGGTTTTCGGTTTGGATATGGGTTTAGCTATCTGAACAGAAAACCGAATTTATATAAATATATATATTTTTTATATATTTATATTATTTTAAATATAAAAGATATCCATTAAAATTTTATACTAATATAAAAAAATACTTTTTTATGCTTGAAATATTTTTTTTGCCAAAAATATATATAATTAAATTCAAAAAAAAATATATAAATATTGTAATTCAAGTAAAAAATTCAGTTTTCGGTTTTGACCCATAACCGAACCGAACTTCGGTTCGGTTCAGTTATAGATATTTTCGGTTCGGTTCGGTTTTCGGTTATGACCCAAAAAAATTTTTTAACTGAACAACCCGAACCAAATAAACCGATTAACCGATAACCGAACCGATAAACACCCCTAAATTACTTATATTAACTTCTCAAAATGATGTACATCATAAAGATATAACAAAGATTTGGACAAGCCCAAACCTTTTAATACTACTCCCTCCGTCCTTTATTAAATGTCCTGTTTGAATTTTCAAAGTTTTTCTTTCTCAACTTTGACCTTAAATAATTTTGTTTGTGTAATATAATATTTGATACAAAATATATGAATGAATTAAGTTTTAAATATATTTTCATTGCGTATAATTTTTATCGAATACTATATAACACAAGTAAAAATATTCAAGGTCAAAGTTAATAAATAAAGACTTGAAAAGTCAAACATGGACATTTAATAAGGGACGGAGGGAGTAGCTACCAGATACAAGGCATCAGTACCTATCCTTCAGCATTCAAGCCCAACTATAAAAAAACTTACCAACCAGTCACACTTTCCACACTCCACCACAATTTAACCAAAACCTTTCAAACATTTTGGCGCCAAAATTCACATTTCATTTTCACTTTTCACTGATCAAAGAAAAAAAAATGAGAGAAGATTATCATCATGACATCCAAACACCAAATCGCAAACAGAAATCATCAAAAAAACAGCAAAAGGTAAATTTTATAACGATCAGCTACGCTTTATAGTTTATACTATCTATCTATGTGCGCGTGTGTGTGTAATTTGAATATTTTATTGATTTGATGTAACAGAGCGTCAAAAAGAGCTTAAGCTCAGTTTTCGCGCCGATCACCGAAGACGACATCGCGTCGGAGAAGGTCTCGTTAACCGCAGAACCTGTCGACGCGGATCTGTTAACTTTAGATGTAATTTGATTTGAATTGAATCCTTATGTTATGTTATTCCTTTCATTTTGAAGCTGTAATAAGGATTTGATGTGTAGATTGGTAAAGCGAGCTTGAATTCAGATGAGGTTGTTGAGCTTCTGGATGAATCGGTGGTTTCGGAGGCAGCGTTAGGTTTGAATGGAGATCAATCGAGTGAATCTATTGAGGTTTATTTATTACTGTAACTCATTTATTACTTCTAGTTGTCGTCGAATACTTGTATTAGACTTTAAATAAGTTTAGAATTGTTATAGTTAATACAAGTTTGAGAGTTATAAACGGTTTGGTACTTTGGTTGCGAGTTAATGATTGTACACTTATTACGGCTTTTAGTTATCATTTGATTTGATTTTAGTGTTGTTAGTGAATTTGCATTTTGAATAGTTAGAGTAGTCTGATAACTTACGTATAAGCTAGATGTTGCAGTAATAGCGTATATTTAGGATAGTGATTAGTGAATATATGGTTTTGCTGCGATATCATGATTTTGCAGCTGATTTATTTCTGTTTAACCACAGTTAGATTACACTTGTGGACTATAGTTCCTTATTATTCTGATACGTGACCTTTCTTCCTGATTAGAAGTTGATATAGATTTACAAATGCTTGACAGTGTCATTTACGGTAAAGCATCTGATGAGTAGTGGTTACTACTACAAATTCACAGTTCACTGCTCATGATTTTAGATACGGCCTTATTCCAGCTTTGGAAGTAGATATGAATTTATGTTTGTCATATCCATATGTCTTCGTAATACTGATTGTCATGTGATAAAAATTTAAATAACATTGGCTATTGCTTATTGTTCGTTGTGTACTAAAGTAATTGTTTTATAGTTATCTAGATTTATTCTTTAATGGTTTAAAGCTCTTGATATAAAATTTCACTTTGCTACTAGTGTTACTCATCTTAAAGCAACTAAGTTGATCGACATGAATGTCCTTTGATAGACGGCTTAATCAGCGGTGGCTATTGATTATGATTTGCTGTGTAGTGATATTTGTTTGGAATATTTGAATTGTTGAATAAGTTTAGAATTGTTCCTGTTAATTATGGTGTGCTTATTGCGATACATGATTGGCAGCTTTTTGCGTTATTAATGGTTTGGTTCTATGCTTGTCAGTTAATAATACGATAGCTGATATAATTCAGATAGTTACTTTATGTATTCAACAGTGATTGACTATTTCAAGCTCATTGTTTATGGTTCCTTAATCCTTATTACTATTATGTGGCTTTTTTCTGCTTATTGAATCTATGGAGGTTTATGTATTAAATTCTGATTATGTTCTTCAGCTATTGCCTACGCGCTTTTAGTTATTGTTTGGGTTGAGTTATAGAGGTGTTAAACTTGTGGTCATAGGAAATTTATCTTGTTAGAACTGTTAAAATAAGTTATAAGGTAGAATATACATTAATAGGCTAATAGCACACATATTTACAACAGATATTATAAATTTAGAGTGAAGTTACGGTTTGTATCTGCAATAAATGATTAACAGTTTTTTTTTTAATGATATGTTTGGTTGCGATTTAATGATTTACAGCTGATTTAGTTCATAAAGAGTTAGGTTTAGGTTTTGACACTAGTTGAATGCTTTTATTCATTGTTTACGTGTTATTATTTAGCTGATATGCGGCATTTTTTATGGTTAGAAGTTTAATATGATCTTACGTTTCAATAGTGGTGTGACATATTGTTAAGCATCTAATCAAGTTTACAATATGGATGACATGTGATAAATCAACTAAACTTGAATAGTCTTTACTGTTTATTATGTACTAGTATGCGGTAATCTAGATTTACCTTTTAATGTTTCAAAGCTAGGAATTTACGGATTCACACTTTCTGTAGTAGTATGACGTGCATATTAAAACATCTAACCAAGTTTATCAACATGAATGTCATGTGACAGACTAGTTAATATCGGCTAGTGATTTATGTTTACTGTGTACTAGTTTTATTTGGTAAATTCAGTTACTGCTTATAATTATCATTTAAGTTCAATTAATAGAGTTGTTAAACATGTAGTGATAGGGATGTTGATTTGTCAGAGTAGTTTAATAACTACTGTATAGGCTAGAAGTTGCAGTAATAGCAAATGCATTTATGATAGAAATAAAAACATTAGAGTGAAATTGCTGGTTGCTTCTTCGAATGAATGACTGGGACTTATTTCTTATAAATGGTTTGGTACTATGGTTGTGAGTTAATGATTGTGCAGCGGATTTAGTTCTTCATGACTGGTTTAAGTTTTGTACACTTGTTGACTATTTCTAATTTATCATATATTCATATATGGTTCATTAGTATTAAGACATGTGGCCTTTTTCCTGCTTAGAAGTTTGTTGTGAGATTACGCTTTGTTAGTAGTGTCACGCATTGTAAAGTATCCAACTGAGTTCATTGACACAACTGTTATGTGATAGACAAGTTAAGTAACATTGGCTAGTGAATACCATTTCGAAATTCACATTCATGGCTTCCTAGTTTTTTGGATATGTAGCCTTATTCCTGCTTGAAAGTTGTTGGCATCTTTACTATATGTCGTAAATTGAGGGACAAGAGAAATCGAGGAGGAATCCGCTGTTACTGTTCTTTTGAATGATGAATGAGATATCAGATACGTTGTTTTATATACATTGACTTTAGCTAAGTTGAACTATCTAAATGCTAACTAACTGTCATAATATCTAGGATATTTTGTTACAAGTTGCTGCAATACATAAGAGCATTTTGTTGTAACTTGTAATTCTAATAATGTTCACCAATATTAATGTTATATGATAAATTATTCACTTAACACTGGATTGTAATTGGTGTTTGTTGTACTGATATATTATTTTGTACTCCGTAGTAATTAAGATTAACTCATCACTGTTTCAAAGCTAAGTAAGTTGATATGAACTTTAATAGTGTCACACATCTTAGCGCTAATAACTAAGTTCAACAAAATGAATGTTCTTTGATAGACCACTTAATCAGCATTGGCTAGTCATTACTTTTTTCATATTGTTCTGCAGCTATCTAAGTTTACTCTTCACAGCTAAGTTGATGCAGAATTACCATTTGTCAGTAGTGCCATGCATCTTAAAGCATCTAACCAAGTTCATTAATATGAAAAACGTGTGATCTATAACCTCAATAACATTTAACATTGACTTGTGAGTTCTGGTTCATATGCACTAGTATTTTTCTTTTTAGTAATCAAATTTACTATTTAATGTTTCAGAGCTACATTGGGTCTTTGAATCAGTTCATATCACCATCACCAGCAACGCCTAGTCCGCTAACGACTCCATTTTCATCCACATCGCCTGCTGAATCAACTCCCCTGTCATCCACAACAACTGCTGAAATGACTCCATTATCATCTCCAATAACTGCTGAAGCTGTTAGCATTTGTGTTCCTTCTTATAATGGAGCTACAACAGATGAAATGAATTCGTTGAAGGTAGAAGGAGTGGTAAAGAATCTACAGGAATCTATGTTTCAGGTCTTGCATTCGGCTGATATTGAGCCGAGGTCTAAGAAGGTTTTAGATGCACTGGTTAAGATGGTCATTGAAGATTTTTATAGTTTGCATGAAGAGAGGAACACAGTGGTTGAGCTGTTTTCAAAGAAAATAAGGATTGTTCTGCTGTGCTTTGTGTTAGGAATGCTTGCTGTCACTGCTGGTTTATTTGTCTTTTCAGATGTTCAAGGCTATGATCAGTGGTCAACGGTCAGTTTAGACATGAAATTTTCTTTATTAGAAAGTTTATACAGGAGTGGTATATAGTACGACTTTTGTAGTGTTATGCTTTTCTTATAGCTCTTCTTGACTCAATCATGGTAAGCCATAGCTATATATAACAGTTTTTTTTTTTTTTTTTTTTTTTTTTTGATGACCAAGTGTTTTGATATAGAAATCCTTTAGTAAAAACAATCATATAACATGTAATTAACTAATCACATTAGACAAGAAACAAGAGGAACTTGACAAATCGGCAGGATTAGTTATTATTTAGTTGGACTTGGATACTTTGCCATTATACTAAAGGAACTTGACAAATCGGCAGGATTAGTTATTGTTTAGTAAAAACAATCATATTACATGATGTTCTGTGGGTTTTTTCCTTTTTATATCACAGACATCGATTTGATCAAATTGTTTACCTCTTATATCAATTGACCGTCATGTTATTTAATTACAACAACAACAACATCATCATGTTATTTAATTAGATACATGTAATTACTATGAACATAAAACTACGAATATGCTATTAATAAATCTGTTTGCTTATATAATACTGTATAAGATACAGTTAACATTCATATTCCTATATCTACTAAAGAAAAACTTGATAATAATTGTGCTTGTTTTAGACTTTTAGCATGTAAGAAACTTCCAAACTGAAATTTGGATAAATGATCAAGATTCAAAACTACCAAACAAAGTTTAGGTAGGAGTCCCAGACTTTGGCATTTGTTAAAAAAAGGGGAGCCATTGATATTTGATGCAATGATAATCTCCCATGTGATTAGTGGGATCCTTTTCCCCCTTTAGCCAATAGCAATTTTATAAAGTAGATTTATCTTCTTTGTAACATGGTGTAGCCCCATTAGTGTGTCATGGGCTCCACTTCAGTTTGTCTTTTTGTTATAACCTACCTTATGTTTTTTTCTCATATTTTGATGGTTATTTGATTCATTGCTATAAAGTATGCCATCCTAGTGTACCATTCAAGAGATTTGAATCAATCTGAACACGAAGGAGTTCAATGGCGTGTCATGGCGTTCACTTCTTTTTTCCTTTTGATAATCACTTTATTCTAAGGTTTTATGAACTCAGATAGCTGCTGAGTAGTTAAGTTTGTCCTTTGTAATGCTTATATCCTAAGATAGCAAAAAAGAAAAATTAGCTTAGATGTGACAAGTAATTCTTATGTTTTCATAAATCTGAAATGTTATATGAATCACCTTTTGCTATGGACTAAACTGGCAAAGTTAGGTATACCAAAAATATTTGGCTAAATTAATGTGTGTAGTCTCATTTACCTGTCGTACTCACTTTCCTTTCCTCTTTGCCGTCAGCATAACTTTACTTTTAGTTATTTGGATATATGTGGTTGCTTGTAAGATTGACATCAGTCACTATTAGGATTAGTACTAACGTTATTGACAAGGTGTTGCTTTTTTTCACGATTTAGAGAGTTACCAAAGGGTGAATCTATGGATTGGTATGCACGTGAAAAAGGGAATGTTTTTGAGTATGCTATGACTCAATAGTTTGTCCAATCATTTTTTAGTAACTCAGGTGTAAATAGTGAACGATAATTTTACAAAGCTGAACCAAACCTCTAAATTATTGACCAAAAGTAGCATTGTTAAGGTGAGTTCAAATTTTCTATTACTTTTTTATGGTTTTAAATTTATAGCTCACCTTCTAATTCTGTTCCAAAAGTTACCAGTTTACACGATAAATAATCGACAAGAATTTCATCATGTGGTTTTTCATGTTTCTAAACAAAATTATGGTAAAGAATCTAACCCACCAATAGTAACGGACAAGAGTACAGTTTAATGCTAATTATTGATTTCTTGGACCAAAGTAAACCCACTTTTTTGGCTGGTTTTACCAATAACATAATCTGATGCTAACCTTCATTATCCGAAGTACTTTAATCTACTTTAAAACTAAGACTTAGCTGTACTTAAAGATAAGCACTTGGTGTAATCCAACAAAACTTTAATTAAAATTTGAAATTCATTAATTATTAGTTTAATGATTTATTGCTATAAAATATGCCACAACAATAATTGATTGACCAGCAAACGACAAGATTTTTCTTTAAGAAACAAAACTTCACAAGGGTAAAGTTTTGCTGTCAGTTAATAAACATATTCTGCAGTATCTAGTTTAGGGCCTAAATTCAAAACACATACAACAGAGTAAAAATATTATAATAATGTGAGCAAGTACAACTAAAAAAAATAAGTAACTACAGAGTAAATGAGAATAGGGCTGAGCAAACGGACCGGATGGACCGGACCGACCGACAAAACCGACCGGACCGAGACCGACCGGACCGGACCGACCACATTCGGTCCGGTCCTCGGTCTAAGCTTTTTGCCAAATTCGGTCCTCGGTCCGGTCGGTCCGGTCCGGACCGACCAAAAACCCGAAAAAACTTGCCTAATTGGACCGGACCGACCGAAGACCGACCGGACCGGACCGGACCGAGACCGGACCGACCATATTCGGTCCGGTCTCGGTCTATGGTTTTTCCGGTTCTCGGTCCTCGGTCCGGTCCGGTCTTGGTCGGTCCGGTCCGGTTTTCGCCCGATGCTCAGCCCTAAATGAGAATGCTTGATTTTACCTTGTATTGTATGAGTTTCAAATTGCTGTAGCATTTGTAACTTATAGTACTGAGACTAAATTGATGATATTGTTCTCTACATTTTCTACATGATTGTTGCTCTAGAACCTTATATAAAATAACTAGCTATCAGTGCTTTACGTGTAACCTAACGATTTGAAGTACGAGAAACGATACATCTGAACCATGAAACACGGATAAACTTGTTTGAGGTCATACTTTATAACATACTTTTAATTAATAATTTTAAGCAACTCCAAACCCTTTCCTCTTGGGTAATTGTTTTATGACGTATGGGGATTTGATCATATAAGCATATAAAACTCAATGGTGAATATGGCTTATGTTTGAAGCTCTATAGAACCTAACTTGCTGCTAATCTAAGTTTCCTCCTAACTCCTAAGTGCATACTTATTCGATTGCTTGTGACCTAATCTTGTCTTGCTAGGGTCCATTTGTGTGCGGTCATATCAAATAACCTCTTTATCAATGTTATTTAATTCAACTGTCCTCTTTAGTGTTCTGAATCAAAATGATTATGTGCTCAAGTTAGTGTTTACATGAATATTACTTTTATTATCTAAATGTACTTACCTTCAAAAAGAAAATCCTCTTAATAAAGCAAAATGAAATTTTGAAGAACATGTTAATGAGTTCTTAGAGAATGGGACAAAGTTCTTAAAAGAATTTAGATATTCGGTTAATTTCAAAGCAAGTTACAGGAAAGCGAGAACCTTAGGGTATATGCATTGTTTGGCATTTTCTGTGTTTAACATGCAATCAATATCAAACGTTCTATTATGGTAAGTTTGGCCTAAAGAGTACTATTACAGCCACTAGAGATCGTTTTAAACAGTTTGGTTTAACACTTTTTATATTATACTTCTTTTTTAGGCTAAACCAAATCTTTCATTAGGTTTTGCTTTTTCTGTGTTTTTTCGTATACTAGATTTGGCAATATATGACTGGTAAACATGTGGCCTTCTTTAAGCTAATCCGAATGTCACTGGACTACATATTTTCACCATACTGCCATCAAAAATACAAACGATAACATCATTAGACTGCAATCACAAAAATTAGCATCCATACTCAAATGTAGGGTGAAACCATTTATTAAGTTTGTACGTTAACACACATAAGTGTCTTTAACAGCAAGACCAGAGATTTAATATTGAACGTCTTGGTCAACTTTGTCTATATGTGATTTAAAAATGAATCAAGAAGTTGATTATGCTAATTTTCATTAATAAGCATGGAATTGCACTAGTTTAGAACCAAACCACATTTTGGGGAAAATGATAAGCAAACTGAAAACTAAGTTGATATGATTTGATCATGAAGGGTGCCATGAACATGTTTATTAATTGCATAGTTATTAATAGGGGTGGAAACGAGCCGAGCCAAGCCCGAGCCTGCCAGAGCTCGAGCTCGGCTCGTTTAAGTTTTAAAAGGCTCGAGCTCGGCTCGTTTCGAGCCTTAAACTTTAAGCTCGAGCTCGGCTCGTGGAATATTATATTGGCTCGGGCTCGCCTCGAGCTCGGCTCGTTTATTCAATTTGGCCATGAAGAGTTAAAGCTTGGCTCGAGCTCGAGCTCGGCTCGTAATATATCTTTATTGAGCTCGTTAATAAGCTCGAGCTCGTATATAGGTTAAAATATCATATTTTTGTTTAGGCTCGTTTAGGCTCGCGAGCCCAAACAAGCTTTTTATGTAAAGCTCGAGCTCGAGCTCGATTAATAAACGAGCTGCAACTTAGGCTCGAGCTCGTTTAGGCTCGGCTCGTTTGAGCTTTTTACCGATCCGATCCCGAGCTTTTCACGAGCGGCTTGGCTCATTTTCACCCCTAGTTATTAACTCAAATTGCTTAACCTTATACAGTTTTGTATTGTTTGTACAACACATGTCAACGAGTAGTAATAGTTGGGGCTAGTTTTATATAAGGATTGAGTTATTCACACCCTCCCATAGGGAGGGTTTGCAATGATTGGATGCATCACCCGGTTGTACGGTATGCATTACGGGTTGCACGGTTTGACCAAAACCTCCTGATGTGACAACATAGGGAGAGTTAGTATAACACAACCCTTATATAAACAAAGGGAAGTGATTTGCACACTCCCAAAATTGATTGTCACACTCAAATTATGAGTGTGTTGACATTTATACCCACACATTATTTGGACTTATTCATATCCTGTAAGGGTATAAATGTCAACACACTCACATTTTGAGTGTGCCAATCAAATTTTGGAGTGTGCAAATCACCACCCATAAACAAAAGTCAAATTAGTATAATGTCACATAAACAATGCAAAACAGTATCAATATCCAATCAGCTAAAGTACAACTTAGAGGTATAAGGGTGCGTTTGGTTTGAGGTGTTCGGATTCATGGAATACAATCATAGACATAAAGTATTGTTTGGTGGGCCTAAATGGAATTCAAGTAATGGATTCATCCAATAAAATGATTCCACTACATATTGACACCTTTTGTATGATTCCCACATAATTATTGCACATCCAACATTTATAGCTACAAATTTAATATATTTTTTTCTTCTCTCTCATATTTTTAGTTTTAAATATATTTTTAATTTCAATATGTTAATTTAAAATATATATAATTATTATATTATATATATTTTCTCTCTCATCTTTTTCTTTCAAACCTTTCTCAAATCCGAATCCAATTCCAATCCCACTTACAAACCAAACGCACCCTAATTTTTTAAAAAGACATCATTCTGAGACCTTAGTATATAATGTGAATTACTAACATTTTAGTAGTTCCATCCAAATGTTGTATCATAATACCTGAACATGTTTTCTGCACAAGACTAATGTAAACCTAACATATTTAACCATTATTTAGAAATTCATTAGTCCATATTCAATGTTCGTCTAACGAGTTAAGTTTTAGGAAACTTTTAAGCAAGTTTAATATTTACAATATATTCTGATTTACTATACATTATAAGAAGTTAAAAACCACTCAAAATTCATTAGGTATGAACCATAAGTTGATTCATTGTATGCTTGTACCACATTTTCAGACTTTAATTGGTGGTCTAGTGCTAGGTCCTACTGCCCTGTTTTTTCTTGAGTTTTCATCTTATTTATCATTTTATGGAGATGAAAGTGTTTTGGAGGAATAGGTTTATCAGTACAAACCTTTCAAAAAAAAAAAAAAGGTTTATCAGTACAAGTTTACAATCAATACCACAGTAGTTTTATTAGCAATGAGAAGTAAAGGTACACACAATCATTAAAGTTTTTTGGGGTCTTGAATGTAGTATTAAGTTTAGTTTTTTAATGGCAGTAAATGAGGTTTTCCTGTAATCTTGGAGCATCCATAAAACTCTTGAAATACTGCCATTTTAAACTTCTTTTTTTCCTGAAAGTATTGTCACATAGAAAATAAATATTTGAAAACGATACGAGTACAAAGTTATCTCAAAACTATATACTGGAACTTATTTAGATTTTCAAGTTAGTCGGGGTTGGGTTAATTCAAGTCAGATTTTAATCGGGGGCGGGTCCATTCGAGTTCGGGTAAACTCGAATATGAATAAATGGTCATAAAATCGCATGTTTGTACTATGTTTGCATAGATAATTTATAAACATTATAAGAAATTTTTATTCGGGTGGACCTAAACTCGAGTCAACCAAACATAATTTCTGATACCTGGCCCTAATTAGTATTTGGGTTATTCGAGTTGACTCAAATAAGATTATTGACTCAAGTAACAAAGCTCGAATAAACTTAATCTAGTTAGAATCAATATAATTTACTATACATTATAAGAAGTTAAAAACCACTCAAAATTCATTAGGTATGCACAATAAGTTGATTCATTGTATGCTTGTACCACATTTTCAGACCATGTTGTATTGTTGCAAGTTTGTAATTGGTGGTGTCCTGATAGGGGGCCAAATGCTCTGGCAGATCATACTGACCTGTTTTTTCTTGAGTTTTTATCTTATTTATCATTTTATGGAGAAAGAAGACTTCGGTTTTGGATGAAAGTGTGTTGGAGGAATAGGTTTATCAGTAAGTTTACAACCAATACCATAGTATTATTGTTAGATGATTAGTATTACATGTGTTTATATAATATACAATATGGGCCAAATAGATAACGAGGCTAGACGCAGTGGACTGGAATAAATCGGTCACTCAAATTAGTCGACCGACTTCAACATCGGTCACACCCATTGTGGTGTTATGGGCAAATATCGGTCGAGGCTCGGAAAAAAAAAGAATCGGTCTAAAATTCGACCGATAGTTACACACACAATTTTAGAAAGAAAAAAAAAAGTATATGTTTCATATTTAAAAATAAATAAATAAATAAATAAAAACAATCTTTACCACTTTACAACCTTATAAATATCAACCTCAAACACACTTCTAAACACACAATTTCATACTACATTTCTATCAATACCTTTAAACACATTCTTTTAATTGTGTCTTACGAGCTCTTATTTGGTTCATCTTCCGACGATGATGAAGTTATGAGTGAGTTTATGGAGTTTGCTTGGAACGCTTATCAAGCAGCACAGCTAAAAGTCCCACGAAGGTACATACGTGGGGATCATTCAGGTGCTCATAATCGTTTAGTGGCGGGATACTTCTTTGAAAACTTGCAGTTCGACGAAAGAACATTCTGTCGGCGGTTCTGAACGAGTCGAGAACTATTCACACAAATTGTTCGAGAGGTAATCGATTATTTTCCTTATTTTCAACAGACTCCTGATTGTAGGGCGTATCTGGTATTAGCCTATTGGTCAAGTGTACTGCGGCCATTCGTCAATTGGGATACACAGCCGTTCCTGATTCTCTTGATGAGAATATGGCAGTGGCTGCAACAGCAACTCGTGAATGTCTCCGTAAGTTTTGCAATGTTATCATGAAGTTATATGGTGCTGAGTATTTGCGAAAGCCCACGTATTCTGACCTTGAAAGATTATATGCTCATCACGAGCATAAGCATAGGTTTCCTGGGATGATGGGAAGCATTGATTGTACAAGTTGGCCGTGGGAGAATTGTCCAAATAGTTTAAGAGGTCAATATGCTAGGGGTGATCACGGGCCACATCTATTCATTTTATTGGAAGCGGTCACCTCTCAATATTTATGAATTTGGCATGCGTTCTTTGGTGTCTCTGGGATGAATAACGATGTAAACGTTTTACATCGTTCCCCTGTTTTCAATGATATCAAATTTGGGAGAGCATCAGACGTTAAATTCGAGGCTAACGATATGCAATATAAAAGGGGATATTATCTTACTGATGGGATATATCCATAATGGGCGGTTCTTATTAAGTCCATTTCAAATCCTCCCACGGGTGATGAAAAAATAATATTGTACAAGAGAAAGCACGAAGCAACAAGGAAAGATGTGGAACGGGCTTTTGGTATGTTAAAGAAGAAGTTGAAAATGCTTAAAGTTTCAGCTCGAGGGCTGTATAAACAGGATCTCCAAGATATTATATATACATGTATCATATTACATAATATGATCATTCGACACAAGCAACGGGCGATATGTCCTACTTGGCCCAAAGATGAGGGCCACCGGGATCACGATCCCTTAAGAACATTTGAAGAATCATTAGTAGTTACTTAGGAGCTTCAGGACGCATCAACTCATCTAAACTCAAAATCTGATTTGATCGAATACATTTGGAGAAATCGTAGAAATCAAGTATGAAGAGAATGAAGACGAAGACGGTATTGATGATGAGGATGAAGGATTTTTGTAACGTTTTTAATGTTATTTGAATAATCTACATAATGTTTTTAATGTTTAATTGAATAATATATATGTAATGTTTTTATTTTTAATGAATTCTGAATTTGTTGTTTAAAATGTTTGAACTAATAAAGAGAAAAAAAAAAAAAAAAAGTCAATCACCACTATGGTACATGTGTCATGTCTGATAACCGGAGAAAGAAAGCTAATGTGGCAGCTGGTGACCTGTGGGTAGCCTTAGCAATGAGAAGTAAAGGTACACACATCATACAATTTTTTTTTGTCTTGAATGTAGTATTAAATTTAGTTTTTTAATGGCAGTAAATGAGGTTTCATGTAATCTTGGAGCATGCCATAAAACTCTTGAAATACTGAATCCTAAACTTTTTAAGGTCGTAAAAATTGTTAGGTGTTAGTGAGGCGGTCAGGTAGGGCTTATTAATTAATCGGTTAGGCGGCGATTAATCAGATTGGATTTTTTATGTACAAAATTGTAATTTTAGATATGATATTATATTATATGTATGAGATAAGCACAATGCATCAAAGTTCAAATATTTCCAGTATTCAAATATAAACATAATACATAATTCTTCAAAGTTCAAAGTCAAACATAGATATTACTCGGTTTGTTGACCATTTTAATGCGATCTTTGGCCGATTTTGTTCGATTAATTGGTTTGTTGACCAATTTTTAAGCGATTTTGTTGGCCGATTTTTAAGCGATTTTATCCAATTAATCCGATTAGACTGATTTTGTCTGATTAATCGGTTTATTGACCGATTTTTAAGCGATCTTTGACTAAACCGATTAAATTGGCTGATTATGATAAATCTGTGCGCTTAGTGACCGATCAGCGATTATGCGCCGATTAATCGGCCGCCTGGGCCGATTTTTACAACAGAGATTTTCTGAAAGTATTGTTACATATAAAATAAATATTTGATAACGATACGAGTACAAAGTTATCTCAAAACTATATACTCGAACTTATTTAGATTTTCAAGTTAGTCGGGTTTGGGTTAATTCAAGTCAGATTTTAATAGGGTTGGGTCCATTCGAGTTCGGGTAAAC
This sequence comes from Artemisia argyi, assembly GCA_030686995.1. NCBI lineage: Eukaryota > Viridiplantae > Streptophyta > Magnoliopsida > Asterales > Asteraceae > Artemisia > Artemisia argyi. The sequence goes on from CM060692.1 coordinate 71,685,823, forward strand.
TCGAATATGAATAAAATGGTCATAAAATCGCATGTTTGTACTATGTTTGCATAGATAATTTATAAAAATTATAAGAAATTTTTATTTGGGTGGACCTAAACTCGAGTCAACCAAACATTTTTTTTCTGATACTTGGCCCTAATTAGTATTTTGGTTATTCGAGTTGACTCAAATAAAATTATTGACTCAAGTAACACGACTCGAATAAACTTAATCTAGTTGGAATCATTATAAAGGTCTAAACTACAAACACACTTACATATGAGAGTTTTAAGCTGCAAAATATTTCCCATCTCAAGTCCAATAGGGATAATGGATCTCAAAAATCATCTTCATAAAAAAAAATAATAATAAAATAAAGAAAAAATAAAAAAAATTATATGATGAATGTGATATTAGGGGGCGCTTGGTTGAAATGAGGTAATGGAAAACGCAATGATAATGATAATGCAAAGGAATGCAATGGGGTAAATTTTCATTACCCCCAAATTGTTGAGGAATGATGGATTACCCACTATGGGGTAATGGGTGATTGCATTTCTTCTAATCAAGTATCACTATTAATTACCTTTCCCAATCCTTAGCACCAATAACATCCAACCAAGCATGCCATTAATGTGATATTAAGTTCACCAAAGATTTTACGGGCATGGATACACCTACCCACTGGGTAGTTTACCCGGATGAGGTGGCATTGATTCATTGGGAGAGAAGGAAGAATATTCTCATCTTTTCTCCAACAAAGCATTAATTGTATTTTAATTGTGTTTTAATTCTTAGTGGGTAAACTACCCTGTGGGTAGCTTAAGTTTTGTCCAGATTTTACATGTACTATATAGATAGTTAATTAACACTTTTTATAACTCACATGCAATCCTCACATGTAGAAGATTAATATGATCACTTATTGCAATAAATCAATCATGTTATCATCCTATTTATATCAACTGAATGATTTTTGTCCGATTGGGGAGTGGAAGACGAGACATATTGTCACATTGACAGAAAATATGGAGCCAATAACTATCCACGCACTATAACTTCTCAACTCTTCCAATTTCCATATATTTATTATAATTTATTTGTAAAAAAAGTTATAAAAAAAACACGAGCACATGTTAGTGCACTTTTTTCCTTTCTTTTCTCAATGATGAATCCCCACATTCGAAAACATGTTCAAATAACTTTACTTATTTAAATAAGGTTAGTGTTTAAGTTAATTTGAGGTGATCCATAAAATTGATTAACGTTGCGTTACAGAGAAAAAAAAAGGTAGATAGTTTTTTTTTTTTTTTTTTTTTTTTTTTTTTTTTTTTTTTTTTTGCGGCGAATTTTATGAAAACACTATCAAGAAGCTAGAAAAAAGAAAAAACTATAAAAGAACAAGCATATGATAGATAGCTTCGAATTGAAGAGTTTAAATGTGGACTTGAAGGTAAGTCGTTGATTTAATATCAAAGGGTTTGTGTTTCAATAATAACTCATGTTGTATGAGAAACTTTTCAACCAAATGGTTGCGAGTTAAAGTTCTACTTAAAAAATGTAAAATAGTTTATGGTATAAATAATGTTAGACAGTTAAAAATTGTCATTTAAAAAAAATATATAGTTCAAAAAGGTGAATTGTTATGTTTGATAACTAAACAAAGCGTACCAAATAGATATATATATTTTTCTCCTACAAGTTATTGGTAAAGCTACTCTTAACGTGCACATTTATTAACTTTAAGATAGTTTTAATGGGAAATAGTAGACAAATTAATTAAATCGAAAAAAATAATTAAAATGACCAATCTATCAGCCCGCACTAATTGTTATGTCGATATCTTTACTATTTTATCTTAAGTTGTAAGGTACAAATAAACAATTTGCTGCACTAATTGTTATGTCGATATCTTTACTATTTTATCTATGAATTTACAAATAAACAATTTGCTGTCCGGATAGGCCAAGTTTTCTGCAAGATGTACATGGTATTTCTGTCAATTTCAAGGTTAAAATGGCTTTAAGATCAGGATGCCATTTAAGATGATTTTTTTTACAAGATTGAAATTGTAAGATTGGATGGATTATAAGATCTTACTATACTGTCATTTTTTTAATAGTCTTTTATAGTATTACTCAAATCTATAAATTATTATATCATAAACACAAAAATTATATGAACGTTTCATGAAAATGTTGTACTAAATTATGTATATGAAATGTTTAAGAAGATTACATGTTTTTTAAAATTCTATAAAACATAATCCAGAACTATGTATTTTTTTAGCTTGCAGTTCAAAAAAAGTAAAATCAGATCAGATAAAATTTTAAAATCCTATTGTCAAATATTGAGCATATTTTAGTTAAATGCCATAACGTGGGTACGGTTTGGAAGAAGATTTGGAGTTGGTGGGATTTTCCTACCCCAATCGTATACCCTCCTTTATCTATATTTGAAGTTGCGCTTGAAAACTATAATGTTCATGGTTGTCCTAAGATCGTCGAAATTATTAATGGAGTGTTCCAAATAACCTTATGGGCTATTTCGAATTGGCGGAACCGTTTGATTCATGTTGTTGGAGATGACTATATTAAAATCAAGAATGAATATATCTTGCCGAGTATTCAACGCTTGTCTAAACGTTGGAGGTCGGCTCGTATTAAGTCGTCGAACATGAAGGTGAATTGGTCATGTTGGATGGCCAAGCCTTTTGATATTTTTTCCTAATGGTTTTTGTATTTCTAGTCTTGTATTGTTCTTAGATTTGTGGCGTTTTGGCCTCTAGGTTTCTTTGTTTGCTCGGTTTGTGAGGTCCCGTATTGAGATTCTCTATAGTCTATACATAAAATATAACCTTTTAAAAAAAGATCGTAAGCTTGTTAAGATATTGTGTAAAATCCGTATCATTTTTAAATTGTAATTTCGTGAAATAGTAAAATTCTAATATTGGAATTGAAATCTTAACAACTATTGTCCATTTAATTGATGCAAACACTTTAGCTCCCAGGCACTACGTCCACGTCATCTAAATAGTCTATTGTTTTTTTGGTAATCAATTAAATCAATTTCCACATAAGAGATTATCACATACATATAAGTGAGTGAGATAATTTGCTTTAAAAAATAGATGTACATGTACATGACCAAGAAAATGTCGAAACTGTCCACTTGATGTGTTCAATAATTCTTTTTTACTATACTAAAGCTTTTTGCAGACAAAAGCAACAAAATTAAGTTCAGAATTATATGAATTATGAAATGAATGATGGGGACAAACTTTTAATATGCAGTAGTTAGTAAAGATCTAATTTAAAGGTGACAAATAAAATCTACTTGAAATCCTCACGACTGTGCTGCTGTGCAAGATGTCGTGGTAGGGAAATAAATGAGATCTTACTATAAATAAGCAAAAAAGAAAAAAAAGAAGAAGAAGATAAAATTAAAGATTTATAAAAAGATAGTTTGCAACGTTTCTTTAGAATGCAAAAGATGATACTCCTATAATTTTGAATGCAAAAAACCTGCTATAGAATGAAGAATCAATACCGGTATGGCGGTAAGGTATCAACACAATTTAAGATGACGTAATAAGCCATTGAATACTTGATCAACATTTTGTAAATGTGCTGTTTGATTTCGGCGTAATTGTCTTCGTTGAGAAAATTACTTAATATGACAACTCGGTAATTTGTTGTAACTTAATCCCACAACAAGACAGCAGAAAAAGTCATGAGAGTGTAGCATTTTCAATTAAGCTAGTGATTTTTTCATAATTATCGTGTTTCAAACACTTATTCGGCATACAAAAGAAACAAAAATCGTTTATTTATGAACATACATAATATATATACACAAGCATTATAATTAGACAAAATGTAACAAATTATAAACAAACATGCCTTAAAAAGTTAAGGTTCATTATAAAAATATCCGGAGTTAATTTAGACACAAACCACCACATATGAGTTATGTGTACCACTCAACTTTGCTGACAAATCCCTCATGTTGGTTGAACACATAACTATCGTTTTGAAGAACCTAATTTAAGGAGCATTCATTGACATGTCGTTCAAAGTGTGCGCGACTTAAGTTATTGTGCGATTGGACAACTCAAAATGTTAGGCAAAACGTAAGAAAATAAAGCGAAAGAAAATAAGCCACATGAACAAATGAAATTTGTGTGGTCAGTTGTCCTATGTGATTGGCCATCGTTCGCAAGTACACATACATCTCTCATTCTATTTCATCAAAGCATATATTCATAAAACCTTAGATAAAGAAACTTATAACGGTAAACTTTTATACTGTCGTCCTGTTCTATACAAGAAAATATACTATATTACGACATGTTTATACTGTTATTACCAAGATAAGTTTCTGTCATATACAGTTCTGACCTAAAAGCACAAGGTTTACTCGTCCATTAGAAAGTGCACTTTAGACTATACTCCAAAATAATCAAATATCACTTGAGTCGTCAATCATTTCAGGTCACACATTAATGAGAAAAGGAGAGAAATTTTATCATCTTTGGTAAGCTATCTTAGGTTAGGTGTAGTGGTCATCGGACCATCACGTTCACCTCAGCGCCACATTAACTTTTCAGCACACTACCTCACCACCACCTTTAAAGATGTAGTGATCACCACATAAACAAACACCCATAAAAAAAAGTGCATTTCGTTAGGTGGTCTGCACCACCAAATCAACACAAAAATGGGACTTTGGCACGCGAAGATTGTTGGGTGTCATGGTGGACCGCGTGTGGAGTTGTTCCTTCGCATGTGGAGGATGCCTCCATAACGCCGGTTGTTAGATAAATTTTATTGCATACTTTATTTTGAGCATTTTATTGTATTATAGAGTTCAGTGTTCTAAAAGGCGCGCCAAGGCGCGAGGCGTGGCCTCGGCGCCACGAAATGGACCAAGGCGTGAAGTCTAGGCGTCATGTGAAAAGGCGTGGCATAAGGCGCGAAAAGGCGTGCCAAGGCGCGCCTTATCGTATGGCGTGGCACCATTTTCAGAATAGGATGATGTGGGCTTAAAGTTTGGGCCTAGTAATTTCTAAACATAGTTCAAATTTTCACTTTATTTCTTATGCATATCACTTTTGGTAAGCTCACCTTTTGTAAACTCACCTTTTCTAAACTCGATATGCATATAAAATATGATATTATAACATAAATGATAAATATATAAATATTTTTTCGCCACCTTAGTCACGCCGCAAAAAACGTCATGGCTTCGCCATGGCGCGTAAGGCTTGAGGCGTGGCCTTGCCGCCACGCCACGCCTCACGCCATTTATAACATTGATAGAAACATCATACAAGTGACTAAAAACACTTAATTAAAGATGCATGATTGTGAACCAACTGGGATAGTACAATTGGCCACCAAAGTTTGTTTAAGGTGTCTTGGGGAGGAGATGTTTGGCTAGGGGAGGTCTCAAGTTCAAATTTCACTCGAGACTTTACCCCTTCAGGCGATAAAAGGAGTAGTAGGGGTGGGTCTTAGGGTCATTATACTGCCCAATTGGATGTCACTGCTGAATCTGTACTACAAACAACTAACAAGTTGTTAAAAAAAATTGCATGATGAATTAGGGTTAGCATTGAGAACGCTATAATCCTAACTAGTTAGCATCAAATGAATCTAAAGTAGAACAATTTATCATATCCGTATAATAAAGTGATAACCAACTTATCATAACTCAGTCCTACGGCTCTATTTTTTTTTTTTTTTGGAAAATTACATGTATATCCTTCTCTAAATGAATAATTACATATATATCCTTTTTACAAGTTTTTGATGCATAAAGTACAATGCTTTTAATGCATCAAAAGGATATATATGTAATTTTTGAAATTTGCAAGGATATATATGTAAAAGCTTTTTTTTTTAATCACCATTTAAACTTCCATTGTTGGAAAAAAAGTTACAAGCGGATTATCTAAAGAGATTACACAAATTATTTCGATTACCTTTGACAAGGAGATGATCCAATCTGAGTTACATTAAATTACTTTTTACCGACACAAATGAATATACAAATAATTAAGTTTGTATCATTTAATGTGATCGTCATATTTACCCTTGGACCAAGTTGAGAACAAGGTCATATGTCCCTGATTCCATCGAGATCCACATCTAGACCTACAATATGTCGGGTTTTGAATCTACGGATTTGTAGTAACATGCACATATGTTAAGTTGACTGGTGATTTACACCCATTTGTTTTTTATTTGCACACTTCATTATACATACTAATTAAACATATCAAAAATAATATATAACTGCATGATGAATAAAATGAAGTATTTCAATAAAAAATTAGAATGTGTAAATCAATTTTCGTTAAGTATACATAACGAAATGATAAGGAATTTAATTTAATATCTTGATGCATTCCCTCTAAACAATGGAACATGAACCATTTTCAATAAAAACATTCCTCGTTTCAGTCATTTGTACTCCTTAATTCATCCCCTTGAAATAATGCAAGAAGAGAATCTTAAGTCGCAAATTGCAATTCCAAATTAAACTATGTGTTATTATCTTAAAAAACAATATAATATTAATCAAGTTTTGTTAACTTTTGCTAACTTTTAAGCGTTTATTCTTTTCAGCGAAACGTATTTATAGGATAAAAAAAGAAAAGAAAAACTTTTGTAAAATAAGTGTGTGTTTGATAACAACTTTACTCGGTTAGTAGTAAACAACTGAATATTTTCTAATGTGTAATGCTTTAGAAAGAGTCACATCATTTTCAACTAAGTCCTGAATGCCTAGATAGGATTTCCGGTCGAGCCAATCATTTTGCGAAACATCGATTTTTGTTTGTTCATTGAATGAAATACAACTAATCTATATGTAACTAAGCTACAATTTTGAGATTATCACCCGTTAAAAATATACTTTTAAGTAATTTAAATAGCAAAACTCTTAATAATTATTGTATAACGACGATGGTCGTTTAAAAAATAACCGGTTTAGATGAGCTAACAGACACCGGGTCCCACACCACAAGTCCACCACTACCAACAAAACACAAAAAAGAAATCCTAAGGACCCAAATCACAAACCAACAAAACCACAAGGACCAAAGCTGTAAGTTAAAAAACAAAAAACAAGGATTTTAAAGAACTGACCAAGGCATGCTCCCATGTGATTCCTACTCACCTTCCTTTATATCTCTTCTCTCTCTAATCTTATTCACATTCTTCATTAAATCAATTTCATTTTCATCTATTGTTTTCAACACATATCTTCCTTTCCTTAAGGTAACAACAATTTCATTGTTTCTATCATTTTTTTTTTGCCAATATAGCTAGCATATATTTGTCAAGAGGTCTTTCTGAAAACAGTCTATTGTATTACTATCTCCGGATAGCGGTATGACTGTCTACATAATACCTCTTTAATATCTTTTTCCGGCAGAATTGGGTATTGTTGTTATTTTAATAATATTGGTATATGTAGTTTTATTAGAAATTACTAATAACTAATATAGAATCTGTATATATGTTCGATGTTGATACGAATTATATTACTAGATTTATTGATATATTCGCCTGACTCATTTTGATTGAATCTACAGGAATATAAACCGTTTCGAGAACAATCATCAAAATCTGTTAAATTCGGTAAATGTCGTCGTCAACGGTATCTCAGATTCCATTACGCGATTCATCTAAACGAAGAAAACGAAAGAAGCTTCAACAACTGCAATCGAATAACAACGATCAGATCACGAAACAAAATAATAAAATCCAGTGGAAATCAGATGCTCAGCAACAAATATACAGTTCAAAGCTCTTACAAGCTCTCCGTCACGTAAGGAGATCCACTGGCACCAGTACCGGCACCAGCAGTACTACTACTGCTGGTGCGGGTACTAGTACCAGGAAACACGTGGTCCGCGAAACAGCGGACCGCGTGTTAGCAGTAACAGCAAAAGGCCGTACACGATGGAGCCGTGCAATACTAACAAACAAATTAAAAATAAAAAATTTGAAGCGGAGTAGGAGAGAGAGAGGCTTAATAGTTTCTTCAGCCGGCTCGGCTAACAGCCGGCTGAAGAAACCTAGGGTAAGTATATTACGCTTAAAAACGAAGAATCTACCAGCGGTTCAAAGGAAAACACGCGTTTTAGGCGGTTTAGTGCCGGGTTGTAAGAAACAATCGTTGCCTGTTGTTTTGGAAGAGGCTACTGATTATATACCTGCACTTGAGATGCAGGTTAAAGCTTTGGCTGCATTAGTTGAATTGTTATCTGGTGGTTCGAGTTCGAGTTCGGGTTCGGGTGCTGGTGATGGTGGTGGTGGATTAAACTTGTTGAGTTACAGGCCACAAGGGAGATTGTGATATATTGGTTACAGGATTATATTACAGTCTGTTTTTGTGATTCTGTTTTTTTCTTTGTTTGTTTTTCTTTCACTTTTTTACTTTTGAATTTACTGTCAATTACGTCACTGTTAAATACATTCTCTTCTTTTATTTGTTACTTATTTTTTTGATTTTTAATTTTTTTTTCAATCTAGTCGTATGGTGTGTGTATATATATATATATATATATATATATATATATATATATATATATATATATGAAGAAATGTTACGGTTCACCGAGTAGTAATATTTCGCGACGCGAATACAAACTTTTTATGGTACTAAAAGTTTTTGAAGCGATTTATCTAATTTGATCATTCGTGTATGTGGCAAAATATTTTGTTTTAAAACTACTTGTGATTGTTGTGAAGAAAACAATGATATGAAACTTGATTGTGATTTGTGAACTTTTATGTGGTACTAAAAATTGCCAAGTAAAATCCGTATTGATTGGAAATTGCTATTGTCTTGTTGGATGATGATTATCATTATTTTTTTCTTGTTTTTAGTAAAGTCTCGTAACTCGATTATATGCAAAACAATGAATTTTGTTACAACAACTACGAAACGAAGTGTGTATAGCTCGGGGTGGAAATCGACATAGATGAGGCGGCAACTGAAGTCGTATGGTGTGACAACCCGATGTAGCAGTGAGGTGGACACAGATTATCTTGTTGTACCACCAACATGATGTTATAAAGATTAACAGTTAGTGAATTTATCATTGTTGTTTATATTGGAAATCAATGTTTACTGGAATGTATTGAAGGGGTTTTGACTTCTTAACATTAAATTAGTAATTATGATTTCAATATAGTTTAAGGTAATGTATGTCTTTATGATAATTTAAGAAAAGACATTGATGGAAAGTAACACCTACTAGTTGAGATGGCAAACATAACAGATAACACCTACTTAATACATATTGACAAAGAATATAAATATATCTCATGTCTTATTCATACCTTTTAACCCGTAAGCCTTACATTTTTTTTTACCCATTTGTCTTTTAGATTAGTTGCGTCTAGACTCTAGTGATGGAAATGCGTATCTTTGCCAATCTTATGATAGAATATTCGTTACGACCGAACAATTGATCGATTCACAAAATGTTACTGTATCACATAGATTAGTTGAGTAGTTTGAGTGTTTTCATTTTCTATTTCGCGAGTTGTTTGATTGTGCGTGCTTTTGATTGAGTACTTAAGTTATGTTTCTTGGACTTTTGTTTAAGGAATGTCTTTTATAAATAAAAATCAGAAGTCTACTTGAGGACTAGTGGGGGGATATTTGCTATGATCAAACAAGTACATATTTTGTGTATCATTTATCCTGTTTATATTGCTCATTTACTATGTTTTTACTCAAGGATTGTTACTTAATCAGTATTATTTATTATCTTCAGTAAATCTGGAGCAAATGCAGAAAAGACGCGAAAAGTGGCAAGAATTGGAGTTAACACAAAGAAAATACCATATCAGAAGATAGAAACGCCGTATCCATGCTAATGAGGATAAGCTGTATGCCACACTTAGAAGAAATCAGAGTTGCATGTATTCAGAAAAATATGGCGTATCCAGGTTTATGAGATACACCATATAAAAGCCAAGTCGTAGACCTGACAATATGTGTATATGGAGGAATATGACCTATCCAGTTATGGGGATACGCTGTATCGAGCTTGGGTCAGACGCTGATCAGTGATTATTTTAATGGCTTAGAGAATACTTTACTAAGTGAATACGGCGTATCCAAGAAATGAATACGTCGTATTGGTGTCAGTTTTATCAAACTTATAAATACAAGCCTTAAACGACTTAGGGCTTACACATTATCGTTCCTAGACAACCTAAAGATGATTTCTAGAGCACGAGACACCAATGACGGCCATTCCACCATTAAATAACATCTTCATTAATCATTACTAGTTTAATCTTCAGTTTGAACGTTGTTTTCATCATGTACTCAATTTCATTATCGTTTATTATTTCTCGTGCGATGTTTACTGAGATTATGGGCTAATACCCTTTGCTGTTAGCCGAGTTATGATGACTATGTCTTTATGATTTCATTTACTTTGATTTAATGAAAATTTATGTTTATCGCATGATCCGTTCGTTTACTTATTTTTATACGTAGTCTATTGCTAGATCATAGATTATTAGATGACCATTATGTGATTTATGATCCGTATCATAGTGATTAGGGTTAGTGAAATTATGATGACCTTCAGTAGCGTTGCCATTAGGACCAGAGGTGGAACAAACCCTAGGGTTAGACGAAATATAACTAAAACATCTAAGTTAGCATTAAATCTCTTATACATGACTATTAGTGAGGGATTAGGTAAGCAAATGACTATTAGGTTTACCACGATAAATCATATAGAATACGTGAAATGCTTAATGCGTGATTGAGACTTATTAACACTGTGACCATCGGGTTAAATGTTAATACTCATAGGACTAGGTAACCACGACCATCTGGCCAAGTTTGAATTAGAATCACCAACGCAAGTATCAGTTAGTCATTGCAATTGTGGACTAATCAGTTAGACAAAAGAGGAGTATCTCGGCTAGCATGTTCTTCCTTATTGGTCATTATTCGTCTTTAGTTTATTGTTTAGTATTTTATATTTTTAAGCAAATTTAATCGAGTCAATATCTCATATTTAAAAACCCCCTTTCCAATTGTTTAGATTAGTTGTCATTTCCACTAGGTTAGCATTCGAAAACTCGCTCCTCGTAAACGAACCCGTACTTACCATTTCCTAGCTATAACTGATCAGGCACATTGCCTATTAGTGTTAGTCTATTTGGTTGAGTCGATTCTATATAAATGTAAGACTAGACTATAGCACATTATTGCGTATAACATGGATGGTGATGAGTGTCTAAATACTCATCATTTTATACTATCTGCCAAAACATCTAAAAACACTCAAATATGCATCAAAATACTTAAAATATTTTAGAAGTGTGTTTTATATGTTTCAAATGTAAAATAATCAAAAACAGATGAAAAACGTACAAAGTTTGCATAATTGGCAGTTTCAGTCCCTCAAGTTTCAAAAGTTGTCAAAACTAGTCCCTGGTAAATCAAAACTTGAAAAATATCATCAAAGGTCCTTAGGGATTCATAAGTTGTCAAGTTTAGTCCTTTAAAGTTAAAAAATTACAAAATGACAACTTTAGTCCCTCAAGTTTGAAAAATGTCAAATATAGTCCTTAAGGTTTTGAAAATGGAAAAATATGAAAAATAAACCTTGAACTATTCTTAAATGACAAAATTGGTCCTTATGATAACATTTTGAGAAATTATATCTTCAGTCCCTTAAAAATCCAAAGTTACATAAATGGTCTCTGGAGTTTGAGAAATTGGCAGAAAAGGTCCCTGGATTTTAACAATCAAAATATTACATCTTTGGTCCTTGGAATATTCATAAAATGCATAAATGGTCCTTATAAGTAGTTTGGGAAAATTGCAAAATCAGTCCCTTAGTTTTGGTCAAATGACAAAATTGGTCCTTGTTTAGTTATAATACCATCCGGACCCTTGTTATTATAAAAACCCAAAACCAAATCCAATCCAAACACAATCCAGCCCACCCCCACTTTTCCCTAGGCCCAAAAATAACCTCGGCCCACACCCTTTTATTATTTAGAACGGGTCAAACCCCCATTTGACCTCCCAATACCGCCAAACCACACACCACTGTTCACCTCCTCCCTCACCACTGTAAACCAGAAACCATGGTGGTTTTCCACCACCTCACCACCTATCCACCTCATCCCCTACTCCCCCTAACCACCTTTCCACCTCACAGCCATCCCACACCACATTTAATGCAATTCCCACCACTTTTCACTCCAAACCATACCCTGCTCCTCTGTTTTCTTCCATATAGCCCCAACTTGTCTGAGAACCATCTCTTTTGTCCCTAACACCTCCACATCCTTCCAATAATCTTTAATTGCTCAGCTTTAGCCCCAAGTTAACGTGGGGACTTTTGGCGCCAAAATTGTTTAAACGGATAGGATTGATTCAGAGCAATGGAGGGTCAAGATCTAAAGTGGGAATGACTCAGAGACTCACAAGGAACCCTAATTGAGCTTATAAAAGGAAGAGAAGCAGAAGAGAAAGATATCTAGTTTATTTTATATAAATGTATGTCGTATAATGCAATTTCAAATTTCTAGTGTAAACCTAAGCTTTTAAGCAGTGTGTTAAGCATCTTTCATGTATTGTAACTCTTTTTGATTAATCAAATTCAAGTTTCTTTAACTGTTTCATCTTATGCAATTTCATTTAAAATTTCCAAAAAGCTATTTAGTGTAATTGTTGTTACTGTGAAGTGTATTGGACTTCTAGGATCATTTAAGCTCCCAGATAGCTTATCTAAGCTATTAGTAATAACTAAAAGCAGTTTAGTAATAAAAAAACTCAAAAATACAAAAAGTCAATGAAAGTCAAAGAACCAAATTCTTGGTGATAAGCAATGGAGCAGGGTTGATTCTGGAAGGCCTTGGGTTAGTGGTTCTGTGGAGAGCCTATAGGTTTGGTCTTGGTTCTTGATTCATTGGTTTAAGCAGGAAAGCAATTTGTAAGGTTTCAATTCCATTTCTGTTTCTCTACTGTAGTAAGCTTGTATTATTGCTTATTTGTTGTGATTGTGCTTATTCAGTGTTGTTGATTGAGGCTAAACCGTCAGATATAATTGACCAAGGTCAATTAGTCAAAAACAGCTTATCCCAATGCTCCGTGGATAGTATAGTGTGTCCCCGGGTCGCTAAAGTCCCAGCGAGATTGAAATGATGTTGTTTGAAATCGTTTATGAGTGAGTGGCACTGAGGACAGTAGCCCAGATGATAAGGAATTGATTTTGCTACTGTTATTTTGGTATTTGTACACAGATATGATATTCACAAAAATCAGATATACAAGTATATGCACAAATTCACAATTCAGATTCACGTAACAGACTGGAAAAGTGGGGTTTTGATAATTAACAAACTACAGGGGGTGCTTTTGAAACTTTTGAAACTTGAAATTAAAAAGAAATTTTAAAATGAAAAATGAAATTATAAAAGTGAATATTTTGCTATTTAAGTATTATTTAATTAATTTAACTAATTAAAATCTAATTTAAATTAACCAATAATTATAAATGTTACAAATTAACCTAAAAACTTGCAAAAATAATTTCTAAACTTAAATTAGAACTTGAAGAAAGTATAAAAAATAAAAATAAATATTTTTGTCTTTTTATGGATTTTTTAGTAATTAAAAACTATTTAACTTAATTAAACTAATTAAACTAATTTAAATTACAATTAATACTAAATTAACTTAGAAAATTATGATAAAATTTATAAAATTACTTAACCATCACAGGAATCCTACAAAATTATAAAAACCTCTAAAAATTATGTTTAAGGTTAATCCACTAATTAATTACCTTTTAATTACTTTAAATCTAATTTAAATAATTAAAATAAGAAAAATGGAAAATGAACAGTAGAAATTAAAAATATATTTTCTAAAAGTCTTAACTAATTTATAAAACTTAGAAAAATTATAAAAACCTACTGTTGTTAATAAAAATTAAAGAAAACTAATTAATAACTAATATTACCTATTTAATTATTTAAAATAGTTTTAAATCTAATAAATAGTAAACAGTTGAGAAAAAATCTAAGAAAATTATTTTAACTACTTAAAGGTACTAGAAAATTTACAAAATTATGAAAAATGGGCAAGTGCTTAAAAATAAGCTGAAAAGAAAATTGAAAAAGATAGTTTCTATTAAATAGTAGCTATCACTAAATGTAAAGTTGGTTTTTGTTGGTTTTTCTTTTTGACAGCTAAAACTTAGATGAAAATAAGCAACTTTTGTAAAACAACTTTTCACAAAGCTTAAAAATAAGCTGTATGCACCCCCTTTTGCCTAAATAGTTGACTTTTGTTGACTGGGTAAGCAATTTAGCACAAATGACTGATGGTGGGGTTCACAATGGTCAAACTTGATACAAATAAGCTATACTAACTCAAATAAGCCAGAAACAACAAGCAGTGATCTCAATTAAGCTAATAAGATCCCAATAAGCACTTTGCACAATGAAACTCAACTCAGAAATGGGACAATCTTTGTGGTGGATACCAGGTGGGGTCCACTTGATCCTAGGTCAAACCAATGGTCAAAACTTGTTCCCTGGTAGGAGGGGGTTGTCTAAAGCTAATTGTGGGTTGTGGGACCCACTCAGCCACCAAAGTGGGCTGAGTGAGATGGGTCTGAGTGCACAGGGCAATGGCTTGCCCTGCAGTCCACTTCCAAGGGTATTTTAGTCCAAAAGGAAAATTCACAAAATTAAAGAAACCCTGGGAAAATGAATTTGAGGTGGTAAAGTTTAACTACAACAAATTTTAGACCTTGAATCACAACACAAAAATCTATAAAAATCTTCCTAATTTGTGAAAAACTGAGATTGAACTTTTTGACTTTTCAGGAAAATTTGCAGGGTTGACTTGGGTGAGTTTTGATTGATCACAGATGACTTATTGATGTTTGTTAAGCCTAATGCTAACCAAACTTAATAACCTAAACTAATTTGGAGTTGATTCACAAGATTTGAGCAACAAAATCACAACAGTTAAGCTGTTGTGATTTAAACTTAATGATTTTGACTTTTTTGTGTTATGAGTCCAAGTTTTTATGCTTCTTAGGTCTGATAACACCTAATGAACACTAAAGAAACAGAAATCCAGTCCAAATGGTAACAAAATACCACAACAAACCAATGATCCAACACCCCTATAACAATGATAGATTAGGTATTTTAAATCAATTAGATGCTAGGGTTCATGAACTTGATTTCCAACTTCTGTTTATGATTAATTAAACTTGTTAAAGTACTTAAAGACAGATAATCAACTACCAATGCATAAGCTTAACACTTAACTATTTTTGACAGTTAAATCTAAAATTTAAAGTAGCTAATTATTCTAACAAACAAGTTATTAATATTAAGCTAAAAATCACTTAAACAACAATCAAAAGGAACAAGCAAGCACAGATTAACAACTATAAGCAAGGATTTTAGAAACTAAACTTTTTAGAGGAAAAATTAAATGAGCAAAAGCTTACAGAACACCTCTAGCATGAACAAGAGGTTTTCCTAATGATGCCTATCTTTAGATAGGCTGTTCCAATCCCAAGCTTGCTCACCAATTGCTTCTCAATACCTGAAAACAAAAACTAAACACCACAGTTGACCAATGTTGACTTTTTTAAGTTTTTGAATTTTCTCTAGTATAACTGAGTTTTAGTTGTCTCTAAAGCTTCAATAAGCTTTAAGGAGCCTAAGTGAGCCTTATTCAATCCATGATCATTAATATAAATGACACTTAAGCTTAATTAAAAACTCAGAAATTGCAATAACACAAGACAGAATTGAACCTTTGATTTTATAACTTAAAAGGACTTAGAATACAATGATAAAGCTGCTACAATACTTGAATTAAGAAAGATACAACTGAATTGGAAAAACTATTTTAATGCGACACTAATTTTTGCTAATTAAACTACACTCCACAATCCTTGCTTTCTTTTCCTTTTATAGCCATCTTCTAGGGTTTCCCTTGAGCTTCTGAGCATATCCCACACCATTTCTGAGCCCTTGGATCATTTTAAAGCCTTTGATTTGATGCCACGTATTTTGGCGGGAAAGAGTTGTTTGGACTGATTCAGGCAAGGGGGTGGCAGCATTTATTGTAGATGTGAGGGTTGGTGCAGAGGGTGTGGGTGTGTGCTGATTATACTGCAAGTGGTGGTGGTGGTGGTGGGCAATACCAGGGTGGTTTGGTGGTTTGGCTGGGGAAGAGGGAAAAGGGAGGGTTGACCGGTTTTGACCAAGGTCAAATACTTTGACCCTGGTTTTATTATAACGGGTGTGGGTGGGCTGAGGTTTCAATGGGCCTAAGGAAGTGGGCTTGTGTTGGATTGGATTGGTTTGTGGGTTAGTTTGGAGTAGTATTATTATTATAGGGTCCGGTTTGGTTTTTAGTTTCACAAGGACCATTTTTGTAATTTTTGCAAAGTTGGAGGTGTGAACTTGGCATTCTTCCAAATTATTTCCAAGGGTATATTATGCCAAGTTATGAATAATGCAAGGTCCTGTGTTGATTTTTCCATGTTAAATGCACGAGGGACTAAAATTGCCAAACTTTCAAACTTCAGGGACCATTTGTGTAATTTCATCAAACTTTTCCACCAAGGACCAATCCTGCCATAAAAGGTTAGTGCAAGGACAAAATTTGTTTTTCTCAAAGTTTTTAATATCCCAGGGATCATTTTTGACAATTTTCAAAGTTCAGGGACTAAACTTGACATTTTGTGAAACTTTTCACCAAAGGACTAATTATGTCACTTTTTGATTTAAAAGGACCTTTGGTGACTTTTTCAAGTTTTTAGAATAACCAGGGACTAGATTTGACAACTTTTGAAAGTTGAGGGACTGAAACTGCAAATTTTGCAAACTTTGTGCGTTTTTCATCTGTTTTTTATATTTTTGCATTTGAAACATGTAAAACACTTTCCTGGGATATTTTTCACTATTTTGATTCAATTTTGAGTGTTTTTAGATGTTTTGGCAGCTCAGAAAAGGTAAAAATGATGAGTATTTACACACTCATCAATCCCCCACACTAAAACATTGCTAGTCCCTAGCAATCTTTTGAGAAAAACCTGATGGATTTGAAATTCTCTTTACCAAAAGCCATCACTTCTGGAGTAGCCAAGTGTAAGAACTGTGGCACCCCTGATAACCGTGTGATTTTGAGCAAACCACCAGCTGTCAACGGATTTGATTAGTCTTTACCAAAAGCCGTTTGCTTCTGGACTAGCCAGCATCTTGATGGACTAAGTCAACCTCTTGGTAAGCTGATTACCAATTATGGATTTTCCACGGCCTTTACCACAAGCCATAATCTTGCGGGCTAGCCAACTCATTTGCTTTATGGGATATGGGGAGTTGAGGAACCATACAATTTTTGGCAAATCGCAAGCCATCAACGGGTTTGAGATGTCTTTACCAAGAGCCGTTTGCTCCTGGACTAGCCAATCCTTTTGTCATTTAGACTTTGGCGGACTGATTACCACAAAAATTTTGAAATAAAGTGAAAAAAATTTGAAAAATTTAGGCCTAAAAATGGGGGTACTTAGAAAGTTTTGTGATAAAATTCGTAAGAATTCCCCCCCCCCCCCCCACACTAGAATTGAATATTGTCCTCAATATTCAAAGTCCCGGCTATTATGCCGAATCTCTGAACGGAAAAAGCTAATATTCGATTCTAACTGTGGAAATACCGATTTTATTTTTCACTTTATTTATCTGTACATATAAACATATAATTTTTTTTGAACTGAAACTTATATATATATTTACTTTTCAAAAGGTGGGGGACGCTCACTCCCCCACACTAGGGTGGTAGAAAGTAGAAAGAAATCAGAAATACGGGTGAAAACCCATATATGTTGCTAATTTTTGTTCACCGAGTCACTAGCTTGACTCGATCCCCGAATTCATTGGTCCATGGGGAAAGTTTGGAGATCCGGGACAACCATGGGTGGTATGTCCTCTCCAAAATAATGTTTCAATCGATGACCATTCACTTTGAAGTTGGGACCTTCGGGTTGAGATAACTCAACAGTCCCGTATGGATATACTTTAGCAATAGTGAATGGTCCAGTCCATCGGGTTTTTAATTTCCCCGAGAAGATCTTTAATCTTGAGTTGAAAAGAAGGACTCTGTCACCGACGTTAAAAACGCGGTTCTTAATCTTAGAGTCGTGAATCTTCTTTGTCTTTTCTTTGTAGATCAAAGAGTTCTCGTAGGCTTGATCATGAAGTTCGTTTAATTCATTGAGTTGAACCTTACGGTGATCACCCGCTTTATGAAGGTTGTAGTTTGCATGTTTCAAGGCCCAGTAGGCTTTGTGCTCGAGCTCGATCGGTAAATGACACGCCTTCCCGTATACAAGCTTGTATGGAGTACACCCGATGGGTGTTTTGTAAGCTGTACGGAAGGCCCAGAGTGCATCATCTAGTTTATCTGACCAGGAAGCACGGTTTTCACCTACTGTCCTCTCAAGAATCCGTTTAATACCACGGTTTGAAACCTCCACCTGCCCACTTATTTGTGGGTGATATGCGGTAGAAAGACGATGAGTAACACCGTACTTAAGCATAACTTTTGCGAATTGATCATTGCAAAAGTGAGTACCGCGATCACTAATGATGGCACGTGGAGTTCCAAAACGAGCAAAGAGGGATTTCAAGAATTTCACAACAACTCGGGCATCGTTAGTGGGTAAGGCCTTAGCCTCAACCCATTTTGACAAATAGTCAACAGCCACGAGAATATATTTGTTTCCACGAGAAGATGGGAATGGCCCCATAAAATCAATGCCCCAGACGTCAAAGATTTCACAAACTTGAATGGCATTTTGTGGCATTTCGTTCTTTTGTGAAATATTCCCGTGACGCTGACAAGCATCACAAGCTTTGACTAACTCGTGGGCATCCTTATAGATCGTGGGCCAGTAGAAACCGGAATCAAACACCTTTTTGGAGGTGTAGTTAGGACTATGGTGGCCCCCGGTGGGTCCAGCATGGCAAGCCTTGAGAATATCTGTGGCTTCCTGTCCGTATACACATCGCCTGATGACTTGATCGGCACAGATTTTGAAGAGATAGGAGTCGTCCCAGAAGTAATGTTTAACGTCTTTGAAGAATTTTTTCTTCTGTTGGGACGTTAACCCCTTAACGATGAAGTTACCCGCATGGTAATTTGCAAAGTCGGCAAACCATGGGGTAGTAGAGTCACCACGAAAAGCAACCACATTGAGTGTCTCGAGAGGAAATGTTTCATTTATTTCCTTTTTCTCGGACACATCCTGATGAGGGTTTTCTAATCGTGAGAGATGATCAGCAGCAAGGTTCTCGGCTCCTTTTTTATCACGGATAATGATATCAAATTCCTGAAGGAGGAGAACCCAACGGAGAAGCCTCGGCTTTGCATCTTGCTTTGCAAATAGGTATTTCAAAGCCGAGTGATCCGTATACACTACGTATTTAGTCAAGATTAAGTATGACCGGAATTTTTCAAAGGCATACACCACAGCTAGGAGTTCTTTTTCGGTGGTGGTGTAATGACCTTGAGCCTCAGTCATAGTTTTGCTTGCGTAGTGTACAGGCTGAAAGTATTTTGCTTTACGTTGCCCCAAGACCGCACCTATGGCAAAATCATTAGCATCGCACATAAGCTCAAAAGGTAGGTCCCAATCGGGGGCAACAAGAATCGGTGCCTCGGTAAGCTTTTTCTTTAATGTTTCAAAAGCTTCGATGCACTCAGGAGAGAAGATGAAAGGAGCATCCTTCTCGAGGAGATGGGTCATCTGTAACACCCCCAAAATACCGCAGCGGAAGACTGTGTCATTGGGATGCTACTTCAGGGCACAAAGTACAAGATATAGAAAACGAACTCTAAATGAGACGTTTTAGAAAAGTTACCATTCGAATAGATAAAAGTCATAGTTTACAAAACAAAGATCCCAAAGTAGAATGATACATAAGTTTTTAAAGTGTATCGAATGGTAAACGATAAAAGTGAAAGTCTCCAAAAGCATGCCCTAAGACTCTCAGCTCCACAAACCTGCTATCGCCTTTCTAACCTGAGATAAACATGCTTAAAAGTGTCAACACAAAGGTTGGTGAGTTCATAGAGTTTGTCTTAATACAGTTGAAAAGCCTATAAAGAATGTTCACACAGCAAAGGCATCGTAAATCCACTCAGTTACAAGTCCCGTCATAAGAGACTTGTAACCTGTGTGTTCACAACCCACTGCTACAATATAATATGATTAAGATATGTATAAGTTCATAACAACAGTTCAACAATTAGTAGTGAGTCTACACTTCATCTCCGAAGACCTCACTTGAGTATGTATATCTCCATGGTTGTGCCCAGAACTAAATCTGGGGCCATTGGAAGTATATATGTCTCCATGGTTGTGCCCAGAACTAAATCTGGGGCCATTGGAAGTATGTATGTATGTATCCATCACAGTTTAGTATAACCCAGTTAAGTATAACACAATCACGTATGTATGACATCAAGTATAATGTAATCAAGTATAATGTTATCAAGTATAATGTTATGTGAATCTGTACAAGTAAGCAAGTAGTAGCATGTATCTCCCCCAAAGAGTTGATAGAACAATTAAAAGAGTAGGGGCTATGACTCACCTCGAAGTAATAGTACAATGCAACGGAATGTTAAGGACAACAATGCACGGTTATCTGCCGCAACCTAAAATGAATGATGAATGATCTCATTTAGATCACCAAAAGATGTTATGAATGTCCATGCTCATGTTTGTATACCACTCTAGTCTTTGGAAAAACACTTGTGTTATCAAAAATATATAATCCAAGAATTTGGAAAAAATATTGCTATTAGAAAATATAATAAGCTAGTTGTAATATATATATACCTATATATATATATATATATATATATATATATATATATATATATATATATATATATATATATATATATATATATATATATATATATATCGTATGTTTCCATGTTAGTGTTGAAATACTCGGGTTGTAATCCTTGAAATGATGAAAATAAACTTGTAATAACTAATACTACATTAGTTATAAAGCTTGGTACTTAATATTACTTCTAGCTTATAAATGTACTTCGTAGTTTTTGTGCCAAATTTTAATAAAAGCTGTCAAATATAAAATGGTTTTAGCCGATATTCAAACGTGAATATCTTTGTCGTTACTTGTCCGTTTTACTTGTTCTTTATATCCACGGTTACGTCTTAGTATGTAGTAATATATTTTGAAAAGCTCGGCTCCTCCGGGTTACGTCTAAAGTCTCTTTTTGTACAATGAAAAACGTCCAACAGCAAACAAATTTCCAGAAAATACTTTTCGTCAACAATCTTGCAAAAATCATAACTTCTTCGTTATAAGCTCTTTTTAATCCGTTCTTTCGCCTACGGATTCGTTTTTGAAAGTATTTTCTAAAAATTTTGCCAAAGTTTCCTTGGTGTTTACTGATTTTCCAGATTTTTACAAAACGGGACAGCATGTCTAAAATAGGTTCCAAATCAAGTTTTCAAGGTTTAAAACTAATTTCTACCATCACCAAACCTCTTGTAATCACCACATAGCTAATCTAATCCTACCATACACCTTCTTAGGGTGCCATGGACTCCTAACCAAGTTATTATAGCAAGGGAATTCATAACTAAAAAGTTAGGGTTTGTATGTTTCATTTTAGACAAAATAAAGGGTGGTATAGCTAGTTGTACATGGTTTTTAGCATGATACTCATGAAATACATGTAAATATAAGATGATCCATGTAAAAATAAAGTTGATAACTTACTTGATAAAATGAGATGATTAGATGATGATTATGCTTGGATTTCTTGTGTTTTTCTTGATTGATTCTTGATTAGACAAGTAAAAGGAACAAGTTTAGTGTTTTAACTTATGAAAAATGATCACTTGATCTTGGTGTTTATTTTGGGTCGTGGGTTTGCAAGAGGAAGGAGATGAGAAGAACTTTGATCTTAGCTAAAAAGTGTAGTTTATGATTTATGTAATTTGGTAAAGTTAGGTTTTAAGTGTTTATTAGTTTTAAACTTAGGAATTAATGCTAGAGGTTAAAAGGGTATTCTTGGGGCCGGTTTTTCAAGGGTAGAAGGGGGGGGGGGGGGGTAGGGGTACTTGGTAGTTATTTAGAAAACTTGCAAGAATTATGCACTAGTTTGTGTTATTCGTTAAAATCGGGGTAACGGTTTTAAATAGAAATAATTGTTCACGAAGTTAACCGGGATTATAATAAAGTTATAATAATGTTAAAAACATATTAAAAATATGTTGGGTACATTTACTGAGTGATCGGGTGATTATTGTTTAGTTTTCACGAAAACCGTCGTTATATTCATACGCGTACGTTATAAATAAAATAAATTTCCAAAATACTGGGTAACTGAATGTTATAACTTTTATGATGTTAAAATGGATATAAAAATATGTCGGGACCATTGTGGGAATATTTAGATATATTCGTCGTGTATAAACCGGGTGTTAACGTTTACTATAAATACTTATACGTAAAAACGTTAAATGTACTGAATATAGTAGTTTGAAAATCCTGAGAGTGGTATAACGTGAAAATGCTGTTATGATGATATGCAGACTATCTCCAGTCCGTATGCAGTGTCCTTAGCACTAATGAAATGAATTCGCACCTAAACCAATCCGGTTACGCGAATTTGAATACCCGTAAACTAAATTTACGACGAAATGAGTAATGCAAGTGAATGATGAAAACTTTTCCGGAAATGAATAGTGTTTTGTGAATAGTAAATTTCCCAAATGTTTCTCAGAATATCAAAATGACCTCGAAAATGATGAATAGTAAAACGATGAATAGTGTTTTAATGAATAGTGATTTATGAATAGTGTTTTTCCAAAGTTCGGGAAATGACCTGAAATGACCTGAAATGATGAGTTGTGACATCATAGGCCGGGCAATCTTAGAAAAATCTTGGATAAACCTACGGTAGAAGCCGACATGACCCAAAAAGCTCCTAACACCTTTAACGGTGGTGGGATGAGGTAATTTAGCAATGACATCGATTTTGGCTCTGTCAACCTCAATCCCGTTTTTTGAAATTTTATGGCCGAGGACAATGCCCTCCTTGACCATAAAGTGGCTCTTCTCCCAGTTGAGACTTAGATTCGTTTCTTTGCAACGTTTAAGCATCTGTTCCAAGTAGGAGAGGCAAGACTGGAATGAATCCCCGATGACTGAAAAGTCATCCATGAATACCTCCATGGTTTTCCCGATCATTTCGGAAAAGATAGACATCATGCATCCCTGGAACGTGCCTGGTGCATTACATAAGCCGAAAGGCATACGTCTGTAAGTAAAAGTTCCGTAGGGGCATGTGAAGGTAGTCTTCTCTTGATCCTGGGGATCAATGGGGATTTGGAAGTAACCCGAAAAACCATCGAGGAAGCAGTAGTATTCATTCCCCGCAAGTCTTTCAAGCATCTGGTCCATAAAAGGGATAGGAAAATGGTCTTTACGGGTGGCTTCATTCAACTTTCGATAGTCAATACATACTCGCCAACCCGTGACCAAACGAGTTGGAATCAACTCGTTTTCCTCGTTGGTGACAACGATAATGCCACCCTTTTTAGGGGCACAATGAATTGGGCTAACCCAAGGACTGTCAGATATAGGATAAATCAATCCCGCATCAAGAAGTTTAAGAACTTCTTGTTTGATAACTTCGTGGATTTTGGGATTTACCCTTCTCTGTTGTTGCACTGCTGGCTTAAAGTCATCCTCCATTAAGATTTTGTGTGTACAAAAGTCCGGGCTTATGCCCTTAATGTCGGAGAGTTTCCAAGCAATTGCTTGCTTGTTTGCTTTAAGAACCTTTAAGAGTGCAGCCTTTTCCTCATCTTTTAAGTCTTTAGCAATAATGACGGGTAATTTATTATCACCCTCCAGGAATGCATATTCTAGATGAGGAGGCAAGCCCTTGAGCTCAACCTCGGGAAAGTCTTAAGTTATTTCAACATTTTTGACTTCCGGTTTATGAAGTATTTTTGGAGACGGAGAGGGTGAAGGATCGTCATTTAACAATCTTTCAAGGAGAAGAATGTCCCCCTCCGGGTCAAGATAGTTTTCATCAACCCCACTTGGGATTGAGCTATCTTGAGCAAGAAAAGCCTCGACCTCTTCCAGAAGGAAGTCACTTCCCTCAAACGGAGTGAGGGAAGGGGAAGAGTCGGAAATGATAGGGTCAGTAGAAAGACTGCCACTGGATGAGAAACTAAGGACTTCTTGAGAATACTCCTCAGACGCAACATCGATGATGTCAATTCGGTTAACCGTTTCAGCGTCATAGTTGGAGGAGTATCTTGAAGTCTGAACAAGATTGAATGTGATGGTTTCGCCACCAACACGTAGAGTGATTTCTTCCTCGAATACATCGATTAAAGCACGACCCGTTCTAAAGAATCCCCTCCCGAGAATGAGAGGAACTCTTGGGTCAGCATCGAAATCAACAATCACGAAATCTACCAGAAAATGGAACTTTCCTACTTTCACAAAGATATCTTTGGCAATGCCGAGAGGACGGGATATACTACGGTCTGCAAGCTCGAGTGTCATGCAGGTCGGAGTGAGAGCAGGAAGAGAGAGTCTTTTCCAGACTGTGTAAGGCATCAGGTTAATGCTTGCGCCAAGATCGGTCAAGGCAAAGCATTCAACCATCCCAGGGAAAATACAAGGAATGAGAAATTTCCCGGGATCTCCAAGCTTTTCGGGAAGCTTTTTCAAGAGCACTGCTGAGCAATGCTCATTAAGAGGAGTTTTTGCCATTTCACAGAGTTTTTCCTTATTGCTTATCAGATTTTTGATTGTCGAAGCAAACTTAGGCATGAGAAGAAGAGCGTCCGCGAAGCTAATATCAAAGTGTAATTCTTGGAAAATTTGATAAAATTTTTCCATCTGATGATTAGCTCTTTCGCGGTTCTTTTGATCATTCAAACGTGAAGGATATGAATTGACGGCTTAGGATCATTCTTTGGGATTTCATCAGAACTCACAGGGGGATCAAATACAACTTTCGGCTTACGAGCCGGGACCGGGACAACTTGAGGGTGGACGTTGTTGATACCTCCGTTATTAGTAGGAAGTACCGTGTCTGTGGTAACCTCAGGTTCACGTTCCGCTACCTTAGTAGGAGGAGAAGAAGAGGTAGAAGGAATCGAGGGTCCATTGTATGATACCCCACTTCGGGTGGTGATCGCTTTGACATCGTCCCTCGGGTTAGCGATCGTGTTGCTTGGTAGTGTACCCGAGCCCGAGGGTCGATCATTTAAAGACTTCTGAAGCTCAGAGATCTTGCTGATCAATAACCGATTCGTTTCCTCTTGTGCTTTCATGAATTGTTTTAGCACTTCATCGGAGGAAGAAGAGGGTGGAACAACGTTTTGAGGAGGATTTTGAACACGGTTGTTTTGAAAATTCCCTTGATTTTGATTGTTGTTACCCTGAAGATTGTTTCTCTGATTGAAATTACCCTGATTGTAATTTCCTTGATTTTGGTTTCTTTGAAAATTTCCTTGAAAACCTTGGTTTTGATTGCCATTTTGAAAATTGTTTTGATTAAACTGGCCTTGATTTTGGTTCGGGTTTTGGAAATTTGAGTTTTGACCTTGGTTAAAATTCTGATTCGAGTTACGGTTTTGATTTTGATTAAAACCGGGAGGTCCGAGAAAATTGTTGGAACGATAGCTTAAGAGATTACGGTCCCCTTGCGGTTGGTAAGAATTACCCCCCGTATTGTAGGAACCGTGAGCAGCATACACGTTCTCATGAGGAAAGCCAGCAGTAGCTGGACACTCAGAATAAAGATGAGGGCCCCCACAAGTTTCACAACTTCGGGCCACGGCTTTCACTTGTTGATTTTGAACCTGATTTTGCATCATTTGGTTCATTCTCAACACAGCCGTAGAAATATCATCCATCTTTTTGGTAATAGCAATTATTTCAGGAGATGATGATGAAGGAGTAATTGAATTACATGACGCATCCCTCTCCGCAGAGGAATCCCAAAAGTTATGGTGGGCAGTCATGTTTTCAATCAAGTCATAGCACTCCTCGGGACGCCTTTTCATAAAGGCCCCACCAGCAGCAGCATTGAGAATATCCCGGTGCCTCAATGTCAGACCATTATAGAAGGTATCTATGATGGTAACTTGCAACATATTGTGGTTAGGGCACCGATCAATAGCTAGCTTATAACGTTCCCAAGCCTCAAAAAGAGACTCATCGGGACGTTGCCGGAAGTTGCTGATATCATTCCGTAACTTGGTAACCATGGAAGGTGGAAAATATTTTGCTAAAAACTTGGTTACCATTTCATCAAAGGTATGAATAGAATTCTTTGGGAGTCGGTCAAACCATGCAGTGGCATGATGAGTGAGAGAATAGGGAAAAAGGTACAGCCGGAGGGCATCATCGGTGACACCATGCTGTTTCATGCTTTGGGTGACCGTGAGATATTTGTCAAGATGCTTGTTAGCATCGTCACCCGGTAATCCGTGAAATTGACACGAATTTTGGACTTGTTGGATCATGTGGTGCTTGAGGCCAAAGTCCGTAGCCTCAATAGTGAGTGGGGCAATAGGCCCACCCCGCCCTTGCATGGTAGGCTGGCGCAGCTCCTCCATCATTCGGAGATCGGGAGCTGGCACATCCCTGGGAGGGTCAGGGGGTGGTAATGGTGGTGGTGGCCCAGATGCCATTTCGGTCTTTGGTTCTTGTGTGTCAGAACGTAGCTCGGGTACGTTTTTCTGATGTTTACGTTTTGTTTGTGACCGAGTGCGCATGCACTAAAAACAATTTTTCAAAACAAGATCGAGGCAAAACCACAGTGAACTTAAACCAATTATCACAAGTGAATGGCTTCTTTAAAAAAGGTACACCACTCACAGGGATATAAAGGCACGTTTTAATCTTAAGTTTGGGAACTTATTATGTCCACACCCCCAGTTGGTAGGTGTTCAACCTTGGTTTGCGGTGGTAAGATTTTATGTATTTATTAATTTGAAAAACTGCTTTAGGCTTATGGGTGTGTGTGCAGAAAACTTGGGAAATATTTTTGGAACTGATTCGTTAACCGAAATCGTTCTTTTAAGATTACTCGCAGGCTGGCGGGAGGAAGTAAATAGGTTTCCTCTTCAGTTCGCAATTTAATGTCAGAACTTACCTTAAACCAACTGTTTCAGGTTGTAATCTTAAAGAAAACGAAGTAATTTAACTTCACAGTTTGTTTTGTTGTTTTTGATTTTTTTGGTGTTTTTAACACTTTAGGAGAAGTGTTAATGAACTTTTTTGATATGATTATGTTTTTACAAAAAACTTTTTACAAATTTGTGTGAAATTTGTACAGGGAGGGTTTTTGAAAACCACTAAACTTAAAACGATTTTATAAAATACGCAACAACCTCCCCGGCAACGGCGCCAAATTTTGATTGATCACAGATGACTCATTGATGTTTGTTAAGCCTAATGCTAACCAAACTTAATAACCTAAACTAATTTGGAGCTGATTCACAAGATTTGAGCAACAAAATCATAACAGTTAAGCTATTGTGATTTAAACTTAATGATTTTGACTTTTTTGTGTTATGAGTCCAAGTTTTTATGCTTCTTAAGTCTGATAACACCTAATGAACACTAAAGAAACAGAAATCCAGTCCAAATGGTAACAAAATACCACAACAAACCAATGATCCAAACACCCCTATAACAATGACAGATTAGGTATTTTAAATCAATTAGATGCTAGGGTTCATGAACTTGATTTCCAACTTCTGTTTATGATTAATTAAACTTGTTAAAGTACTTAAAGACAGATAATCAACTACCAATGCATAAGCTTAACACTTAACTATTTTTGACAGTTAAATCTAAAATTTAAAGTAGCTAATTATTCTAACAAACAAGTTATTAATATTAAGCTAAAAATCACTTAAACAACAATCAAAAGGAACAAGCAAGCACAGATTAACAACTATAAGCAAGGATTTTAGAAACTAAACTTTTTAGAGGAAAAATTAAATGAGCAAAAGCTTACAGAACACCTCTAGCATGAACAAGAGGTTTTCCTAATGATGCCTATCTTTAGATAGGCTGTTCCAATCCCAAGCTTGCTCACCAATTGCTTCTCAATACCTGAAAACAAAAACTAAACACCACAGTTGACCAATGTTGACTTTTTTAAGTTTTTGAATTTTCTCTAGTATAACTGAGTTTTAGTTGTCTCTAAAGCTTCAATAAGCTTTAAGGAGCCTAAGTGAGCCTTATTCAGTCCATGATCATTAATATAAATGACACTTAAGCTTAATTAAAAACTCAGAAATTGCAATAACACAAGACAGAATTGAACCTTTGATTTTATAACTTAAAAGGACTTAGAATACAATGATAAAGCTGCTACAATACTTGAATTAAGAAAGATACAACTGAATTGGAAAAACTATTTTAATGCGACACTAATTTTTGCTAATTAAACTACACTCTACAATCCTTGCTTTCTTTTCCTTTTATAGCCATCTTCTAGGGTTTCCCTTGAGCTTCTGAGCATATCCCACACCATTTCTGAGCCCTTGGATCATTTTAAAGCCTTTGATTTGATGCCACGTATTTTGGCGGGAAAGAGTTGTTTGGACTGATTCAGGCAAGGGGTGGTAGCATTTATTGTGGATGTGAGGGTTGGTGCAGAGGGTGTGGGTGTGTGATGATTATACTGCAAGTGGTGGTGGTGGTGGTGGGCAATACCAGGGTGGTTTGGCTGGGGAAGAGGGAAAAGGGAGGGTTGACCGGTTTTGACCAAGGTCAAATACTTTGACCCTGATTTTATTATAACGGGTGTGGGTGGGCTGAGGTTTCAATGGGCCTAAGGAAGTGGGCTTGTGTTGGATTGGATTGGTTTGTGGGTTAGTTTGGAGTAGTATTATTATTATAGGGTCCGGTTTGGTTTTTAGTTTCACAAGGACCATTTTTGTAATTTTTGCGAAGTTGGAGGTGTGAACTTGGCATTCTTCCAAATTATTTCCAAGGGTATATTATGCCTAGTTATGAATAGTTCAAGGTCCTGTGTTGATTTTTCCATGTTAAATGCATCAGGGACTAAAATTGCCAAACTTTCAAACTTCAGGGACCATTTGTGTAATTTCATCAAAATTTTCCACCAAGGACCAATCCTGCCATAAAAGGTTAGTGCAAGGACAAAATTTGTTTTTCTCAAAGTTTTTAATATCCTAGGGATCATTTTTGACAATTTTTAAAGTTCAGGGACTAAACTTGACATTTTGTGAAACTTTTCACCAAAGGACTAATTATGTCACTTTTTGATTTAAAAGGACCTTTGGTGACTTTTTCAAGTTTTTAGAATAACCAGGGACTAGATTTGACAACTTTTGAAAGTTGAGGGACTGAAACTGCCAATTTTGTAAACTTTGTGCGTTTTTCATCTGTTTTTTATATTTTTGCATTTGAAACATGTAAAACACTTTCCTGGGATATTTTCACTATTTTTATTCAATTTTGAGTGTTTTTAGATGTTTTGACAGCTCAGAAAAGGTAAAAATGATGAGTATTTACACACTCATCAGTTGTTTAAGTATTTTATAACTTAAGTTAGTTAACTTGTTCATTAGAATTAATAGTTACCACAAATCTTAGTTTTCACTGTCAAATTAGTTAAGTGGTGATCTTGTGTAATTGTAGTTGTTAGCTGTTTCTAAGTACTCATGTAGGTTTAATATTTCATAAAAAGTTGAATCAAAACAGTTGCATAAGCTCTTTAAGCCATTTACCTCTTAAATCATTAAACAGCTAGGTATAAGGGGTGTTTGGATTTA
This sequence comes from Artemisia argyi, assembly GCA_030686995.1. Taxonomy (NCBI): domain Eukaryota; kingdom Viridiplantae; phylum Streptophyta; class Magnoliopsida; order Asterales; family Asteraceae; genus Artemisia; species Artemisia argyi. The sequence goes on from CM060692.1 coordinate 71,715,746, forward strand.
GTTATTACACTGTGATATTGAGGTTTTTGCTTGTTAGCTTTGATTGAAAACTCTTTCTCAGTATCAAAACAGTTCAAATAGACCTTAATATTTGGTGTCATAGTGTGAAAAAGTCAAAACCTAATTTTTTTGTACCCTCACAGTTAACTGTGAGGGCTTTGGCATCCAAACCCTTGGATTGTGGCTCATTAGTGATAGTCTTTATCAATTTTAGTTCCATATTAATTCATAACATCATATTTAATCAGTAAAGTTCATTAGAAATCCAAATAAGTCAAAGTTTGTGTTTTCATCAAAAAGTCAAAAGTTTGCATCTCAGATTTTTTAAAATATTCAAAGAATTTTTATGATTTATGAGATTAGAGTTAGGACTTGAAACTTGTTGGGTGTAATATTTATCAGTAGAACTTGTGATTCACACACTTGTTACATTTTTGTGAATTTTATTTGTGGACTATTATACCCTTGGAAAACACCTGCAGGGCAACCATCTCCCCTGCACACAGCTTTTGACCCTTTTTCTTTGAACCATAGTGTGCTCTCCTGTGGACCCCAAACCCCAATCTTTAGCTTAATTAGTAGCTTATCACCTCAGTTTCTCATATCTAGGTTTAGTTTGGCAATTAGCTTATTGTAGCATAGCTGATTTGACCTAGCTTGTGGCCTGTGTCCACAAACCCTACACTGACCACTCAGTGTGTGATCCCTTTTACCAAGCCCCACCCAGAGTTCCCAAATAAGCCATAAGCCCTGCTTATTGGCTTATTTGAAAGCTTGACAGGTGTACTTGAAGGTTCAGGGTTCATTTTGAACCACCCCTCACTTCTGTGGACCCCACAGAGGTCCATAATACCACCCTCAGGCCTGTTTGGTTGTCAGGATTGTGATAAGTGATTATTTGGATTCCCTGGCTTATCCAGAGTGCTTATTTGTGCTTTTAGTCTTATTTCAAGTTGGTATACATGTGTGAGAGCTTATTTGATCATTTGAACAACTTTTCACCAAGTCACAAGTCCTAATAAGTTACCCTATGCATCAGCAGACCATCAGGCCATACCCACCACTTTGGTGGTTGATTGTGACCACACCAGTGGGTCCCACACTCCAAATCTTGGTTCTTACAACCCCCTCCTACCAGAGTTTAAGAGTTGACCATTTGTTTGACCTATACATTAGTGGACCCCACCTAGAATCAACCCTAAACTTTGTCCTATTTCTGTCTCAGAAACCAAGTTTGGAATTGCTTATTGTGGTCTTGTAGCTTAATCTTAGTGCTTATTTGACTAAAACTTGCTCAAACATATCCAAGTAACTTGTATGTATCTGATTTAATCAGTGTGGACCCCACATAACTCCAATTTAGCTTATTTCTTTGTGTGGTCAAACTTAGTCAACTGTCTAGGGTAATAAGCACTCACAGTGCTTATTCTGAGTTTCCAAAGTAGTTTTCTTTACAAAAGTTTCTTATTTTAAGTATTTTGTTAGTTTTATAAAAGAAAAACCAGAAAAAGCCAAACTTAATTATAGTGATAGCTTCTATTTAATAGAAGTTATCTATTTAATTTTCATTTCAGCTTATTAATAAGCATTTTTCCAATTTTATAATTTTATTAATTGCCTAGTACCTTTAAGTAGTTAAAATAATTTTCTTAGATTTTTCCTAAGCAGTTTACTATTTATTAGAATTAAAAGTAGTTTAAATAATTAAATAGGTAATATTAGTAATTAAATAGTTTTCCTTAATTTTAATTAACAACAGTAGAATTTTATATTTTTCCTAAGATTTATAAAGTAATTAAGACTTTTAGAAAATAGTTTCCTAATTTCCACTGTCCATTTTCTAAGTTTCCTATTTAATTTAATTAAATTAGATTTAAATTAATTAATAAGTAATTAATTAGTCAAATAGCTTAAATATAATTGTTAGTAACTTTTTATAATTTTTTAGGATTCCTGTAATGGTTAAATAGTTTTATAAATTTTATCATAATTTTCTAAGTTAATTTAGTATTAATAGTAATTTAAAATAGTTTAATTAGTTTAATTAAGATAAATAGTTTTTAATTAATAAAATACTCATAAAAAGATAAAAATATTTATTTTCATTTTTTATACTTTCTTCAAGTTCTTTTTAAGGTTTAGAAAATATTTTTGTTAATTTTTAGTTTAATTTGTAATCCTTGTTATTGTTAGATAATTTTAATTAAGTTTTAAATTAGATTTTAATTAGTTTTATTAATTAAATAATATTTAAATAGTAAAATAATCATTTTCATAATTTCATTTTCATTTTCAATTTTCTTTTAATTTTAAGTTTTAAAAAGTTTCACTTATACCCCCTGTAGTTTGTAACTTGTTAAAACCCATTTGTCTCTGTCTGTTATCTGATTTTCTTATTTATGCTTTTGTGTGTATTTCTGTTATTGTTTATATCATTTCATATTATCCAAAAACCAAGTAATGAGTAGTATAATCATTCCCCAATCATTTTTGTTACTGTCCTCAGTACCATTCATTTCTATAATCGTTCAAAATACAATTTCAATCTCGTTGGGATTTAACGACCCGGGGATTTCCCTATATTTCCACGGTCAATAATAACTTGCACTTTCTCCTAGGTGGGCCTTTCAACTGCACCCGGTTGACTGGTTGGTTTAGGAGGAGTCAATGGCGTCATGTTTACGTATATTACGTAATCATTGGTTCAGGTGATGGAGATAATCGCGTGTTTGGTTTCCTACGTTTGGTAGACCCCAAGGTTAGATCCACGATCTAGAATTGGGGTAACACTCACATAAGACTATTCGTGTGTGTTATGATGTATGGAATGGAGAAGATGGATTAGCTTCACCTTGGTCCATTTCATGCAAATGAACTAGTATTTATAAAGCTACATTTAGGGTTTTGTGCCACCCATGAATGTGATCTAACGGTTTAGGATGATTCACGTGGTGGACATCCGAGGAAGAGTCAAGAATAACACGTGGCATGACATCCTTGGCTATGTAAAATTCCTGGAATGTTCTATGCATGATTGATCGTATCATCGTGTATTTGCAATCACCACTTCTACACAAATGAGGTGGTGACATATGTTGTTTGTTCTAACAACTTTGGGGATAAAATCTCAGTCTAGCGTTTGCGTGGATATGCTTGTCTAGGCTTGATTTGCTTGTGTCTTGCTTGGGAACTTGTTAAAGCATTATGGGATTTAGCCATTGTGGTCATGTCTTGGACCTGTTGTGGGTGTATGAGCTTTAGCTATTTGAGCTAAAACTCCCATACGCGGTCAAGAAAAGTTTGAGATAGGCACAACTTTCCCATCGACCTTGATGAACTTTGCACGGTTAATCACTAATCTCTCGTCCCTAATCGCAATTTCCTTCCACCTCCTTTCAAAACTATCAAAGTCTCCTATGTTAATAAATCTTACAAACCAGAACCTTGAATCTTTCTTTGTCTTCTTGAAGGCTATGCATACATCCATAATATTGCCATATCTCCCGAACTTCATCCAAATGGCGTTAGAATCCTAAAATTTGGGAAGTTGGACAAAAAGATTAAGGTAGCTTTGTTCCTCATAACCGTATCGAAATTCGAGATACATTTCCTGCCATCCTAATTAACGTTTGCTTGGAAGCTCTGTTAACGTTAGATCTTCTCTTCAACCTGTTTACCGTCTCGCAACCACACTCACGCCTGTTGGTGGTGTTTGTCTCTTCCTCGCTCCATTTTCTTATTATACTTTATTATTGTAAAATTAGATATATTAAAAAGCGGCAAACTGAATTAACGTATTTCAAACTTTTGTGTGTTCATCAATGTTATTTTGAAGGACCCTTGTATAATTTGACTAAATACAAACTTGTTATTTTTCTCTTTCTAAAAGTTAATTTTTATTAGCTTAACTTTATTGCTTATATCTTATAAGTCAACTTAATTTTAAATATTAGAAGCCTTTCGTGGTGAATTAATAGAATCACTGTCGTTAGATATCATGATATACTAATACAAGGTATCGACTTCAAACCTCACGAGATACGTATCCTTGACTAAATACAAACTTGTTATTTTTCTCTTTCTAAAAGTTAATTTTTATTAGCTAAACTTTATTGCTTATATATCTTATAAGTCAACTTATTTTAGAAAATCAAAAAGCCTTTCGTGGTGAATTAATAGAATCACCATCGTTAGATACCATGATATACTCATGCAAGGTCTTGACTTCAAACCTCACGAGATATACATCCTATGGTGGCTAGGGAAGATATCGAAAATAACAATGAAATATTCCAATATTAGGCGACACACATCTTAGTCAAAAACTCGTATTTACCGATAAAAAAATCCCATCCATTAAACGAATCAATAGGATTAAATCTTAAGATTTAAGCACATATTTTATAGAGAATTCACTATAATCATGGGTACATATACCCATTTGGAATATTAGTAAAAGCTGTTTTGTTTTATTGTTTGGAAGGCAGTTGAGGGTGTAGAGGGTGTTTTTTTTAGCAAAGAATAGATGGTGAAGCATTTATGTATCTTCTGTGAATCCAAGTTTCCTTAGTCAGAGATATGGGTAGTGATATTCATGGACCTTTTATTAACCATGTGCATTTTTTCTTTTTTCTTTTTTTCTCATCTTTCCATTGTTTCTAAAAATGTTATCAGTTTTCTCAAACAATATTAGCTATAAGAAGATAAAATATAGCTATATGTATATAACTGTAAATTTGATTTCCATATGTTAGAGCTATAAGTTTACCCTTATCTAGTCACTACAATCATGGCATTGCATGTGTCATCAATTTTGTTTAGACATTTCACCAATGAGTAGCTAACGTTTTGTATTGTCGTATATGACATTTTATTTTGTAAACAACTAGCAAACGTGTTAAGATCCGAATGATGCATTTGAGTATGAGCATTTAGTATTAGAGTTAGACACAAATTTTGCTAAGAACACTTTCAATGACAACCGATGGTTAGAGATCATAAGTAGTAAGATGGACGTACATCTCACATATATTTTTGTGTGAATACTTTTTCATTCTTCTAATTTCATTAAGAAAGTAAGCAAATATAGGAATAAGAAAATTTTATTGCCTACAAGTCTTTCTTTGTATAAAAAGTGTGGTTAGCCTAATGATAACTTTGATATTACGCATTTGTTTGCCTTTACGCCACTAAACATAGTAGTATTGTTCCTAATTCAATAGAAAAACTGATTCGTCGCTCTCATCTAATTCAAGCTTATCTAGTATAAAGTTATTGCGTACGTTTTATGGCTTCCATTGGTTGGCCAAAAAATTTGCTCAATTATTCAATAGTTAAATATTAAATTGCTTAAATTAAGTTTACTCTCTGATATGAAATCAGAGAATGTTGTAAAAAGCTCAATTAACCACAGGCTTTAGGAACGTCGAATACAACTTGAAGATAAACTTTACCTCGTTGATACGGTATCGGTGAATAAAGTACATGAGCTGAAAGCAACATTCGAGTAATTAAGATCCGACAAAATCTTATTAACTCAATATCCTCTCTTATAAGTGAGAACCTAATAAAAGCATAAAGAAAAAAGAAAATACAAGGAAGTCTATCTATACTATATTATAAAGCATTTTTGATATTTTTAAAATGGAAGGTTTAAAAAATTAAGATTCAACACTTGCTTATAATGACAATGTTTAATAAGTACATCTATAATAGCATTGGTTGCAACATTTTAAAGCACTTTTCGTAGACAAGTTTTTAGAAAAATACAATGTAATTTAATATAAGGAAAAAAAAAAACATCTATAACAATAATTATCTAATAAATGTTATTTTTAAAACACCCCTAATATGAATAATACTTGGGGTAAAATGCAAAAATGGTCCCTAAACTATCACGAAGTCGCAAAAATGGGACCGAGACAAAAAGTCACGCAAAACAGCTACTAACGTTACGAAAATTTGCAAAAAAGCCATCGAGAGCGCTTTTTTGCTAACTTCCGTTAGTCAAGGGTATTATCGCCATTTCACTCGTTTCCCGCCTTTGACTACCCACACTTTTCTTGAATGACCAAATTTGCAAAGTTATAACTTAAGTTTTGGAGCCAAAAACACACGTGGCAGCCGAAGAGATTAACCTTTCCCTCCTTTTTGTGCAACTCGGCAACCTAATAGGGACTATTCAGTTCATCTTTATCCCGCTTATTTAAATGCACCAAACCACACACACATTTCACCGAAACACACATAATCCCAACGATCAAAACAACCCACAATGGCAAACAATGGTAAAGGGAAGGGCATCTATATTGGTACCGAGGAAGAGGAATTTGTCAAAGTTTTAAGAACCGATTATCTAAATGATTTACTTCTTGATTCATATGGCACAGAACAAATTGATGAGTATGGTTCTTATAGGCAGATTCCTAAGGAGGTGAGAACTCATATTCTGACCTATCTTAGGAAACAAGATGGCTACTATGAAGCGCTTTTGAGTGATGAGGAGGAGGAGGAGGAGGAGGAGGAGGAAGAGACTGTGGATACCGTTTTACCAAATGATTTGGCAGAGAGGATTTCCAGTCTTGAAGTTGTGTTTAAGTATCTGAAGGATAAGAAGGACAAGAAAAAAAAAGAATTGAAGAGCAGGAAGAAAAGGAAGAAAAGGGGTGATGCGGAAGGTAGTGGTTCCAACAACTAAACTAGTGTGTTTAGATAACTTTTGGGTGATGTAATGGTTGTGAACTCGTATGATCAATGAAAGTTTCGATCTTTATGTTAACATGTTTATGTTTCAATTTTTGATGTTTATGTTTTTGTTTCACCATTCACAAGGTACAATGATACAGCTTATGCAGAAACTATTAGATAGGGGTTGTTTGGCATGAGTGTATACAGCACTCCCATTTAACATTTGTAGGTTGACTTTGGAAAGTCAAAAGCTATTGATTAGCACTAGTAAGAAGTTAATACTCATTTACCTACCACACAAAATGAAGTAAATTATCCTACCAACTAGTATAGTAAAGTCTCTTGTTCAACTTTATCAAAAACATAGATATGGCAGAATATGTAACTCAAAAATTAAAGAGAAAGAAAATGAGTAGTAATAATACATAGGTAGAGGAAGTAAGTGGTTGTATAATTGGTCTCGGTATCAGAAATGGGAACAAAACAGGAGGGGGTGGTGCAAAGATAGAGGTGTTGGACGAAAGATGTTTCATCTGTTGTGGGGATGTTAAGTGTTGGAGGCATAGTTTTGTGATACTTGAACAGGCAGGTTGTGCAACGGTAGAGGAAGTAAGTTGTGGTGTCATTGGTCTGGGTATTACAAGTAGAAACATAAGTGCAGGGGGTGGTGCAGATGCAACTCAATCAACTGAAGCAAAGAAGAAGAGTAAAAAGAAGCCAAGAAACTAAATCACTATGGTTTTGGGCATGTCCAAACCACAAACTGAATCACTCTGTTTAGTCTGTGTTTTAATGTTTCATTAATGTGAGTTTCTTGTTTATGTTTGTGACACCTATCAAATACAATAATGAAGTATAAACATATGTGAATACATTATTCATACAAAATCTGGATCATGAGATCCATTACATTCATTAACCATCACTAATCTCAAAACAACCAACCCCCTCATGGATATTTCTTCTTCACAACGACCTCAATCTTCTTAAACATCTTGTCCTTGACTTGCCTGGCCATCATCAACAGTGCATTCGCCCTACGCTTATCAATTGTTTATAGCCTCCTAAGCTTCTTTGTATTGCTCCTTGCAATTCTTGCACGTGAATAGTTTCGAAGTCTAACAATCACATCCCCCCTACGTTCGACCCTTTCAGTAATTTTTTTGGACTTGTTCTCCAAATCGTGTGCCTGCTGCAAGTCTTGAAGAATCTCTGTGTGGTAAGGGCCAAGCATTAGTTCAGTTAGCACATACGAGTTACAGAGAACCTTTAGATCAATATCACTTTGAGAGTTGTTCATGGTTAAGGAAATATGGAGGTGTGTTTTGCAAGTGAGTGTTTTGAGAGATGCGTATTTAGTAGCCTTCACGTGTTTGCCTATAAAAGGGCCTATAAGATTGCCATGTACTGTATAGTCTTCATGTGTTGGAACAAAAAAAAGACTTATATGACAGTTGACTTTATGCAATTCAACATTTGCAGTTTGACTTTTAAAAGTCTAAATGCAATGGGTGCAAATGCAATGGGTACAAGGGAATGAGGGTCTAGATCACTCCCATTCAACATTTGCAAGTTAGACTTTTGAAAGTCCAAATGCAATGGAAACAAACATAGAATACAAACATAGTTCAAAACATTGTTCTAAAGACAATAAATTTAAACAAAGAGTACAAACATAGAATCCAACAGACAATAAAGTGAAACATATTGTTCAAAGATCAGTGGGTAACACATTAAGAACTAGGAACTGCATGCTCATCATCTGACTTCATCTTTTTAGTTGGCCTGTCAACATGAGGTCTGTGATTGGGTGGTATTATTAATGTTGTAGAGTCAATTCTTGTCCAGTATTTGTGGCTAGAACAGCCATTGATCTTGAATGAGTACATACGCGCCCATGTTTCTAGTCTGTAAGCAACATGAACCCACTCTTCAGGTATACCAACTCCTCTTCCATCCTCATTCTTGTCGTTTATTGCAGCCATAGCATGTTTACATGGTATTCCAGTCAGCTCCCACTTCCTACAACCACCCTCCTTCCTGTCCATGTTAACAACACAATGATCCTCGTTAGGCACAAATACTTTATATAAAGAAGCTTCAATCCATTCAACAATGCAATCAGTAGCTTCTTTTTTTATTGCATCAAACATGGCTTGCACAGTAGGAGTAAGTTACCCAACACTCTTTTCTATTATTTGCTGAACTACCACAATCCTCTTCATCAAGTACTCCCTGATATATTCAAGACAAGTGATGATGGTTCTATCTCTGACATCATTTAGCTGGCTATTGAACACCTCACATATGTTGTTTAAGAGTAGTCCACATAGGGCTTTGCCTGTTAAACAAATCACACATTATATATTAATATATGATCAATTATCAGTATGCTTTTGTCCAGTGCCACTTAATGAATTACCTGAAAAATGTGATCTGCTCCATTGTTCAGCTGGAATCTTCAGCAACCAATCATAAGCTGCAACATTGTTATTCTTGAGGTGATCCATCTCTTTGTTGAATTCAAAAACAGTAGTGGCTCTAGCTGCATTCCAAAGCATGTCCTTGTAAACACCTTTAAAATGCGACTTCATCTCCTCATGAATATGCTTAACACAAAACCTGTGTTCAACATTTGGAAACACACTAGCAATGGATTGTATCAATCTCTGTGAACAGTTAAGGTTATTGATGGTGTTAAAACTTTACATATTCTCATTGTGCATAAAGCACATGATTAATTATATAATAGAAATGTCACCTTTTGCTTATCAAAAATGAAAGTGAACTTGCAGTTGGTTTGTATACCAAGATCCTCTCCTAGTAGTTTCAAAAACCAACACCCAGTTGCCTTATTTAGTGCATCAACTACAGCATATGCTATTGGATAAATCCTATTGTTTGCATCAATCCCAACTGCTGTTAGTAATTGACCTGGAAAAGGACCTGACATGCATAATCTATCTAATCCTAAGAATTCTCTGCCACAAGCTTTGAAACCTTGTTTCACAGCTCCCAAACACACATAAACCCTTTTAAAAGTTCTTGTTGCACTATCTGGATTTGGTTCTAGCTGTACATCATTCCTAACAGTAGTTCCTGGATTTTGATTAACCAACTCTTGGGCATACTCTCTAAGCAGTGCATAATGTTTCATAAAAACAGGTATACCTGATTGAAGTTCACAGTCTTTATTGCATAGCAAATCATACTTACTTACAGGAACATCTTCAATTATCTCATCATCATCATCAATCACTTCATCATCATTTGGATTATAATCCAAATCCTCTGAATCACTACCGCCACTCTTTTCTTTTGTTGGATTATCCACCTCTACTGCTTTCACATTTCCCATATGACCACCTACAATTGTAAGTCCATAACATTAACAACAAATACACCTTTTAATAAATAAATAAAAAAAACAAACATACAAACAAAAACAAAAACCCCTGTTCAAGTAAATAGGAAAATGCACTGTGTCTTACCGTATCGATCAAAGGCACGGACGATCGATGTAATCTAACAGGAATTATACGTTATTTAGAATTGTATCTGAATATAGGTGTTCGGCTTAATTTGGTACAGAATTGGCGGCAATAATCTACGTGAATGAGGATGGAAGAGGGTTGTATATGAAGTTAAAGAGGTATATTAGTCATTTCATGCGATAATACCCTTGATTAACGGAAAAACTAACGGAAGTTAGCAAAAAAGCGCTCTCGGTGGCTTTTTTGCAAATTTTCGTAACGTTAGTGGCTGTTTTGCGTGACTTTTTATCTCGGTCCCATTTTTGCGATTTCGTGATAGTTTAGGGACCATTTTTGCATTTTACCCTAATACTTGTTATTATACATATTGTACAAACTAATAAAACACAACAAGCTTCATACAATTTATATGTAAATAAGTTGATGATATATATGGTTTTAAAAAATGGAACGGACCAACGGGTTTAATTGGGAACCGGAGTCACCACCGGTTCGGCTAGCCCATAAAAGTCGTCCAAAAATGATATAATTAAATTAATAAAGTTTCAAAATGCATACTAAATTAATATGTTCAAAAAACATTATTAAATCGCAAGAGTATCTCGAGAACCAACATATACACCTTTTAAAGTTTTTTGATAAAAATTACCATAAAAGCTAAGTGCTAATTATACATTTTATATTTATTATATATATTTGTATAATAATAATTATACTCTTTAAAGCAACACACATGACTTCTTGAACATTTAGTTTTTTTCTATCTTTATAAGTGCTCTTATACTTGTATCATCCATCTATGTAGGACAAATATAACAAACATCTTTTTCAAAGAACTATTTTTTTTTAGTATAATGTAAGTGATTTTTAAAATTCGGTATCGTGTTATTATTTAATGATAACTTGCCACTACGGGCCATTGTTTACTATTGTCACAATATCACGTGGATAATCTACACTTTTTATATGAAAAATATTGTTATTGCTTAAAATTATTCACAACTAAAATTATCGTCATCTGTACGGCTATTGTATCGTAAAATATAGAGCTAAGAAAAATTTTTGTTGAATAATTTAATTGCATGGTACCCGTCGTTGCAACGCGCGAATACCCTGCTAATTAAATACAAAATAGTTGATAAAAGAGTGAATAATTGAATTAACAATTTACTAAAGTATGTTGGGAAGTGAAACTACATGTGAAAGCAAATGGAAGATTTACTTTTGGGAGTTGATACTCCCACCACATTTTTTGATGCAAATACCACAACTGTGCATTGCAATATTGTACGATACAATACTGTAATGCACAAGTTGTGGTGCAAACATAAAAAAATGTGGTGGGAGTATCAACTCCCTTTACTTTTTCACCAGCTGCTTAATACCTAAAGCACTACAACATGTGACTTCAGTTACTCATCATATATATACGAATGCTAGTCAAGAGAGAAAACTAGAGATTCCAGATAATAATAATAATAATAATAATAATAATAATAATAATAATAATAATAACTAATCAAATACTGAATTCCATAAAATAATAATAATAATAATAATAATAATAATAATAATAATAATAATAATAATAATAATAATAATAATAATAACAATAATAATAATAATTGTCACACCCCCAAAATACCTGTATTAGCAGCGGAATAGAATACCTGGGGTGACGGCCATAGCATCACAGTTACAGTTATATTGAACGACCTAAAGTGTCGTTTATTAAATACATCGTTTGATCATTTAAAATATTCAGAGTTTACAAAGTAAGGTCCCAAAAGGTGTTGCAAGTTTACTGAAAAACAAGTCATACTAGATCAAACGTTTTCATAAGTGCATGAAATAAAAATGAGACGCGTCGACTCCGCGACTCCATGAAGGTCCAAATGCATGCAAGCAAGAGCTACTGTAATTACTTGAAAATACATTACTAAAAACGGTCAACAATAATGTTGTTGAGAAATCATAGGTTTATAAGTTAAATCTTATGTACAGCTAGCCACAAGTATAAAGTGAAATGTCAAAATGTCGTATAAAAGTCTACATTGGCTCTTAAGCTCATGACCCCGAAGCTAGACGGTATTAGAATTGGCCCCAAATGAGTGTTTATCAGGCACTCAGCATTAATTCAAATGAAATGCGTCCGTATGACTCGTTGGCGCTACCAACTCGGACGGGGGAGTCACCCCCAATAGATCTATTCACTCACTCGCGCTTGTCGATTAATTAACGGTCCATGATAAAAAGGGGACTTTAAGTGATAATCTGGTAACTTAAGCAATGTATGGAATTTAATACTTGGGCACGTACAAAAATAAGTATATGCAATGTATTCTCCCCCGTGGGATTTGAAATCAAAATATTGAATTGAAAACGGGGTTATGAAAACTCACCAGAAACGATGATACTATGACGTGAAATGAGAGGGGCAACAAGGCGCGAATATTAGCCGCAACCTAATATAAGTAATAACGATCTACTTTAGATCATGACGTGATGTAATGAATGCACATGCACATGATGCCTATACCACTCGTAGCTTGGAGATACTAGTTATCATTTAAGTAAAATGTTTTCCATAACTTGGGAATGATACATCTAGTTAGACTTGTAAAACTAGTCGTAATATATTGTACGTAAAAATGTTTGTGTTTAATAGTCGCGTAAATAGATTTTTGGTCATACGGGCTTCAATGGATAGAAATACGGCTTTTCAATGTTGTTACTAGAAAATTTAGTTTTTAGTACGTTAGAATAATATTTCTAATAGTGGCTGTCAAAATAATATAGTTTGTCGGTTTTGAAACGTGTATATCTTTGTCGTTATAAGCTCGTTTCCTTCGTTCTTTATATCCACGGATTCGTACTAACGTATACTAATATATTTTGATGATTCGGCTCCTCTAGGTTACGTCTAACGCCTCTTTTTGTCCGTCGAAAATCATCCAACAGCAAGTATAATTTTCAGAAAATAGTTTTAGTCGTTAAACTTGCAAAAATCATATCTCCTTCGTTATAAGCTTGTTTTTATCCATTCTTCGCCCACGACTTCGTTTTTGAAATTACTTTCTCAATCTTTGGTTAAAATTTACCCCTGAGTCCTTGATTTTTCTGGGTTTGGCGTTTTGGGACAGCAGGCTTTTATATATGTTTTAAACTCATTTCTAGTGTTCCAAACTTGATTCAAATCCAACCACTTTCAATCACAACCAAACTAATTTATTCCTACCATACACCTTCTTAGGGTGTCATGGGTTCCTAAACATCATCCATCAAGTTAATCTACCAAGGATCTACCTATATTCTATTTCTAGGGCTCAAAAGTTATAAAAGTTTAAATAGAGTGGTATAAACTAACATATGCATGTAGATCTTGTATAAAAATCATATGATCATTGTAATAACTTGGTAAAATCATGAAAATGAGTTTGATAAACTTACTTTGAAGGATTAGTGAACTTTGATGATGAAAACCTAATAAACCTTGAGTTTATATTTCAAAACCCTAACAAGGCTCACTAAAAGAGTTTGATTCTATCTTGTTCTTGGAAAAATGATGGAGATTGCTTCTTCTTGTTGTTTGGCCGAGCACACCAAGGAGAGAAAAGGAGAAAATATTTGCTAGTTTCTTTAAGTGTTTAGTGAAATGAGATGATATGAAGTTTAGATATTTTACATAGGCTTCTTGGACAAGCTTTGACTAGCATTAATGTAAGTTGGTGAAGATAAGCACATGTGGCTTAGGAAGGGGGGGGGGGGGGGGGGGGGGGGGCTTGGCCGGTTCATAAAGGAGGAAAAAGGGGAAACATGTTTGGTGATTTATTTTAGGATATTAGTGTAGTTTTGGTGTAGTTTTGGTATAATCGGGTACCGGTTTTGCTAGAAATAAATTTTAACGAAGTTAGACAGGATATAATAAAGTCGTAAAAGTTGTAAAAATATGTTGGGTACAAGTATGGAGTGTTTGGGTGATTATTGTTTAGTTTCCACGAAAACCGTCGTAATTATATTAGACGTATGATATAATTTAAATAAATTTCCAAAACACCGGGTAAATGATTTTCATAATATTTGTAACATTGTAAGAAGTGTAAAAATATATCGGGACCATTGAGTGTCGGTTATGTTAGTCACATTTATCGATCGCGTGTTAACGTTTGTTTAAAAAAATAATCATACGTAAAACGTCAAATATACCAAAAATATTAATTTGAATATCCTACGAGTGGAATAGTATGCAAATGCTATTGTGATGATGTGTAATCTATTTCTAGTCCATATGAAGTGTCCCTACTGATGACGCATGAATTCGCAGCTAAACCTGACTGGTTACGCCAATGTAAATACCTGTAAACTAAATTTACGATGAAATGAGTGATGCGCATGAATAGTGTTTTCTCTCCGGAAATGAATAGTGTCATGTGAATAGTAAATTTTCTGAACGCTTCTCGGAATCTCAAACTGACTCCAAAAATGATGAATAGTAAAATGATGAATAGTGATCGGTGAATAGTAAATGATGAATAGTATCTGGGGAATAGTAACTTTCCAATATGAAAATGGAATTTCGACATCTGAAAAGGGATCTGAAATTACGAGTTGTGATAATAATAATAATAATAATAATAATAATAATAATAATAATAATAATAATAATAATAATAATAATAATAATAATAGTTAGCACAAATGTATTATAGAAATAGGGATTGCGCCTGCAATGCATTAGGACTGCGCCTGCAACGAATTAGGGACTGCGCCTACAACGCCGCCTCAAGGACCACGTCTGCAACTTTTCAAGGACTTCAAATGCAACAACTAGTCTCCATTAAGGGCTACATCAAAAAATACTTTCAACAATAAACAATCAGGCTTATGTGCTTTTATTTTTTATTTTTTTTTATTTAGTCAGAAAGTTATGTTCACTTACTACGAATTAACTTAGACTATCTGTATATTTAAATCGGAGGAGATTGTTGAGTTAAAAATTTGCCTAATTGTCTTACAAAGTATTTAAACATAAAATAACCTAGGTTAAATTTACTCCTTGATATGAAATCAAAATCTGTTGTATAAAGCTTGATCAACAAAAAGCTTCAGGGGCCTTGAATACCAACTGAAGATAAACTTTACTTTGCCGATGCAATATCTACGAGTAAAGTACCTGAGCTAAAAACAACATTTGAGTAAGTGAGATTCAACAAAATTTCACTGGCTCAATATACTCTCTCAAAGTCAGACTTGAATTATAAGTGAGAACTTCCTAAAAGCATAAAAGAAAAAGGAAGTATAAGAAAGTTAAACCAGTACAAAATTAGTTAATAAATGAGTGAATATCTAAATTAAATGTTAATTAGAGTACGTTGTAAAGTGAAACTACATATAAAAGCATTAAATAGTAAATTACTCTTTCATTAAATGTTTGATATCTAACTCACATGTGACTTCCCTCTCTCATCCTATATATATGAATGTTAGTCAAGAGAAGAACTTAGAGATTCTAAACACAAAAATACAAATGTATGATAGTGATACAACCATCCATTCTTTGAATAATAAGCTAAGCTAGATTCATTTTTAGAAAAGTTTTATTTGTCATTTAATTGGGATAGTATTGATTCATTTTTAGAAAAGTTTCATTTGTCATTTAATTGGGATAGTGTTTCGCAACTAGCTCTTGTAATTATTTGATTTATTTATAATAAAAATTATTAACGTTGAAAATGAATTAAAGCTTGCTAGATATATTAGTATCAAATGAGTCTTGTATTTATTTTATTTTTTATTTATTTATTTTTAGCATCAAATGAGTTTTGTGTAATTTTTATTTTTATTTTATTTTTAACTGTATAGATATATTAAAAGCATCTTGTAAGGCACTAGAGACTTGTGTAAATCTTGTTTTCAATTTTTTAAATATATTCTTGTTTTACTTAAATTTCAGGACCTAACCCTTTTTTATATGATCATGAATCCATCGTTTTTATTACTCCATATTTAAGTGGTACTGAAAATTATATCTCATCATCAGGAATGCGTACAAATGTTTCAACACACATATATCAACACTATGATAGTAGTACATGCCCTTCGATATTATAAACAGAGGTGAAGTAGTCATCAGGATTCAGGAATGCGTACAAATGTTTCAACACACATATATATCAACACTATGATAGTACATGCCCTTATATATTATAAATAGGGCATAAATTTATAATCGAGGAGGCAAACTTTGATAGATTTTTTTTTTAAAATTAAAAATCAGGAGAATTGCATATATACACACTAAAACTCAAAAATTGCATATTTTTTCAAAATTGATATACAATGTAAGTTAAGCATGTTTAGGGTGTATATTACAAAAACAACCAGATATTTTAAAAAGTTTACACTACAATTTTTTCGCTAGGAGGATGCTGCTCACTCCTGTCTTTGCCAGTGGTTATAAAGTGTCAACTTGCGACCATCTAATAACATGTTAATGTTACCATTATGACTTATGAGTTCTTAATAAATCATGCATTCACCTTTTCAAATCAATGCATGCAATTTTGTGAATATGTTCATTATCATACAGGTCAAATTATATAATCAACGAAACATCTGACTCGACCAATAGATGCCTACTTATAAATCAATTTATTGCATGTGTTACACCTTGATGTCAATATATACATGTATGTACTTATATATCTTTGTATACTCAAATGACAACACCAATGTATATATCTTGTCATATTACATTACCGGCCCTATCAATAAATTTCCATATACCATATAAAATACAAATCTCGCAGTCAGATGACGTGTATACACGATGTTCTCTCGCAAACAAAAACATACTAAAAGATGTTAACTTTTTCCAACCTTTTCTGTTGCTTAACCATATTGTGATGATCTAATAACTTGCTAGACTAGTCACAATTAGTATTTCTAATGATTGCCAAATATGATATTCGCATATATGAATCAATGAATCACTTAACCTTTATTAATGGTAACATAATTCTTAATGAATCTTAAGAAGAACAAAGATGTTTGAACATCCTTGGTATGAATCATATCATATAGAGTAAGTGATACGGCGATCATCTTTAACTAGTACTCAATATTGACAATGGATAAGTGTTTAATACGAAAATCATATGGCCCTAGATTTTGGAGAAAAGACCATGTGGGTTGTAGGTGATGAACCCCACAATTTCATTGAGAGTTCTACGTGTGTTGTAATGTGGGAATCATGTGCCCCTAAATAATACTAGTATCTTTAGGTTATTTTGCCCTTGTTTGAAGAATCGACCTTAATTACTAGGGTCACTCTCACAAAACCATCACTACCACAAAACCACCTGGCTAAATAATAGACAAAGACACATCTCGTGTATGTGTAGTGTCTCTTTTGTCTAGTTTGGATATTCACTAAATATGCCGTTACGTACATTTGTTACATTTGTCATTATACTCTTTCTGTTTAAACCTTAGGTGGCAACCATGTCACATCATAATGCATTATCAAGAAAAATGAACCAATAAAGTATTGACAACATTTTTCATGCCACATCATATCTCATTTTCATTTTTTAGTGGAAATGTGTGAATAAGTTAGATGTAAAAGTAAATATTCAAAGGTTTTTTTTTTTTTTTTTTTTTTTTTTTTTTTTTTTTTTTTTAATTGGAAATAGCCTCAAACGACTATATAATTAATGTCCAACGTTCGAATCATTTAAACACCAAGGCCATGTCGATTCGGCAATCTTTACCGAAACGAAACCATGCAGCATCATACCGCAACACTGGCAATGTTGATGCCGAATGATACCGAGCATTAAACCGAATACGTTGCCACCCCCTTATTGTCCCAAATACCCAAACAAAAAATACACAATTTAAAAAAAATAAAACTACTACACTCTTCAACTCATCCAGTATTGTCTCCACCCATTACTCTCTTATGATTGGTTAACACAAGAAAAAGACTATTATTATATCCTAAAATGAAAATGCGGACTGTAATGTGGGACGAAAGAAGTACGGAGCAGTATCTAAAAAACAAATGTGTCAAACAAAATAGGAAAGATACACTGTATACACCTTAGACCATCTGTAATAAACCTACAAGGACTCGCTCCACATCTTACATGGCAAGATTGCACACGTGCTATCTTACTACATTCCCTCAAGTGCACGCGTCTCCGATGGTGGAAAAGCAAGACTCGGTCTTGCCCACAATCGAGTCTTGGAGGTTTCTTTTTTTGTGTGTGTTTATTAAACGGTTTTTGTAAAGTATATTTGTGTTTAAGCAGCGTGTATTTCGTTGTGAAGGTGGTTATCTTATTATACTAAGTTGATGGTGAAGTTGGTTGTAAAGGGTGATAAATGTTGTTTTAGGATCTTTTTATTTTGCCTAGTCTTATGATCATAATAGCACACTCTCATACGATGTCGATGTTTCATTTTTGACCAAAATTGTTGTCCAATATACGCAAAATGTATAGAAAAATTTATGTATATCTAACGGATAAAACATAGTAAAGTAAATATAAGAAAAACAAATGTACAAAGATTTGTGATTGTTTTATACATTATACGGTGCAGTAAAATAAATAAATAAATATATAAATAAATTTGTGTCAAACAAAATTGATACAGATAAAAAGGTTGCTACTAGGAGGTTATATTTCTTTTTGCTCTTTTTTCATGATTCTTCTCATTCTTTTTTCTCTCGCATTTTATCATAGTTACCTACTCTTTTTTTTTTTTTTTTTTTTTTCTTTTTATTTTTTTTTTTCTGCTAACAGTATAAAACAGTTTTTTGTCAGTTTTTATTCCGTATTCTTGTTAGTTTAATTCTTTTTACATGTTAAACTTTATATTTTATGTTTCGTACTTTTAATTTCGAAGTTTTATTAGCATTGTTTAAATTAATATATATATATATATATATATATATATATATATATATATATATATATATATATATATATATATATATATATATATATATATATATATATATATATATATATTACATGTTTTTGGGATACCAATATCTCATCCCAAGATCAAATAGGCTACTTAAGCCATTGTATTCCAAATATTTGTATCATAAGAGAATCGATGATAAACAAGTAAAAAATTAAGGAAAATGATAGAGAGATCAAAATGTATTAGACGAGTACCCGTGCATAGAAACGGGATTTTATAGTGACAGATAGTTTATTGATAAAAAAAAGTTTATAGGTTATAAATGAAAAATAATAAAAGTTTGAAGATTTGTGAATTAAACATAATGTTATGAAACCCGGTTTGACCCGGGTAGTTCAACCGGTTGAACCGTTCCGGTCGAAAAATTGGTCAATTTAAACCGGGTCAACTTGCTAGGTTGGGTTGAAAATGGGTCAAATTAAACCGGTTCAACCCGTCGGGTTTGAAAACATTTCACATTCCTTGACTTTTTACTTTCCCACTTTTCCACTTTGATCATTTTTCCTTTATAGGTAGTATAGATACTTAATTTTATGTTTAAACTTATGTGGCATAATCCTGTTGGCTTGGTTTAAAAATGCGTTTTGCGATCCAATGCGCTAAAGGTCCCAAAATCTATTGCGTGATGCGTGATGCGAATGCGAGCACAATTTGGACGCATTGCGTTAAGTATTTTAAAAGGTACGAAAATTATTTATGCATAATATATTCTACCAAGGACCAAGTAAATGCAATAAACATACGATATAAGTTACTAGCATATTGAAATTAGGCCAATAATTCATTAGTAAAATAAATAAGTCGAAAGCAAAGCTTGAGGTAAAACACTTAGCAAAATGCAAGATACTATATGTTTGTTATTTTGTGCGTCTTTTAACAAGTTCTTTCTTTAAAATCACATTTAAATATTTGCATCACTTTTATATGGTTTATTTTTGACAAAAATGACCTAAATTCTAGATTGTGACAATTGCGACCATTGCTAGCATTACACAAATGCGATAAATTGCGGTTTAATGCGAACGCATTATGGGATGACCTTGCATTAGGCACCATAATGCGAAATTTCAAATGCAATGCAATGATGCGTGCAATTTGCGCAATGATGCGCGCATTTTTAAACCAAGCCTGTTGGTTTATGAAAAGTGGGTCATTTGGATGCAGCCAACAGGATGATGTCATACAGATTTAGGCATATCTTTTAGGCCCTCCAATCACCTCTCAAAATTTAATCAATCATAAAAAATATTTGTTTGGCACATTTGTTGTCACAACCTCAAAATGTCGCAGCAAAAAGGTAACCGAGGATATGACGTTCATAACACAAAGACACAAGATATAAAGAACGACCTTTACATGAGTCATTTTAAAAGTATATCGTTTGATTCGTTAAAAACAAAGAGGGTTTTCAGCACAATAAGTTCACAAGTTTCATTGCAAATAAAAGGAAGTTTTTGAAAACATAATCAAACGATATAAAGTCCATGCAGTAAATCTTCATGAATGCAACCGCTATCAGCGACTCTAGAATGAACTCCATACAAGCCAAACCATGCAAGTTATGAACCTGAGAAACACATGCTAAAAAGTCAACATAATATTGGTAAGTTCATAGGTTTAAGTAAGTTAAAAACATGGACCATAAGATTTAATATTTGTTTGACCAGTACATTCGGTCATGTATGTATAATTGCGCTAAGCTCATGATACTGAAGCCTTAATGTTTGTTTGACCAGTACATTCGGTCATGTATGCCCCAAACAGGTGACTTGCCAAACACCTCACTATCTCAAATGAAATGCATCCGTTTGACTAGTACATTCGGTCATGTGAGAGCTACCAACACCCGGACGGGGGTTTCAACCACATAGATTTATTCATAACATTCGCGCTTACTACGTAACTAATGGTTCATGATTGTGGGGACTTTAACGGTAAAAGTGGTAAGTTAGGCAATCCATAAAAGTTTAAGTACTTGTGTCCGTAAGTAAAAGCAAGCAATGTATTCTCACCTCAAAGTATTTCAAAATGAATATAAAGAAAGTAAATATGGGGCTATGAAACTCACCTTAATCAAGTGGTGAATACGGGAAAATACAACGTAACTTCAACGAGCAAAAATCCTAACCGCGATCTAGATAAATAAGTCGTCTTAGGAATGATACGACATGTACTATATGCATATAAATTTTATAAAGTTTTATCGCCCTTATATACTCGTACTGAAGTTTTATAAATTTTCTTAGGTCAAATCATTTAAGAAACACAAGTAAAATGCGTTTCCGATCTAAAAAATCTTTAAATAAAGTTGCTGAATTAGGTGAGATATCGACTTTAAATGGGTGTAACTTCTTCGTTTCTTGAACGATTTTGGTTATTCAAAGCCCTAAACTTAGGTAAAAATATCTACTATCAAGATCAAGGTATTGGTTTGTGAAATTAGGTTTTAGGTGTCCATTTATACTCAATTAGGGGCTGACCTGCTGTAACAGTTTCGGGCAGAAAGTTTACTGAACTTTTCGAGGCCATAACTTCTTCGTTACTTAACTTTTTAAGTGATTCAAGTTGCTGTGGTAGATCTAGGTCTTGTCTACAAAAGCTAAAACTACCATGGTTTTTGATTTGGAGTCTAAAGTGCTCAAATAAGTAGGGGTGGCAATTTCTGACTCAACACGAAACCCGACCTGAAACCGACACGAAAATTAACAGGTTCGGGTTGAGCTAAATAGATTTTGGGTCAGGTTTGGGTCGACATGTCTAACCCGTTTATTAAACAGGTCAGGTTCGGGTTGGGAATAAAATAAACGGGTCGACCCGCCAACCCGTTTAAGTTTTTTTTTTCTTAATTAAAAATTATTTATATTTAATTATACGGGTTAAATAGGTTAAACGGGTTGCCCCCTAACCTGTTTAACCCATTTAACTAGTGTAATGTGCTAACTTTGTATATAAAACGGATTAAATGGGTCAACCCGAAACCCGTTTAACATATTCAACCCGTGGAACCTATCTAACCTGTCAACCCGAGTATATATACGGGTTAAATGGGTCAGGTTCGGGTTACTTATAAACAGGTTAGGGTTGACATAGCTGACCTGATTATTTAAATAGGTCAGTTTCGGGTTGGGGTTTTCTGACCCACCAACCTGACAACCCGAACCCGTCAACCCGAACCCGACCCGAATTACCACCCCTACAAATAAGTGCTTCAAGATTCAGATTCAAATTTGTGACTTTTCCGACAACCAGTTTTTTGTAAAATCTTAAAAATGATTAGAAAATTCCAAAAATTATAAATTTGGGCTATGAACTACTTAAGACCTATATTTAACTTTCGTCAAAGGAATTTGGCCGAATGTTATTTTAAAGTGGTTGACCTCTAAACCAGCGGCTTCGTAATAGTTCCGGATTCAAATTTCACTTCAATAAATGTTATACAATAATATGTGTCAGTTCAAGGTATCATTTAAACATAAAGGGAAGTTTTAAAAGGTTCACAGAGAAAAAAAAAAGAAAAAATGGTTTTAAGAAGCGTGATTAATCTAGAAGAAAAGGAAAAGAACGGCACATGGCTACATTCAATTTTGTATATTATATTACTTTTAAATACTTTTTTAATAAACATTTATTAATTTGATACTAGTAATATCTAATTTAATTCACTAAGTTATTAAACATACCTCTCAATGGTGTTCAAATAATAAACTCGTAAAAGTTTACATTATTTTAAGGGAATGTTATCAATTACCAATTTCGGTAGAATTGAGTATTATGGTTAGGGTTAATTGCATAAAAAGGTATTATATTTGTCATCTTTTGTCATTGTGTGTAGCATCATTTTTTTTTTCTCATCTTGATATCAACTTTTTGAATTTTTGCTATTGTATGTACTTTGTGACTATTTTGGCCATGAAAATTACTATTTTACCCTTCAAAATTTGAAAAATGTAAAGGTAAAATGGTTATAAAGTAAACACAATAGCACGATTTAAAAAGGTTGGTGTCAAAATAAAAAAATATATATATATTACGCAAAATATAATGACAAAAAAAGCAAATTTAATGCTTTTTTATACAATTAACGCTTATGGTTACTGTTGTTATTTAACGCAAATAAGTATTTTGCCATGAAATACACGAAATTATCATCTCACAGCTTAAGAGGATTTGTTTGTTCAAATGGATTTTAATGTAAGGTAATGACAACTCACTGAAAAAGAAAATTAACACGCATTTTAAGGGAAAATTTATATATATATATATATATATATATATATATATATATATATATATATATATATATATATATATATAGAAGAGATCTAATAAGAAGAATAATTAAAATAAGAAGGGTAAAAGTAATTCTAGCCACATATTTTTATTTAGAGGGAAAATTTGAATGAAGATGCATCCATTTTTGTAGGTGCATCTAGAATGTGTGGTTGTGGTTTCTTCCTATTCTTCTTATTTTAACTTTTCTTCCTATTTGATCTTAACTATATATATATATATATATATATATATATATATATATATATATATATATATATATATATATATATATATATATATATATATACTCAATTTAAATATGAAAATGTCGTATATACTCAAACTACATTATTTGAATGTGTACAATGTTGTTAAATCATATTTTGAGTAAATATGACATTATAATATTTAAGTTGTGTAAATACGAAGTTACGTCGGTATTTTAGTATTCAAATTAAAAGAAAACAAAATGTGGAAGTCGTGGGTTTCACATGGGCATCAAATGAGTAGTGGGAAGCATGTGGGTAAAGAGATATCAAGTGGGGCCCGGTAAGCCCATTTGTGTTTTGGTGTTCACTCTTTGGTTTCGACGGGGTTTTCTAGGTTCGTATCATATAGAGTTTAAACTTCAAATTGTACATGTTATCGCATAAAATCGCTTCGTCCAAAATTTTCTAACTTGGTTCGGTGCCGCGTGCCATTGTGGACGTGTTTTCATGACGTTCATTTAATTGCTAAAGTTACTAAAAGTTACATTACGTAATGATTTACGAGGACGTTATTTTTGGCAATTCTCATATTGAAGATAATCAAAATTTCAAACTTCATTTTTTTATATAAAATCATACATTAATAAAAAATATTATAATATTGAACTCTTTTTATTTGTAATTTAAAGACCTTTTAATCGGCTTTATTTTATAAGAAAAATGCTAAATATCTGTTAGATATTTGATAAATGAAGTTTGTTATATACGAGTCGTAAATAGCTAAAAGTGCCGGGTAATTTTTGTAGCGTGTCACTTAATTGAGGGACTGATTTGTAAACATTTTCTTTTGGGCCAATTGGATTGTGCCACCTGGATCCATTATTGTTCCCCATCCGTTCCGTTTTTGTTTTTAGTGTTTATTAGAGGTTCATATTTGTATATTTTAGTAGTAATAGTAATAGAAATGCTAATGATAGATAGTTGAAGTCACGTATTGTAGCAATGGGTAAAGTTGTATACAAATTGCCAAAATTGTCTTTTTGGTTCGGCCAAATTGAAGGTCCAGGCTTTTATACTTTTGAAAGTGCACTCGTTATTTCTGTGAGGAGTTTACAAGTGCACTTTTGGTCAAATGACTAAATTATTCTCACGGGGATCAAAGTGAACTAAAAGACGAAAGGGACAGTTTAGTAATTTGATTATAAACAAGGACCAAATATACACTTGTAAGTTCCTCACAGAATAAGTGCAGTTTTGAAAAAATAAGGACTAGACCTACAATTTGATTAAAATGCAGAGATGAATTTTGCAATTTACTTTAAATCTTTCTAATAAGTAGACTATTAAGATTAAGGGTGTAAACGAGCCAAGCTTTTATCAAGCAACTCAAGCTCGAGTTCAAGCTCGACTCGATCGAGCCGAGCTTTTATCGAGCTCAAGCCCAGTAAGCTGGCTCGAAACATATAATGAGTCGAGCTAGAGCTCCTGATAGCTCGTCTCGAGCGGTTATCGAGCTTTTCAAACCTTAATATAGATATATTTTCATATTATTTTTATGTATGTAAATAAAGATTTATTTGAATATTAACATAATTTTAAGGACTAACTCCATAAATGATAAAATATTTTCTAGCCTAGGTTATGAAAATTTTATTGTTGGTTTTATTACACTTAAAAATATATAATTTGGTTTTAAAACAGTTAAGTATTTCTATTCTAGTTTGTAATTTGAGATCACGTACAAGTTCTGTGTGAAGACTATGTTTTTTTGTGGCGACTACAATTTGCAATTTGTTTTGATACGGAATGGTATATCTGTTATTTTTTCCGAGCTCAGTTCAGCTGCAAATACCAATTGGCATAGATTTGAGCTTTTCATATATATTATTTCGAGCTTTTCAAGCTAAGCTCGAGCTTTGCTCGAATCCTGCTCGAGCCGAGCTCAAACTTGGATGGTTAAAGCTTGACGAGCAATCAAGCCGAACTCGAGCCAACCTTTTATCTTTCGAGCCGAGCTTGAGCATTGTTAAGCTTGGGGTTGGCTCGGCTCGATATACCACTAATTTAGATTAGGGTTAATGACTTATACTGCCAACATACTTTTCCAAAGTTTTAAATACTACCAATTTACTTATTTTAATACCATTATCACCATCCAAACTTGTAGGTACCTGTAGATATCACCCATATGATTTTTCATAAAGTCCAAAATACACCCCTGTGGTTTGTCTTGTCCCGCTTTACATTCACGTGGCTTTTTTTTGGCGTCGTTAGTCCTTTATAGTTGCATCGTTAGTCCTTTATACTTACGGCCGTTAGTAAATAACTGAAAATTGGGTTATGTTACGTTTTCGTCCGTTTTTACACGTTTTCGTTCAGTTTTACACGTTTTCGTCCGTTTTCATCTTGTTTTACACATTTTCGTCTGGTTTTACAAGTTTTTGTCTGTTTTTACACGTTTTCATCCGTTTTTACACGTTTTCATCTATTTTTACACATTTTTATTCATTTTTACATGTTTTCGTCAGTTTTGACATGTTTTTATTCCTTTTTACACGTTTTCGTCCGTTTTTTACACGCTTTCATCTGTTTTTACACATTTTTGTCTGTTTTTACACCTTTTCATCTGTTTTTGCACATTTTAAACCGTTTTTACGTGTTTCCATCCAGTTTTACACGTTTTTGTCCGTTTTGCACTCTTTCATCCATTTTTACACGTTTTCATCCAATTTAATACACTTTTATTTGTATTTATTGGTTTTTACACGTTTTCGTCCCTTTTTACCCGTTTTCATCCGTTTTTACACGTTTTCGTTCGTTTTTACACGTTTTCATCCGTTTTACGTGTGTTGGTATGTTCTTACATGTTTTCATTCGTTTTTATGCTTTTTGGTCTGGTTTTATGCATTTTCGTCCGTTTTAACACATTTTTGTCTGGTTTACACGTTTTTACGCGTTTTCGTTCATTTTGACACTTTTTATTGGTTTTATTCGTTTTTATACATTTTTATCCATTTTTACACGTTTTATCCATCTTTACACAATTTTATCCATTTTTTACGCGTTTTTTTGTTTGTTTTTGTCCGTTTTTACACGTTTTCATCCGCTTTTACACGTTTTTTCGTCTGTTTTTACACGCTTTCATCCGTTTTTTACATGTTTTCATATGTTTTTACTTTTTACACGTTTTTGCTCGTTTTTACACGTTTTTATTCGTTTTTGTACTTTTTTGTTTGTTTTGACACATTTTTATCTACTTTTATACGTTTTCGTCTGTTTTTACACGTTTTTATTCACCTTTACGCGTATTTGTCCGTTTTGACACGTATTTATTTGTTTTTACATGCGTAAAAGTGGATGAAAATGAGTAAAAATGAATGAAAATATGTAAAAATGAACAAAAACATGTAAAAATGGATGAAAACGTGTAAAAACAAATAAAAACATGTCAAATCGAACAAAAACTCATAAAACCGAATAAAACATGTAAAAACAGACGAAAACGTATAAAAACAAAAAGAAATGTAAAAACTGACTAAAACGCGTAAAAACGGATGAAAGTATGTAAAAACAAATTAAAACGAGTAAAAACGGACGAAGATGTGTAAAAACGAATAAAACAAATGAAAACATGTCAAAACGGATGAAAACGTGTAAAAATGGTTTAAAACGTACATAAACAGACGAAAAAAATATAAAAACAGATGAAAACGGACGTGTAAAAATAGATGAAAACGTGTAAAAACAGACGAAAAGGTGTAAAAACCGAATAAAATGTGTAAAAATGGACGAAAACCTGTAAAAATGGACGAAAACTTGTGTAACACCCCCATTTTCACAGATTGCAGTGGATGCTCGATCTGGGGTATTACCTCACGTAAACACAGTCACAATATAGAAAATGACTCAAAAAGAGACATTTTGAAAAGATATGCTACCATTCATTTAAATTGTCATAGTTTTATTAAAGGAGGTCCCAAAATCTATGTGAACAATAGAGTTTGCATGATAACAGGTTTGAAAGTCCTAAGTCCAGTGCCACTTCGTTCTATAAGTTGCTAAGTTACCTAGGATACATGCTTAAAAAGAGTCAACACAAAGGTTGAGTGAATTCATAGGTTTTAGTTTGTATTGGTTGAATACAAGTTCCACTCGGTTCAGTTGCTACACCCATAAAGAAAAATGTAGTCTTTGTGATAATTGCAATGCATTTACAATTATCATGGAAAAACAGTATTATTGCACTAAGCTCAGGACACCTCACGTCAACATGTCCAGGTCATGGGGTACTGCAGACCAAACCATGACGGACGGTGATAAGGTTAACTTGCCAAGGTTAAACCTTTTGGGTTTTTTCAAATATAGTGCTTATTGGTACCCGGCAGGGGCAAACCAACGGGAGTTGTCAAACTCCAAATAGATCTATTCACTATACTCGCGTTCACTTGCAAGTGATTATGGTTCATAAAATTTGTTATGTAATGGTAGAAAAAAGGTACTCGTGCAATAATGAATCAGGAGAAAAATACTTGTATTCGCTTTAAAGCATGTATCCCCCCTCATAGGGTTTGTAAAGCATTTAAAAAGTGAGGCTACAAACTCACCTGGGATTATGGAAAGGTGATTCAGATTTTAGATGGCCTATTCACGCAATCTGGTGTAGTGTGTATGTCAAGCCTGAGTGGGTTTGTCTATGTTTTCAACACTCTGTTTCCTAAGTAAGTATTTCTTAGGGTTTACTAGATTTAGATATAACGTAACACCATTCGGGCCATCATAATCCAGAGGTATAAAACCCCTCACATGAAGCTCCCTAGTATTGTGTTACATTGTGTTGGCATGAATAGTACGATACTTAATCTAAACATTCTCTTCATGTTTTGATGATGACAAAGATGTAAGTTACAACATATAACGTAAAGTGCTTAAGTTACTTGTGATCACAATTCATCTATGCATTCTTACGTCAACAAGCCTCGACATCTCAATGTCTCGAGTTTGCCTCAACAATCACTTAAGGTATGTACAAACAAATGTCTTATACATTTTATGATCAAAGGGATTCTATTTAAACATTACAAAGTTTATAAAATGATATAAACATGTCATATATTTTTTGAAAAAACAATTTTGGTAATTAAAGGAAAATGTTTAATTCATAACAAATATATGATTTCAAATTTCCAACAAAAAATGGCAAATTTTATCCAGAAAAATCTTCCCCACTAGAAGACAAGAAAATCCAACGTTCTGAAGGGGCGGCCCCCTTAATTCCTTAGGCGGCCCCCTTAATCATTAAGGGGACCGGCCTCTAATTAAGGAGACCGGCCACGCTCCAGAACAGTAAATTTTCTCCCTATAAATACTGGTTCATCCCACAGAATTTTCTCACCTTTTGCACGAAAATTTTCAGTCCCAATCCCTTAAAAACATCCTTATAAATCCTTTGATCATAAGATTATAAGTCTTTGTTTCAAGTGATCCAATCCTTCACCACTCAAAGTGCAAGAGAAGAATCCTCCCTATCATAAAGCCAAAGATGTATTAGGATCTAGTTAGTGTTTATGTGATGTTGCGAGTTATGTATATGTAATAAGTAGATCAAGATGATCTTACTTAGTAGTGAGTTTATGAGTGAGTAAGAAGTAGTGGGAAGAAGTAGAAGTGTGGAGAAGTCATGAAGTTGTGAAGAAGTAGATGTGTGAATATGTAGTGGAGTATAGAAGAAGTTGAGAAGTAGTGAAGAAGTCGTGAAGCCATGAAGAAGTCGTGAAGTCGTGAAGCCATGAAGAAGTTGTGAAGTCGTGAAGCCTTGAAGAAGTCGTGAAGTCATGTAGAAGTTGTGTAGTGATCGAAGTCGTGTTGTGAGATTGGTTCTAGCTACTATTAGAACTCGACATTTAACTTAGTGTCGTTAAATGGTGTAAGCAAAAGTTGTGTACGGTTTTCTCCGCCAAAATGGAGCTTGTTGAGTAGTGAAGAAAACTCTCGAGTAGGTGACTCGGGGAGTGGAGTAGGGCAAGGAAGGTGTCCTTGTAGCCGAACCACTATAAATCATCGTGTTCGGTTTGCATTTCCTTTCTCTTATCTCTTTTCATTTATTCTTGCATTTATCGCTTTACATCTATGCTTGCCTATATGTCTTAGTTGTTGCTTATATAGTTGTGATGATCGATTGTGTTGTACATAGAAGTTAATATTGTGATTGTGTGTATAATTATATGATATGGTCAAATAGATTATTATTCACACTTCTCATATTAAGTTTAACTTGATTGATAATTTGATACAAAACGTTTTAAGATTTTAAAAGGAAAACGTATTCAAACAAAGACCGACCAAAGCTCCATTCATAAAACTAAGTCTTTCCAAAAGCTTACATATATAATTGATCATATTGATTATATGGTATTTTCATACTAAACTCTAATTTAAGGTTTTCCAAACAAACAATTGAATAAATTCGAATCAACATTTTGAAACAAAGTTTTTATAAAATAAAAAGAGGGGAAAACTATTCAACCTCCCCTTCTAGTTTTCCACACATTGTTAAGTACTTAGATATAGATATAGCATAACACCGTTGGGGCCATCATAATCCAGAGGTCATGTAGTAAACGTTTAAGGAGCCAGGGCACTTTAACTCGTAAACCCAACAAACTTGCCAAAACAAATGCCCAAATGAAACCCATCACATGAAGCTCCCTAGTATTGTGTTATGTTGTTAAGTAAAAAGATAAGTTTTTATCTTTATATGAAAATAGTTCATTTATACCCTTAAGTTTATAATTTGATAATATATACCCCAAACTTAATAACTTTTACAAATCTAGTCCTTAACGATAATAACTATATATAATTTAATCCTTAGGCTATATAACTTTACAAAATAGGTCCTTATACCTAATAACTTTAGGAAATGACAAAAACAGTCCCTAGACTTAATATTTTCAGAAAGCTACAATATATACCCCTATGCATGGAAAACTTTGCAAAACTAGTCCTAAAACCATGGAAACTATATTTTTATGAAAGAAAGGAGTTTCTAAGCTTATGAATTACTAATATAAGATTATTTGAGTATCTTAGACTAGCTTATAGCTTACGAAAAGGGCTTATAGGATGAAACATCAATTCGACTCTAATTAGGGTTTTGAAAAGAAAACGAGCAAAAGAAAATGACCAAGGCTTAAGCATGGGTTCCTAAGTGATCTAATACATCTAAATACTATCCTAATATAGAAGTAAAGCTTATGGAACAAGATTAGAAGCTTACGTCGTCTGACCAATCGGCTCGGACACCAGACCGCCCGTGCCCGCCCACTTTGATCAATTAGCCAAGATTTTGACCGGATACAAAATCACTGGTGCTCGATCTAGTGATATTTTTATGGGGATTCTATCTATCGTTGTAGGATCCCTATTCAAGATCACTGCAGTTCCTTTTCGGGCGGCTGTAGGACGGACGGTCGCCTATAGGTGGTAGGGTAGGGTGGGTGGTACCGCTCAGATTGCGGCCAATCTTCCTAACCGCGCGCGGGCCGGGCTTAGAGCGCGTGAAACTCATCACTACCTCGTAAGGGCATTGAGACCATAGCATGTTACACGAAAGCGCCGCTTTCTCTATAGTATTGTCACACAGCTGCCCGCCTAGAAGAGCCACTCGCTCTATAGTGTATTTCATCCATTTTAGGTTCTATCAATTTTATAACAACTTTCTCCAATATGCGTGGACCTGGAATGACTATGCATAGATCACCCCTATTTGTGTGGTCCGTTCTAGTGACAACATTCCCACTTTTATTATCACTTCCGGTACTGGCAGGGGCAATTACCATGTTATTAACCGATTGAAATGTGACCTAGAAAATGGTGCTAGCGAGGGTTTAGGGTTTCTCGACAATATAACGACTAGGGGAGGGCTTCTAGCTTAGTTTTCTAGACTTCTTGGCTTCCTATGGCTTTTTAGGGACCTTATGCTACTGCTAGTACTAGAGATTGAAGATGGAGAAGTGATGGTAGGATGGTTTGGAAAGAATTAATGCCGAGGGGTATTTATAGGTTACGGTTGGATTGTTGAGCAAGAAAGGGGTGGTGTGGCGTCACGAGGAGAGGGAGGTGACTCATGGCTGCTATAGGTGACTAATGGAAGCTAGGGGAGGGCTAGGATATGGTGGTAAGGCGTTTGTGGTGGTGGTTTTGCCACTAAGGGTATAATATGACAAGTAGGTGCATAAGCTACTTGTAAGCTACTATGGAGATG
The DNA here is from genome assembly GCA_030686995.1 of Artemisia argyi. Classification (NCBI taxonomy): domain Eukaryota; kingdom Viridiplantae; phylum Streptophyta; class Magnoliopsida; order Asterales; family Asteraceae; genus Artemisia; species Artemisia argyi. The sequence goes on from CM060692.1 coordinate 71,747,668, forward strand.
CTAGGGTGGTTACTTAGGGTGACAAGTAGGTGGGTAAGCTGCTAGGGTGGTGGTGACAAGGTGGTCGGTAATGGAGGTGCTCAGGTTTAGGTTTAAACTTGTTTAGGATTAGTTTAGGACTTAAACTAGATTATGGTTTAGTACCTAGATTAAGGTTTATATAGGTATTAGAGACTAAGATTAAGGTTTAGGAATCATCTCTTAAGTGGTTGTAGCTTGTACTAAAGGAATGAGAAGGTTTTGACCTAGTTTCGGGGCCTAAATAACCTAATTAGTATTTGGTACTTAAAGGAATTGTATACTAAGCTATGACTAGTCGTATGTTACGCCCCGTGCCCGATTTGACCAAAATTTTAAAACTTTTACACGGAAACGACATGACCCAAAATTGACCTTCTGTTACTCTTTAAATAATTGACAACAATCTATTACCAACCATCCTTAAGACTATTTTTAAATGAAACTAGACTCAGTTACCTTTAAAATGACGGGTGGTACGACTTCTAATGACTTAAGAATTAAAAGATATGATTTTTCTAACATAACCCATTTTCTGCACTAATTGTTGTCCCGTTTTCATACTTAACTAAAACAACTAAAACTCAACTTCTATAACTCGACAATCAACGAAACTTTCCATAGATCTTTAACATAACACAATACATCATTTTCATAAACATTTGTGGTCTAAACAACCATTTAACACGTACTTTACCAAGTGACGGGTGTTTTGCCAAACACCCGTTTTTGACCCATTTTCAAATATTATAACTCACATTTGACTCCAACCAACACCATGACCTGGACCAAAACATACATTCATCATACAAAACTATAAAAAACCATATTATAACATTTTAAACGGCACTCGACCCGTTTGACCCCTAAATTGGTATAATTATACATAAATCCAAACACCCCTTTTTACCTACTATAACACTTTAACCCACGTCTACAACAAACCACTTGACAACCCAAATACTTCAACAATCATGACATAAACTTTGACACTTGACGACACGTTTATAAACCTTTTAAAGACTCTTGGGGGTTCAACTTTAATTCGAGCTCGGTGTCTACGACTAAGCCCCTAATTGCATACAACCTTCTAACGTCCATACTTCCATTCCTTAAGATTTAATCCAAGTAAGTACCATCTTCCCATGAGTACCTACAAAACATGGTTAACTAAAACATAAGAGAAACGCTTAGTAAGCAACTAGATTATCATATAAATATACTTCAATTCACAAGTATGTATCATGAATACAATAAGCCATTATAATCTCATAACCATCACTATAGCAATACCATTATCTATAACACATAACAATTACAAACATACCTTAATCCTTCCATATCATGATCTATCACTTGAATAGTCACACTAGTTAAGCCTTCTATGACACTAAACTTACTAATTTAAAACTTTTTCTTACGACACATTCATAATCACATAACATGAGAATATTCGTATAAATCACATAATAATCATAGTTACTTACCTTATCAATCCAAGCTAAGATTACCCATCATATTCTTCATCATCAACCTCCTCTTTACATCCTAGGTTAAAATCATTATAACATAAACACTTAATATTCAAAATCAAATAAATATAACAATGGTTTATAGAATCATATCTCATCTCTAAACACTTCTAATCATCATATAATGATCATATGATAATTAACCCATAAATTTACCAACTTTAAATTCAATAACCCTTATTCCATAATCACTATAACTTCTTTAATTAGCTTAAAACCATCTTGTACTCAATTATCAAATTAGGGTTCATGAACCCTAACTTCTAAATTGACTAATAACACAAGAAAATGATTACTTACTTGATGTGGAAATCATTGCTAGGGCTTTATCTCTTTAATTAGAACAATTAAGCACCATTAGAGATCATAAGGCTTTCATGTTTCCCTCCTTTTTCTCTCCTAAACCGACAACACCCATCACACCACTTTTCTAGACAATAATAAAATGTGTATGTGGAAAACTAGAAGGGGGGTTGAATAGTTTACCGTTTAAAAACTTTAAACTTGTTGTATCAAATGTCCATTTTTAGCTTGTTCTAATATGAAAGATTTTACTTGTAGTTTATGACTAACATAATTTAAAACATGTTATCACACAAGTACAATCAACAAGTCACAACACAAACAATCACATAATGCAAACATTAAAGTAAAGCAATAAGTAAAAGGAAAGTGCAAACCGAACACGAGGATTTATAGTGGTTCGGTCACGGATCTCCTCTCCGCCCTACTCCACTCCTCGAGTACCCAACTCGAGAGTTACTTCACTAGATCAATAACCTCCCTTCTCGGCGGAGAAAACCTTACAATCTTCGCTTACACTTTATCCAGTACAAAGCTAGATACCGAGTTCTTTTACAAGATACAACCACTCCTATCATCGCTTATACAATATTTCTGACACTAAGCTAGATGCCGAGTTCTTTACCAAGGGTACAACCACTCCCGCTATATTTTGTGGCCCAACATAAAAACCTTGTGTTTTATGGCACAAACACATAAACCATCTAATCTATATTGTTATGATACAATGATGATCCATGACATAAAAGTCTAATGGATATGCATGCCTAATCTACATTAACTTTTTGAATAAGAAGTCTTCAACCATTGAGGATCTCAAGTGCCCTTGAATCTTCATATGCTGGAATGCTTTAATGAACGATGACTTCAAGATCTTGTGACCTTCTTGGTGGATCATGAAGTATGATATGCTTATAACAATGATGAATGTTAGAAGCATTATGATCATTATGGAAAGGGTGACTCATGTGTGTTTCTACATGGTTTCCTATATATCTATGTGTGTGTAGTTTTTCATCAAGTTTGCAAGTAAACTATGAACTCCTATTTATAGGCAAACTTACAAAGGGGTTTTCTAAAACCATGTTCCAAAACTAATAAAGATAAAACCATGTTCCAAATATATTTATCTTTAGTCAAATCAAGATCTTCCAAGTCAACACACAATATGTCAAATCAAGATCTTCTAAGTCAACACACAATATGTCAAATCAAGATTCTATGACATCTCTTACAAGATGTATGACACAATGTCTTTCAATATTTATGTCTAGTCTAATCAAGATCTTTCCAAATTTAGTTTTTCATTTTATGAAAAATACATTTAGACAAATGTATATACTAACTTAAAAAGGTAAGTTACTTGTATAAAAAATATATTAGCTAGATATATAATATTTAGTAAGTTACTAAAAATGTTTTATGCACTTATGTTGTTATAAGACACATTTTTATATATTGTAAACTTACTAATATTATCTGGACACCTAATGTGACACTTATTCTATTTAACACCTAAAGTGCACTTTGACACCTAAAATACTTAAAGACTCCTAAAGTATTTTAGTCATTCTAAATGGTTGGTCAAGGGGTTTGATCATAATGCTACATAACAAACATGTACAAACATGTGTTGCAGTATACGACGACTCGAGACGTTGAGATGTGTTGAATGTATGTTGAGACAAACTATGATTACAAGTAACTTGTACATTTTACGTTATGTATCAAGTTATATGTTTGTCATCAATCAAAACAAACGAGACTGTATAGATTAAATATCGTAATATTTGCACTAACAATCTCCCCCTTTTTGATGATGACAAAATATGTAAACGTGATAGAACGCAAAATGTAAAAAGTTACTTGTGTCCGTATAACTTACTTGTATCCGCAACACCTTCTACATTTCCTTCTCCGTTTACACTATTCTCCCCCTTTTTTAAAAACAAAAAGCGGTGTGTCCTTGGAGTTAACTTAATTTCTCCCCGAAATGGCGAGCTTGCATCATCCCTAGTGAAGTTAATTCTTCAACTCCGATTTTCTAAGGTTGTTGCGTCCCTTAGGTTGTTAGCGGATCCATGGATCAAATTAAGTTCCTTGACCTACATCAAGGTTAGTGTTGTGCAACATAAAAATTATACAAAAAATGCATGATGAATAAAATGCATGTTAGACTATGTTGACTTATCTCCTTTTTTTTGTTGAAACACAAAAGTGTGTCTAAGAATGAGAATAAAGATAAATGCGTGCATGCTTCCCCTAGATTGTAGCTCCCCTTTGATCAATACTCCCCATTGCTAGGGTCCCAACGTATATGACACAAGAAATAAGAAAGCTCCAAAAACAAATGTTAGTGCATGATTAGCTCCCCCTTGATCAATACTCCCCGTTGCTAGCGTACCAACATATATGATGCAAGGATAAGAAAGCTACAAAAGAAACAAAGGTTAGTATATGATCGACTTCCCCTTGATCAATATTCCCCGTTGCTAGGGTACCAACGTATATGATGCAAGGATGAAGAATCCTACAAAATAAAGGTTAGTATAAGACAATAATTCTCCTATGCTTGACGGAAGCTCCCCTTGTTTTAGGGCGTCAATATGAACCTACAAAACAAAAGTTAGTATAGTGGAAGTTTTGTCTTTAGACAAGCATGTCCTCTACAACAACGTGCATAGAAGATTCAATATGAGTGCTTGATGGATATTCCTCATACGTCAAGAAGCACCTATAAAGAAAGAAGGAAAATATTCGATGCAAACATCATCCTTAGATGATTATGCTATATACGATCGAGCGTATATAATGGTGAACCTACAATGAAAGAGTTATTGTAATATATTTCATCTCAAAGAAAAGTAAGATGTAAATATATAAATGATATAAGCGACTCAAAGTAGAGAACCACAAAACCAAAAAATATCATGAGGTGTATGCTTCTAAAAAGAAATGCAATCATAATAAAAACGTGAATATAATATGATAGGAACCTACTAAGCAAAGCCTAGAAGGAAGACATGAGGTTGAAATGCTTAAAGAGGATGGTGCTAATGGTGGTGATGGGTAGACAACTATTTAAAGAATTAGAAGCTCGTGTGTATAGCAAATGTTCTAACGAAAGATAAAGATAGAACATATCGACTCATGCAATCCTAGAATTCACAACTCGAGGGATAAACAATGAATATGACTTTATCATCTACCAAAGATGATGTATCTTGCCATAATACATGCTTGAATGGAATTGAAATGAAGTAAGGACAATAAGCACCTAGGAACAAAAATTCCATATGAAAAGAGTAAAAAAAAAAAAAAATGCTAAATACCTATATGAGGATGAGAATGACAGCATATGATGCGAGAGTGTTGGTTAGACCAACGTGTTGAGAAAGTGTTGGGAATGATGGCTTTGATTAATATATCGTTTGCGCTGACAATGACGTGTATGATATGTGTCGAGGAAGAAGAGGATGAGATCCTATGATGGTGTTCTTGAAAATGAGGTTTTGAAGCCCTAGTTTTGAGAGAAGAATCCTAGACTCCATTTGGTTTAGTTTTTGGTTGTGGAAGTGAATAACATTGTCAAACACATGATGTGTTTTTCACTTGATGAGATATTGGGGGTGAAAAACGCTTGAACTATTAAAACAGAGAAAAGGTCAAAGGCTTGAAGCACTTATGGTTTTGTGAACCGACTTTAACTAAATGGAGTGTACCTATGTGTTGGTATTTTAGGGTGTAAGAAACATGAGTAGATGTTCTTTAAATACAATTTGACAAAATACAAATATGTGAATGAATTTCTCTCCTCCTCAATAGGTGGACATCCAACATATTGTCTAGTGCATTGTATAAAGAATGATGATGAAGTGTTTAGGAGGTTGTAGGTTAATGAAAACGATGAGCTTGGTAATGTTTTTGCGGATGTTGGTTAGCATACAAAGAACTTTATCCTTAAAGTCATGTAGCTCTTCTCTATCAATGCGAGATGATCGTATGACGAGGGATGTGGTTTTCTCAAAGGAGGTGGAAAGGATTAGAGTATTGTTATCGAGGTGATTTTGGAAAGCGGAAGCACTAATGCGAATTAGAAAGAGGTTGATTGAAAGATATCCAAACACAAATTTCAAATCTCTAAGACTCAATCCTATTAGCTATAAAACTATATGCAAGTGTAGGGGTTCCATAAAACATATTACTAATCCACGTAGCAATAAAGGGATTATAGTTATGCGAGATGAGCATATAAAAGCTAGAACGAAGTGAGATGGCAAGTGATTAGTTCTCAATATACTAAAACACATTTGTTAGTGACAAAAGATGTCAACAAGATAAAAATCTAAAGATATTATATAATACAAACAATGCATTCGACTACTAGACATAAAGTTACCACATAGCAACAAATAATTATACTAAGCAATAGCATGACATTATTTAAAACACTTCATTATGAAATTGTTTTGTTGTTAAGCTTAGACACTTAAGCATATAACAATCTATGTGATAAATTTGTATGATAAAACGTCTTCTAAATGTTTATCATACCAAGAGTACTTCTACAAATAATAAGTGCACACGAAGTGAACAAATAGTGTGACAAAGTTACGAAAGAGACAAGACGAAAAATTTATGCAACCCATGTTTAAACGATAACATTTTGGAGCAAGTATTATATAGATCATCCTAAGCATGGATCTAATAAATGACAACAACATACACAAGCTTTCAAATATATGAATATCATATAAAAGCATCATGTACCAAAATGACATATCATGAGTTAACAAGAACATGTTAATCATGCAAAACATCATATAAATAAAGAATGAAAATATCATACAAATCATGTTGATATATAGTAACACGAAACATATAAGCATGCAGGCATCATAAAGATATAACCAAGATTTACACATGAATCAATCAAATAGTTATCATGGTTATGTTAAGATGTCCAATCATATCAAACAAATAACATGTAATCGATACATGTATGTGTAATGCAAAACGATTTTAATCTTTGTGTTTGGAATCTATGGTTGAATGATCTAAAGAGAGACATATTTTATGTTGAGTTTGAGTATGTGTTATGAGAGTGATTTGATCATCAAAGACCAACAGATGTGTTTGTGTGTGATAATGGAATATGTTAAGAACGTTCTCAAGAAAGCTCTTTGGAACAGGAATCTAAGTGAAATTACTAAATTCAATAGATCTTGTGTGTGCTATAGAGATGAGTAGAATAGGCATAGGGTTTGAATTGGGTTATGAGCAAGATTTGGTTATGATGAACGCTTGAAAGGAAATAGACACATATGGTGTCTTTCAATAAGTAGGGTAATCACGTGGAATAAAGTTACCATGCTTATGAAAACAAGAATGACAAGATGATGAGGAGGCTCTAGATCCTAGAACTTGCAGATGTTGATTTGAGGTTTAATGAGACATATGCAAAAGTTAAAAGTATTGCTAATACTTTGATAACTTGTTGTAACAACCGTGGTTTTAGCAAGTCAGTTTGACTGATAGTCTTGACTCGGTTGACGTTTGTTTGGTGTGTATTAGGTGTTTGATGTGATATATGAGTGTTATAGTGTGGTTAGTATTTGAGTTAGCACTAAATCTCTTAGCGTAAATGGTTTTATTGTTATTTGGAAAGTTTGGAATGTGGGAAAGTTCATTTTGATCACCTTTGTGGTGTAGAAATGACTTGTGTAGTTTTGGTGTTTTTGTGTTTTTGCGTAACGAGACTTCGTTCAAGTAATTGAGTGTTAGTAAGTTACGTGGGATTTGTTTTTATGAGTTATATTTCAAAAAGAGTGTGAAATTCTATTTTTGGAAACTTTATTTTGAAAATGATTATTTTCCGATTTATCGAAAAATTAACGTTTATCGCGAAAGACGTTAGGTTTCGATATGGGAATACATAAAATATGAAAAGTATGAGGTTTTGAGTGTAATAAATTAATTAAATAAAAAAATAATAAAAATATATACATATATGTAAAAATTCGGCAATAAGGGATAAGGAGAAAAAGGAAACCCAATTTGAGTCCAAATATGACTCTTAGGCCCAAGGAATCGTAGTTCAACCCAAACAAGCCCAACCCTTACCCATATAAACATAACAAACGACCCATAACCCTTATTTTCTGCAATTTGAGTCAATCACAAGGGCAAGAGAAGAGGGGAAAAATTAGGGTTTATAGTTTTGAGGCTAAAATCAAGAATCAAGGTAAAATCTTTAAACACTATGTTCAATTGTTTGATTAATTATTGGAATTCATGTAATATTAAGTATGATGGATCTAGGGTTTGTAAGTTTCTGTAAACTACTTAATTAAAACATGTTGGGATCAATTAATGATTGTATTATGATGATTGGTTAAGAGAATTGAGCGTAAAACATGTTAGTTATTGAGTTAGGGTTTGGACAGATTTGTAAGGCTGTAAAGATGTGAGTGTAAATAACAGATGGTGATGAGTTAAGTCACGAATTTTAGGTTTAAATTGAAGTATAATGAAAGAGCTTTCCAAAAAGTCCAGCCACGATTGATTTCAAGGTCGGGAAGTCGGTCTTTTGATTTTTCTTTGTTAAGGTGTCAAAGCTGTCAAACCGGGACAGATTTTGGGTAAAAGTTTGAGGGTGTCATGTGGTTGTAAAAGTGGTATTTTGACTTGGTGTCACAACTCACAATTTCAGGTCATTTCCCAAACTTTGACAATTTACTATTCATAAATCACTATTCATCAAAATGCTATTCATCATTTTACTATTCATCATTTTCGAGGTCAATTTGATATTCTGATAAACATTCAAAAATTTTACTATTCACCAAGTACTATTCATTCCCGGAAAGAAACTACTATTCACATGCATTGCTCATTTCATCGTAAATTTAGTTTACGAGTACTTAAATTCGCGTAACCGTATTGGTTCAGGTGCGAATTCATGCATTATCATTAGGGACATTTCATACGGACTAGAAATAGTCTACATATCATCATAATATTATTTGCATACTATACCACTCGTAGAATATTCATATTATTATTTTTGGTACGTTTAACGTTTTACGTTTATTTATTTTAATTAAATGTTAACCCGCGATAAATAAATATAACCAACATATCTAAAAATCCCCACGATGGTTCCGATATATTTTTAAACTCCTTACAACGTCATAAAAATTATAAAATTCATTTACCCGGTATTTTGAGAATTTATTAAATTTATAACGTAAGTTTAATATAATTACGACGGTTTTCGTGAAAATTAAATAATAATTATCCAAACGCTCAATTTTTGTACCCAACATATTTTTAACATTTTTATGACTTTATTAAGTCCCGACTAACTTGTTAAAATTTATTTCTCGCAAACCCGGTACCCGATTATAACTAAACTACAACTAAAACCTATACTTATACTACAAATCCTCCACTAGCACTTCTAATTAAATCAAAACCAAGTTTTCTCTTTTTCTTCCTTTGAAAAACCGGCCAACCCCCCCCCCCCCCCCCCCCCCGTTTAACCATATGCATTGATTACTCTTAACTTATCCCAAAAACCTCACAAATAATATCTACAAACTTGCTAACACTTCACACTTATAAAATTTTAGATCAAAAAAGTTGCTTTTCTCTCTTTTTCTCTCCAAAACCCACGGCCAAACCCAAAATCCACCAAGATCCATCAATTTTTACAAGATCAAGCTTAAATCAAGTCTATATTGTTATCCTTGTTAGGGTCATAATATACACTTATGTCTTTGAAACCCTAGAAATGGAAACCCTTGTTAGATCCACTAGATTGATGATGTTTAAGAACCCGTGACACCTTGAGAAGGTGTATGGTAGGATTAGACTAGATTTTTGGTGATTGGAAGTGATTTGGGTGGATTAGAAACTAGTTTAGAACACTAGAAATGGATTTGGAACCTATTTGCAAACCTACTGTCCCAAATTTGAAATCCTGGAAAACCCAGTAACTCAGGGGAACTTTTCAACCAAAGATTTAGAAAATACTTTCAAAAATGAAGCCGTAGGCGAAAGAACGGATTAAAACGAGTTTATAACGAAGGAGATATGATTTTTGCAAGTTTATTGACGAAAACTATTTTTCTGAAAATTGTATGCTGTTGGACGATTTTTGGTGGACAAACCGAGGCGTTAGACGTAACCTAGAGAATCCGAGTTATCAAAAATATATTAGTACAAACTAAGACGAATCCGTGGATATAAAGAACGAAGAAAATGAACTTAAAACGACCAAGTTATTCACGTTTCAATATCGGCAAAAACTCTATATAATTGACAGCTTTTACTAGAAATAATAATAATACTACTTCTACGTACTAAATCCTAGATTTTCTAGAAATACTACTAAATTTGCCAAATTTATAACTAATGAAGTACTTATGATTACAAGTTTATTTTTACGACCATTAGACGTTACTTCAAGGTTTTCAAGGCGAAGTTTATAACACTAACTTTCTATATACGATATACTACGACGAGTTTTTACAAGTCTAGTTAGGACTTATTTTTCTTAAGTATGGAATGTATTTTCATATGACTATAACTAGTATTTTCAAGTTATGAGTGGTATAGGTATCATGTGCATGCATATTCTCTACATCATTTCATGATCTATATTAGATCATATTCATTCATCATAGGTTGCGGTTGATTTTCATTCCTTGTTGTCTTTATCATTCCATTGCATTGTATCATCACTTCGAGGTGAGTTTTCATAGCCCCGTTTTTAATACAATACTTTGATTTCAAATCCCACGGGGGAGAATACATTGCACCACTTATTTTCGTACATGCCTAAGTATTAAATTCCTTACATTGCTTAAGTTGCCTTATTACCACGTCTTGACAAGTCCCCTTTATTTTCATGGACCGATAATTAAAGTACGAGCGAGAGTGAGTGAATAGATCTATTGAGGGTGACTAATCCATCCGTGTTTGGGTTGCTCCAACGGAATTACGGATGCATTTCATGTCTAATATATTAGAGTGTCTGGTAAACACTCATTTGGGGCCAAGTAACTATGTCTAGCTTCGGGGTCATGAGCTTAAGAGTCAATGTAGCTTTCTTTTGACATTTTTGTCACTTTACTTTACTTATGGCTAATGTACATCCGATTTAACTTACAAACCTATGATTTCTCACCAACTTTATGTTGACCGTTTTAGCAATATATTTTCAGGTAACTAAGGTATATCTCATGGCATGCATGGAGTCATTTTAGTGAGTAGCAAGGATGACGCGTCTCATTTTGGATTTTCATGCACTTATATATTATCTTTTGATTGTACTAAACTTGTTTCCTTTAACATTTAAATACTTTAGGACCTATGTTTTGTAACTATGAACCTTTTTAGATAAATCGAATGATGTATTTTCCAAACGACACTTTAGGTCGTTCAATATAACTGTAACTGTGGTGCTATGACCGTCACCCCCAGGTATTCTATTCCGCTGCCATTCAGGTATTTTGGGGGGTGACACTTGGCCTTCTCGAATAGTTAAGTTTTAGGTTATATTAGACTACCACGAAGAGGATTCGCGATAAAAACTTGTAGAAGTAATTATTAAAAATCAAAACTTTTTGGTGTGCGTTCAGATCCAAATTTGAGTAGTTGACAAGTTTGAATTTCTTATGAGTATTTGTGTGTGTTATTGGTCCATGGCCTTCTGGGATTAGCTTCTATGCTTATGAGAGACCATGGTAAATTTTTGGTGTGAGTTGTTGAGCTTTATTTGTCGTGATTTTATGTGGGTGAATGTACCCAAAAATTCTGCGTTTTCTGAGTTTAGAGTGTAAGGGATTTAGTGAGTATTAAGTTATGGTAGTCGTTAGTGTGGTGTCTAGGAGATCCATGGTGGGTCATATGAGTCTTAGACATCCATCATATGTGTATTACATGGGTTGTAGCTTTTAGCTTGACTTTGTGTAATGTGGATTATTTTTGTGTGCTATAGATTGTGAATTGTTTTTGTGAAAGCTGCGAAGTTTAAGGTGAGTTCATAGTCCCATATTTTTACTTTGTTTTAAACTTGGGATGAGAATGATGCTTGTCTTAAATGATTTGATTTACTGTGATTATGTGTGTGGTGTTAAAGAGCTTGGACCTATAATGTTATCGTATGCATGCTATGTGTGATTATTTGCTTGTGTGGATATATATGGGATCCAATTAGGAGGATGCTTATCATGTTGCTCGCGCATGCGACCTAATTGATGTTTAATGGGGTCGGGGGACACGAGCCGTCATAATGTAATCATTGTGGGGTCGGAGGACATGAGCCGTCCTGTTGTAATTATTTTGGGGTCGGAGGACACGAGCCGTCCTATTGGTTGCCTTATGAGTGTTGTTGCCTTTGAGTGTGAATATTGACTTGCAAATGCATGTAGCTATATGATAACTATAATTATTTGTCCAGCTATATTTTGTAATCACAGTGAATTCGGTTGCTTTGTGTGTTAAGTCTTAAACCTATGAACCTCACCAACGTAATGTTGACATTTTAAGCATCATTTTCAGGTGAGCTTTCTAAGGATAAGATAGAAGGATGTGGATAGACGAGACCTTAGTTGCATTGGAAGTGGTTTATCATTTATGTTTGGATTTATGTTTTGTTTTGGTTATTTTATTTTGGGGTATTGTTACAACACTTTGTGTTTGTACATTGCTCTATTTATGTGCATGTAGTTGTTCTCTATGTAGACACCAGGAGTTGTGATGATATCCATGAAGTTACACCCGTTCGTTTTCGCCGTGGCGGGGTGTGACAGATTGGTATCAGAGCCTTGGTTATAGAGAAGTAGGTGATTAAACCTAGACTATAACCTAGGAGTCCCTCATATAGTTGCATTTAGGGTCTATGTGTAAGTTTAGTATTTTATATGTCTATTTTCCTATATTTATGAGATATTTTATTGAGTTTCGGACGTCTATTCTATCCCCTATACGTAGTATTATATATATCGACTTTATTATATCGTCTTCCGCGCGTAAGATGTTTTGTTGGATTACCGTTGTCGCTATCGGATGCGAGAGAAGTGGTAGGATGAAGCGGACTAACCGCAGACTCCGAGTTCCCGATAACATGTATCCATGTTCAGACAAGGAGAGGACGTTTATGGGAAACGTTGGTGGAGAAGAAGTGGAGAGGTTTGGAACCACGATGACTTCTAGAGATGGAGCCATTACCAAATACCCTTAGTAGTGTCCTCACTTCACATAGAAGGGAGATGTGGTTTAGTCTAAACCTCGTGATTTGTATGTGCTTGTGAATCATGTGGAATTGGAAGAAAAGAATAGAGATGGTTTTGCATGTTGTCGACTACCTCAACATGTAGGAAACATGAGTGGGTGGTTCAGTAAAGATGAAAGGGAGTTAGGATGGAATGGTGTGGATTCGGATCTAGAGTACACAGCGAGTAGTAAGTTGAATTGATCTGAGTGGAGAGATAAGTGCGAGAGTGGAGTTTGAGCCATTGTGCGACGCCTTTTGTTTTGTGTTATGTTTTTGAATTCGTATATTGTCTTTTGCCGTCTGGAGCCATGTTGGAGCGTGATTACTCTTGGATATTGGATCGACCTAATCCAAGTGATTTTGATTATAAAGTTCACGTGATCGTTGGAATTGTTCCATGTGAGATGATTGTTTGCGATGTCTTTTGTTTTTGTTTGCATGATTGTTTGCATGATGTGTTGTCATAGGAGGGAGTACACTTATGAAAGGGGGCATAGATAATTATGGTGGCCAACATAATTATACATGCGTCACAACACAAGTGGAGTTGCAAGTATGATAGCATGGATTGCATGGGGTATTAGGTGCTATGTGATATATGTGTGTTATCATTGAGATGTGTGGTTTTGGAAGTAAGTATGCATGTGAAATAGGCTTATAACTATGGTCGCGAACATAATTATAAGAGTATCACACACGTGGATTTGTGACCATTATTGCATTGATTGATGTTAGTTGTTATATGTTGTGGTAGATGGTATGTGATATCATGATTGGTGATGGCTGTATGGTTGGAGAAGTATTCTCTTAACCGTTCGGGCAGTCGTTATATGTTGGGGTGTGTAGGTGGTAAGATTCCATCCTACCTATCATATGTTGATACCTCAATTATTGGTGGGTATTTATGTTGTGGTATTTAAGTTGGTTCGTTTGCTAGACGCTCCTTTTGTATACCTAATTCTTTGGTTGGCATTCCTATTCGTACCATAATGGTACAGATGCCATATTCTTTCTATTCGACGTCGTGATAGGTGTTGGGAAATCGAATTCGTTTTTGTTGGATACTGGTTCGTTTCTTTGGTTACTCTATACATTCGTTCCTCGAATGAATGTTACACCATTCTTCAAGTATTGTTGGTTCGTGACGAGTTGGTATGGATATTTGATCCCTCATTTACACACACCAGTTAAATTTCGTGACATGTTTTGTGACCTGTTAGTATCGGTGTTTTTCTATGATTTTGGTTTGATAGTTGTACGAATGAGTCTGTAAGTTCATCGTTTGGTTGGCAATGTATTTGCGTGAGTGTTCACTGGTATGAGATTCGTTTGATGATTATTTTGATTATGTGATTCTTCTGTGTTTTTTGCATCCAATAAAGGGGTTGTGTTAAAGTTCTTATGGTATTTTAAAATTTGTTTTGGGTATTTCAAGGTCATTTGTTGGAAACTATTATTTTTATGGTGAAAACGAAGTGTGAAAAAAAATGGTTATGTTGATGTTTTACATAAAATGGTTTATATATATATTTTATAAAAAAATGTATAAGTTTAGGATATGTCTTGTGAAAAACGGTGTTCATTTGTTTTGAGAGGTTGAGTACGGGAATGATAACTGTCTATGGCTCTCATTTACCAAACTTGTTATGTATTTGGTTCATCGAGTGTTTCTTTCGTTGAGGTGCGCTTGTGGATGTTTATGGGTGCGTGTATTTTATATTTTCTTTGTATGGGTTTTCATGAACATTTTATCCGTGTCTACTTTTATTGGGGGAAAATTTCTCATTGCGTTTTTTTTCTAGCTTTGTTTTGATGTTCGTTACTTCGTTAGTCGGTAATTCGTACCCTTTTTGAGTTCGTTGATATACGTTTTAGTTCGACCGGTTTCATGGTTCGCGTCGTTTACTTAGGATAGATTGTCGTTTTGATTATCAATTTGTTCGTTGAAGAAGAAGAGGGTGTTTGCCAAGTTGTTCAAGTGAGAGGTGTTGTTTTAAGATATACGTTCCTCAAGAAGGTGGTCAACGACAGTGAGTGTTCGTGGACATTAGTAAGATAAATGTAGTGAAGGGTGGAAAGTACCTAAGACACCCTATGAGAGACAATTGTCCTTAGGGTTGGCAGGTACTATTGACGATTCATTTCCATCTTCTATAGATTGCGTAGGCATCGCGGAAGTGGAAGATCCATGAGAGGAACTATGTGATACATGAATTAAAGTTGGGGAGTATAACTTGGAGATGATATTTTATGGAGCAAAGAGTGTGGTCTACACAGATCATAAGAACCGTTAGCATATATTTGACAAGAGGTTAATATATGTTGAAGAGAAGTTGGGAATTGAATTTTTCAGTGACTACGATTGTCTTATTCGCTACCGTTAAGGAAGAGCGAACATCGTGGTAAGAGCGCTGAACAGGAATGAAGGGGTGAAGCTTAGATGTTTGTGAGCAATGATTATGATAATTCAGTTCGGAGTTAAGAAGATGATGTTGACAGCCTAGAGAGAGAGGTTCAAGGATGAGAACATGTAAGAAGAATGATTACTTGGTTTAGACCAATAAATGGAAAGGAACGAAGATGGTGGAATGTATTTTGTGGACCAGCTATTGGTTTCATTGAGAGGAAGCGTAAGGACATCATTCATGCAAGGTATTTGATACATCCGAGAATGGATAAGACGTATTATTACCTTAGTAAGAGGTGTATGGAGGAGTTGGCGAGATTTTTTGTTCGGTGAGTGGGTGAAGAGCCATGGGGTGTCGCGTTGATCATCAAGAGACATGATGAAATACTTACTTCGCGATAGTGGTAAACGTGTTATAGAGTCTTGAGAACGCGTATGTAGATGAGTACGACTTATCGTTCTTAAATGAGTGAACTAAGTGAACGCGCAAATCAGGCAATGGGTGGTGAGCCGAGAGCATGGGTGTGTTGATTTTGGAGGAAGTCGGGGTATACATTTACCTTTAGCTGAGTCCTCCTATATCAACAATTATCATTCTAGTATTGAGTATGTGTCGTGTGAAAAGTTGTATGGAAGGTAATGTAGGTCACCTGTTCTGTGGGCAAAGGTTGGGACAAGCCAACTAATTGATCCTGAACTAGAACGAGAGACTACAAATAAGGTTTTCTGATTAAGGAAAGATTTAAGGTAGAAAGAGATCGCCAAAAGAGTTATGCGGATTATTGCCGTAAACCCTTGGAGTTTGGTGATGGTGATATTGTGAGGTTAAAAGTATCTCCTTGGAAGGGTGTGGTGCGTTTCGGTAAGAAAGGCAAGCTAGCACCGAGATACGTAGGACCATTTGAGATTTCGGAAAGGATTTGATTTGTGGCATACCGGTTGAAGTTAGCTGAGGTATTGAGTGGTGTACATGATACGTTTCACGTATCTAATTGAAAGAAGTGTTTGGCGGATGCTAGTCTGCATGTGCCATTAGATGAGAGTAAGGTTGACAAGACTCTTCGTTTTGTCGAGAAACCTGTTGAGATTATGGAATTGAGATGTTAAGAGTTTGAAGTGTGGTGAGATAGTGTTGGTAAAGGTATGGTGGGATTCTAAGCGTGGTCCTGAGTTTACCTGGGAGCGTGAGGAATCAGATGTAATTAATGTTTGTTTTATGTGTAACCATTATATGTGGTGTTTCCTGCGGTTACCATTTGGATTTTCATTTGGTTCGAGGGTATCGTACCTACCTGTGAGAAGTCGTTTTGATCATAGGTGTTATTGATCGAGGAGTGTATCTATTTGCGTGTATCGTTGTAGTGACGGAATGTTTTCTATCGTGTGAATTCGAGTATTTAGTCGGTTCACATTTTTGCGATTCTTTCCCTGTGATTTTAGTGTGGTATTTATCCACTTAAAAATCCATAAATTTCCTTTTGCTGTTGTGAGTGGTGACTATAGTAGTTGAAATCTTGGGACGCGATTTCCCTAAGTGGGGGATGACATAACAACCGTGGTTTTAGCAGGTCAGTTTGACTGATTGTCTTGACTCGGTTGACGTTTGTTTGGAGTGTATTAGGTGTTTGATGTGATATATGAGTGTTATAGTGTGGTTAGTATTTGAGTTAGCACTAAATCCCTTGCGTAAATGGTTTTATTGTGATTTGGAAAGTTTGGAATTTGGGAAAGTTCATTTTGATCAACTTTGTGGTGTAGAAATGACTTGTGTAGTTTTGGTGTTTTTGTGTTTTTGCGTAACGAGACTTCGTTCAAGTAATTGAGTGTTAGTATGTTACGTGGGATTTGTTTTTATGAGTTATATTTCAAAAAGAGTGTGAAATTCTATTTTTTGAAACTTTATTTTGAAAATGATTATTTTCCGGTTTATCCAAAAATTAAGGTTTATCGCGTAAGACGTTAGGTTTCGATATGGGAATACATAAAATATGAAAAGTATGAGGTTTTGAGTGTAATAAATTAATTAAATTAAAAAATAATAAAAATATATAAATATATGTAAAAATTCGGCAATAAGGGATAAGGGGAAAACGGAAACCCAATTTGAGTCCAAATATGACTCTTAGGCCCAAGGAATCCTAGTTCAACCCAAACAAGCCCAACCCTTACCCATATAAACATAACAAACGACCCATAACCCTTATTTTCTGCAATTTTAGTCGATCACAAGGGCAAGAGAAGAGGGGAAAAATTAGGGTTTATAGTTTTGAGGCTAAAATCAAGAATCAAGGTAAAATCTTTAAACACTATGTTCAATTGTTTGATTAATTATTGGAATTCATGTAATATTAAGTATGATGGATCTAGGGTTTGTAAGTTTCTGTAATTACTTAATTAAAACATGTTGGGATCAATTAATGATTGTATTATGATGATTGGTTAAGAGAATTGAGCGTAAAACATGTTAGTTATTGAGTTAGGGTTTGGACAGATTTGTAAGGCTGTAAAGATGTGAGTGTAAATAACAGATGGTGATGAGTTAAGTCACGAATTTTAGATCTAAATTGAATTATAATGAAAGAGCTTTCCAAAAAGTCCAGCCACGATTGATTTCTAGGTCGGGAAGTCGGTCTTTTGATTTTTCTTTGTTAAGGTGTCAAAGCTGTCAAACCGGGACAGATTTTGGGTAAAAGTTTGAGGGTGTCATGTGGTTGTAAAAGTGGTATTTTGACTTGGCCTTCTGGAATAGTTAAGTTTTAGGTTATATTAGACTACCACGAAGAGGATTCGCGATAAAAACTTGTGGAAGTAATTATTAAAAATCAAAACTTTTTGGTGTGCGTTCAGATCCGAATTTGAGTAGTTGACAAGTTTGAATTTCTTATGAGTATTTGTGTGTGTTATTGGTCCATGGCCTTCTGGGATTAGCTTCTATGCTTAATAGAGACCATGTTAAATTTTTGGTGTGAGTTGTTGAGCTTTATTTGTCATGATTTTATGTGGGTGAATGTACCCAAAAATTCTGCGTTTTCTGAGTTTTAGAGTGCAAGGGATTTAGTGAGTATTAAGTTATGGTAGTGGTTAGTGTGGTGTCTAGGAGATCCATGGTGGGTCATATGAGTCTTATACATCCATCATATGTGTATTACATGGGTTGTAGCTTTTATCTTGACCTTGTGTAATGTGGATTATTTTTGTGTGCTATAGATTGTGAATTGTTTTTGTGGAAGCTGCGGAGTTTAAGGTGAGTTCATAGTCCCATATTTTTACTTTGTTTTAAACTTGGGATGAGAATGATGCTTGTCTTAAATGATTTGATTTAATGTGATTAAGTGTGTGGTGTTAAAGAGCTTGGACCTATAATGTTATCGTATGCATGCTATGTGTGATTATTTGCTTGTGTGGATATATATGGGATCCAATTAGGAGGATGCTTATCCTGTTGCTCGCGCATGTGACCTAATTGATGTTTAATGGGATCCAATTAGGAGGATGCTTATCCTGTTGCTCGCGCATGCGACCTAATTGATGTTTAATGGGGTCGGGGGACACGAGCCATCCTAATGTAATCATTGTGGGGTCGGAGGACACGAGCCGTCCTGTTGTAATTATTTTGGGGTCGGAGGACACGAGCCATCCTATTGGTTGCCTTATGAGTGTTGTTGCCTTTGAGTGTGAATATTGACTTGCAAATTCATGTAGCTATATGATAACTATAATTATTTGTCCAGCTATATTTTGTAATCACAGTGAATTCGGTTGCCTTGTGTGTTGAGTCTTAAAACTATGAACCTCACCAACGTAATGTTGACATTTTAAGCATCATTTTCAGGTGAGCTTTCTAAGGATAAGATAGAAGGATGTGGATAGACGAGACCTTAGTTGCATTGGAAGTGGTTTATCATCTATGTTTGGATTTATGTTTTGTTTTGGTTATTTTATTTTGGGGTTTTGTTACAACACTTTGTGTTTGTACATTGCTCTATTTATGTGCATGTAGTTGTTCTCTATGTAGACACCAGGTGTTGTGATGATATCCATGAAGTTACACCTGCGCGTTTCCGCCATGGCGGGGTGTGACACTTGTGAAAGTGATACTACTTAAACCTAGTGTAATTAAATGTGTGATTCATGCTCATTTTATGGTGAAGTTCTAATCCTATTGGTGGTAAAGTATGGTTGACAACCGAGAGTGGATATGTGAAATGAGGTGGTGATTGCTTGACAACACTTGAAGCTTGGATATCTTCTTTGTGTTCTTCAATTGCTAGAAAGTGGAAAAGACGCATTTTATAATGAAATTCACTTGACTTTTGACGACATAGACAAATATGTTAATGAGTGTATGGATATGACTATTGCCCTTTGTTTCAAAGAGCGACACAAGGGTGAACATAGGTTTATGTATCATGAAAGGTGGTTTAATCTTAATGGGTTAGGTTGTAATGGGGATGACACACTTGTTTGGTTACATTGTGGAATCTTCTTGTAAAGATGACTAGGTGGAGTTATTGGTGAAGATGCTATTGACTCTTAGTTTCTTTGATGGCATGGAAATGGTGGATGACTCGATATTGATAGGACAAAGGATAACTCGGTTTCTCATTTCACATTTGTTGTTTGAGGTTTGAGTGATGAAAGGTTATGACGAAGATGCTTGAAGTTTTACTCATGTTTGTGAAGCTTGTGGGCTGAGATATATCACAAGGTGAATGTGATGAGATGATGGTGAAAGAACAAGTGAACTTAAGTGCTAAATGTTTAAGGATGAAAATCTATTGACATTTGTTTTTGTTCCTATTGATTGGGAGAGTACTATAATAAGTGTTCTAGTTGTGATGAGTGTTTTAACAAACATTGTTAAACTACTTGGGTGTTGAATTTCGGATAAGACTTTTAATGACTATGGTAGTAAGTCAAGTTTACTTGAATATTTTGAACGAAATATTTAAGTTGTCAATCCTACTTAGTTGAGATTGGATAGCATAAAAGGATAGCAAGACTCGATAATACATCTATAACTTAAGAGTAAGTTATGACTCGATGTAAATCCTTATCGTCTTGAAGGATGACACATTATTTTCATGTTAACCAAGTGAGGTAACATATGTAGATACAAGACAATATCTATAGTCATACGTTGGACTTGTGATTGTCATATTGTATGTAATCTTTGCAAATAATGAGTCCGGATTTGTTAGGAAGTTGTCAAGTCACCAAATAAGTGAATGAAGGATGAGTTAGGGATGGAAGAATGTAGTGAGTGTGTGTAGTGATCATAAATACTAAGTGGTTCGAGAATTGCAAGGAGAAAGTTTCCGGATTCCTTCTTTTAAGGAGAAAGGTATCTTGGATCATTCTTGCAAAATTTAGAAAGTGTTATTACAGATGATTATCCTATAGGTTCAAGAGAATTACTAATCCTAATAAGAGTGAACATCAGTGAGAAGAATCCTAGTGATGAAATTGAGTGATCTTGAGTGAGGGTCTTAAATGAAAATTTAAGAAGGAAGATGCAGGATTGGCGGAACCATACGAATACACAGGCGGAACCCAGATTTTGGTTCTGCCTGGTCCGTTGGGCCAAATTCTGGAGTACCCAGAAAATGCATTGGCGGAACCCAATATTTGGTTCTGCCGGTTCCTCCAGGTCTGAAAAAAATGGCAGTCCACTATTTTGACCATCGAGACGATTTTCAAATTTTTCGGAAACTCCTAAAAACAAAACTTTATACCATATCTGATTAGGAAATGCAAGAAATGGATGTAGAAACACTCTTACCGATAGACTTTGACCGGGGGCTAGCGAATTTCACTATACTTAGTGAAATATCCATAAACTTGAAAATTTGACAACATCCCAAATGTTATCTACCCGCATATCTGTTAGTACAAGACAATGTACAAAGATAACAAAAGATCCTAGAAGTACATATATCCATGAAACACGTTGTATAACTGCCAAATAGTTCAAATTTTAAGTAGTGCCAAACACTCCTTAACAATGGATATTTATTGACTCCCGAAACCCGTTCAAGTATCCTAATAATACTTGGAACATATGCACCTAATTAGATGTGATAGATTAAAACCAAAAACACATATTCTAACCCATGTTAGCATATAGATTAAGCCAATGATTATGAGCTTACCATAAATGGAAATTAAGTCAAACATGGAAAATTGATAAAAACAAAGTGTTATCATCCAAACATGATACGGTTAGTTTACATGATCAATCAAAGATAAGTTTCTATCTTATAGCACGACACATTCATTAAACATCATTGTAGAAGCATGTATATCAAACACCATTTTACAAGAATACTACATGTTTAAAAATGTAGTGACTCATTTAGACGCGTGACCATATTCCAAGATATTTAATTTTTATTACTTAATTCTCATTCCTAAGTGAATCATGCAAAATAATCACATAACATATGCAAGGAAGAATATCTAAATCAATAAGCAATACAAACACAAATTTTCAACTTAGTACACACAATCTAGCAAATATCCTATTGTGTATAAACATGAATTAGAAAAACAAGCAAATGAATATCATGACAAGATTGACACTCATGAATCACAAATAAACAAATGCAATCACAACTTTCAATAAGCAAATACCATATATGCATACAACTAAAACAAGTAGTCATTTAGCATAAAATAAAAAGAAATATACTTTTCGTCACTTTGCGTTTAAATATGACGATGTATGCCAAGCTTGATTAGTTTCCTTTGTATATATGAATATCGCAAAATTCTTTAGATTCAAAGAAAATAATTTCAATGTTCAAAGGATACTAACTTATATTGCCTAACTAAAAAGTTTGAGTTTCTACGTCAAAACGAAACTTGATATTTTGAACACATTAAAGTATTTGGTTTAATCTTTTGACTTCAAATTAGATTTAGGCCATAACATCATTTTTAAAAGAAAGTAGACACAATTCCCTTCAAATTGATAGGTGGCGCGACTCCGACGGACTTACGGTTAATTAGTTATGAATTTTTGAAGTTTACAAAAAAATTTGACTGTGCAGCCAAGGAACCCTCGTCCAAAGGGCAATGAACCCTTCTGAGGGTTCCGCGGGATCCGCGGGTCTGCTATAACAAAATGTCACATAATGCTAAAAACATGTATTTCGCATAGCGAAAATGTGTAGGACTTACTAGATTTGTTAGTAAACATTTAATACAACTAT
The DNA here is from genome assembly GCA_030686995.1 of Artemisia argyi. Taxonomy (NCBI): domain Eukaryota; kingdom Viridiplantae; phylum Streptophyta; class Magnoliopsida; order Asterales; family Asteraceae; genus Artemisia; species Artemisia argyi. Next base: position 71,770,426 of record CM060692.1, read on the forward strand.
TTTAACATCATTTCTTCTTATGTGACTCATCTAATCATTTACAGAGGTGATTATTCAACTAAATTCTTTTAGTTATCCCAAACACTCCTTTTAAAACTGTGTTTAACGTACATTAGCTCTAACCACATAATTTGACTCTTACAAATTATGAGAAATATTTTCTTTTATTTTTCAAGGACATCTTCAAGCTTGTATATAAATTAACATTTAACCACAAAATTTCTAAGTATACTTTGCGAAACATTCTTCATATTATATTCCGCTTCAATGGTAATTTGATACATGGATCGTACTCCATTTTAAAAACCATTTGTTTTGAAAATAAGAGCTACGAGGCTCTGATACCAATTGTGGAAAACTAGAAGGGGGGTTGAATTGTTTACCGTTTAAAAACTTTAAACTTGTTGTACCAAATGTCCATTTTTAGCTTGTTCTAATATGAAAGATGTTACTTGTAGTTTATGACTAACATAACTTAAAACATGTTATCATACAAGTACAACCAACAAGTCACAACACAAACAATCACATAATGCAAATATTAAAGTAAAGCAATAAGTAAAAGGAAAGTGCAAACGGAACACGAGGATTTATAGTGGTTCGGTCACGGATCTCCTCTCCGCCCTACTCCACTCCTCGAGTACCCAACTCGAGAGTTACTTCACTAGATCAACAACCTCCCTTCTTGGCGGAGAAAACCTTACAATCGTCGCTTACACTTTATCCGGTACAAAGCTAGATAACGAGTTCTTTTACAAGGTACAACCACTCCTATCGTTGCTTATACAATATTTTCGACACTAAACTAGATGTCGAGTTCTTTACCAAGGGTACAACCACTCCCACTATTTTTGTGGCCCAACATAAAAACCTTGTGTTTTATGGCACAAACATATAAACCATCTAATCTATATTATTATGATACAATTATGATCCATGACATAAAAGTCTAATGAATATGCATGCCTAATCTACATTAACTTCTTGAATAAGAAGTCTTCAACCATTGAGGATGTCAAGTGCCCTTGAATCTTCATATGTTGGAATGCTTTAATGAATGATGACTTCAAGATCTTGTGACCTTCTTGGTGGATCATGAAGTATGATATGCTTACAACAATGATGAATGTTAGAAGCATTATGATCATTATGGAAAGGGTGATTCATGTGTGTTTCTACATGGTTTCTTGATGCGTGGGAATTGCACTAGGCTTTACCTCTCGAGGGATCTCGAGAAGCTTACAACCCCCACCAGGCAATGTACATGATCGTTGTAGTATAGTATAGTGACAAGTACCGGGGGATTGATCGTTCAACTTAGGAATAGTGTCGCTAGGATTAGAAAACCTAAAGACTAGGTCTAGAGATGAGGGATGATTCTTTTTGTATTTTTATATTTTTTTATCAAAGCAAGTAAAATCTCGGTTTTTGAAGGAGTGGGCGGAATTAGTTGCTAGTCAACTAACCCAATAACTAAGATGCAATCAAAATAAAATAACAAAATGAAAATAAACTAATTTAACTAGAGGTGTGAGCAATATATGGGAGAATTGTGTTTACTTAGATTTCACTACTCCCTAGATATCTTTTACAGGTTAATTACTTGTTACAGTTGCGTGGATGACGGATTGTATTCCTTAATACCATTCATGGGGTGGCGTACTTACTTCCCCAATCCTATAAGCGCCTACTTCACTCCTATGTCGAGCCGGCTAAGAAGCTCCTAACATGGGATCACTAGAATTTGCTTATGCATTAAATACAATCATAAAAACCTAGTACACATCGGTTCATGTTTCTTAAGACGTTCAAGCAAGTTACACAATGGAGATCTGCCAGTTTTCTTAAGCCTAACATTGAAATCATTCATCAATTACAACTATAAACAAGCAATCAACCTATAATCAACATCTAGGTTTCATTACATCTAAGCAAACACATGAAAGATCTAGCCTAGCATGTTAAAATCAAGACAAGCACAAGATATATTCAAACAACACATAGACATATTGAATGAATTGAAAGAGGACTTATCTTAATTGAACATGAAAGGTTTCAAGGGGTGAAAACCCTTGAAAATACTGTTACAAACGACCTATGGTTTTATTAGGTTCGACCCTAGTATTCTCCACACAAGTTCCTCTCCTTAATGAATGAAAAATAGAAAAGTATTTATAGATTTTGTGAGGTGACGGCGTCAAGAGTAAATGTCTGACGCCGTCATCTCGTCGCCAATAAACTCCTCGGACTGCCTAGATCTAGGTTTGACGCCGTCACGTGTAATCCATCTTCAGGCCATCACCAAAATAACTCTTGACGCCCTTCTTTTGACCCCTTCAGGTTTTCACTGGGTCGTCATGGATTTTACTCCTGACGCCATCACAATTCCCTTCTTGACGCTGTCAGGTACTTTTCTCAGCATGGAAAATTAAGTCTTTGTCGTTTTCTTCACTTTTATGCTCCAAAAACGTCCAAAATGCTTCCTTTTTCAGAATTCACTCCCAAAGTACCTAAAATCACAAAAGGAACGATTTAGGGCAATATTTGATCAAATAAATTCAATTTCGGGCTTAAATGACCCCCTAAAAACGGTTCATTTTTCGCCTCATCATTTCCTATATATCTATGTGTGTGTAGTTTTTCATCAAGTTTGCAAGTAAACTATGAACTCCTATTTATAGGCAAACTTACAAAGTGGTTTTATAAAACCATGTTCCAAAACTAATAAAGATAAAACCATGTTCCAAATATATTTATCTTTAGTCAAATCAAGATCTTCCAAGTCAACACACAATATGTCAAATCAAGATTCTATGACATCTCTTACAAGATGTATGACACAATGTCTTTCTATATTTATGTCTAGTCTAATCAAGATCTTTCCAAATTTAGTTTTCCATTTTATGAAAAATACATTTAGACAAATATATATACTAACTTAAAAAGGTAAGTTACTTGTATAAAAAATATATTAGCTAGCTATATAATATTTAGTAAGTTACTAAAAATGTTTTATGCACTTATGTTGTTATAAGACACATTTTTATATATTGTAAACTTACTAATATTATCTAGACACCTAATGTGGCACTTATTCTATTTAACACCTAAAGTGTACTTTGACACCTAAAATACTTAAAGACTCCTAAAGTATTTTAGTCATTCTAAATGTTTGGTCAAGGGGTTTGATCATAATGCTACATAACAAACATGTACGAACCTGTGTTGTAGCATACGACGAATCGAGATGTTGAGAGGTGTTGAATGTATGTTGAGGCAAACTATGATTACAAGTAACTTGTACATTTTACGTTATGTATCAAGTTATACGTTTGTCATCAATCAAAACAAACGAGACTGTATAGATTAAATATCGTAATATTTGCACTAACAGTGTAGTACCTGGATATTTATAGTCACAACTTTCTTTACAACATAGTTATTTCCCATTTGGCACATTTGGTCCCTTAAGTGCTATAACAATTTGGTCCTGGTACTAGAACAAGTTGGTACTAGTACGAGTTTGAGATTTTCACAAGAATAACCCCTCTGGTCCTATAACAATTCAGTGTTGATACTAGAACAAGTTGGTTCTAGTGCCACTTTGAGATTTTGGCAAGAATAGTCCCTACAGACTAGAACAAAGTGGTTCTAGTACTAAAACAAGTTGGTTTTAGTACCAGTTTGGTCGTTTGTCAACTTAGGTCCCTCAAGTCCCTTTTCTTTCTCCTTTGGTCATATAAACTTTATAGTAGTGACACATCAATCTTTCTATAACCTTATTACACATTCTTGACTATTAGTTTGACTATCGGGTTTGACTAGCCAATCACATAACACCTTTAACTTAACATCCGTTGACTAACCAGTCATATTGAGTCTCTCAACTCATAAAAGTCTTAGTTTCATCTAGAGTCATAGTAATTTGAAAACGGGTTTCGGGTGTAACAATTCTATCCCCCTTATTTAAATTTCGTCCCCGAAATCTCTTGTCTATTACAAACAAAAAAAAACTTGGTCACATAAAGCTTCTCATTCCATCTTAACATTTTCAAGTATTTAATCAATTGGTTGCAGCGATTTATATAATCTTGCAACTCTAGATATACTATAACACAATCCATACACTTAATTCATATCACTTGTCGCTTAATTTCTATAACCACACGACTTTTGTTAAGTCTTTATATCATCCGAGACATATTTACTATAACCATTTGATCATTTGATCAACACTTTTACTATTATACCATACTTTCACTCTGTTTATTCTGAATTTTCTATCAAAGACTATGCGTCACTTGGCAAAATTTGCACCATTTTGACTTTACACAAGTCAACATTTGACTATTACTTTCACATTCTACCATAGCCGCTTAACCATTATTTTAACTTTCGTACTATAACACCTCATTTCCTCTACTTCTTTATATAAATTTCCCATTAAAGACTATAAGTCTCATAGAAAAATTCAATACTTTGACTTCATAAAGTCAAACTTTAACTTATACCATTACTTTACACATAAAGGCGCTAATAGTAATTAGCATCTATTACTATCATTACTCACATTTTGTACCACACCACAAGGCACATTATAGCCTCATTGCAATTTCTTAATCCTTATTCCATCTATCTTAATTTCTAAGACGTCTAATATATTCTTGTTTCCATTCTCTACTCCTTTAATTCTACTCATGCCACGTCGGGAATGCATAAGCCCATTCATTTATACTTTCTCATTTACATGGAGAGGCGTCTCAATTGATGTAATCAAGAAACATAAGCTCATGGTTCGGCGGTCCACAATTTCTTTGTTTGAATGAAAGGGCGTCCCAATCCATTTAAATAAGAAAATCATAAATCATCCTACTTATACACTTCCGACATAACACTTACACTACTAGTACACACTTTAACCTTCAATCTTTCATTTTCATATTACATTACATTCATCATTTAAAATTTAAATGTTTCACTTTAACTTTTCTCTTTTCTAGCTTGGATCTAACTTGCTATAACATTTCCAACTCGACTATCCCGGAGGACACCATCTATAACATTTTGGCCATCCCGAAGGATACCATCTATAACATTTCGGCCATCCCGAAGGATTTCTTTAACATTCACTTGCTAACTCGGGCTATAACACATCTGTAGGATCACTATAACATATCACGTATGATTTCTGTGACAATCACTGTAGCGTTTCTCGAGTTGCCTGTAACATCACACTATAACAACACATTGGATCTAAGCTATTAATACTTCAACACACATACTATTACATTCATTTTAATTTAATTACAGCAAGCTCATAGGGCATATAAAATCTGCTTATAATAATTACACATTTTCTATGTGTTTACACATTCTCACTATGACTTTCCCCCTTTTTACCCTCATTAACCATTTTCACATCTGTACTATTACTCTTAGTCTACCCGACTATTTCACATATAGACCTTACATAGGTCATCAACTATAACACACTCATTAGCATCCATTTACCTTTTATACGCATTCTATAACATTAACACGATCTCGTTGTGTTTTACCATGCCATGTATCATTAAATTCTTACTCATATACTTTAACTCACCGGATTTTAAATATTAGCACTCAGCTATAACACTCTATCTCATCATTACATACCAACATATCTTTTCCAGTTTTATAACTTTTATATCATATTAAACACTTAACAAACAATGTGCCAAATTCAACTATTCCAATATCACTTCATAATATAACATACTTCTCATCATTACACATTCAGGATTATACATCACATACAATAACTCACTTTTAGCCCATCTCTAATACCATATCAATAGTCAATCATAAGCACCAATGCATTAAATAGACCACATGTTGGTCATCAATATCACACGGGTCATACATCATTCTGTTATCCATCTATAACTCCTTACTATAACGCTATTCTAATTCCACCACTTATCACGTCTATGCACATCACGCTATCTCTACTATAACGCATGACTTCACATAACATATAACTATCACCGACACTATCAGAGGTGCACGCTGTTCTAAACATTTAGCACATCTAGTCTGCCATGGACTTATATCACACGCATCTATACTATAACACACTTTCAAAATTGTACATCTTAAGCTTATGTAACAATCACATGATCCCTCACATAGCTTAACAATCACTTTCTATAACTTAAACAAATACTTATCCGCATTACTTAATCTTACATCCAATGCATCTACTAGTGGTTTAAGTCTAGGAAACTTATAGTGGAAACCTAATTCACTTAAACCGAAGCTCTGATACCAAGTTGTTACGCCCCGTGCCCGATTTGACCAAAATTTTAAAACTTTTACACAGAAACGACATGACCCAAAACTGACCTTCTGTTACTCTTTAAATAATTGACAACATTCTATTACCAACCAACCCTTAAGACTATTTTTAAATGAAACTAGACTCAATTACCTTTAAAATGACGGGTGGTATGACTTCTAATGACTTAAGAATTAAAATACATGATTTTTCTAACATGGCCCATTTTCTGCACTAATTGATGTCCCGTTTTTATACTTAACTAAAACAACTAAAACTCAACTTCTATAACTCGACAATCAACGAAACTTTCCATAGATCTTTAACATAACACAATACATCATTTTCATAAACATTTGTGGTCTAAACGACCATTGAACACGTACTTTACCAAGCGATGGGTGTTTTGCCAAACACCCATTTTCAAATATTATAACTCACATTTGACTCCAACCAACACCATGACCTGGACCAAAACATACATTCATCATACAAAACTATAAAAAAACCATACTATAACGTTTTAAACGGTACTCGGCCCGTTTGACCCCTAAATGGGTATAATTATACATAAATCCAAACACCCCTTTTTACCTACTATAACACTTTAACCCACGTCTACGACAAACCACTTGACAACCCAAATACTTCAACAATCATGACATAAACTTTGACACTTGGCGACACGTTTATAAACCTTTTAAAGACTATTGGGGGTTCAACTTTAATTCGAGCTCTGTGTCTACGACTAAGCCCCTAATTGCATACAACCTTCTAACGTCCATACTTCCATTGCTTAAGATTTAATCCAAGTAAGTACCATCTTCCCATGAGCACCTACAAACACATGGTTAACTAAAACGTAAGCGAAACGCTTAGTAAGCAACTAGATTATCATATAAATATACTTCAATTCACAAGTATGTATCATGAACACAATAAGCCATTATAATCTCATAACCATCACTATAACAATACCATTATCTATAACACATAACAATTACAAACATACCTTAATCCTTCCAAATCATGATCTATCACTTGAATAGTCACACTAGTTAAGCCTTCTATGACACTAAACTTACTAATCCAAAACATTATCTTACGGCTCATTCATAATCACATAACATGAGAATATTCGTATAAATCACATATTAATCATAGTTGCTTACCTTATCAATCCAAGCTAAGATTACCCATCATAATCTTCATCATCAACCTCCTCTTTACATCCTAGGTTAAAATCATTATAACATAAACACTTAATATTCAAAACCAAATAAATATAACAATGGTTTTTAGAACCATATCTCATCTCTAAACACTTCTAATCATCATATAATCATATAATGATCATATGATAATTAACCCATAAATTTACCAACTTTAAATTCAATAACCCTTATTCCATAATCACTATAACTTCTTTAATAGCTTAAAACCATCTTGTACCCAATTATCAAATTAGGGTTCATGAACCCTAACTTCTTAATTGACTAATAACACAAGAAAATGATTACTCACTTGATGTGGAAATCATTGCTAGGGCTTCATCTCTTTAATTAGAACAATTAAGCACCATTAGAGATCATAAGGCTTTCATGTTTCCCTCCTTTTTCTCTCCTAAACCGACAACACCCATCACACCACTTTTCTAGATAATAATAAAATATGTAGTACCTGGATATTTATAGTCACAACTTTCTTTACAACAAAGTTATTTCCCATTTGGCACATTTGGTCCCTTAAGTGCTATAACAATTTGGTCCTGGTACTAGAACAAGTTGGTACTAGTACGAGTTTGAGATTTTCAAAAGAATAACCCCTTTGGTCCTATAACAATTCAGTGTTGATACTAGAACAAGTTGGTTCTAGTGCCACTTTGAGATTTTGGCAAGAATAGTCCTTGCAGACTAGAACAAAGTGGTTCTAGTACTAAAACAAGTTTGTTTTAGTACCAGTTTGGTCGTTTGGCAACTTAGGTCCCTCAAGTCCCTTTTCTTTCTACTTTGGCCACATAAACTATATAGTAGTGACACATCAATCTTTCTATAACCTTATTACACATTCTTGACTATTAGTTTGACTATCGGGTTTGACTAGCCAATCACATAACACCTTTAACTTAACATCCGTTGACTAACCAGTCATATCGAGTCTCTCGACTCATAAAAGTCTTAGTTTCATCTAGAGTCATAGTCATTTGAAAACGGGTTTCGTGTGTAACATTGTACTAGGCATTTGGTTAGGAAATATAGCTAAGATAACTTATACATAAGCCTTGAACACTTTCAAACTAGTTTGGATAAGAAATTATGGTTTAGAAATAACCATAAACATTTAGGGCTTGTTTTGGGATTGTGATAGATATAGTATATTAGAGTGATAGAATACTTATTGAAATGATGTTTAAAAGTTAGACATGACATACTAGAAGGTTTACAAGGTATAACCTTAGTGATATTTGGTAGTAGTGGTTGCGTAAGTCATCTAGGGGGCTATGTAAGTTAATTTACATAGTGTGGAAATGTAATGAAACTTAGGGGGAAGTGTAATGAGGCATAGTGGGAAGTGTAATGATGCATAGTGCGAAACGTATTAAGGCATAGTGGGAAGTGATTATGGTATAGTTGGAAGTGGTTAAGGCAAAAATTTTACCCTAGAAAAAGAGCTAGCATAGATAACCTTGGTGAAAATTTCCGGTTGTTATAACCTGTAAAAACCGATGAAAACGTGTAATCTAAAACTTCAAATTTTAGGGTGTTACAACTCTCACCCACTTAAATCGTTTGTGTCCTCACAAACTGCTCTTGGGATGACTACGCTTTCTAAGATTCGTTCTAGTTAATCACATCTCTCCCACTTAGAAACTTACTTATGAGATCTATCTCTAACTCTCTAGCTATTAGGTCTAATCAAAGACTGAATTCTGATTTATGTATGTCTTTTACTATTGATGCATCATGCTACCTACTAACAAATTCTCATGTTATACACGCTCGCTAAACTTTTGATGAGGCGAAAAACGAACCACTTTTAGGGGGTCATTTAAGCTCAGAATTGAATTTATTTGATCAAATATTGCCCTAAATCGTTCCTTTTGTGATTTTAGGTACTTTGGGAGTGAAATCTGGAAAAGGAAGCAATTCGGACGTTTTTGGAGCATAAAAGTGAAGAAAACGGCAAAGACTTAATTTTCCATGCTGAGAACAGTACCTGACGGCGTCAAGAGTAAAATCCATGATGACCCAGTGCAAACCTGACGGCGTCACAACAAGGGCGTCAAGAGTTAAATTGGTGACGGCCTGCATAAAGTGAATACATGACGGCGTCAGACCCAAATCTAGGCAGTCCGTGAAACTATTTGGCGGCGAGATGACGGCATCAGACATTTGTTCTTGACGCCGTCACCCATCAAAATCTATATATATAGTTTTCTATTTTTCATTCATTAAAGAGGAACTTGTGTGGAGAAAACTAGGGCCGAACTTTGTAAACCCTAGGTCATATTTTACAGTGTTTTCAAGGGTTTTCACCCCTTGAATCATTTCATGTTCAATTGAGATAAGTCTTCTCTTAATTCATTCAATATGTCTATGTGTTGTTTGAATATATCTTATGCTTGTCTTGATTCTAACATGCTAGGCTAGATCTATCTTGTGTTTGCTTAGATCTAAAGAAACCTAGATGTTAATTATGTGTTGATTACTTATTTATGGTTGTATTGGATGAATGATTTCAATGTTAGGCTTAAGAAAACTGGCAGATCTCCATTGTGTAACATGCTTGAACGTCTTAGGAAACATGAACCGATGTGTACTAGGTTTTATTGGTTGTATTTAATGCATGAGCAAATTCTAGTGATCCCATGTTAGGAGCTTCTTAGCCGGCTCGACATAGGAGTGAAGTAGGCGCTCATAGGATTGGGGAAGTAAGTACGCCACCCCATGAATGGTATTAAGGAATACAATTCGTCATCCACGCAACTATAACAAGTAATTAACGTGTAAAAGATATCTAGGGAGTAGTGAAATCTAAGTAAACACAATTCTCCCACATATTGCTCACAACTCTAGTTAATTTAGTTTTATTTTCGTTTTTAGTATTTTATTTTGATTGCATCTTTAGTATTGGGTTAGTTGACTAGAAACTAATTCCGCCCAACTCCTTCAAACCCGAGATGTTTACTTGCTTTTCATAAAATATAAAAATACAAAAAGAATCATCCCTCATCTCTAGACCTAGTCTTTAGGTTTTCTAATCCTAGCGACACTATTCCTAGCTGAACGATCAATCTCTCGGTACTTGTCATTATACTATACTACATCGATCAGGAACACTGCCTGGCGGGGGTTGTAAGCTTCTCGAGATCCCTTGAGAGGTAAAGCCTGGTGCAATCCCTACGCATCAAGTTTTTAGCGCCGCAGCCCGGGGAATAGTTATTGTCTAGGTTAGAATATTTTTTTATTAGGTCTACTTGCTAGATTCCTTTCTAGTAAGACTTTATTTTTATTTTTAGGTTCTCTTTAGTCTATCTTATTTATTCGTGTTTTTGTTCGTAACTCTTCACCATCCGACATCATCGACGATGGTAACATCTTTGAACCCGTCATCCCACCACAACAAAACCCACCACTAGAACCTCTTAGGCCCCGAACCTTAGGAGAGTATTCCCGACCTAGCCACCAAGGCTACCGAAACACTATTGAGCTCACCGGAGCCAATGTGACCCCCTTGCGATCCGACACCATCCGGTTGGTGCAAAGCAGATGTGCATTCCATGGACTTCGTTCCGAAGATCCAAATCAACATCTCAAGGACTTCCTTAAAATCGTAGATTCTATAGACCTTGATGTTACAACTAGAGAGTCAACCAGATTACGCCTATTCCAATTCTCTCTACGTGATCAAGCTAGCCGATGGCTTGAACGTTTACCCGCGGGATCCATCACCACATGGGATGATCTCACCACTCGCTTCCTTGCCCAATTCTTTACACCAGGGAAGACTGTGATGCTTAGAAATGACATTTTGATGTTTGAACAACATCAAGGTGAAACTTTCTACGAAGCATGGGCTCGTTTCAAGGATCTCCTCCATAAGGTCCCTCATCATGGTATAAACCTTTGGTTATTAGTTCAGATTTTCTACGATCATGTCGACTATCACACTAAACGTACAATCGATAGGGCCGCGGGAGGTAGATTGCGTGATAAAAACGCCGAGGAGTCCTGGGCAATTATTGAAGAGCTTGCCGCCGATAATCAAGAGATATGGGAGTTTAACCATACTATAAAAGCGGCCATCAACGCAATCTCAACACCTGAAGGGACTACCAAAATCCCTGATGAACTCCTATGCAAACTCGAGGCAAAAGTTGATTATTTTGAGGAAAGGCAAAGGAGACCCCTGAGTCCTAGGCGGGCTACTGCTAATTCTGTCTCGAAAACGACTTCAACGCCATTATCAGAGTCACCCTCTAGAGAGAATATCGATACTTTTCAAAACTATGCCCCACCTTATTCCCCTCCCGAGAAACTTAGCCTGGAGTTTGAAGCTAGAATGAGAAAATACATGGCAACTCATTCAGATCGGCTCGCTAGATTCGAGGAAGCGGTTTATAAGCAAAAAGAGGAGATGCAAAAGAAAATGAATGAGGTGATGAGCCTGATGGAAGAGTATGCCAACCAGAGAACCCCCGAAAGGATGTTACTAAGGAAAGAAAGCGTCATCCCCACTACCCGATTTGTTAATTCCATCGCAATTGTCCACAAGGATAATGAGAAGGTAGAAACCCCTACTGAACAAACCGTAGAAGAGCCACCCACATCCCAATCTCTACGTTACAACCTAAAACATGATATAAATGAAAACACTATAACAAATTGGATAAAGGGTGACAGGCATAACCAATCTTCCAAACAGGGTTCTAAGAAGGAGGAAGGGGGAAAAGATGAGTATGATACGTTACCTGGGGGGCCAATATTTGAGAAACTATTGGTACAAAAAGTGGCTACTAAGCAGATGGCGTGTGGGAACTTTGAGATACCAGCTAGCATCGGGGATTTGAAATATCTGAGTGCTTTCGCCGACCAAGGATCGGAAGTAAATCTTATGCCCCTAACTATTTACATCCAAATAACGTCAAAAATGCCAGCCCCCACTCGTGTTAGGTTATCCCTCGCTGGACACTCTTACGTATACCCCCTAGGAATTGCAGAAGATGTGTTGGTTAATGTCGCCGGGTTCATGTACCCCGTTGATTTTATGATCATCGATGATAAGGGAGATGGGTGCATGCCAATAATCCTTGGGGCACCATTCCTCACCACCGCTAGAGCTGTCATTAAGTATGAAGGTAGGAAAATTGAGCTTAAATCAGGAAAAAGAAAGATTAGCTTCCCCATGACCCCGCGATGTGGGCATGAGAGTTTGGGTTGGAGAAAACTCAAAAACAACATTGACACGTCACCTATTCGTGTTCAAGAGAAAATACTTGCATGGGAGGCAAGAATCAGAAGCTACAAGGAGGCTAAACATGAAAGAAGCAAAAGCAATGAAGTTCATGTCGAGTTCGAACACAATCGACCAGCAAGAAGCCATGTACCATTCAAGGAAGGGAACTTAGTACTCTTAAGACACTTGGAAATAACGATACCACCCGATAAATCGAGTCCCTGGTGGTATGGGCTTTTCACAATTGAGAGCATGAGCCAAGTTGGGATGGCTAACCTGAGAAGTAAAGTAGGTGGAGAGGTGATTGCAAGTATCGACAGATTGAGGCACTACCACCACAATAGTAATGATCACAACTACATGGGGTACATCATCTCAAGGGATGAGGTCACGTAGTAACCCATGACCTTGAGTCTAGCTACAAGACTCGTAAATAAAGAAAAGCGCTTCTTGGGAGGCAACCCATGATTGTGTGTGATTTTTATTTTGTTTGTTTGTTATTTGCTTCCGTATGCATGCTTTATTTTATTGTTGGTAGATCATGTTTCAAAACTAAATAGTGGAAATACTTTACTTTGGTGTTTGGCCTAGTCTTAACTTCATCCAAAGGTATTTTTGCAAAAGATAAGTGTAAAGGGAAACCCCAAATATGTTTTTAAGAAACAAAACCGATCATGATTCTCCACAATATTAAGTGAACATGTATATTCGTATTTGTTAGAGTCAAATGCTTGTATCGAGTCATAATGATGTTTTGCAGGATTTTCCAGGAAGTAGGACCAAGTTTTTCCAGAAATTTTCCGGAAACTTAACATAAGAATTTCTGCAGGTCACTTCTGACGGCGTCACGAGTTTACTCTTGATGGCGTCACGTGTAAAAATCTGGAAATTTTACCAGTTTTGTTTTTCTAACGGAGTCTTAAAGTTTTTGTTGAATTATTAGTTTTATAATCTCCAGGAATTCTGCAAACATCATTCCACAAGCATTATATCTTATTTCGTTTTCTAGGATTTATTAGCGTATGTAGATTGCCGCCAATTTTATGCGAGGTTGCTTTGTCTGTTTTCTCAGGTTTTACAGGTTATGTATGACAAGAAGATGATTTATATTCTGGAAGGGAAGCTTTGATTGTTCATTTTCTTGGAGGAAGATCAGACCTGGCCACCGTATTATCCATACCGAGCGAATCAGGGGAGTATTTGATTTCATTCGTTTTACTTATTTCACTTTTACATTCTTTAATTGAACATTGGGGACAATGTTCATCCTAAGTGTAAGGGGAGGGTAAAATGATGATACCTTACAGATACACTTTCGCTTTAGTTTGTTTGTTTAATAGTAGATGTGTAATAAAACTATGAGAAATACTTGTTAGTGCAATTTTAGCGCCAAATTTAAAATTTTTTTACAACATTTAGGAGTGAAACTTTAGCCATAGCAAGCGTCTCATGGATAGGAGATTGTATGACTAGCACATAACCGTACCATTCAGAAAAATTTTCCACCCAAATATGTGAGGTTCGCCTTTAGATTTGATAGGAAAAGCATTTACTATTAGTGCTTATGAGTGTACCGGTAGCATTTAGATTCTAGAACTTGCGTTAGTGATGCATCCCGAGACCGCTAATGAGACTACATTCGTGTAGTAGGATTTACTACATGATAAGAGGCATTAGGATCACCCTTGTGTTAAACCCGTATCATAATTACCTGACCATTTAAGTCATATTACTTGGCTAGTTAAGTCAACTAATTTTTCCCACACCCTTAGCGTTGTACTCATTTTTAGTACACGAAACCCCTAGTACACCCCTCCGAGCCTATCTTTTCGTTTCTAACTTTAAGCATTTTACTTAAAGGAAGAATTTGTTACACCCCACTTAAATGTACACCCAAATCGCTTTAGCCTTCCGTGTATGCACTCATCTTTAGTGCATTCTTGTTATATGTTAAACCCTAAGTTAATTATCTAATTGATTACATGGTTGCTAAGTCGAGTCATATCCTTGTACATATTGTTTTGGGACGATTGGGACTCATGGGTAAAGTACTTATTTTATGAAGTAATGGGGAAGAACATCATATATTACCCCCGTATATGCGTTAATCTTAAAAGTACTCCAAGTGTTTTGATTTTCTTAATTCGAGTCATTAGATTAGTTTATTGTAAAGTATGTAAAAATTCAAGTGTAAGGGGAATGTTCATCCCCTATGATGTATTATTTTGGATTGTAGGGTAAGAGTGTATGAAAGAAAAAAAAAAAAAAAAAAAAAAAAAAAAAAAAAAAAAAAAAACATACGGACTACTATCCCTTTTCATTCTATGTTCATTTTATGTTTTTGTTATTTTTTATTTATTAGCTTAAGTCGAGTCTAGTCTTGGCTTAGCAACGCCACATTGTACATATAATTAACCAAGATTGTTAACTCGCCACCAGTAAAGACTGCCTATATCCAACAAAACCGTGTATTCCATATCCCTACACCTAACATTACAGCCCTTTTTAAAAGACCTCTTTGATAGTTTATCCTAGGTGCTTACGCCATGTGGTGGAGGTTTGATCCTTTCCCAAGTCTATGGTAATCTATTTTGCTATGACAGGTAGTGAGAGATATTTTCCGTTTCCATATTGTGATATTACTTTATTACACCCGAGAGATGTGAGTATCTAAACATTATTTGTAAGGTGCTAGTATATGACCTCCGTGCTTGTCTTTGGTCTTTAGTGGAACGATTATTTGTTATAATTACTTTTATATTAGTGTTAAATGACCCCTAACTTGTATTTAGATTAGAATAAAAGCGCATTTGCTTGAGGACAAGCAAATCTCAAGTGTAAGGGTATATGATGAGGCGAAAAATGAACCACTTTTAGGGGGTCATTTAAGCTCAAAATTGAATTTATTTGATCAAATATTTCCCTAAATCGTTCCTTTTGTGATTTTAGGTACTTTGGGAGTGAACTCTGGAAAAGGAAGCAATTCGGACGTTTTTGGAGCATAAAAGTGAAGAAAACGGCAAAGACTTAATTTTCCATGCTAAGAACAGTACCTGACGGAGTCAAGAGGATGATCCTGACGGCGTCAAGAGTAAAATCCATGACGACCCAGTGCAAACCTGACGGCGTCACAACAAGGGCGTCAAGAGTTAAATTGGTGACGGCCTGCATAAGGTGAATACATGACGGCGTCAGACCCAAATCTAGGCAGTCCGAGAAACTATTTGGCGGCGATATGACGGCATCAGACATTTGTTCTTGACGCCGTCACCCATCAAAATCTATATATAGTTTTCTATTTTTCATTCATTAAAGAGGAACTTGTGTGGAGAAAACTAGGGCCGAACTTTGTAAACCCTAGGTCATATTTTACAGTGTTTTCAAGGGTTTTCACCCCTTGAATCCTTTCATGTTCAATTGAGATAAGTCTTCTCTTAATTCATTCAATATGTCTATGTGTTATTTGAATATATCTTATGCTTGTCTTGATTCTAACATGCTAGGCTAGATCTATCTTGTGTTTGCTTAGATCTAATGAAACCTAGATGTTAATTATGTGTTGATTACTTGTTTATGGTTGTATTGGATGAATGATTTCAATGTTAGGCTTAAGAAAACTGGAAGATCTCTATTGTGTAACATGCTTGAACGTCTTAGGAAACATGAACCGATGTGTACTAGGTTTTATTGGTTGTATTTAATGCATGAGCAAATTCTAGTGATCCCATGTTAGAAGCTTCTTAGCCGGCTCGACATAGGAGTGAAGTAGGCGCTCATAGGATTGGGGAAGTAAGTACGCCACCCCATAAATGGTATTAATGAATACAATCCGTCATCCACGCAACTATAACAAGTAATTAACGTGTAAAAGATATCTAGGGAGTAGTGAAATCTAAGTAAACACAATTCTCCCACATATTGCTCACAACTCTAGTTAATTTAGTTTTATTTTCATTTTTAGTATTTTATTTTGATTGCATCTTTAGTATTGGGTTAGTTGACTAGCAACTAATTCCGCCCAACTCCTTCAAACCCGAGATTTATACTTGCTTTTCATAAAATATAAAAATACAAAAAGAATCATCCCTCATCTCTAGACCTAGTCTTTAGGTTTTCTAATCCTAGCGACACTATTCCTAGCTGACCGATCAATCCCCCGGTACTTGTCATTATACTATACTACATTGATCAGGTACACTGCCTGGTGGGGGTTGTAAGCTTCTCGAGATCCCTCGAGAGGTAAAGCCTGGTGCAATCCCTACACATCAACTTTGCTATGATTCATTTCTAGATATTTCATATTACTCTCTAAGGTAAATATCAAGCTATGGTTTAAGTCTAAGAACCCTTACTAACGGCATATACTTATATCCATCTAACCAACGTTCAGATGCCAACTTGAAATGCCCATACGTGAGGACTTTATGGCTTTTCATTCACACATGACCACCATAACACAATTTTCTCCACCACGCATACTCAGCATGCCAGTTTTCCAGCATGAGGTATGTTGTGAAGCTAATATAGTGTTGACTATTGAGTGTTGGGAGACAACTAAGGGTATTTTTTTGGTCTATGTTCAAATCTTGATTACAATAGAATAACCAGGTTTGACAAAGGAGTTTTAAGGTTATTTATGATTCTTGATTACAATATAATAACCAGGTTTGACAAATGAGTTTTAAGGTAATTTATGATGCATGCCTTATTTATAATAGAATGAAAAATCACATAAAAAGATGTCAAACATGTGTGCAATTTGAATTTATGGTTTTTAACTTAATTCTTTTTTTAAATTTAAAGTATCAAACATATTTTGTTGCAATGTTGGAGCTTTGACAGGTTACCATTTCCGCCGACCTGCTCGAATTCTGTCGAGTTGTACGTAAACCATGTATAAGGATGGTATAGGATGAACATCAAAAATGGTTTGAAACCTGCAAACATGTATATATCATATTTGACTATATAGACCATCACATTCTTCTTTTTATTATTATCATCATGCTCTTTACATTTATTGTTAGAATATAAGAATCATGACAATCATGTAAATAGGTAAACACATATGCGAAAGCGTAGGAACATCTATAACATATAAAAGATTAACATAAATTAAATAGGAACGTACCTTTAGTGATTCTAGCAAAACAAGAATCAATTAATAATCTTGAACATGTGATGAACCCTAATTAGGGTTTATATGGATCAATGATTAACCCATTACCGTTTTGTTAATCGATCCCTTGATAACAACTATAGTGAGTTGTTACCTCGTTCTTGTACACACAAATTAAACCGTATTAAGGTTATGCAAGTAACTACACAAGAATAAATTTTTGATGAACAAAAATTCGATCCACAAACCCTATGGGTTGTACGATCGGTTTTGGAAGCAAGAGAGGAAAAGAAAAATACTTAGGGTTAATGTGTGTGTAGAGAGTACTCAAACAATGACCCTATGTGTTTGTATATATAGTAATAGGAAAGCTTGGAGCAAAAGCTAGGGTTTGGGTTGCCCCATTCCCATGGCCGGTCGATCTAGAGCCCAAGGAGGGGTTCTAGATCCTTCTCTTGTTTCCTAATTGTATAAACATAATTCTTTCCTTATTTGCGTCTAACGGTCGTTAGTCCCTTTTACTGTTAAGTACTAACTGTCGTTATTTCTTGTGTCTAATAATAAATATATAAATACATTTATTATTTTTCCTTAATACTCATTTGTAATGTGTGCAATCTCGAGGTCTCGGGTTCGATACTAGTCATTTAACATATTAATATTTATCCACAATTTAACAGCTCCCACTTGGATATCTATTAATAGTAAAATGACATTGGTAAGCATATTGCAACACTCCAATGCCCCTAGTTCGACCTGAGCTAGGTTTCCTGGAAAACCATTAATGATTCATCATTATCATTATTATCATCCTTTTGTTTCTTATATCACGTTAATAAAGATATGGATCTTAGTCATTCTTTAATTAACAATTTTGTTTCTCGTTGTTTATAATTGAGCAAAATTACCAAAACATCTGAACGTATTCCAGATAGACTTTAGGCGTGCGCATGCAAACATCTTGTCAATTCTACGAGGGGCCCAACAATATTAAACTTCAAAACAAATTTGAAAGAAGAAATTCTTTCTTGACTACAAGAATAACCCATGGACTTTGCAACAATTCTGAAAACAACCCTTATAACTCCCTGTTATGGTGAGCGGTAGATTTCTTTACAAAAATGCACTACATCCATGACTCTTATCTGGTATCTCAAGTCTGAGGATAACTATTTTCATGATTTACTTAATGACAAGATCCATAAAGTAAAATCATGTAGTTGGGATAAGTCCTATATTCAATTCATTGAATATCATGTGAAATTGGTATGTCAACACATCAATATACTTTCAAGTATATTCTAACCAATACTCAGATTTGCCTTAGTTTAATGATATTCCCATATCATTAATTGACAACGGACAATTTAGAATAACATAAGTTATTCACGGATTTAAACATGCAAATATAAGACACAATTTATTATTAATGAAAACAAACGTACTAAGTACTTTATGTAACCCCAGGTACTTTTTCTAAACCTATTACTAGCCAAAATATTTATTTTCGTACCTGAGATACAGTAAAACTTTTATTTGTGATTATTTGGGCTTGAGAAACGTGAGATATATTGGAAACGAGAACTTTATTCCTTGATTGACTCAGCACAACCTAGAACACTCGAATTGTATTGCATTTGCCGAATTATTTGAATTATTTTGAGTTTTGGAAAAACTCTGAAGTTTATGCTTGATTTTATTGGAAAAATTATTTCGTGAACAATGGCGCAAGTTTCGTAAATTTTCGAGTCTGTTTGCTATGTCGTTTGGACCCCGGAGCGTTTAACGTTAGAAGTTTACTTCGTTGGCAATATTGGTCCTTAGACTATCACCCTACACTTACCCTACACTTTCATTAAATACAAAACATACCCTATACTTTTAACCCCATATATATACCCCACTCACCCCATTTTATTTCATTTTTATTTACAAAAACACACACGCACACCTCAAATATCTCTCTCTCTCTCCTTGCATTTCCGGCCGCCGCCCGCCGGACAGCAGCAGTTTCGGCCGCCGCCGTCGCCGGAAAATTTTCCGGCCAACTCACCTTATTACACCATCTTATAGATCGGGATACCCCCGTCACTCCCGTACCACCCACACACACCGTAACCCCCCATACGCGCTTCCACCGCCGCGGTACCACCACCATACGCCACCACCACCACTTTATCACCACTCTCCGACGGTAAAACGTGTGCCACGCACCTCTCTTTTCATTTTCTTAAATTATTTTTCAAAACCCTAGTTTTATATTTTTAAATAAATCCGGTTTTAATATTAAAAGTTTTATAAAAATGTTTTTGATATAGTTTTTAAACCAAAAACTTGTGTGGGATCTCTTTCTTGTTCTTGTTCGACCCATTTTGGCCGCGACTCGGTTGACTCGGTGAGGGTTTGGATATTTATGGCTTGTTTGATGTTTTGGTGACGAAGGGAGTATATATTTTGGTTGTAGTTGATTCGAGGGTCCGTTTGGTTTTGCGTGGCTCGACAGCCGAGAACCACCACCACCGTGACTTGGGTGGTGGTGGGGGAGGGGAGTAGTGATTGTATTATTATTTTGGTTTGAGGTTGATATTTGGATTTTGGATTGTGCGACCCCCTTGGGTCCGTTTGGTTTGGCAGCCGTACACCGCCACCACCATGGCTTGGGTGATGGTGGGTGTTGTGTTGTTATTTTTGTTGTTGTTTTATTTATTTATTGTTGTGATTAAACTTGGTCTCGGGAAGATATCTATATAGTTTAGAAACGGTAACTAATAATAAAACGGTTAATAATATATATGAAATCTAAAATGAATTGTTATAGTTAAGTGGACTTGAAAATCGGACATGATTCCGTATTATGACATTGTGAGGTTGAATTGGACGTATTGGATTTACGGCCTTGGTTATTTGGATGTTATGGACCCTTTGGTATACGAGACGGTAGGGTACGTTAGGCCCGTGAAGATCTTAATGTACCTGGAACTTGAACAAATACAAAATGGTCGATAAAACCTAAACAACTAATGGACTACGCGAATGATATATCCAATATATATATATATATATATATATATATATATATATATATATATATATATATATATATATATATATATATATATATATATATATATATATATATATATATATATATATATATAGAGAGAGAGAGAGAGAGAGAGAGAGAGAGAGAGAGAGGGGTGGGTTCATGAAAAAAGTCCACTTTGATAGAAAAGTGTACAAATCAGCCCCTCTTTTTTTTCACACCAAACTACAGGGACCTAATTGTATTTTCCTTCATTCTTTAAGGAGTTTTTGTAAATTTGCACCCTACCCACCCCTCCCCCACCCCCCCCCCCCCCCCCCCCAAAAAAAATTTTTTTTTTCCCGCCAAAAAAAATTTTTTTTTGGAGCCAAAAAAATTTTTTTTTTTTTTTAGCCAAAAATTTTCCCGCCAAAAATTTATAACCCAGATGCATCTTTTTTTTAGTGCATCTCAGTTATAAAAATTGGTGCATCTCAGTTATAACTATGATGCACTAATTTTTATAACTGAGATGCACTAAAAAAAAAGTGCATATGGGTTATAATTTTTGGCGGGAAAATTTTTGGCCCAAAAAAAAAAAAAAATTTTTTGCCCCAAAAACAAATTTTTTTTGGCGGGATTTTTTTTTTTCCGGCGGGGGGGGGGGGGGGGGGGGGGGGGTGGGTGGGGGTGGGGGGTGGGGGCATGTTTCAAGACAGACCCCTGAAGTTTGAGATATTTCAAATTAACCCCTAATAACTTTTTTTCTCACTTTTCTACCAAAGTGGACTTTTCTCTAGAACCTTACCCTTTATATATATATATATATATATATATATATATATATATATATATATATATATATATATATATATATATATATATATATATATATATATATATATATATAATATTCTTTAAAAATAAAGAGTCGTTGACTCGGGAAACGTTAGATAAACGGGCAGGTCATGCCGAAATTTTATAAAATTCTTTATAAACTTAAATTATTTTACCAAACATTATTATTATTTCAAAACCTTTTATTTCAATATTATTTTGGGGAAAACGGGTAAAATCCGAGACTTATTGTTACGTGTTATTATTTATTTTTATTTGAGTGAGTTCTTCTAATTTTTATTTCTTTTATTTCCATTTCTTTTCGACGACTTTCTTTGAAGAGTTCTTTCGTCTTTCGTGTGTACTTGGTCGTTTCGCCGACTTGTTTCTTTTCTAATTTTCTTGTCTCCCACACGAGACTTTACGAAATCTATTTCTTTCAAATGCCATTGTATTTTACAAAACTTTTACTCAAGCATTGTTTATTGAGGTATTCGAGTATAGTTCTGAGTTATGCCATTTATATTGATTAGGTTGTGCTGAGGTCCATTTTGCTGTGACGCATTATTGATTGGTTGCTATATCTCGTTTCCTGCTACTGCTATTGTTAAAGTGTGATTCATAGCCCCGCTTTTATATTTTAATTGTTTATAAACCCATGGGGTGAGACACATGCTTTAAATGTTTTCTGAGCACAAGTATTATTTTTGGTATGCTTTTCCTGAATGATATATATTTCCTGACGATGTACTAACTAGCTTGTCTTTCCGGAAAGACCCTCAGATCATGAGCCATTAGTCAAATGCGGGTGAGCGCGAACTTAGTAGAGAGGCCTATTAGGATTGACCATCCTATTCGTAGTTGTCAAGGGCTTGACATGCGAGTGTACTATTTTCATTTTGCTGGGTATTGGCAAGTACCCGGCCTTGGGGGCACTTTATATTATGAAATTCCGCGGTTATTGTTTATGTCAGTACAGAGTTACTGACGATTGGTTTGGTTAACGTTTTGCGTGTCATGAGCTTAGTATCATCAACCGTATGTATGCACAGGGATGCCTCTACATATTGGGTGTTACCTTGATTACCCTGGTATTTGCATTTGTTGCTTATATCGTATGATTAAAACCCTTGTGCTCAACTTTATTATTTTAAACCTATGGATTACACTCAACCTTTGTGTTGACTTTTAAGCGTGTGTTTCTCAGGTACTACTACAAATTAATTTTTGGAGCTTTATGATTTTGGGCATGGTGGAGTGGCTGGACGAAGGAAGTTTTCTGTCAAGGCAGCTTATTCATTTCTACTATCTTTATTTTTCATGTCATTCGTAAAACCCTGGTGTGTCTTTAATATTTTTCCGCTGCTAAACTTATTTACTTTCCGCTGCTAAACTTTGTATTTCTACTACTCTACTTGGTTTTCCGCTGCTAAACTTTGTCATTTTCCACTGCAAACTTTTATATTTTTATTCCGCTGCTATTTGATAAAGAGTCTATGTACTCTAAATGGTTTGTAAAACGAATGATGTGTTTTGAGGCACTTTTAAACATCCCGTGTTGTGGTCGTTAGCTATAAAGGTGCCTGGTTTCATTTCGCGTAGTGCCCCCAGCATGTCACCTGCCGTATTTTGAGTTGGGGGTTACACTTTAATTCATTATAAATAATAATTGCTTAATGTCCTTTATCCAAATACTAAATAGATCAATGCATGATAATTCTAGTTAATGAATTTTGTCTCAAGTAATAACTTGAAGACAATTATGCCTCAGGTAAAGACAATCATACTTGTTGACAAGACATTATTTCATCTAACTTTGATCTATCTGAATTTTGAGAATACTCACTTCAAGAATTCAATAAGTAAAATTCTTTTATGTGTACATTCAACTATCTTGATATAGTTACACAATATTTCATAACTGGTATGATATCCTCAATCACCATCTTATGACAATTAAACTTTCAAATATTTTAAAGTTTAAAGTATTCTAATTCTTTAATGTACAATGCAACTATGCTCTTAATTGAGCACAACTAGTTCTCATGGCTATTAATAAGGATGAAATCCTCCCATAACTAGTTATTGAGTGTCGTCTCAATTTAAACCAGCATCATTGTATACAAACTCCAATATGCTTTTTTTAAATTCCGTAAACTTAATATCCATTGTGTAATGTTTGACACCTTTCAATCTTTCAAGATTTATTGTCAACTATAACAATTACGCAACAATTTGCCATATTGTTTATACTTAGAATTTCGGAGCAATTCCAGGCTGAGGATCATTTATTCTAAGTCGAAACATATTCCATTAGAATATTCATTACACAAGATCTCAACTATTGTTAAATCATTAAGCATTTAAGCATGATACAACAATAATATGATTCACATGAAAAACCTTCAGTCAAACTTAGATTTTATTCATGTTTTATCTTTACAAATATGTATATCCATCTAGTCTTTCAAAATAATATATCATATTCTATTTAGAATTGTTTACCGCACATGTTTATTAAATAATAAACTTTTGTTCCAAGGTTGTATGTCTTATTTTCTAAATCTTTCAAATAAAGTTTCATTCCAAAACTAAGTCTAACATTTTATTTATATGGAATGTTACTCTACAACATATATGATTTAGTAAATCAAACATACTACTCCCACTAGCTTTCAATAATACTTAGAAATTATCTTATTTCAATTATAAATATAAACATGAATTTAATAATTAAACATAATATTAATCTCCTAGATGCATGCATTTATCCATTCATGGATTATTGCACTTTGTACACTTCCAAAGATTTACTTGAATTCATAAACTCCTTTTGATTACTTATCGTCCTCGCTCAAGTAATTATTCAAGAAAGAGTTTTGATATTCATTGTCAAATTTCATATATATGAAAATAAGCATGACAATTACTATCGTTGTATCTTTAATGTTCTTAGGAAAGAGTATCCAATCATAGTTAATTGCTTAAGTATGATTAATAATCTTGTCATAAGATATGTATACAATTTTGTCCATATGATTTCTACACAAAGATTTAAACCACTAGGGTTACATAATCTTTGAATAAACTCATCTTCATTCTCTAACCATTAAGAATTAAGATAAACCAAATTTTAAATTTGAATATCTTTATGAACCGCATCTATAACATTCATAATATGAGTAATTTACCCAATTCATTATTTTGGTAATACTACATCATATAATCATCAACATATTGATTAAATATCTGAGATATCCAAGTGGATCTATGAATGAGAATTCCAACATCTTGAGGTTTGTCATTTACATGTTTAGCCTCATCATGATTTTCACTAATGTGTTTTTAGAAGATTATGTATCTTGTAATTCTATCTTATCAAGATAAAATACTCCCACATGCCTTTAGTATTATATAGAATATAAATAATTAGCAATTAGAGCAACAATCCGACGTTCTCTTTTAGGACATTACAAATACACATTCACAGTTCCTGACATTCTTTTGTTAACAACCTACCCATAAGTAGCTTAACAAATTCAGAACTCCAATTTAAGACTTAATGTGATTCATCACATTTCATAATTCAATAGTGTCTTATTAATCTTCCAGTAGTGTAATTGAGTATATTCAATCCATACTCAATTTTCTAACCTTGATAACTTTTGAAAGATAAGAAGTCATAGTTATCTTTAAACAATCTAACAAAAGTTTGATTTCTCTAACTGATCATACCATAAATATTTGGTATTTCAATTAGAATTAATATTGTAAGAAGATCTAACAATATATAAGATAACCATATTCCTGTTGACATACCTATTTACCAACTAAGTCAACTTAATGGTATAATAGTATTTCCCAACCAATTGCATGCTTTATAACACAAGTACTTTTGACCAAGTCACTTCATGTTTATGTCTCATAAAAAACATAAACTTGTTATAATCCCACTATATGTTATTAATCATTGATCAACTCAATGACTTCTTGTATATGTCTTAAAAAAAAAAAAAAAAAAAAAAAAAAAAAAAAAAAAAAAAAAAAACGTCTTACTTTATTATAAGTCTTGTAATACTTAGAAGACTTCATTTTTATAACTATACAATAAAGTATAAACATGTATAATTAAAGTAATTATGAACACCATCATTTGGTTTTAATAATATTTTCAAGTTAACACACTACTTCATTTATTTATGTTATTCTAAGAATACATAATTATTGAAGTAGTATTATATTACTTCATGCATTTATGTCATTCTAATAATACATAAATATTAAAGTTGAAGTAGTATTGTTATTGACACATGTTCTAATAGATGTCTAATTTAGAAACAGTAAATTATCTATGTTGGTCTCACGCATACATGAAAATTCACCTTGTTGTTAATATTTAGCCTGCGTCTCACGTTTACTAAATTTCAACACCAAGTATTTCTTAGATTAGATGTATATTAATCATATTAGAACTATAGTCTCTTACTTTGTAGTTAAGAGAATCCGTTAAATCATATTCTTATGTGTTGTACCTTGCACACAATGTAGATTTCTCCCACTTGTGCATAGAACACCATCATGTACCACATAAACAACACGCACGCGTTTGTTAATGTGAACAATATGATATGTGTCATTGGCATAACTAGTAGATATAGAGTTTACTCAATCAATCAAGAAAACGCACATGACTATCCTTGAAAATATTAGTGTCTATATTTGAAAAGTAATTATCTTGAGACATTCAAAAGATAATCTTAGTTACAATTAAGACAATAAGTCTTATAACTCCCACTAAATTAGAGAACATTACAATAATCCCTTATTCAGTCATAAGATCACAATACTCCCACTAAATTCGAAAACATTATAAATGTTTCATTAATCAGTGAAAGGAAATAGTGTACTATTTACTTTCCTACATCTTTTAAGAAAACTCATTCCAACAATTATATATAGGTTCGAAAAGAACGTATTCTACTACGTAAATGTGATTCATCACATTCCAAACTTTTAACTTGAAAAAAAATTGGGCATGCAATTTCTTCCTGTATAGATCTACCATTCCAACAATTGTATGTAGTATCTTTAAATGGTCAAATCAAAACAACTAGATAAAATAATCTAATTCGTCTTTTACCATTGTGCATTAATGAGTCTAGCTTCTAATTTAACAACTCATAAAGTGCAAATAATCTTACTATTAAATTTTGCTGTGAGTTATGTATTTAGAATTTAGACTATTCTAATCATCCTATGGAAAGAATAGGATTAAGTCTCACACTTCTCCTAATGGAAAGAAGACTTGGTTTATTCTTTTAGTAAAATTGACTCTAACCAAAAACCCATACGGGTGTAGATCAATTTACTTGATAAAAGAATAACTTACGTTTACGGTTTTAATGTTGCATTAATACATTTAAAAGAATTTACAAAATTCAATTTTAGTATTTTCGATAATCAATTTTCAAGAAAACATAATACCCAAGGATATATTCATATAACCAACATATTTTCTTGAAAATCTAGGATCCAACTTTACATAGATTCCACCACATCAGTTGATATGCTAGTGGTGAAAGTATAAAAGATGGATTCGAACCTCGAACCTCCGCAACTAATGGCTGAAAGGTTCTACTCTTCATTGCCTAATATCATTAGAGCTTGTGGTCCCCACGTGAGAACTTCTCGGTCGGTCACCCAAACTGGTACTACTCTCACATGAGCTCGCTTAAATGAATAAGCTTTACTCATTGGACCACAAGCCCCATGATAAGTACTTGAGTTTTTGATAGTTTAATTATCTATCAAAATATAATTTGGCAACAAAATGATGACAATGGCACAGAAGATACCAAAACACTCAGCAAGATATGGTAGTAGCTAAAAAACGTGAAAGACAATCGGAAACCATATAACTTAAACATAGATGACTGGAATTGTTTTTTGTTACGGTAATATTTTGAAGTTGGCTCGTAGTATTTACTACTATTATTAACCTATAATTATATAATGCTTAATGTTTGTTTCTTTAACAAATGGTGGTCATCCATTATAATGGTTTATTAAAAGTTTTATAAAATTATGAAAGAAGTCTATGAACATCTATTTCAAGCTTGTCTATCATGAAGAGGTTTAAAATATTTAATGTTTTCATAATTTTTATGTAAAAGTTATACATAATGTAGATAGGTTTATAAACAAAAAACCTTTTAAGTTGATGATATAATACAACTATAAACCTTTAAAAAGATTTATTATGGCAAATGACTTATTAAGCTTGTTCTAGTTTTCATATCAAGTAACAATAGGAACTATTTATCTGGTATTTAATTTAATGTCGAATCATTGTTAAAAAGATATGGTTTTGTGTAACGACTGCCCTCGGGTCAAGATTTATGATGACTATAAAAAGATATTTTGATTTTATTTAATTTTAAATCAGATTTAGTTATGCTAATTTATAAGTTTAACTACTGTAATTTGTATGAAATGCATTTTTTAATACTAGAAGGGTACCCGCGCAATGCACCGGCGGGTACATGTGACTATATTTTGCGTTATTCGGTTATTCGGTTACACATTTAGTTGTTTTCATGCTTTATAAGTAGAGATGATAGTGATAGTTAAGCAAAATAATTTTAGTTTGAAGAACTAACTTGCTTTTTAACAAACTTCCTAACCAATTAATTTTGAAATCCTTCCATAATAAGCAAGTAAAAGTCTGAATTTTAAGCCTTTCTAATTATAGAATAGTCCCAAATACATTATATAGTAGTATAGATAAAAAGAAAATTTGAGTTTAATAGATATAGTTTAACCGATGCTCTCATGCACTCGTTAGACATTCTCAAAAGATATTTATTAATGTTCAATCGACAACAATGTATTATGATATGCTCCGTATGTGTTT
The DNA here is from genome assembly GCA_030686995.1 of Artemisia argyi. Lineage (NCBI taxonomy): Eukaryota > Viridiplantae > Streptophyta > Magnoliopsida > Asterales > Asteraceae > Artemisia > Artemisia argyi. The sequence goes on from CM060692.1 coordinate 71,799,089, forward strand.
TGAATTAATAACTATAAAGATTTATTATTATTATATATAGGAAAAATTATATAATATTTCTTTGTCAAAATAGGTAATCAAATGTCCCAATCTGTGTTTTGCATCACATTTCTAGACAGTTGATTTGTGAATATATAAATCCAAGAGTTTGGGCATGGCATGTGAATGCCAACAAAGGATATACAAAAGAAAAGGACATTCAATCAGTAATTGTATGATTTAATTTAAAGTTCTCATAAATCACATGGAGGGGCCAAGTACTTGTCCTCAGGCCCAAAAACTATTTTATTGCCATTGGCCAAACAGTTTTTATTTTTTATTTTTTATTTAATTTTTTTTTTTGAACGAAAATTCGCCAAACATAAGAACTAAACAATTAAACATGCATGCACATTTTCTTATACGCAGTACTAAGACGACATTATTTTAATTAGGGTTTTAAACAAAAGAGAGTTATGATGTGTATTACACTTTACACCTATGTTACGGACTTACGGAAGTCCAACGATTCCCTAAAAAGCCATAATATTACACCAAGTTTTGTAAGGAGATAAATCTGCATCATGTCATGCATATGAAAGGCACGTAAACAACTACATACTCTTAGCTTTCTATTTAAAGCTTTGAAAAAAAAAAAAAAAATCGTTGTATTAAATTAACAAACATATGCTGGATTTTTTTATACACAATTAGGGTGTCCCACAATGTCACCCCTATGAAATTTGATTTGTAGTGCTAATATCTATTAAAATTATAATTTTCATAAATGCCTTCGATGCAAAACAAATTGCTTTTCTATCTATTGTTTAGCAACTTCATTAATATATGTAAAAATTCAACTATAATTTTGATTTTTTGATTATACTCGATAGTTTAAATTCAATTGAACCGTACTTCTTAATCCATTTTTCCTTTTTAATACAAGAAAAATAAAAATTTGTATATCCAATCACTTTTAAGTCTGGTTTCGGCATCGTATATGCATTAGTCATATTTGGATCATTTGTTCTTTGACCTCTTATAGAAATATTAACGATGCAAGAGTTTTTGTTGATCATGTAAAAAAGACAACTTCAAAAGGATAATGCGCCATCTAACCACTATTATGTGGCGAGTATAGAATGGTCATGAATATGGTGCTTCAAAAAATTTGTTCATCTTTTATATCTATTCAAATAAAACAGTGAATAAAAATACAAATAATTATATATGTATCAGCAGAATAAAAGATCATTGTATATACATTTCTACTAGGTTGTACGCCCTTGAAATTCTAATATAAAATGTTTATAATTTTCCGATACAAATTACAGTTCAAATTATAAAATTAAATAACATTTCTACTTTACAAATTCGGTTTGGAATTTTCATTTTAGTGTTGCATTGTAACTATTCTTTTAAACAACGTTTCACATTGTAAATGGGCTTGCAATTTTCAAATTCATCTAGCATTGTACACATCTAATATAAGCATAAGGTCTTAAAAGGGAAAAAAATGAATCAATTTATACTTAAAAACTTAATGGTCGCAATACAATCTTTTAATGTAATCAAGATGAAAAAAAAATACTTTTTTTTTTTTTTTTTTAACGGATATATATTAATCGGTCCAATTACAAATCTTATAACCCATAAATTTAAGCCAAGAAAACGAATACATACGAGTGTTATCAAATATGTCACTTTTCTTCAAGGTTATAAAAGGCGCAAGGCGTGGCGTGGCGTGGAGGCAAGGCCGCGCCTCAAGCCTTACACGCCTTGGCGGAGCCTTTGCGTTTCATAAGGCGTCACTAAAGCGGCAAAAATATTTATAGATTTACGTATTTATAATTTTAGTTCATATTACTCGTACTATATTAGACATTTAGACTAATACTTACTATATAATTACCAACCTCATATATCAAATAGCCCAAAGTTCAAATACTAGTTCAAAACATTTCAAAAAAAAATAACAATAATAATAATAAAATAAAATAAACTGGTTCCAAAAATGGCGTCACGCCTTACCAAAAGGCGCGCCTTTTCTCGCCTTATTTCACGCCTTTTTGAGCCACACCTAGATCAACCGCCAAGGTCCATTTCGTGGCGGCGAGGCCACGCCTCGCGCCTTGGCGACGCCTTTGCGGCACCTTGGTGCGCCTTTTAGAACACTGCTTTTCTTCATATGATGAGAGCTAAAAGTGACGTTATTACAGAACCGCCAAATCGATCACATAGACGATGCGATAATAATGTATATACGTTGAATCTCCTCTTTAGAAATATGCCACGAGCTCAACCAATCTTTCCAATGCTAAAGGGAAGGAGTTATTACACCAAACTCGGACAAGTCTCCAAACATCAATAGAAATACCAAACTCAAAGAAGATGTAAAGATTGGATTTCACGTTACCATTACAAGAAGGACAAGAAATCATCTGGATTTCAATATCATGAGATGAGAGGTTCAAGCAATGAGGTAAGCGGTCCAAGTTCATTCTCCACATGAAAATGTTAACTTTTCGAGGGAGAGTTTTGTCCCAAGTTGTCGAAGGAACCAAAGAGGGTAAGACGTGGGCGTCAATGTGGCGACGAGTCTCCCCAACTGAGAAAAACCGTCACTTGCAATCGACCAGACGCAAGAGTCTTTGACGGAATTTGTGTCGGCATGACTAATCTCAATTAGCATATCTATCAAATAAGCCAAGTTACCAACGTCAAGGTCGGCTCTAGACCAATTCCAACGCCATTGCCCATTTTCAATATGATCAATGATTAGATAATTTGTGTCTTGTTCAAAATGATAAAGTCTGTTGTAGCGAATATGTAATAGGGAATCACCAAGCCAAGTGTCCTTCAAAAAGCGGATACACATGCCACAGCTCACTTAGAAGCGAAGAGTGTTAGCCGGAAGAATACCGTTCGAGTGTAAAAAGTTAGATCCAACTATCTTAGCCTAAGTACCATTAAACTTGCAACCTTGTTGATCAAAACCCCCCTCTTGACCATGCAAAGCCTTGATAATTTTAACCTAAAGAGCTTGCGGGTTAGAGTACATTCTCCAATGCCACTTTTGAATTAGAGCAAGGTTGAAAGACTTTAAGCTACCAATGTTCAAACCGCCTTTGTCGAACGAATAAAGAACATTATGCCATTTAATCTAAGCAAGCTTTTTAGACTCCTGCGAGCCTAAAAAAAAAACGATGCACGGGATCTCTCTAAAGAATTCAAAAAAATTCAGGAACTTTGAAGATCTAAAGAAAATAAATCCTAAGACGTCCTAGCACCACCTTAATTAACGTAACATGACCCCCTATTTGTCGGTCCCTTTTACTAGGTTAATAATAACTAGAGAGTCAAACTAACCAAGTTCCATGACTTTTAACAAAGATGTAAATGATTAACAACAAAGAAAACGTAAAGAAAAGAGACATAGTATTTTTCAACATTTAATTCTTATTAGAAGTTAATTAAAGAATTATACCCAAGTGTTTGCGGAATAACACTTGGGATTGAAACGACAAGTATGGTATGACTCCTCTCTAAACCCAAACTATGTTTGAGTGACAACTAAAGGTCACACTGAGCTATCTCAGGGACTGTGTTGTTCTTTGGAGGAGTAAAAGTGGTTTGTGAATGTCTAAGCATTAATTGCACAAACTTGTCCTCTTTTACTCCTCGATTATGCTACCTATTTATACACAAGTAAATTACAACGTTACTGATAAAGAAAAATTTATGACCTATCTAGTAGAGACAAAATACTTACATATTTTGTCTTTGTTACAATAGACTATATTGGGTAAGGGACAATGTGCCTTTCTGATGTACAGTGACGACACCATCTTGACATTATGCCATTCAGGGAAAGTTTGACTTCAGGTTGATAAGGACACATGTTGATACATTCAAACATTTCCCGCTCTGTCCCACCCATTCTTCAGTCTTCAGATCTTCAGTCTTTAGTCTTCAGTACTTCAATAGTTGTTGAGGAGTCCTGGGGGTTCAGTGAGTTATTGTCATCCTCACTGAACCCATCACCTTCTTCTTAGCTTAGATACCACTCGCTGAGTTCCGCCTCACTGAATGGAGAACCTTTCTTCATAGGCTCATTCTAAGCATCCTAAAGATGACTCACTGAGTTACTGTTCACTCAGTGACTTGTTTGTGTTTACGGATATTAAACACTTAGGTTATTTTATGTTCAAATCCTAGTTAGAGGAAGTTTGGGGAATTCAGTGACCCAACACTATTGAAAGAAGATTTGCCTTCCAAGAGGAGAGCTTCGGATGAAACCAGTCAAGTAAGGTTTTCCAATTGGATATCATGCTCATGTTAGAACCGATAGGCAGCCCAAGGTACATAAGAGGAAAGGAACCCAAAGGACAACCTAAATTATTAGCCATAAAAGAGACTTTGTCATCTGAAACTCCTATCCATAAACGTCGGACTTGTGAATATTAATTCTGAGACCCAAGGCTAAGTAAAAAACCTGAAGGACACGTATAATGTTGTCCAAATCTGGGGCACTCCAGTCGGTACCACGTCATCAGCATATAAAAGATGAGATATAGTAATTTCAGGAGAGCTGATCTTGGCACCACGAATTAGACTTGAGCTGATAGTGTTTGAGATAGCAAAATGAAGGCCCTTTATAACAAGAATAAGTAAGAAAGGCAAGAAAAGATCTCATAGCCTTAACCGACATTTAAAAGAAAACTCAGAAGTAAGGCTGCCGTTTACCAAGACTAAAGCTCTGGACGAGTATAAACAAGCTTTAATCCAAGAACACCATTTAGATCTAAAATCGAGGCTTTGAAGACCAAAATCCAGATATCTCCAACTAATAGAATCAAAAGCTTTCTCGAATCGACTTTGAAAATTAACAACTTTTTTCTCTTTTTTTTTACACCAATCAATAATCTCGCTAAGAATAAGCGGACCGTCAATAATTTGGCGACCCGAGATAAATGTAGATTGTTCATTGCTAACAATCTTGTCAATCACTTTAGAGAGACGATGTAATACCTCAAATTCTAAAACATGCAAAATGACCAAAATACCCTTAAGATAAAATAATTTTACATTAATACTTAATTAATACCAAGAAAGCCCTAGAAATTTGGAATTTGGCAGCATATGATCAAAATAAATTTAGTATAAATAAGATTTGTCACTTTTGTAAAAGTAAAGATAATTTCTTGTATATATTTAATTATGTCGATTTTATTTAATTATATATATGTATTTATAATTAAGAAACAAATCCCAAATAAATAGGAAACTTGTATAATCTTTTATTTGGAACTTATCACAATAATACTCAGCCCAAGATAAGTATTTTGTGACCATATAAATACCTATACACGTTTTATTTTGGATAAAACATTAAACCGACTTTTAAATAAAGTCGAAACCCTCAAAATCCCTTCAAGTCGACTCACAACTTTCCACAGCTCCTAAACAATTTTCCTGGTATCTAAGAAGCTAAATTAAGTTGATAAAAATATTGGTTCAAGTTTAGATCGATCGTGTTAAGCTAGGAGTATTATTTGTGTCGATCTATGCTAACTGAGAAGAAGAATTATTCTGTTTTAATCCACATGTTCCAAAATCATTCTGGTATTTTTTATATAACTCTTTATATCATATATGAACTTTAGAAAATAGTATAATCAATTCATTCAAGCTAATATGATCATATGAAATTATATAAGTTAATAAACCCTAAAACGAATATAAATTATGAAAACAGCCATGCGAATTTTTGAGGTTTTGTTTATATTTTTCTCAGGTCCTTTATACATCATATAACATTAGAAAAATAATCCTCACAATTTTCAGGGCCTAGAAACTCAGTTGGGAATTATTGTGGTAATCGGTTTAATAATATAAAAAGAAAAGAAAATAAAAAGAATTGAGTTAGGGTTAGGGTGTTGGTATTGGATTTGATGCATTTAATGATGTTTAAGGATAATGTATTAAATGTGTAATGATTGGTAAAATTAGGGTTAGGGTTTATGGATTTTATTTAAAATTGATTTGGTTATTAAAACTATAAGGGCGTGTTTTGTAAATTATTAAACTTTAAGGTTAATTCTGGAAATCATTAAAATACATGGGGAATCTTAATAAAATAATTATAGGGGTGTATTGTGTAAATTTAATAATTAAAAGGTTTATTTGTAACTTTAAATAAGTAAAAGGTTTGAATTGTAATTAATTAAACTTGAGGGATTGTTTTGGAACTTTACAAATAGAAGGATTAATTTGTTAATATTGGTAATATAAGGTTTAACTTGGATAAAATATGGAAATTGAGTTATTTACACTTTAGACCTTGAATTTGGATTAATGACATATTAAACCCTAAACTTTTGATAGTTAACATGTTTTACCCTAAATTATTATAATTAACTAAATAAACTCTAATTCCATAATAATGATTTATTTAAAGACTTAACCTAATTTTAATGTGGAATCTTTCTAATTATGAAAAACTTACTAATTTGAAAAACTTACTAAATATGGAAAGTTACTAGAAATGGAAAGTTGAATAAAAGGAGGAATTTGATTTCAGATAAATTATTAATAATTAAATGATTACTAAATCAGGTGGATATATTAAATAAGAAGTGAACTCTTCCTTTCGTGAATTTTTCTTTTGATCTCATCGATTTGCTAAGGTACGGATATTCTGACCTTACTTTTAAGGTTTCCCTCGTGATTACAACCTCTGTTATGAACTTTCTGTTTTGAAACCTCTGATATAAACCTTTGTTATGAAACTTCTGTATTTGAACCTTGATATGATAAACCTTGATATTTGAACCTTCTGATATGAAAATTATGTTTTCAACCTTTAATTACGAACCTTTTATTACATAAGCTTCATTAGGCATGGGGGTTCCATGTTCGTGTCAGGGATGCACAACTGGCATGACTCTAGGGCAGTAGAGTGATGTTCTGCCACGTCCCTTGGTTTGGCTGCAAATGTTTATGTGTTGGGAAGGGGCGTATGGATGCATCCTAGATCTGTTTCTGTTTCTGATATGATATGATATGATTTGTCTGGTGAATGTGGTTGTGTGTGCAATCCACGTCCTTCACAAATTCTGGGAGCTAGCTACTCAACTATGTTGCCTTATGTGTAAATTATGATTATGATAAGTTATCTGTTTCTGAGCTTATGGTATGATTATGGTTCGGACTCTGTTTATACAGGTTACTGTATGAATTCCTTAAGTAACCTACCATTTTTATTTCCATATTATCCGTTATACTTAAACATGGTTTTCCCAAAAATATATCATGACACGATACTATTCACTAGTATAATCCTTTCGGTGGACTACAAACTGTTACAATTCACTCCACCGATATTCGCCAATATCGATGCTCACAAAGAAGGAGTTACTCCCACGGTATTCCGCCCTCGGAAACCACCCAAAAGAATCTCGTGATTCGACTTCACCTAAGGGTCACCAAGACCACTACCAAGACTTCCCACCGGAAGTATCAAACCCCAACTAGATCCCCAGTGATCTAGGCTTGGTCACCAAGACACAAGACTTCCCTTACAAATAATTGAATGAATGAATAAGTGTTTGTTCAATCAAGCCCTAACCTAACCTAACCTAACCTAGAGACTCGATTGTAATAGAAAGGGTATAGATAAGAAGACCCTCGACACAATCACAAGAGTGGATTAAGTTCTTGAGATTCTTCCCTTGCAAGGAGATGTGTTCTTTCAAAGATGTTAGAGTGAGAATCAAGAACACAAGATTAGAGATAGAGAGATTTGAGAGTGTTTAGAGAGAAAGAATGTAGAGAGAAAGAGTAATGGCAAGGGGTAAGGAATACAAGAGGCAAGGGAGGTATTTATAGGCCAAGACCCAAACTTGGGAATATTTTACCGAGGCCGGCGCGTCACCCACGCGTCGACGCGTGGGCAGTGCGCCAGGCGTCTGTAAAAAATCCCAAGTTTTGGGTGTTGGATCTTATAAATACCTAACCTTGCTAAACGCCCAATTGTACTTCACACTAAACCTTAACATTAATCAATCTAAGGTTTACCAACTCAAATAGCCAATTAGAAAATCATTTTGTGAAGTGTTTATTAGAAAACCAAATACCAAGGGTAGAAATGTAGAAAGGGTAATTTGGTAGGGGTAGAAATGGTATTCCTCACATGGCATAATAGAGAAGAGAATATGCCATGGGATATTCCTCCATAGGGAAGAGTGTGTGAGGTTGGGTTAGAAAGTAACCATGGTTAAGTTAGAGATAGAATATTCCAAAGGTATATTCCTTTGCTTGGGGGGAAAGAATGAGATGGAGGGTTGAGATGGTTTTGTTTGAAATGGAAGGTGGAGATCAAAGGGAGCCTCTTTTGAATTTCAAACTATTTGGCATGTGGGAAATAAGGAGGGTTGAGATGTGTTTATTTGAAATGGATGGCTCAAAGGGAGCCTATGTTTGGATTTCAAATTTATTCCCATTTGATGAAATAAAGGGGAGGTGAGTTGTATGTGAGTTGATGTGTATAAGGAATTAGGATTGTGTAAGGGATTTGGATATGATAGGATATGGTGAATCTTGGTGAGTTGGCAAGTTTGTTTAGAGAAGAGATGGTTATGAGAGTAGTGTGTGTATTTTGAAATCAAGTGTGTGTACACAAGGTGTATAAGTGTGTGTACAAAGATTGTATATGGAGAGGGAATATTGTGTGTGGAAGTAAAGGGGACAAGAGGTACACATTGTGTAAGTGATGTAAGGGATATTGTAAGAGAATGTTGGGAAGGGATATTTGGGAAGGATTGTGGAAGATTTGGTTTTGTTATCTTTTGTAAAATGAGATTACGAAGAAGATTAAGAAATAATCTAATTGTTATTAAGAAGAAAAAGTTTAGGCAATTAAGATTATGAGTTGAGAAAATCATAGGTTACTTATAAGTTCAAGTAACACAACGTCGAGAATCCATAGTTTCATATCTCGTGACTTTCCACGACTCGACGTTCTCAACTAATACCTTGGTTTAAACAAGTTAAGTGCTTTGCCTTGATGTAAAGCATAACCCAAGTGGGAAAGGATGCGTTTACGCAAAGTGACCTTTGACTTAGTTTGACCAATAATTGAGTAAACCCGTTACGTAATTAGAGAAGACGTAAGCACGGGATATGAGCATATGGATACTTTCACATGATGTTACGTGAAGTATATAAGCTCCCTAAGTTTAGAAAAGCCTTGGCTAGAGGCGATAGTTAGAAAACATGAGTTGGCATTTTCCCGTAAATGGGTGCTTTAAAAGTTGGATCTCTCTAATCCCAAAACTCGTTTCATGTGTTCTCAATTAAGCACATAACATATTCATACCTGTATTGAAAGATCAACATTTGTCGGGTAAGGGAAAAGCCGACTTTCAAATTTCACCCGACGCCATACAGTGGCCTGGCGTGTCACCAGCGCGTTGACGCGTAAGCAACGCGCCAGGAACAGATATGGGCTCCGGGGAATTTGGCTACCGTTTGATGTTTATGTGTTTCGTATGTTTATTTGTCATCATTAAAAGATTAGGAGATCTTGATAATGTTGCCACAACAATCTCCCCCTTTTTGATGATGACAAATAAAAGCCGAAAGCAAATGAAATTACAAAACATAGCGAAGACAAAGTGCGCCTTTGATGTAGCTTGCGTCTTGACCTTTGCCTTGTAATTTGGTGAAGCCTTTGTTTGTTCTTTAACTTGTTCTTCACGCTCTTGCTTTCTTTCTCCCCCTTTTGTCGAATCAAAAAGGCGGGACTTCCATTAAAATGGGTAAGTAGCTTGTAAGTGCACCCGAGCGTGCTCCCCCTTGAACATAGCTTCCCTTAGATCGTTGCTCCCCCTTGTATAAAGGCGGGGATCCATGGGTCAAGAGCCTCACCTTTGTGGTGGCCTAGCTACACATAAAAAGCACAACATGCAACAAACAAGAAATCCTCACATGTGAAAGTTTCAAAATGGGTTAGGTTACCATTTGGATACTTGCATCAAGGGTTAGTCCACAACAATATGTATATATATTTGTCCCATATGACTCCAATAACCATTAGTTGAGCATGGTATATGAATTATTTATTGTGGATATATGCATTATGTTCTATAAATACCAACATAACAAGACATCACCTATAATCACAATAAACTACACATCTTTATTGAAGGAAACACCATGTAGGTCATACAAGAAAGCTAATATATGAACCTAACATACATTATTCAAACAAGCTTATGAAAGATCCTAAGTGAGCATAATTAAGACAACAAGTTATCTCCACTTCACTCTTCAACCTTCTCTTGAAGAGTCACCCTAGAGATGTCCTTAAGGATGGCGGTCATCACCAACATGTCGTTGTTGATGGATTTATGAAATTCTCTCATTTCCTCACGAATGGAGAGAACATTCCGCTCGGTCACATATTGGGTGGAGCAACATCCACACCTACGGGTATGGTTGTTATCAAGAGGTTTTGGAAGATCCTCTTCAATCTTGCGCCAAATGTCGTCTTCAACAAGACATAGTTTGACAAAGTCTTTAACGATTGGAATTTCCGAACCATTGACGTTTTCCCAATCTACATTATTTTCCTCTTCTCTTGTCATCATACGTCTTCCATCATTGAAGTGGTATGATGAACCAACATATTCATCTTTCATATCCATTTAGAGTGTGTTCAAGTGTTATTTGATCTTTGCAAGGTTTGATGTCTAGATAACTAGTAAGATTACTCCTTTTATAGATAAATTAAGTTGGTAGTTAGGATTCTTAGCATTTAAAAGTTGGTCATGTTATCAATGGCTAAGGTACTTAGATGCTTGATAAGATGTTCAATCCATGAAAGTCATGTACTAATGTGCCTAGATCACATGGTGTTGGGAAAAGGTATTTAAAGAGAAATAAGTGTTCTAGTTAGGATTAAGTTGAGATTGGAAGGACTAGATACTTATGCTAGTTACCATAATTTCTCATGCATGCACTAGAATTTGTTAAGCCATGCATCAAATTTTAAGTAATGAAACATTATTCACTTAAATTTAGGCATGCAACATGTATTTATCTCATAAGGTGAACAAGTAGAACTAGATACAAAATGTTCAACACAAGTGTGAGTTGTGATGAATATCATATCTAATCTTGGAGGTTATGACAAAATCAATATTATCGAGATTAAGCAAGATAAATTGTGTCAAATTTTCTTGTTCAAAGCACATTGTATAGACATGTAGAATCTTAGATATTATCAATCATTGTTTGAATAATGAGTTGATGCATATCTTTCCTCTTCGAAGTCATTTATTAGATCATTCTTCCATGCCTTCATATAATACCTAGTCATATAAACACATAAGCTCTAGGAGCATCACACTGTCCTTTAATATATTTCAATTATCATCAAAGATTGTTCTCTTAAGATGGATGTTTTAACATCAAAACCTATCCCAAAGCAATTTGGACTCTTGAAAAATGTCATGCCAAAAACCTAATCTTGTTTGTTTTGTGACCTAAGAGTCCTTTTATTCAAGTCACCAATGACTTGTTTTATAGGATGACCCCTCGCTTCTCTCACTTCCTTAGGATTCCCTTCATCCGAAACATTTACTTGTAATGTCGGCGACCTTTCTTGATCTTGAATATAGATTCATTGATCACATCATCTTCTACCGAAGGAGGTGATTTAGGCTCGGGCATGCTCTCATCAAAGGTCACATTGAGAGATTCCTCAATCCTCATTGTTTCCTTGTTAAGCACTATGTATGCTTTACTAGTTTGAGAGTATCCTAGGAACACACCTTCATACGACTTTGGGTCGAATTTGGTAAGATATTCTTTGGTGTTAAGTATAAATACTTTGCAACCAAATACTCTAAAATACTCTAAGGAAGGCTTCCTATTTCTAAGTATTTCATATGGAGTCTTATTAATGACCTTTCTTATATGAACTCTATTAAAGATATAACATGCGGTATCTAGGGCATGACACCAAAACTTTTGTGGGATGGATTGCTCATCAAGCATTGCACGACTCATCTTTCTTAACTTATGATGTGTTCTTTCAACAATCTCAAGCGATTGAGAAGTGAACGAGCACGATAAGTTATAAGATATTCCATGTTGTTCACAAAAGGTTCCAAATTGCATTTTATCAAATTCACTACTATGATTTGTTTTAATTGAGACAATTGAACAATCAAGTAGGTTTTCAAGTTTCTTTCTTAAAATGTTGAATTTATTCAAGACTTCATCCTTGTTTTCTAAGAATAACATCCAAGTGCAATTTGAATAACCATCTATAATCATTAAAGTGTAGAAGTTTCCTCCATAACTTTGGATCGGAGATGGACCATACAAATCCAAATGAATCAACTCTAAAACCCTATTAGTTGTCACTTCCTTTTTATTCCTATTATTAGTTTGTCCTTGACTCCCTAGACATGTATCACAATAATGTCTTTCAAAGCTCAACTTTGGTAAATTATTCCGTACTAGCTCGTTAGAAGCTAGGTTTTGAACTAACCTCATATTGGCGTGACCTAACCTCCTATGCCAAAGCGTTGAGTTGTCCACCATGGACGTAAGACATATGTGTTGCTTAGAGTTATCACCCAACTTGCATGTATATAAGTTATTTCTCCTATGACCTTTTGCTAACACAACACCATTTTTACTAACAGTACAATCTACCTTAGTAAATTTAACTTCACAATCATCATCACTTAATTGACTCACACTAATCAAATTAAAGTTTAAACCTCTAACATGCTCAACGTTGGTAATTTCAATGGAGTCATGAAGGACATTACCTTTGCCGACAATTTTTTTGCCGTTAAGTGCACTCCCAAAAATGACATGATTGCCATTATACGCCGTGTATGATGTGAACAATCTTCTATTCCCGGTCATGTGTTTAGTGCAACCACTATCCACTACCCATTCATCCGGTTGTAGATCACTTTTGAGACAAACCTACAACAAAAGTACAACTCATGCCTTTGGTACCCATTGTTTCTTGGGTCCATTTTGGTTAGCATTTAAAGTGCCCAAGTTAAAAATTCTTGGGTCTTGAAGCAAGACACATAATTTCTCAATACCAAATTTAGAGAAAGCGGACCAAGGATTGTTTTGATAGTCATTTTGAATTTGATAACTTGGTCTATAGTTATGATATGCTTGAGGTCTAAAGAAGTTTTGGTTTGAATATGAGTTGTCTCTCCTTTGGTAATTGTTATATTGATATTGAGAAGACTTTTGACCATAGTTAGAAAAATTTATTCTTTGGTTATTTTGAAAAGATGGTCTTTGGTTGTATGAGGTAGAAGATCTCATATTGGGTGTAGGCAAAAATGGTCTATGATTTACTCGAGGTTGTGAGTATCCAAGTCCATTGCCAGAATTTGAGTTAGAAAATTGTTTTGGGTTTTCTCTTTTTGCAATGGGAGCTTGATTACCTCGAGTACTTACAAGAGGAGCTTGAGGAGTAATTGGTTTAATGACATTGTTTGATGAAGATCCAACTTTCCTCAGAGGCCTGGCGCGTTGATGCGTCAGCCCGCGCTTCAGCCTCGAGGATTTTTGGGGCCTCGTTTTCTTTAGCCTTTACAAATATTATTGGTTTTTTTAGGCTTATAGGAGTGGTTTTTCCAATTTTTGAAAATCCAAGACCTCCTTTATCTTGGGACACTTTTTGATGACTTAAAATGTCATCTAAATCATTTGAGCTCTTTTTATATTTTGAAAAGCTTAACGACTCCTTTTGAAGTTTAGAAACTTCGTCATTCAAAGAGTCAACCTCAAGTGTGAGTTTCTCACATCTTTTACATGGTTCAACCACCTCTTTGCAATTCCTCGGTGTCTTTATTTTTTTTTTCAAGTTCATAAAATCTTTCATTAGACTTAATGCGTTCTTGTTCAAGAAAACGTTTTTCTTCAATGACTTTTTCAAAAGTTTTTCTAAAATCATCATTAAACTTAACTAGTTCCTCATTCTCCTTTTGCAAATTGATAATATCTAAGTTGTTAGAAGAAGAAGAATTTAGAGATACCTCAAATTTTTCTTGAGCCATAAGACACGTAGCGTCATTTGTTGGTTGGTCTTCATCTTCACTATCACTCCACACACCTCCAACGAATGCCTTGTTCACTCTAGGCTTAGGGCATTCATTGATGAAGTGACCATTCTCTCCGCAATTGTAGCATCCTTGGGTGCGTCTTGAGCTTTCACCAACCTTGTTGTCACTACTTCGGTTTCCCCCAAAGTTGTTCCTTCCACCATTATCTCGGTTTCCAAACCTATTTCTTCTACCAAAGTTACCACCTTTCCTAAAGAACCTCCGAAAGTTCTTAGCCATGAGATTGTATTCTTCGTCATTCATATCATCTTCTTCATTGCTATCATCTTGACTATCACTATCATCACTAGCTTGAGTACTAGTGAATTTAGCCTTAAGAGCCAAAGACTTAACCTTCTCCTTTTTGTCTATGGTACTCTTCTTGGCGTTCTCAAGAACCATCTCATAGACCTTGAGGTTTCCAATGAGCTCGTCAAGAGGTAGTTCCGCCAAATTCTTGGCTTCTTCAATGGCCGTCACCTTTGGCCTCCACTTTATTGGAAGTGCTCGAAGAAACTTCCTCACATGGTTCTTGTTATAGAAGCTAGGATCTAGAGCAGTGAGACTAGTGATAATAGCATTGAACCTTGTGTAAGAAGCTAGGATCAATGGTTTCTTCATCTGAGGCCGTAAACTTCTCATATTGTTGTATGAGCAAGTCGATCTTGCAATCTTTCACTTGAGAGTTGCCTTGATGAGTGATGGTGAGAGAGTGCCAAATTTCCTTGGCGGTCTTGCAAACATGAACCCTCTCGAACTCCCTTCGAGGTAGAGCATTATAGATCAACATCTTGGCTTCATCATTCTTACCAAGCTTTCTCCTCTCATCATCATTAAGATCCAAATGTGGCTTTTTCACCAACAACTTTGTTTCTGAGTCTTCCACCATGAACTCAAAGTTTCCATTTTGGATGATTTCCCACAAATCAAGATCTTTGGACCTAACATAGGTCTCAAACCGGGTTTTCCAAAAACAAAACCCGTCAGTCTCTAGCAAAGGTAGTCTTTGCATAAAACACCCCTCAACATAGTTCTCTTGAGCCATGGATCTATACTCTACTTTACCAAAAATCTTAGTTAGGATTTTAGATTTTTGGGAAAGAAGTTTTTGACTTAAAACGACTTCTCGGGAAGGCTTTAGCGCTAAAAAACTTGAGTATTCCGCACTGATACCAATTGTAGAACCGTAGAGGGGGTGAATACGGTTTCTTCGGCCTTATAGAATGTTTAAAAACTTTAAGCCACGAAGACAACCAAGTGGTCTAAGAAGAAACAACCACAAACACAATCACAACTATATAAAGATAGTAAAGAACACCATGATATATACTGGTTCGGGATGGGGGGTTTATATCATCCGTACGTCCAGTTGCGAATCCACAAAACGATACTAGTCACTAGTATAATCCTTTCGGTGGACTACAAACCGTTACAATTCACTCCACCGATATTCACCAGTATCGATGCTCACAAAGAAGGAGTTACTCCCACGGTATTCCGCCCTCGGAAACCACCCAAAAGAATCTCGTGATTCGACTTCACCTAAGGTCACCAAGACCACTACCAAGACTTCCCACCGGAAGTATCAAACCCCAACTAGATCCCCAATGATTTAGGCTTGGTAACCAAGACACAAGACTTCCCTTACAAACAATTGAATGAATGAATAAGTGTTTGTTCAATCAAGCCCTAACCTAACCTAGAGACTCGATTGTAATAGAAAGGGTATAGATAAGAAGACCCTCGACACAATCATAAGAGTGGATTCAGTTCTTGAGATTCTTCCCTTGCAAGGAGATGTGTTCTTTCAAAGATGTTAGAGTGAGAATCAAGAACACAAGATTAGAGATAGAGAGATTTGAGAGTGTTTAGAGAGAAAGAATGTAGAGAGAAAGAGTAATGGCAAGGGGTAAGGAATACAAGAGGCAAGGGAGGTATTTATAGGCCAAGACCCAAACTTGGGAATATTTTACCGAGGCCGGCGCGTCACCCACGCATCGACGCTTGGGCAGTGCGCCAGGCGTCTATAAAAAATCCTAAGTGTTGGGTGTTGGATCTTATAAATACCTAACCTTGCTAAACCCCCAATTGTACTTCACACTAAGCCTTAACATTAATCAGTCTAAGGTTTACCAACTCAAATAGCCAATTAGAAAATCATTTTGTGAAGTGTTTATTAGAAAACCAAATACCAAGGGTAGAAATGTAGAATGGGTAATTTGGTAGGGGTAGAAATGGTATTCCTCACATGGCATAATAGAGAAGAGAATATGCCATGGGATATTCCTCCATAGGGAAGAGTGTGTGAGGTTGGGTTAGAAAGTAACCATGGTTAAGTTAGAGATAGAATATTCCAAAGGTATATTCCTTTGCTTGGGGGGAAAGAATGAGATGGAGGGCTGGGATGGTTTTGTTTGAAATGGATGGTGGAGATCAAAGGGAGCCTCTTTTGAATTTCAAACTATTTGGCATGTGGGAAATATGTAGGGTTGATATGTGTTTATTTGAAATGGATGGCTCAAAGGGATCCTATTGATGCGTGGGATTGCGCCCTCACAAAAGGTTTTACCTCTCAAGGGATCTTGAGAAGCTTACAACCCCCACCAGGCAGTGTACCTGATCGTTGTAGTATAGTATAGTGACAAGTACCGGGGGATTGATCGTTCAACTCAGGAATAGTGTCGCTAGGATTAGAAAGCCTAATAACTAGGTCTAGAGGTGAGGGATGACTCTTTTTGTATTTTTATATTTTTATGAAAGCAAGTAAAATATCGGGTTTTGAAAGAATGGGCGGAATTAGTTGCTAGCTAACTAACCCAATTTATCTAAAGATGCAATCAAAATAAAATAAAAGAAATGAAAATACAACTATTATACTAAAGTGGTGTAAACAATGATGAGGAAAGTTGTGTTTACTTAAGTTTCATTACTCCCTAGATATCTTTTACAGGTTGATAGCTTGTTACAATTGCATGGATGACGGGTCATATTCCTTAATACTAGTCGTAGGGCCGTGTACAATATTCCCTAACTCTATAGGATCCTACTTCACTCCTATGTCGAGCCGTTAGAAGCTCCTAACATGGGATCATTAGAATTCTCCTACGCATTAAATACAACCAAAAATCGTAGTACACCTCCGATTATGTTTCTTAAGACATTCAAACAAGTTACCAATGGAAGTCTGCCAGTTTTCTTAAGCCTAACATCGAATACAATCATCCGTAACAATTATAAACAAACAATCAACCCATAATCAACATCTAGGTTTCACTACATCTAAGCAAACATAAAGAAATCTAGCCTAGCATGTTAAATAAAAGACAAGCGTAAGATATAATCAAACAACACATAGACATATTGAATGATTTGAAAGAGTACATATCTTTAATTGAACATGAAAGATTCAAAGGGTTGGAACCCTTGAAAAAGCTGGAAAATTCGACCTAGGGTTTTTCCCTCAAAGTTGCACACTAATGAATGAAATTTGGAAAACTATATATAGATTTTACCGGGTGACGGCGTCATGTATTAAGTTGTGACGCCGTCAACTCGCCGCCATAATGAAATCGTATTGCCTAGATCTACTTTTGACGCCGTCATGTAGGATTTTCTTCTGGGCCGTCACTAATACTTGGACCATGACGGCCTTGGGTGACGCCATCATCTCCTATGCACAAAAACTCTCTGGATCGTCACGTGTATTTTCCACATCCACCTCTTTTGTAACTGTTGACGCCGTCATGTGGAGAGTCTTGATGCTGTCAGGTACTGTTCCAGCAAGGAAAATTGAGACTTTGCCGTTTTCTTCACTTTTATGCTCCAAAAACGTCCAAAATACTTCCTTTTCCAGATTTCTCTCCAAAAGTACCTAAAATGACAAAAGGAATGATTTAGGGCAATATTTGATCAAATAATCACGAATTCGGGCTTAAATGACCCCTTAAAAGAGGTTCACTTTTCGCCTCATCACCTATGTTTGGATTTCAAATTTATTCCCATGTGATGAAATAGAGGGGAGGTGAGTTGTATGTGAGTTTATGTGTGTAAGGAATAAGGATTGTGTAAGGGATTTGGATATGATAGGATATGGTGAATCTTGGTGAGTTGGCAAGTGTGTGTAGAGAAGAGATGGTTGTGAGAGTATTGTGTGTATTTTGAAATCAAGTATGTGTACACAAGGTGTATAAGTGTGTGTACAAAGATTGTATATGGAGAGGGAATATTGTGTGTGGAAGTAAAGGGGACAAGAGGTACACATTGTGTAAGTGGTGTAAGGGATATTGTAAGAGAATGTTGGGAAAGGATATTTGGGAAGGATTGTGGGAGATTTGGTTTTGTTGTCTTTTTATGAAATAATCTAATTGTCATTAAGAAGAAAAAGTTTAGGCAAATAAGATTATGAGTTGAGAAAATCATACGTTACTTATAAGTTCAAGTAACACAACGTCGAGAATCCATAATTTCATATCTCGTGACTTTTCACGACTCGATGTTCTCAACTAATACCTTGGTTCAAATAAGTTAAGTGCTTTGCCTTGATGTAAAGCATAACCCAAGTGGGAAAGGATGCGTTTACGCAAAGTGACCTTTGACTTAGTTTGACCAATAAGGGAGTAAACCCGTTACGTAATTAGAGAAGACGTAAGTGATGAGTGTGTAAATACTCATCATTTTTGGTCAATCTGAACTACAAAAACATTTAAAAACACTCAGAAATACATCAAAATACAGAAAATATCCCAAGGATTGTGTTTTATATGTTTCAAATGCAAAATGATTGAAAACAGTTGAAATACGAAAAAAGTTTACAAAATTGGCAGTTTCAGTCCCTCAACTTTCAAAACTAGTCAAATTTATTCCCTAGGCATTTGTTTTGTAAGATAAGTCACCAAAGGTCCTTTTGAAATCATGAGTTATCATATTTAGTCCATTGGTGAAAAATTTGAAAATTTACAAGATTAGTCCCAGAACTTTCAAAAATTGACAGAATTGGTCCCTGGTAAAATATTTTTGAAGAAAAGTCAATATTGGTACTTGGGAAATAACAAGTTATCACAAATGGTCCTTGGGTGAAAAGTTTCAAGAATTTACATGTTTGGTCCCTGTAGTTTGGAATTTTGCAAAATTGATCCCCGGAAAATTTTATATTGGAAAATTACATCAAAGGTCCTTATGGAATTGTACTATAGCAAGTTTGGTCCTTGTAATACTTTGGCAGATTGGCACAAACACCCCTTCAAAAATCAGCTTATTACATGAATGGTCCTTGTGTTATTTAACTAAACCAAATGGACCCATTTTTGCTAACCCTTTAAATAAAACCCACCCTTGTCTAAACACAACCTGATCCTTACCCCTTAGCCCAATCCACACCCTGGCCCAAACAAATAAAACCCACTCACCCCTGGTTAATAACCAGGTCAAACAAACACACCCAGGATCAAACTAACCATCCCTCTCTCTCCCACACGTGAAGCCTGCTACCCTGCCATAGCCAACACCAAACACCATCATCACCTCTGCAACTCTACTCCTCCACTCCACCCATATCCCACTATCACTAACTTTCCACCACTACCCTCCAAATCTTGCCCCTCTGCTACAAGCTAACAGCCAAATTACTCATTTGCAATTTTCCCGCCAAAGTGATTAAACGGCCAGGATCAAATGGACTTATCCAACGGTTGACAACTAAAGTGGGAAATGTTCAGGAACCCTCCTTGGTCTATTTAAATGAAGAAAAAGAGAAGAGAGAGGAGTTAGTTAGCTAGTGTAGTAATTGTATTTTAGCTTAAATTTTGACTTAGTGTATTTTTAGTTTCCAGTTATTAAAATTAGCTTAAACAGTCTGTATTAAGTATTCAGAGTGAAATTCCATCTTTATTTAATCTCAATTCCAAATTTCTTTGGTAAAATCAATTTATGCTAAATTTGAATGAAAATCTCATTTTATTTTATTCTTGTTGAAAGTAGTTATTCATTGTTCTAAAAGTTTATCTAAGCTCGTTATCAAGGTTCCAAAAGATCAATTTAATTCAAGAATCAGTTTTACTTAAAATACCAAAAATCATAAAAAAAATTGGTTCAAAAATAAAAAGTCAGTAAAGAAAGAAGATGAAGAATGGAGAAAGGTAAATATTGGGAATCCTGGTTTAGAACTCCCAGGGGAGTAATAGGAATGTGTTTATGGTCCTTGGTACCTCATGTCTTATCTGGGATAACTTGTAAACCTCTTTTTCAAACTTATGAAACTACTGTAGATTAGCTTATTTGTTGCTTGTTCCTGTATTTTTATGCTTATTGGGAGTATTAGAGTTAAGTTGTTGGTTGATATCACATGTTTGCTCATAGGAATCTATTGTTGCTTAAATATCTCAATTTTGCTATCAAATTAGCATTGTATTGATTAATAAGCATTAGGTGTTTTTGTGGGTGTAATTGTGTTTAATTTAAGTTATTATGTCATAATAAGTTCTTATGATTCAGTTTCAATGGTTAAAACACCCAAATGCTTTGAAAATCACATATTTCACATTCTAAAAGGGGTGTTTGGATCAGTTGGTTTCAAGGTTTTCTAGTGTGTTTTAGATGATGTTTGTTGTTTCTACATGTCACCTTAGGTCACATTAGATCATTTAAACTATAAAAACCAGTGTTTATGAGTTAGAAAGTCAAAATTCCCGTTTAAATTTCCTCACAGTTTCACTGTGGAGTTTTTAGGAATCATACTCATTCATTTTAGCTTAAAAACTGTTGTAGTTGCATAATCTAGCCCTATTTTAGCATCTAGCATCATAATTAGCCTGTAGGATTCATCAGAAGCTCATACAAGTCAACATGCTGCAAAATCAGAAAAAGCCAAGGTTTCTAAAAATGGCTCAAAGTTGGAGGATTTTTCATTTGCTCATGTTTAAGAGTTAGGCTCTGTAATTTTGGATTTTTAATATTTGTTAGTTTGTATTTCTTAGACTATTTTTGTTGTATTTTTTAGATTTTTTTAAGTGCTTATTTGTTGCTTTTTGTTGCCTGTTTGAACATGCATTGCCCTGCTCCACATGGGTCAGGCCAACCAATCAAATCCACAAGCTCATTCTGAGCTTGTCTCATGAGCTTTAGCCTTAGCTTGTTAGTATTTTAGAATCCTTACATTGTAATCTCATTACTTATGGGCTTATATTTCATTGTTGTGCTTATTCATAAGCTTGAACTTGCCTGCTTGACCCATGCCTCTAACCCTGCATCAGTTCACTGCCTCTCTTTATTAAGTTAAGTGTGAGCTTCTCAGTGGACCCCACTCCAAGTTCCTTATTTTCTTAAGAAGCTCACCAGCCTAGCTTCTTAGTTCATTGCTTATTTTGGGTTTATGAACTCTGGTCCACAGCTTATTCTTGCCTTACAGACACCCTACCCAACTTATGTACAATAAGTCAGGGTGTCATAAGCTCACCCTCATAAGCTCTCCCTGAGACCATTAGTGAGATTTACCCTGAGCTTGTTAGCTCTTTGGGAAGCCAACAGTAGTGACTCTTAGGATTAGGGCTTATTTTGGACTAATATGCTTATTAGATAAGCTAGAATAGGGCTGCAACATAGGACTTTGGGCCTGTTTAGTTTCTCATATTTTGGAACTGCTTATTCTTGATTCTAAGCTTATTCAGTGTTTTCTTTTTATTGTTTTGCTTAATCTAGTCTCAACTCATTAGTGTTAGCTTAATTTGCAAGATTGGTCCAGTTGTTAGCTTATTGAACAGTTTTTTGAGTCATAATAATCCATTTCAAGTGAAAATAGCTAACTGACAAGCTCATAAGCTCTCACTGAGCTTATTCTTATGTTTTAAAAAAATTTGCTTTTACAAGAGTTGTTAAGTTATCAGTGTTTATCAATTGTGAAACAAGAAAAACAAAAAAAAATAATAATTTGGCAAAACTGCAAAAAGCAAGGGTCGAACCTGGGACCTCTTGCTCACATACACAACACCCACGCCATGCACCAACTGCCCTAGGGTCTTTTTCTTGTTTAATCTTGCAATTTTTATTTTTATAGTAGTATGTAGTGTTTAAGCTTATTTTGGCTATTTAGCTTATAAACTGCTTATTAATAAGCTTGTGACCCTTTTTCCATTTTTCTTAGTTTCCTGTTAGTATAAAGTAATTTTAGAAAAATTTTCATATTTTTCCAATATAGTTTAGTATTTTTATAATTAGTTTTAGTTTATATAGTTAGTAATTTTAGAAAAATTTTCTTTTATCATTAGGATCGTAGAAAAGTAATTTTCATACCCGTAGGACTTTATTTGCTCTCGTTTCACTTTTTATTTTGGGCGTTGACGTTATTTTTAACGTAAACGCGCATTTTTAATTTTAAATATGTTCTAGGGTAACGTAGCTTTACGTTTTAGTTAATTTAGTTTATTTAACTTGTTTTCACTTTTATTTCCTTAACGTAATCATTCAAACCCTTATTACCCCTTTCCTGTTCAGAATCATCCGATCACAAATCCGTTTTTATACCTTTGGACGCCTCGTCGGGACATAACGACCCGGGGAAACACAGTATTCCACGGAGCATTGAGCATTTGAGCCTAAGGAGTTTGACTATATTGACCACATCCGTGGATGACTTTAGTTGACTATTTTTGCCTCAATCAGTAAGCACGGGATATGAGCATATGGATGCTTTCACATGATGTTACGTGAAGTATATAAGCTCCCTAAGTTTAGAAAAGCCTTGGCTAGAGGCGATAGTTAGAAAACATGAGTTGGCGTTTTCCCATAAATGGGTGCTTTAAAAGTTGGATCTCTCTAATCCCAAATCTCGTTTCGAGTGTTCTCAATTAAGCACATAACATATTCATACCTGTATTGAAAGATCCACATTTGTTGGGTACGGGGAAAGCCGACTTTCAAATTTCACCCGAAGCCATACAGTGGCCTGGCGCGTCACCCGCGCGTTGACGCACGGGCAGTGCGCCAGGAGCAGATATGCGCTCCGGGGAATTTGGCTACCGTTTGATATTTTATGTGTTTCGTATGTTTATTTGTCATCATTAACACATTAGGAGATCTTGATAATGTTGCCTCAACAGATAGCTTTATGGGTTTGAGAGTAGAGTTGAATTGAAGATTTTGAACATAGTCATTTAAAGTAAGTTACTTATTTAAGACTTCTCCTTTTGATATGTTCTGTTTCTTCTGATGTTACACCATATTGTTGTGACACTTTTACCCATGTCGGGTTGGGGTGTTACAATTTATGGTATCAAAGCCAGGTTTGATCGGCGGATTCATAACCCATAGAGCTTAGGCTATGACCTGTGAGTATTAGGCTTTGCACCATAGGAATTATGAAACAATCTTTGAGGAATTTACTTTAGGATTTCCCTATATGAACCCTAAGTTATTACCGGTGAGGATTGGGTAGATTAGAATATTGATTTAAGTAGCATCATTTCCGCATCACTCTGATTAGTGCCTCAGCCTTTAGTTAAGATAAGATCATTCTTTCCAAGATTAGGAAGTTATGCACAACCTAAAGTTCAGTAACCAAGTAAGTTTAGAATGTCTTGAAAATTAATGATTAAGTTTCACACCATTCAGGTTTCATTTTCTGATTCTGATTTCCATATTTGATAATTAGTTTGACCACTTGGAAGATTATTACAACCCTAAGTGTTTGATATATTCTGTGAATTCTTCTGCTTATGTTAGGTATACTAAGTTTTGATACTATTTAATTTTCCATGAATTTTTTTTCTATTCATATGAAAGATCTGGAGGTTATTAGTTACGAATATAGGAAATTGTCTACTCCGTTATGATAATTAAACTATGTTTACTATGGTTTCCTTTAGAAGGTTACAACTTTGACAATAATCCGGGTAGGTGTTGATTTTCCTAAGTTCTTTTTGTTAATAGTGATTAGGATATCACATGATAATGGGAAGATTGACAATGGTGTGATTGAATCTTTAGAACATTAAGTTTTCTTTGGAAGTTTAGTATTATGACAATTCTGCGTATGTTTACTAAGTTTATGATTATGATCATTTTGGTGAATTTGGAAGTATTGGTACTCTATTAAGATAGATCTATTAGATTTAGGTTATTTTCTGATACGTTTCATTTTCCGTTCGACTCCATTGATAATGAATGATTCTGCTAAATCCTGGGAAGAAGAGAAGAATTGTTAGGTTGTCATTAGGTTGTTTTATTCACGACTTGAGATAAAGTATGGTTGCCATGAAGGTATATTTATATAATGCAAATATTATGACGTCTGGCCAACGTGATAATATTTTCATCATATAACGTACTCTCATTGTGAGCATATGATATTTTGGGAAGTGATTGAGGAGCATAAGATTTCTGCTAGTTGAATTATCCGCGATAAGTGAGACTTTAAGATTTATTCTATTCATCTGTGCTCTGTTTTCATTGTTAGATATCGGAATAAGTTCGAATTCTCATCGTATGTTTGTTGATCGTTGTTCATCCGTTAAGAAATTTAAAACTAATTATAGAGTTTCCTATCGTCTGAATTTCCTTGCACTCAATCTGTTTTCTGATATTGATTATCTGTTGATAATACGAATTCATTGAACTGAATTATGATCTGCTCTGATAAGATATAAATTTATGAGAATCTAATAAGGAAGATCTGTTTGTCTGTTAGAATCTGTTAGAAAGGTTATTTTGAATTAAGGTTATTTCCGTAACTGAAAGATTCTATGTTCATTCCGTTCTGGCAATTTCTGCAATCCGATTCGTTTTCGTCTGTTCTGTTTATTCAATTTTCGAGGATGGAAATTTCTTTTTAGAGCGGAAGAAGTTGTAATACCTCAAATTTTAAAACATGCAAAATAACCAAAATACCCTTAAGATAAAATAATTTTACATTAATACTTAATTAATACCAAGAAAGCCTTAGAAATTTGAAATTTAGCATCATATGATCAAAATAAATTTAGTATAAATAAGATTTGTCACTTTTGTAAAAGTAAAGATAATTTCTTGTATATATTTAATTATGTCAATTTTATTTAATTATATATATGTATTTATAATTAAGAAACAAATCTTAAATAAAAAGGAAACTTGTATAATCTTTTATTTGGAACTTATCACAATAATACTCAGCCCAAAATAAGTATTTTGTAACCATATAAATACCTATACACGTTTTATTTTGGATAAAACATTAAACCAACTTTTAAATAAAGTCGAAACCCTCAAAATCCCTTCAAGTCGTCTCACAACTTTCCACAGCTCCTAAACAATTTTCCTGGTCTCTAAGAAATTCAATGAAATTGATAAAAATAATGGTTCAAGTTTGGATCGATCGTGTGAAGCTAGGAGTATTATTTGTGTCGATTTAAGCTAACCGAGAAGAAGAATTATTTTGTTTTAATCCACATGTTCCAAAATCATTCTGGTATTTTTCTATAACTCTTTATATCATATGTGATCTGTAGAAAATAGTAGAATCAATTCAATCAAGCTAATATGATCATACGAAATTATATAATTTAATAAACCCAAAAACGAATATAAATTATGAAAATAGCCATGCGAATTTTTAAGGTTTCGTTTATATTTTTCTCAGGTCCTTTATACATCATATAACATTATAAAAATAATCCTCACAATTTTAGAAGTCTAGAAACTCAGTTGGGAATTATTGTGGTAATCGGTTTAATAATATAAAAAGAAAATAAAATAAAAGGAATTGAGTTAGGGTTAGGGTTAGGGTTTTCGTATTGGATTTGATGCATTTAATGATGTTTAAGGATAATGTATTAAATGTGTAATGATTGGTAAAATTAGGGTTAGGGTTTATGAATTTTATTTAAAATTGATTTGATTATTTAAACTATAAGGGTGTGTTTTGTAAATTATTAAACTTTAAGGTTAATTCTAGAAATCATAAAAATACATGGGGAATCTGTATAAAATAAATATAGGGGTGTATTGTGTAAATTTGATAATTAAAAGGTTTATTTGTAACTTTAAATAAGTAAAAGGTTTGAATTGTAATTAATTAAACTTGAGGGATTGTTTTGAAACTTTACAAATAGAAGGATTAATTTTTTAATATTGGTAATATAAGGTTTAACTTGGATAAAATATGGAAATTGAGTTATTTACACTTTAGACCTTGAATTTGGATTAATGACATATTAAACCCTAAACTTTTGATAGTCAACATGTTTTACCCTAAATTATTATAATTAACTAAATAAACCCTAATTCCATAATAATGATTTATTTAAAGACTTAACCTAATTTTAATGTGGAATCTTTCTAATTATGAAAACTTACTAATTTAGAAAACCTACTAAATATGGAAAGTTACTAGAAATGGAAAGTTGAATAAAAGGAGGAATTTGATTTCAGATAAGTTATTAATAATTAAATGATTACTAAATCAGTTGGATATATTAAAGAATAAGTGAACTCTTCCCTTCGTGAATTTTTCTTTTGATCTCATCGCTTTGCTAAGGTACGGATGTTCTGACCTTACTTTTTAGGTTTCCTTCGTGATTACAACCTCTGTAATGAACTTTCTGTTTTGAAACATCTGATTTAAACCTTTGTTATGAAACTTCTGTTTTTGAACCTTGATATGATAAACCTTGATATTTGAACCTTCTGATATGAAAATTATGTTTTCAACCTTTAATTACGAACCTTTTATTACATGAGCTTCACTAGGCATTGGGGTTCCATGTCCGTGTCTGTGTTGCACCTCTGACATGACTCTAGGGCAGTAGAATGATGTTCTGCCACGTCCCTTGGTTTGGCTGAGAATGTTTATGTGTTAGGAAGGGGCGTATGGATGCATCCTAGATCTGTTTCTGTTTCTGATATGATATGATTTGTCTGGTGAATGTGGCTGTGTGTGCAATACACGTCCTTCACAAATTCTGGGAGCTAGCTACTCCATTATGTTGCCTTATGTGTAAATTATGATTATGATAAGTTATCTGTTTCTGAACTTATGGTATGATTATGGTTCTGACTCTGTTTATACAGGTGACTATATGAATTCCTTAACTAACCTACCATTTTTATTTCCATATTATCCGTTATACTTAAACATGTTTTTCCCAAAAATATATCACTTATACTTCAGTATTTATTTTCTGTTTCATTTTGTTATATATCTGTTCACTGGGCTTTTTAAGCTCAGCCGCATTTTCTTTAACTGTGGCAGGTATTCAAGTTAGCTTTTGGGATAGCTTTATGGGATTGAGAGTAGAGTTGAATTGAAGATTTTGAACAGTCATTTAAAGTAAGTTACTTATGTAAGACTTCCGCTTTTGATCTGTTCTGTTTGTTCTGAAGTAACACCATATTGTTGTGACACTTTTACCCTTGTCGGGTTGGGGTGTTACAGCCGATTTGCTAGAATTTTAGTAATGATTTTATAGTGGATGTAAATAAACGAGATGGGACGGAAATTTTTAATGAATATTGGGTTACTAACCTTTTGAATGAGGGTGAAGAAAGAAGAATTTGATCCCGTTGGCATCTTATTAGATTCAAAAATGTATTCTTGAATATATCTAACTTGATGATGTCCCAATATTTCTTCAAAAAGGTGAAAGAGAAACCATCGGCGCCGAGGGCTTTATCACTAACGCAATTGATAAGGAATTATTTGGTACCTTTTTAAGGGGTCAGTTAAGTCCAAAATCTTATTTATATGATCAAATATTGCCCTAAATTGTTTCATTTTGCATTTTAGGTACTTGGGACGGAAAATCTAGAAAATGTCATGCATTGGGCTTAAAACGACAAGAAAAGAGAAGAAAATGATCAAGTCTCAAATCTGTCAGGAAAGGGACCTTGACGGCGTCACACTTTACCAAGTGGCGTTGTCACTTGTTACTAACGATGGAATTTTGGTGGAAAATTAACAAGCAACGCTCTAGAAGAATTGAAGACTCTATAATATGATGGCGTCAGGTGTATTTGAAGACCAAAGTCACATACAAAGTTTAAGAAGAGACGGCCCAGATGATTTACCAAGGGACGACGTCAAGACATTCATGACAGCGTCAGACATCCTAAGTGATGCCATCACAATGGCAACTTGCACAAGACGAAACCCTAATGACGGCGAGCTGACGGCATCACAACTTATAAGGTGACACCATCACAAGTGTAAACTTATATATACTTTCGTATATTTTTCATAATTGGTGTAACAGCTTGGAGTAGGGTTTTAAGAATGATTTTCTCAGCTATTGTAAAAGTTTTACAACCCTCCAACACATGTTTCATTGAAGATAAGTTATCCTTTTAATCATTCAATATGTCTATGTGTTATTTAATTACTTGTTTATCTTTTCTTTACTTTAACATGCTAGCTTAAGTTAATTAGTGTTTGCTTAGATTTAATGAAACCTAGTTATTGAATATTGATTTGTCGTCTCTTGTTTAATTGATTGCCTCGTGTTAGGATAAGAAAACTGGCTAAGTTCTTATATGTATTAGCTTGAACGTCTTATCAAACGCAACCATAGAGTGCACTATTGGTTTTTCTCGTTGTATTTATTGCGTGAATTGCGGCTTGTAGATCCTAGAAAACTTAATACACTTTAAGGGTTTTAGGGAGACTAATGTTCATAGAGTTAGGGACTTAGGCACCTCCCCACGACCAATATTAAGGAATACAACGCTTCAATTAAAACAAAGACGTGACAATTCGACAAAGCAGTAGGAGATAACCAGGGAGTAAGGATATCTAAGTGAATACGCTTTTTCCTATCATAAGAAGTCACCAATTTACTTTTCTTGTTATTAGTTTAATTTAGTTTAATTGTAGTTTTGGGTTAGTTAGCCAGTAACTAATTCCGCCAACTCTTTCAAAACCCAAGATTTTTACCTGCTTTCTAAAAAATATAAAAATACAAAAAGAATCATCCCTGACCTATAGACCTATCTCAACATATATTTTGACCTAACGACACTATTCACTTATAAAAGATCAATCCCCCGAGACTTACCTACTACATTATAGAGATTAGATACACTGCCTAGGAGGATTGGAAAACTTCGTGTGAAGGTTCGCAATCTTTGCATCAGCAATTCCAAACCTTGGTCTTAACTTCATCGAGACAGAAAGCTCCAAGGGGTCACGATCGCAAGAACTTAGACCTTATGAATGGAAAAAACGATTTTGTGTAACTTTGTATGTATCTTATTTAAAAAAAAAAAAACAAGTGTTTCAATAATCTAATAATAATTGCTTGCTCTTTTGCTTTTTAGATATTCTATTAGAACTTCATTTATAATTTGTTTATTCTCAATGGATAAAGAAATTCAGTATTTTGTTTACAACTGGTACACTTCTAAGAAGCGTTAAATGGTGTTGGTCTTCCAACGCTTAAAATATTATCGTATACAAATACTCCGCAGGAACGCACGTGTTGAAATCCTCGTTTAATCAAAGATTCAAGTTAATAACTAAGACAACCTTATCTGGTGTCAAATCAAACAAATATTTCAAATTTAATACCTCTAATTTAAAGGTAAGGTTTATAGGAGTATTTTGTCACATCACTTTTCTCATATTAAGGGGGTGTTTGGGAAAAAATCACGTTTGCACAAATGACGTTTGTAAAACCACGTTTTCTTACAGTAGGTCCCTACCTCCAGCTTCAAAACCACGTTTTGAAGGCAAATTCAATGATAATCACGTTTGCAACCAAACACCAAAACTTGATTATTCACGTTTTGAAAACGTGATAATCAAATAATCACGTTTTCAAAGGTCTGCCAAACATCACCTAAGTTTTTAAGTTTTAAAAAAGTTGTTTTTTCTTTGAATATAGTAAAGATTATTATCTCTTAATATGAATTTGCAAAAATTCTTGAATGAATAGTACAAAATGACAAAATAGTATTTTCATATCTTTACTAAAAGTTTGATCACATTTTTTTCTTCTAATGTTTTATATCTTTGTTTAAATAGGATACAACTTATATAGTTTGTAACAATAGGTATTTCACAATTCTTAGAATGACACAAATCATAATTCGAAATCGACAACAGTAAATGGGTTTGAGTCAAGTATAAACGACTTTTGAGTGTTTCAATTGACTTATCTAACCCGTTTATAATACCGGTCGTGTTCAAGTTTCTCCACTAACCTTTTGTAACACAAGAATATTGTTTTTAAGCTGTAAATGCGCACACATAGAATCCGTCACCACACGGCCACAAAAAACCTTGTTATTATCGATTATGGCAAATTCCATAATAAGATCACAAAATTTATATCACTTTATATTGAAGCATTAGGAAAGTTCCACACGGGATTATCATAGCCAAATATCATGACCCTACACAACGGGACCAATTTAACCCAAATGGAGAACTTAGTGCATGTGGCAAAATTTTGTAGGTGGCAAGAACATTGAATCTTGCCTTTACTTGTTCAGTGTATTCATGTCCAACTTATGTCCCTTTTTTCCATTAAAGATGGAAAGGTATACGAAGGAACTATCAAACAAAATCATAGATGGCTATAAGGATCTCAAGAGATGGGTCCAATAATTTAGGGTGAGGAATATCTGTTTCAAGTACCATAAGTGTAGTCAACCTTTGACTTTGGTAAGTCAAATGTTATAGATTTGTGGTTTTTACATCCAAAATTAGTGATATGTTAGTTTAGACATAAATAAAGAATCGTTTATTTGAACCAAATGGGTATTAAAATTATTCTCTTTTGCAATAATGTTATTCCCCCGTTTTAAAATAAGAGAAGTGATCCATTAAAAAGAGAAAGAAAAAATTAAAAAGTCTAGAAAGCCAATAAACTATTGTCACGTGTCTTCCACAAATTCCATCTCTTTTTCTTTTAATACTAGCAGAGTACCCGCGCGATGCGGCGGCGGGTACCTTGTAATAAAATTTGAGGCGACGAATATCTTGAATTATTGTTTCGGGTTGCTGGATCTCATATTTTTGTTCTGAAAGCTTAATATCTTGGAAGCTTAATTATATTGTATATTGTGGTTAAAAAGTTGTATTTTTGTGAATGGTGTTTTTAATAATGTATTAATTGCATTAATAATGTATTTTTTTATGAAGGGGTGGAATTTTAATTATATTATATATTGTGCTTAAATAGTTGTATTTTTGTATGAAATGGTGTTTTTAATAGTGTATTAATTGTATTAGATGAATATATATATATATATATATATATATATATATATATATATATATATATATATATATATATATATATATATATATATATATATATGTGTGTGTGTGTGTGTGTGTGTGTGTGTGTGTGTGTGTGTGCGCGCTTTAAGTACTTGTAAACTATGTTTTATAAGTAGTATTTACTTAAAATCTATATTAGAAAATCTTAAAAAATTAATAGGAGGGAAGTGTCTAAATGCATAATAAGTAGTATAGATTTTTGGTTAGAGGATATTTTGGTCATTTGACTCTTTTTTTAATTCCACCTCAAATTTCAAACGCAAATTACTTTTAAACGACAAACTTTTATAAAAAAACCGATTTCACCGCAATTTTTAAAATTTTATTCTCTTTAATTTGGTATAAATCTTGTTAATTGTTTTGAAACTTTTTTTTTACATATTTATTTGGTAATGATTTTCTTTATGTTTTTTGCTATTTTCGACCCTATTTTTTACTTTAAAAATTGCCGAATCATAAAATACTTCAAACACAAAAGTTTTAGATTTTGGTTCACTCTTTACCCAGAAATTTGAATCACTCAATTTCGATATGATATGAATGAGATATCGCAAGTTAAAGATGACGTTTTAGTCATATTTGTTGCATACAAGGTGTTTGATGAAATGTCTAACTTAGATTTTTAGTGTTAAAATTGCGTTAAATGCACTAATTTATGTACCACAATGCATCATTAATCAATTTATTAATGCAAGATTCAAAAAGTGGTGTTTTTTAATCGTTATTTTTTTAAACAAATTGATGAACCTATTATAACATAATAGCTAAAAGTCAATAACTGATGAACAAAAAACAACTAATGTTCATCAACTAAAAAAGCATAAACTAACTGATAAATCTATATCATATGATAACACAAATAAACTAACTGATAAATCTATATCCTATGATAACACAAATAAACTAACTGATGAACCTATAATAAAAATTGATGAACCAAAGTAACTGATGAACATTTTGTTCATCAGTTAGTTTGGTTCATCAATTTTTATGGTTCATCAATTTTTATGATAATATTTTGTTCATCAGTTACTTTGGTTGATCAGTTACTTTGGTTCATCAATTTTTATGGTAACATTTTGTTCATCAGTTATTTTGTTTCATCAATTTTAATGTTCATGAATAAAAATTGATGAACCAAAGTAACTGATGAATAAAATGTTTTTTTTTAAATCAGCTAATATGGTTCATCAGTTAAAAAAAATTGAATCTTACATTAATAAAATGACTAAAGGTGCATTGTTGTACAAAAATTAGTGCATTTAACTCGATTTTAAGACAAAAAATCTAAGCTAGACATTTCATCAAACACGTTGTGTGCAACAAATATGAGTAAAACATCATATTTAACGTGTGATATCTTACTCATATGACATTGTATTTGAGTGATTCAAAAACCTTTGTAAAGAGTAAACCAAAATCTATAATTTTCATTTTTTAAGTTTTTCACGATTCAAAATTTATGATGGTAAAAAATAGGTCTGAAATTGTCCAAAAAATCAAGACTCATTTGATATGTAGAAAAAAAAAGTTTGTAATATTCAACAAGATTTATACCAAATTAAAGAGGATTAAATTTTAAAAATTATGGTGAAATCGGTTTTTTCTAAAAGTTTACCGTTTGAGAGATATGTGCGTTTGAAATTTGAGGTGATAAAAGTAAAAAAAAAAAAAAAAAAACAAGTCAAAAGACCATTATACCCCTGACGAAATTATTGTATAATTTAGAGCGGGGGACAAGTGTCACTTTATTAATGGTTTTCTACACTTTTTAAATTTGTCTCACTTTGCAATAGATCCACCACCTTTAAAATAATTGTCCTCCACAAAAAACACTATTTAAGAAAAACTTTATCATACACTGATTTTTTTTTTCTTTTTATAAAATGACAATTTTACATTTAACTAATTAAATTTTATTTTCTTTAAACTTTGTAATAATAATATCAAGTAAGGAAATATGGTAATCTACATAAAATTTTCTTATTTATTTTTAGTGAAAGACAATTAATTTAAAACATTTTAAAATAAAATATGAACAATAATATTAGGACGAGGAGAATAATAATAGAGTTAGAGTTTACAAAGAGTTGGCATACTTTATTGCTCAAAACCTCATTCTTTGTTATCATCTAAGTGAATGGTGGAAGAATAGACACAAAAATTGTCCATAAACCACAAATATCATAAACTATTAGTTTTGTTGGATTTTGATTATTGGGAGAGAACAATGTTTATTTTATTTTATTTTTATTATATTTTAATTTTTTAAGCTATTGGGGGGGGTTTCAGCTAAATAATTACTATTGTTAGGGCTTATACCCGAAGTCTAAGAATATGTAAATGCCTATTAATTAGCCTAATTGGTATGTTTAAATGTATTCTTAATAGTGCGTGTTAGTATCATGTTATTGATAACAGATTGACCCACTGTTTTACAAATCAATAAACAACTTTCACATCCACTTAGGCATAAATTTTGTCACATATTTAGGCCAATCAATCATTTTTCTGTGTAATTTATTAAATTAAGATGATGTAATGAACAAAATTTTGTCCTGGTTATCAAAGTTTTTAAAGTTATGGTCTTTCTAACCCTGCCATTGATATATATGTAACCATTTAAAAGTTGAGAAATGATACTCTTGGTTAAAATGTACGTCTACAAATATGCCTATCAACAACATTGATGCAAGTGTATAAATCAAAAGTGAAGATTAGGAGTAAAAAATTGTGCTAAATGGATTAACCAAAAAATTATTTATATGATTTATGTCTCTTTATCATTACTCTATAAAACTGTCAAATATAGATTTATCATTTTAATTGCAAACCAACAATTTTCAAATATGTATATGTCTATGAGCACTGGTCTAGTAACATAAGCCAAAATGCCATCTCAACCCTTTATGTTTTTTCTTTTTCATTTATCTTTCACACACATACCAAAAAATACTCTATCAGTAACTTAAGCTAAAACCCCCTTTTAGGACCCATTGTCTTATTTTATTTTTTTATTTTTTCATCGAACTAATTTTTTATTTATTAAGATAAAAATACAAATTACATAAAAATATAAAAATAAAACATTTTATAACTTTATAATAACTTTACAATGAATTACTACAAACAATTACAAACTATCAAAATTAAAAAAAAAATAAAATAAATAATAATAACTAGAACTTAAAGCATAGCATTTTAAAAGGTTTAAATAAGAAAAACCAAAAGAAATTTAAAAAAAAAAAAAAAAAAAAAAAAAAAAAAAAAAAAAAAAAAGTTAAAGTACAAACTAATCACTGGTCTTTCTCAACAATTCAACACACTCCACTAAGTCAACACATAAAAAATAATAAATAATCCAAACATCCATAAAAAAAATATAATAATAAAAAAAAAAAAAAAAAAAAAAAAAAAACTATGCAAATTTTCCAATCTCACACACGCCAATGCATTGGCTTGGGTCTTGACGAGAGAGTTGGCGAGCTCCACCTTGGATTGGCGAGAGTGGCTCGCTATTGCACCAGTGCTCTAAATGTTTAATGTCTACATGAGATGAAAATTGTCATCTATATTGTTGTATCACAATTAAAAATTTACGCTTTATAATATTTATTTGAAGTGTCTATATTTGTTGTTTTCAAATTAAAATTTCTAGGTTTATCAAGTATATAAATTTAAATTTAAATTAGATTGTGTCAACTACTAGTTATAATACCCGCGCACGCAGGGGTTTTTTTTTAAAATTTTTTTAATCATATATTTTTATTTATTAAAAACAAATAATTTAATCTTTGTTTTGTTTGATTTATGATTTTTAATTATAGTTTTTATTATTAAAGATAATTATTTAAAAAATTTAATCCTATTCTTAATTGCATCTTATTTATATTTTTTGTATTTATCTACTACTTGTGTTATGGATAAATATAAAATGTTACCTAATAAGAAAATAATCTTTTTTTTAATAATATTATTACTAAATAAGGTATGGTTTAATTTTTTTTGAAATAAAAAAGTCCCCGCTTAGGGTTTTGTTTTATTATATAAAAGATTTAATGACCACATGAAATGAGAATCTTAACAAGTTATTTTACGATGTGAGTTATTTTAGAAACTAAGTTTTTGTTGCATACTGAGGGACAAATTCACATCATCCATCTAATTTGATCTAATGGTGGGATTAACCTAAGATTTAATATGTAATTTAATTCCATGTCTTTTTGTCTTTCTTTATATTCACTTCTTTTTTCTTTTCTTTTTTTCTGTTTTTGCCTATTCATGTTTTTTTTTTTTTTTTTTTTTTTTTTTTTTTTCTTTTGCTTTTTTTTCTATTCATGTTTTTCTTTCTTTCTTTTTTAAAAAAATCACGTTGTTTTTAAATTCACATTTTTTTTATTTTAATTCATGTTTTTTTCACTTTCTTACTTTTCATATGTTTTCGTCCGTTTTCTTACGTTTTCATACATATTCGTCCGTTTTCATCCGTTTTAATACGTTTTTTTTCCGTTTTTGTTACACCTCGTGTCCGCTTTGACCAAGAATTAAAACTTTTTGTGCGAAAACGCTTGACTTTAATGGATATTCTGTTACTCTTTTGACACTTGATAAAAATCTATAAACATTCAGACCTTGAAACCATTTTTAAATGAAACTAGACTCAATTGGCTTTAAAATGCCGAGTGGCACGACTTCTAACGACTTACGGTTTAATTTTTACAAAATAAACAAAACCGACAAAATCTGGGAAAGCACCATACGGCTGTAAGGAAAAACACCATACGACCGTATGGCCATACCAACAGATTATACCCTTTCTGTCTTTTAGACCATACGGCTGTATGGAAAATACCATACGGCCGTATGGTCTCTGACCTGCACTTTAGCTAACTTTATACATTTGTATAATTTTCGGAAAACAACTTCTATAACTCCGAACGACACCAAAACTTCCAGCACTCATTTAAATACATATAACTTCATTTCCATACAAAAACATTTACCGTTTGACACTCGGAATAGTGCTTTATAATTTGACGGGTTTTGTGCCCAAAACCCGTTTTGACCCATTTACACAACAAATCACTTTTACCACTTCCATTGTACACCAAACTTAACCAATATCATTACTATAACATATTAAACCAGTTCCATTATTAATTGACCCATTAACAACCCAAAATGGGTATTTTTACACTTATACCAAACACTCCTTTAACTTTACCCATAAACACATAAACATACATTGACACACCATTCGACCACACAATCGTTATGACAACATTGACATACGTTTTGACACTCAACTACACTTTACAAATCATTAAAGGACCAACGGGGGTACATCATTGAAACGAGCTCGGTATCTACCTAAGCTCTACTTTCTTACCTAAACCTTCTAACATTGCATATATCCAAACCTTGATCTTTAATCCAAGCCTAAAACATAATAATCAATAACATAAACAAGGGTTTATATATAAAACCCACAATAACTTACTCATCATCCATTCTACATCATTATATATGATCATATCTTGATCATATGATGAATTCCCACTTTACTCATAAAACTTAACCTCATAAAATCAAGATAGGGAAATACTTACTTGTGATTAATTGATACTAGAAGCTATCTCTTGGATTCGAACACCTAGCCTTCATCATAAGAACCATCAAGCCATAAGCTTATGGTTTCCCTCCCTTTCTCTCATCTCTAAACCGGACCACAAAACACATCTTAGGATAATGTGGAAATCTCTAGAATTTCCTGGATAATATTATCTAGTCACAAGTTTGGCCCTTTGACACATTAAGCCCCTCAAGTCTCATTCCTTCTATTTTGTCCACATCACCTTTTTATAACATGTTTACAACTTAACGACTCTAATCCTTTAAGTTATGCATCATAACCTCCAATGCCGTGTTACACGTTCGTTAACTATTAGGTTGACTACCGGGTTTGACCAGCCAATCACGTTAAGTCCTTAGCCCATTTCCTTCTAGGGTGGGGCCTATTTGAATCCGAGAAATAGTTGTTACAGTTTTCTTACATTTTTGTCCGTTTTCATACATATTCGTCCATTTTAGTTCGTTGTCATACGTTTTTGTTCGTTTTCTTACGTTTTCGTCTATTTTCTTATGTTTTCACCCGTTTTCATACGTTTTCGTCTGTTTTCTTACGTTTTCGCATGTTTTTATACGTTTTCGTATGTTTTCTTACATTTTCGTCTGTTTTCATACGTTTTCGCCCGTTTTCATACGTTTTCATCTGTTTTCTTACATTTCCGTCTGTTTTCTTAAGTTTGCACCCATTTTCATACATTTTCGTTCGTTCTCATACTTATTCGTCCATTTTCTTACTTTTTCGTTTGTTTTTATACGTTTTCAGCCGTTTATACGTTTTCATATGTTTTCGTCCGTTTTCATAAGTTTTCGCCCGTTTTCTTACGTTTTTGTCTGTTTTCGTCCGTTTCGCCTGATTTTATACGTTTTCGCCCGTTTTCATATGTTTTCGTCCGTTTTTATAGATTTTTGTCCATTTTTTTTTACATATTCATCCGTTTTCTTACGTTTTCGTCTGGTTTCTTACGTTTTCGTCCGTTTTTAAATATTTTTGGCCATTTTCAGACAATTTCATACGTTTTTTAATATCACAAGTAATATTTTGAATATCATAAGTGATATTCTGAACATCGCAAGTGATTTTCAACTAATGTTTTATAACATGAAAATCACAAGTGATATTCAAAATATCACTTGTGATATTCTGAATATCACGTGATATTCAGAATATCACAAGTGATATTCTGAATATTACAAGTTATTTTCAACAAATGTTTTGTAACATGAAAATCACTTGTGATATTCTGAATATCAGTTTTCGTTCGTTTAATATCACAAGTGATATTCTGAATATCACAAGTTATTTTTAACAAATGTTTTTTAACATGAAAATCACAAGTGGTATTCTGAATATCACAAGTGATACTCAGAAAATCACAAGTTATATCAAGTCTTTTTAATTCACGTTTTTTCATTTTCTTACGTTTTTGTCTGCATTAATACGTTTTCGTCCATTTTTGTTTGTTTTCATCAATGTTGCAAAAATCGTGAATCGGTCCCGAGGCGGTCGGGGGCCGAGTTGCGATTTTTGGCCGATTAATCGGCCGATTTTCTTGACTCGGCCGATTAATCGGCCGATTACCTTGTAATATCCTACAAGTTCCAGGGCCGAGGCCGATTAATCGCCGATTAATCGGCCGCCTCAGCCGATTTTTGCAACACTGGTTTTCATACATTTTTGTTCATCTTCATACGTTTCTGAATATCACAATTGATATTCTTAATATCACACGTGATATTATGTGGTATTCTAAATATCACTTGTTTTAAAGAATATCAATTATGCTATTTAGAAACATATGAAAATGGACGAAAACATAGGAAAATGAATGAATACGTACGAAAGCGTAAAAACACGTCTGAAAACGGACGTAAACATATGAAAATTTGTCGAAAATGAAAGAAACAGACGAAAACGGATGAAACCGTACGAAAATGGACGAAAACATATTAAAACTGCCAAAAATGTATGAAAACTGATGAAACGGACAAAAATGTATAAAAACTAAAGAATAAGTATGAAAATGGACGAAAACGTATATAAATGAATGAAAATGGACAAAACCGGACAAAAACGAATAAAAACAAACGAAAACATAAAAAAGGGACGAAAACATATGAAAATGAACAAAAACGTTTAAAAGCTGTCGAAAACGTATGAAAACAGATGAAAATGGACAACAATGTATAAAAACGGACGAAAACATATGAACACGGACGAAAACGTATGAAAACTGATAAAAACGTAAGAAAATGAACGAAAACAGACGAAAACGTAAAAAAACATACGAAAACATACGATAATGTCAAAATACGTAGAACAACTGACGAAAACGTATGAAAATGAATAAAAACGTCTAAAAACAGACAAAAATGTATAAAAACGGACAAAAACGTATAAAAACGGGAAAAATGTTTTAAAATGAACGAATGCGTATAAAAATGTACAAAAACTTATGAAAACGGACGAAAGTGTATAAAAATTGACGAAAACATCTTAAAGCAGATGAAAACGTCTAAAAATAAACGAAAACTTAAAAAACGGACGAAAACGTATAAAAACAGACAAAAGCGTTTAAAAACGGACGAAAACGTGTATAAATGTATGAAAATGTATGAAAAAGTAAGAAAGTGAAAAAAACGTGAGTTAAAATAAAAAACGTGAATTAAAAAAAATACATGTGAACTTAAAGAAACGTGATTTAAAAAAAAGTGAATTAAAAAAAGCAAGAAAAAAAAACGGTGAAAAAAAGGTGAATAGAAAAGAAAAGAACAAAAAAAAGGAAAAAAAAAAGAAAAAGGTGAATAAAATAAATAACGTGAATGGAAAAAAAAACAAAATAAGAAAAGAAAAAATAATAATAATAAAAAAAAGAAGTGAATAAATAAAAAATACAAAAAGACATGGACTTAGGTTCCATTTTAAATTTTAGGTTAATTAACAACATTAGATCAAATTAGATGGATGGTGAGGATTTGTCTCTCAGTATGCAACAAAAACTTAAGGAGTGCTTGGTGGAGGGTGGGGAATGGGTAAATTATTTAAAAGGGCTCACATAACTCAATATATGATGCTTGGTTAGGCAGTGCAAATATATTGATTACCTCGTAATGGGTGAAACCATTATATAGTAAATTGATGGTTAAAGTATTGATTACCCATCTCACTCATTTATTTGCATTCCTTTTCCTTTTCCCTTTCCACACTTTGAACCAAGCGGACCCTTAGTTTCTAAATGAACTTTTCTTGTTATTTTACATATCAAACTTTTCATACACATCAAAGGACTTATCGCCACCATCCATTTAAAAAGAAATCAATTTTTGAGATTAAAAGAATTTTAATATTTCACCAATTTTTCATAATTTTAATATTTCTTAAACCGTTAATCGTTAAGCGAAAATAATTACACTATCGCGATGAGCATTTAATTATCTTTCTATAAACGAGCACTTTGATATACTTTTGAAAGATATTAATATTTAAAAAAAAAAGGATGAAAGTGGTTTTTTTTTTTTTTTTTTTTTTTTTTTTTTTTTTTTTTTTTTTTTTTTAATTGTTGGGATTAATCTCATCCATTAGATCAAATAAATATGTAGGGTGGAGATTAGTCCCTTGGTTTGTAAAAAAAATTTGGTTCTCAAATGATCTTAAATCCTATCTTGTAAAGCATTTAGGTTTATTAAATATAGAAATACTTAAATTAAGCATTACATATTTTAATGCTAAAAGTACAAGTAATATCAACACAACTAGACATTTAATACATTAAGATTAATACAATTAGACATTTACAAGTTTTATAGATACATGTATACGCCACTTTCGGCCATTAATGGCCTAAAAATTAATGCAAACCTTAAAATTTAACATTACACCTTTTAATGCTAAAGGTACAAGTAATATCAACACAATTATACATTTAATGCTTTAAAATTCAGCATTACAACATTAAATTAAAACATAATTTGTACTTCTATTAAAACACCCTATTACTTAAAAATACAATGAGTTATTTACATTGTACAACCAGTTAAAATCATAGCTATCAAATTAAATACAATCAACTAAAACACCTCCTTACTAAAAAGTAAATAAAATTTTCATAATGTACAATCTAAACAAGTTACAACATAATCTAAAATATAAAATAATTAAATACACTAATTAATGTTATTTTTAAAATACCCTTAAAATGAAAAGTACATGTTATTATACGTAGTGTTGATACAAAAGTTGGGCGTACCTGGTTGTTGGGCTTTGCTCTTATATCAATTGGATCCTTAGCACTTTGTTACCTGCGTACTAAGAAAAGAGAATAACACCGTTAGACTTATCGAGGGATTGTCTCCCCCGATTAGACTCCGGCGTGAGAGTAAGTAATCGAATTTAGGTTTTGGTTTAAGAGTTTAGGGATTCCGTGAATCGTACCTTGAATGAGAATCGTGTGATTCTATATATAGGGGCTAAGAAACCGTGTTTCTTGCTCCTTACTCTTCGCACGCATGGTGCTTATCCGAGGTAAGGATATCTATTCCTTGAATAGATGATCCTTATCGGATATCCGGTGAGTTAGATTGGGCCTTTGGGCTTCGTGAGCCCAAGCATTGATACCACGGCCCATACCATTTGTCATGGTAGCCCATTCGTGATGGGCTTAGGTGTAAGTAATGTCTATCATTTGGGCTTGCGGCCCAAATATAGGCTATACGTCATCATGTCCCCCCAGTCTAGTATGCGCGGCACGTAGCCGCGGGTACTAGACTTAATGTAAGCAGCGGTAAGCGTGGCGGGATAACGAACAAATTGTTACCGCCTTTTTGGAGGTGCAATGCACCTAACAGGTTCAAAATAGTTACCTCGGTAATTGGGGGTGGTGTCCACGTATCACTTGGGATTCGGGAAAAAGTGTTGTACCTTTTGATCTTCTAGCCACACGTTTACTGTGAGTGGGATCCACGTGGGCGTGAATTAGGGTTTTTACCACCCTATATAAGAGTGCCGCCCCCCTTTATTTTCACCACACAGTAAAATACACACACAACCACTATTCATCTTCTTCATTTTGAGAGCGTTTTTGCTAGAAAACCTTTGAACTTCTGTAGGTAACCTTTGTGTGCGTCCACTTAGTTTTAAGATGAATATGGTCGCTCAATTAGAGGAGTTTCGCTCTGCGTTGTCTGTTGAGGACGTGATGCGCTTTTCTTCCGACCATTTTGTGCCTTTGGATGTGCATCCAGAGGCGCCAGATGTCGATGCTTGTATAGCCGACTTCCCCGAAGGGAAGATAGGTTTATACACGAAATTTTTCGAGTACGCTAACTACCGCGTACCTATATCTATATTTCTGAGCG
The DNA here is from genome assembly GCA_030686995.1 of Artemisia argyi. Taxonomy (NCBI): domain Eukaryota; kingdom Viridiplantae; phylum Streptophyta; class Magnoliopsida; order Asterales; family Asteraceae; genus Artemisia; species Artemisia argyi. The sequence continues at coordinate 71,841,446 of CM060692.1, forward strand.
ATTTGCTCAATCACTATCGCCTCCACATCTCTCAGCTGCACTGTATAGGTGCGGCGAAAGTGTCGAATTTTGAAATAAACTGCCGTTTGTTGGCGATAGAACCCACTGTGGACTTATTCCGCTCCTTTTACCACTCAACGTGGTCAAACGGTTGGGTCTCCTTTGCGAAGCGCCCGCGGGCGTTTCAATGTTATACGGAGAAGGTTGACGCCCTCAAGAATTGGAGAGAATTTTTCTTTTGGGTAGACGACGTGGTCTTTCCTTCCAATTTTGAGTTTTATACTCAGGCGTCTTTACCAAGGGATGGGCATCCCGCACCCGGTTCCTATAGTATTGCTGACGCGCAGACGTTAAATGCCAATCGATTGGCCATTAACCCCTATCCGGAGGAGTTTTTGGTGCATGTAGGATTGAGTCGCGCGTATTTTGGCGCAGCGGATGAGGTTCCCACTTTCCTGAGTGAGGATGGCCGGGGTGGGTGTTCATCCTTTGTAATTGTTTGTAAGTTTTTCATCCTTTTTCTTCGCGCATTTACCAACTAATCTTTCGTTGTTTTCTTGCTTCATTTTTATATGTGCAGAGATGGACTTATTCGCAGTGGTGAAGCTTGATAAGCCAAAGCAGGTGACCATAGGGGTGCGTCCTCTGAGAGAAGGGGAGCTGCCTTTGCTGGAAGCGACCGCGGGGCGTTTGACTGTTTTGCCCGCGACAGTCCCCGAGGACACGCCACCACTTGTGGTGACGCCCGTCCAGAGTATGGCGCCAGAGGTAGTGGTGGCGCCCACTGTGGTGCCTGAAGTGGAGGTGGCGCGCGAGGAGGCGCGCTCAGGGTCATCTGACAGTATTCGGATCCTGAAACCTGAAGAGGTGCTGAGGGAAGAGGTTGCGCAGAACTTAAAGCGCAAGGGAGGTGCTGGAACCAGTGGCACCAGCAAGAGGCGTCGACACGTCATCAAAGACGCAGAGTCGAACGCGGAAGAAACTTCGACCTCCGGCGCACGGTTGAAGGCTGATGCTTCTCCGTTTCTGTAAGTGTGCACTTCTTCTCTCTCTTTTTTTTTTTTTTTTTTTTTTTTTTGCAATTACTTGTTGTAATTTTTTGTTGACTGTCTTTGTTCCGTAGGGATGACGACGCGAAGGATGATGAAGTATCCTCTCCGCAGAATGAAAACAAGGGAGAGGATACCTTGGCAGCAGATGGTGGTGAGGCGCAGCAACTTCTTGATGAGTTGGCTGCGACTACTGCCCGTCAGGCTGAGCTGGTGGCGCAGCTGAAGAGAAAGCGCGTTGGGGAGAGTCGTGCTCTGGCCCAGAAGGAAGAGGAGTTGGAGAAGCTGCGCGCGCAATTGGCGGGCGTGCAGGCTGAGCTTGGGGAGTCAAGGGCGTATGGGGAGAAGATGGCTCAGGACAAGATGAGCATCTTGGCTGATCTGCTACATGCGAGGTCGTGTCTCGAGCAGATGAAGGCCAGGGCATCGTGGTCTGTGTCGTTCCTTGAGGAGAAAAGATCTGAGCATTATGCTAGGCTTCAAGAATTCAAGGAGAACATGGAGAAGACGCTTGTGGCGTATGAGGAGAAGCTGCGCGCCCTTAGCATTGAGTACGACGAGGAGCTGTATCCTCATCTCATGTCTGTGATTGCTGAGCGCAGGTATTCTTACACCCTTATCTTTTAGAATTGTTTTCTTCACTCCATTTTATCTTATCTTGTTACCACTTTGTGAATGCAGGTGGTTGATCAGCCATGGGCTTCGTCTGGCAGCTCTAAGTACTTTAGAGTCTGCGGAGGTGGTGGAGGCCTTTGGGAAGGTTGTCCACTGCGCGATGGCGCGTGGCCGTTCGCAGGCGATGGAGGAGCTCCGTGAGGCCAAGCTGTTGGAGAAGGGCTTGGCGGAGATTCCTGGTTATAGCTCAACGGCGTACGATGAGCTGGTGGAGGCGATGGCGGGGCTGAAGGTTCTTGAGCTGCCGCATATAGGGAAATTGGAGCGCGACCAAGATGACCCTATAGCTGTGCTGATGGCCGGTTTAACTTTGCAGCGCCATCTTGAGAAGAATGCGGAAGAGGAGTTAGACTATTATCTAAAACCTGATGTATCGCAGCTTCAAGTCCCGGTTTTTGCGCGGCCCCGTGATATCCTCAAGCCTTTTGCTCTGGAGAAGGAAGTCCCCTTGAAGGAGGTGCTGGAGCAACATGCGCAGAGGGCTGCTGTGAAGAAGGGTATCAAGGGCAAGGCCGTGATGTGCGGTATTGGCGCTGCACACCTTCCTAGATCAGATGGCGTGGCTGTAAGTGTTCCAACCGTATCGATGCAGGATGCCATAATCTTGAGTAAGTTGAAGGAGGGGAGTTCCGCCGCTCCAGAAGAGAGCCATGATCACCGCCATAGCATATAGGTTGTTTGTGAGCTTATGTATTTTGTCCTTGTAATTTAATAAATATGGAATAAAATGCATTTTGTTATAAGCTCGTAACTTAAATACACTTGCATTGTTTGCTAAGTTTGATTATTTTACTAAGTCTTTTAAGTGCGTGACTTAAATATACTTGCATTGTTTGCTAAGTTTTATTTTTGACTAAGTCTTTTAAGTGCGTAACTTAAGTATACTTGCATTGTTTGCTAAGTTTTATTTTTGACTAAGTCTTTTAAGTGCGTAACTTAAGTATACTTGCATTGTTTGCTAAGTTTTATTTTTGACCAAGTGTCTTGGCTCGTTATATTGCTAAGCTCGTACAGTGTACTTGGTATATGCGCATCCGTCGTGGGGTGCGCATGTGAAACTTACTTTGACGTCTCAAGAGTAAGGCGCTTAGCAAGGATACGTGATCCAATGTTGATGGGTTTGCAACCCTCTTATTCAACGAGTAAATTAGTAGGTTAACTCATCCTCTATGCCTTCGTGGGTCTTTAAGTGGTGCATGCACGCCATGTAGGCAAAAAATATAAGATAGACAATATTGACATATATGCAATAAAGTAAAAGTGCGCTATGGAGTTAGCTAGAAACCATAACATTTTATTAATACTTGCAAGTTTATTGAAAAGATAGAAAATAAAATTCCTAAGAAATAAAAGAAAGACAAACACTTATTGGGCACCTCGTAGGGTGTTTGTGTGTTTGTGTGAGGGCCGTAGCCTAGAAGTAACATTTTTTGAGATTGCAGATGTTCCAAGTGCGCGCCAGGTCTTGACCTTTCATATCGCGCAACCTGTATGCGCCGTTGCCGAGCGCGTCTGTGACCTCGTAGGGTCCTTCCCATTTGGGTCCAAGTTTGCCTGTGTCTTCTGCGTGGCTTGCGTCATTGGCGCGATAAACAAAGTCCCCTGGTCGAAATGAAGTGTTCTTGACTTTTGCATCATAATACTTCTTCATTTTTGCCTTGGCCTTTGCTTCTCGTATGGCTGCGCGTTCGCGTCTCTCTTCCAGTATATCTAAGTCTATGCGCCGTTCCTCGTCATTTGTCATGACGTTGACTTCTGCTGTGCGTATAGTAGGCATTCCTATCTCAGCTGGTATGACGGCTTCTGTTCCATAGACTAAGGAAAATGGCGTGTCGCCAGTACTGGTTTTGATTGTTGTGCGATGCGCCCACAAGACATGCGAGAGTTCATCTACCCATCTTCCTTTATGTCTGTCAAGGCGCGCTTTTATGCCTTCGCCTAGACTGCGATTAGCGCGCTCAACCAGGCCATTGGTTTGTGGGTGTTTGACTGAAGCAAAGTGTTGTGTGATGTTTAATTGTGTGCACCAATCTTTGAATGGGTTATCACAGAATTGTTTTCCGTTGTCTGATACGATCTCGCCTGGTAGGCCGAAGCGACAGACAATATTGTCCCAGACAAAGCGTTTTACTTGGTTTCCCGTAATGTTCACCACAGCTTTTGCTTCAATCCACTTTGTAAAATAATCTATGGCTACGATGAGGAATTTTACTCCTCCCGCTGCGACGGGAAAAGGTCCTGCGATGTCGATACCCCATTTGTAAAATGGCCATGGTGAGGTAATTGGTGTTAGCTCGTGCTGTGGTCGGCGCGGAATAGGTCTATGTACTTGGCAGTTGCTGCACTTTCTTATTAGGTCGCGTGCGTCGCGGTGCATTGTTGGCCAATAGTATCCTGCCCTTAAAGCGCTTGCCACCACGGATCGCGGTCCTGAGTGCATACTACATGATCCAGCGTGAAGTTCGCGGAGTACATAGTCTGCTTGAAGGGGTCCAACACATCTGAGCCATGGTTGTAAGAAAGATCGCCGATAGAGTACGTTGTCGCGGAATTCGAATCGTTGCGCCGTGCGCCGTATTCTTCGAGCGTCTTTATTATCTTGGGGTAGGGTTCCCTTGCTGATAAATTCGATGATAGGTGTCATCCACGTAGGATCTTGTTCTTCTATCACCGTTGATATCTCCATATCAAGGATTGACTTGTTCTTTAAGGTTTCCACCAATACCTGTTTTGAAAGGTGTGCGAAGCTTGTAGATGCGATCTTGCTGAGTGCGTCCGCCTTTCTGTTTTCCCCTCTAGGTACTTGTTTTATTGTGAACCTATCGAAGTTTTTGATCAGAGACTTTGTCTTTTCCAGGTATTGGATCATATGGTCATCCTTGGCCTCGTATTCTCCTAACACGTGGTTAGCGACTAGCCGAGCATCTACGTTTGCCTCTAGGTTGCGTACACCCATTTGAATTGCGATGCGTAGTCCGGCCAGTAGGGCTTCATATTCTGCCTCATTGTTTGTGGCTGTGAACTCGAAGCGTAGCGCATAGGTGAATTCCATACCTTCTGGGTTTGTAAGAATGAGTCCTGCGCCTGATCCATCTGCGCATGAGGATCCATCGGTGAACAGTGTCCATGGTTCCTGTAGATCCGTTTTTGCTGCAGATGTTGGGCTGTCGCCCTCTGGCTTCTCCACGATAAAATCAGCTAAAACTTGCCCTTTGATAGCAGTGCGCGGCCTGTATGAGATGTTGTACTCACTGAGCATTACACTCCATTTTTGTAAGCGTCCCGATGCATCTGGTTTAGAGATAACTTGTTTAATTGGCTAATCAGTGATTACCGCAATTGGATGCGCTTGGAAGTATCTGCGCAGTCTTTTGGCGGCGAACACTAAAGCCAAGACCAGTTTTTCCATGGCGCTGTAGTTAACCTCTGTTTTCTTTAAGGCTTTGCTTACGAAGTATATGGGTGTCTGGACGGAGTCTCTATCTGTCAATAGTACTGCGCTAACTGCTCCGTGGGTTGCTGATAAGTACATGATTAGTTCTTCCCCTTGTCGCGGTGCGACTAGTTTGGGAAGAGATGCCAGATGATGTTTGAGTTGTTGGAAAGCTTCCTCCGCTTCATTGGTCCAACGAAAGTCTCCCTTTTTTGTACACTTCGTGAGTGTTTTAAAGAGAGGAAGGGACTTGTCCGCTGACTTAGATAAGAAGCGATTCAGCCCTGCCAGCTTTCCATTCAGTGATTGGACTTCTTTGAGTGTGCGCGGGGAGGGGAGATCAATAACAGCCTTTGTCTTCTCTGGGCATGGTTTGATTCCATCGGGTTCTATTAAGTATCCGAGGAACATGCCTTCAGTTGCGCCAAAGGTGCACTTTTTTGGATTCAGTTTCATGTTTATCCGCCCCAACGTTCGGAATGTTTCCTCGATGTCGCGCACTAACTCATCCTCTGTATGGCTTTTTATAACAAGGTCGTCCACGTAGACTTCCAAGTTGCGGCCTACTTGTTTTTCGAAAGCTGTGTCCACCAGCCGTTGGTATGTCGCGCCTGCGTTCTTTAAGCCAAAAGGCATTTTTGTGTAGCAGTATACCCCTTGACTGGTGTGGAAAGCTGTTTTTTCTTCATCATCCACTGCCATTTGGATTTGGTGGTACCCTTTATATGCGTCTAGGAAGCACTTGAAGGGGTATCCACATAAGGATTCAACCTTCCAATCAATTTCTGGCAATGGATAGCAGTCTTGCGGGCATGCTTTATTGAGGTCCGTGAAGTCCACGCACATTCTCCAGCTACCATCGCTCTTCTTTACCATGACTGGGTTAGAGAGCCAGTCGTGGTAGTACACTTCGCGCATGATGCCCGCATCTACTAACTTGTGTACTTCTTCCAAAATAGCTTTTGCACGATCTGGAGCCTGACCGCGCTTCTTTTGTCGTATTGGAGGGTATCCTTGTCGGATTTGTAGTTTGTGTTCTGTGATAGAACGAGGCACTCCTGTCATATGCTTTGGTTCCCATGCAAAGATGTCTAGGTTCTTTTGCAAGAGTGCGCATACGGCTGCTTTACCTTTGTCAGATAAAGATCCTCCAATCGAAACTTGTTGTTCCGGATAGTCTGGATGAATAGCGACCTTTAAATTTGGTGATTTTTCCGTGCGCTGTTCTGGAATAGTATCTGCTTCAGTTGTCACTGCGATACATTCTCTTGGTGGTACCGTTGTGTTATAGAGAGTAACCACTCCTCCTTCAACTGGGAATTTAAGCATTCCGTGTGCTGTGGATGGTACTGCGCGCATGGATGATATTCCTGGTCTTCCAATTATGCCATTGTATGGTGAGGGAGACTTGATTACCATAAAATTTATCCATGCCGCAGTTGAGTGTTGCTCATCTCCTACGACCACCAATAAGCGTAACTGCCCCATGGGCCAGATCTTTTCTCCTGTAAATCCTGTTAGTGACATTGTAGCTGGTATCAACTGACTTTGGATTTCAGGTCGCAGCCTTTTGAAGCAGTGATCATACATGATGTCTGCGGATGCTCCTCCATCAATATACATGCGGTGGATGTCGTGTCCTCCTGCATGTATTTCAATGGTCAGAGGTTCCACGACTGCGTTGTCCGCAGCGATTGTGGGGAAGGATATCTCTTTTTCTGGAGAGAATTTTTGGCTGACTTTTTGCTTTATTTTGCGCTGCCATGATTGTATCATGTATATAGTATCAGCCTTTTCCTTTGGGGGTTCTTTCTTGCCTCCATTTCTCTGTCTCTCTTTTCCTTCCTTGATGTTTTTTACGAGGTGGTCCATCCTTCCTTCTCTCACTAATTTTTCGATTAGTTGTTTCAGTTGGACACACTCGTTAGTTGTATGGCCCTTTTGGCCGTGGTACTCGCAGTATCCACTACCTTGGCGTTTTTCTTCTGCCGTTTTAATTGGTGGTGGTCTTGGGAAGTTCGCACCTTCTGTTGCAAATATCTCCCTTGGAGTTTTAGTGAGAGGAGTATATTTGTCGTTGTCTCTTCCACTGCGGTAGTTCCTGCCGCGGTTATTGTTTTGATCATTGGATTGTCTCCGCGGTTGTTCTTGTTGTCTATAGTTTGAATATCCTTTTTTGCTATCCGCAGCAGCTGCTTCTCCTTGTATAAAGGATCTGGTGCGTTTTGTGAGTTCATCGAAAGACTGTGGAACTCTATCATTGAGCTTTCGGATGAGTTCTGGATTATTAATTCCATTCATGAACCCTGAAATTTTTAGTATTTCGGGACATGCTTTGACTTGTATGCACTCATCCTTGAAGCGCTCCATGAAGGCGCTGGTTGATTCTCCTTGGCGTTGCTTCACCCTTGCCAATTCCACAGGATTTTTAGCGCACTTCTTTCGCTGGGTGAAGTTGTGGCGGAATGCTTTTCGCAATTCCTCAAAGCCGCCTATACTCCTACGTGGGAGTTTGCTAAACCATGTGCGCGCGTTCCCTACTAATGTGGAATTAAACATGTGACACCACACAGGTTGTGGCCAATTTTCGATAGTTGCGGCTGACTCGAAAATTTTGAGGTGGTCGTCAGGGTCACCTGTTCCATCATATGTCTTCACATTAGCGGGCATGCGTCTGCGCCTGTCGTCTGAGTAATCACTTATGCGACGTGTGAACGCATCAATTTTATGGCGTCGCCATGGGAGAGACATATCCTCGTTCTCTTCCTCGCGACGTCGTCCTTTTGATTTCCAGTGACCTGTTTCTTTATCCTCGTTGTCCGAGGAATCGCTGGAGGAAGGATAATCTCTCCGTCGGCGTTTGCGCCTGCTCCCTTCAGAAGAGGAGCCTGAGGGATCTCTGCTTGGGGATCTTCTTCTCCCCAACCTGTCTTGGATCCGCCTACTTCTGGGATTGGAGGATCCTTGACTCGGCGAATGCTGAGGACCTAATCGGTCGTGTATTCCCCGACTGCCAAGTCTGGAATGAACATTGGTGCGCCTACCGCTGTCTCCAGAATTTTGTGAGCCAGACACCGTACCCAACCTGTCATGGACATTGGTACGTTCTGTACGTCTTCCTCGTGGGTGACGTGGTGGTGTTAGTTCACGTTCTGGCCCGAAATTAAGTCGGGTTTGCAGATCCGTACCGGCTCTTCTTGCCGCTTCTTCCTGCATGAGGGCAGTTAGGGTTTCATAGTTTTGGGACACGAAATTTCCCAAAGTTAAATCGGGTACGTCCTCAGTCGTTGCAAGGATCTCTGCCTCAGTATGGGGCGCCCGGTTTCGTTCAGGCGCGCCTGGCGGCACAGTGTTGTTCACTACGGGTGCAGCCTGATGAGGAGTGGTGAAGAGGGTGCGCTGGAGTTCCTCAGCGCTTGGGACCACTGACGAGATTAAAGGTAGTTCCATTGTTGGAATAGGCTGGGTTGTTCCCGCCTCCTGGTGATCAGGTGCGCTGGTTGTCCCAGCAACCTGCTTAGAGGTCGAATCTTGTCGATTCTTCTTCTGATGATCACGTTTTTCTGACTGCGAAGTCCGCTGGCCCGAATTCTTGTGTTTCGTCATTCTAGTTCGTTGTAGGGTCCCACGGATGGCGCCACTTGTTGATACAAAAGTTGGGCGTACCTGGTTGTTGGGCTTTGCTCTTATATCAATTGGATCCTTAGCACTTTGTTACCTGCGTACTAAGAAAAGAGAATAACACCGTTAGACTTATCGAGGGATTGTCTCCCCCGATTAGACTCCGGCGTGAGAGTAAGTAATCGAATTTAGGTTTTGGTTTAAGAGTTTAGGGATTCCGTGAATCGTACCTTGAATGAGAATCGTGTGATTCTATATATAGGGGCTAAGAAACCGTGTTTCTTGCTCCTTACTCTTCGCACGCATGGTGCTTATCCGAGGTAAGGATATCTATTCCTTGAATAGATGATCCTTATCGGATATCCGGTGAGTTAGATTGGGCCTTTGGGCTTCGTGAGCCCAAGCATTGATACCACGGCCCATACCATTTGTCATGGTAGCCCATTCGTGATGGGCTTAGGTGTAAGTAATGTCTATCATTTGGGCTTGCGGCCCAAATATAGGCTATACGTCATCACGTAGTGTACAAACTAATAAAACACACAAAAGTTTATACAATCTAACAAGTTGATGGTACATATAGTTTTGAAAATCAGATCGGACCACGGGTTCAACCGGGAACTGGTGTCGCCACTAGTTCGGCTAGCCAATAAAAGCCATCCGAAAATGAACCAAAAAGGACCCGTTGGAACCCATACAAACTTATGAGCCATGCCTCATCGGGATCTATTTCTCCGGTTAATTGTCATAGGGTACCCGCTCGTGCTAGTTATTTTATAAAGTGTTAATCGCTCCGGATTTAAGTTGAAAATAAATTATTTCAAAAGATGGTACACATTCTATGTGATTAATAGGTGAATAACGATCAATTCAATTGAAGTATGTAATCTAAATAAGAATGAAAAACATGTTGCTTTTATCTACTCCCATAAGTCATAAAGAATATTTTATCTATTATGGGAGACATAGGTATTAATCAAATCAAACATCCCACGGCTTCCTATCTAAACCACTAAACATTAAGTAAAGTGGACCAGTTAAGATTAGATACCTTACCCACCCCTTAATCTTAATGTTGACACCCTGCTAATAAGATAAGCTATATTGAGACTGATGCTTGACTCGTAACCTAATTAAGGTTAGGTTCAATGCTTTTGATATAATTAAACGTGTGATATTGTTGCTACAATTTTGCACGAACTTGAACACTTGATTAACCAAAACAGGTTTTTGGTGTTTTTAATTATTGTCTGGTTATGCGTATACAAGCCTATGTCTTCTCATGTTTAACGAATGACAATAGTTTATAGTCGAATAATGAGAAAAACTGAAAATTCGCTCTAATGACTTTAGGCTAGCCCATGATTTTTAAACCCATGGACCTTCGTATTAAGTCTAGGGGTGTTCATCGGTTCGGTTCTCAGTTAATCGGTTTATTCGGTTCGGGTTGTTCGGTTAAAAATTTTTTTTTGGTCATAACCGAAAACCGAACCGAACCGAAAATATCTATAATCGAACCGAACCGAGAACCGAACCGAAGTTCGGTTCGGTTACGGGTCAAAACCGAAAACCGAAATTTATACTTGAATTACACTATTTATATATTTTTTTAAATTTAATTATATATATTTTTGGGAAAAAAAATATTTCAAGCATAAAAAAGTGTTTTTTATATTAGTATAAAATTTTAATAGATATTTTATATATATAAAATAATATAAATATATAATATATATATATATATATATATATATATATATATAAATTCGATTTTCGGTTCAGATAGCAAAACTCATATCCAAACCGAAAACCGAATTTTTAATTCGGTTCGGTTCGGTTTTAACAAGTTCGGGGTTCGGTTATATGTTCGGTTCAGGTTTTTTTCGGTTCAGTTCAGTTTTCGGTTTGTTCGGTTTATTACCCGACCCATGAACACCCCTAATTAAGTCCAATAGACCAATTATTTTATAAACAGTTACGTTAAAGGCTTGATAAACAAATCAATCCTGATGTGGTAAACTGATCGTTAGTTCTAATTCTAAGGATAAAAAATTAATTGGGTAACATGATCATTAGTTCTAAGGATGTTAATTTTGTAAACCATAAAAACTTATCCGTGCATCGAAATGACAATCTTAACAAAAAAACAGTACAACAACATAACATTAATTATGTGATTAAGCGATTTGAAAAATAATTTGACAGTGTACAAATCACATTCTTTTTAGAGATTGTCTAACTTGTGCTTTTAGGCACTAGTTAAGAAGAGGGAGGACCCACAATATAATACCAAAATATATCTTAAATACTCAGGGTCTCACACTTTTTCAATAACAAATATATTTTTTTATACAATTTTGTGGGTTCTCTTTCTTTTTAACTAGTGCCCTTAGGGCACTAGTTAGACAATCCCTTCTTTTTAAGTACGTTACATGTGAAATTGACGTTCCACTTTATGTCTTTAACATACACAAGAGATGCATGCACTAATTCCTCGAATTATAGGGTGATGATTGAAAGTAAATTGATTGGAAGTTTGGAACCGCCTACATTAAATACATGCCTGACAATGAGATTAGGGCAACTGACAAATGAAAAATAGACATGAGAGACATAGAAGGAGCTTAACAAGTTTAGTTGGAGGAGCAAAATGTAACATATTTATTTTAGAGGGACCAATTTATATTTTCATTTAACACGGATAATAATAATGCTAACCACCCAATTTATATTTTCATTTAACACTCATAATAATGCTTACAACCACAAGGCAGTGCCGGCGAAAAAGGTGTGCAGTGGTGCAGTCGTACAGGGCCTTATAATCTAAGGGGCCTCACTTTATGTACTTATGCTATATATTCGACTGCATATTCTTTGTAAATTTCAATAGTTAAATACAACCCAACTTGCTACAATAAATAAAACGTCATTAAGGGGTCTCATTATAAGAAATTGTTATAAGTAAACACCTTTTATGCACACTTTTAAGTTTGTTTGTTTGTTTTTGTTTTGTTTTTTTAAGTTTTGATGGGGCCTCTTTTTAATTTTGCCCGAGGCCTCCAAATTCATTTGTCGGCCCTGACACAATGTGTAAGAGTTAAAAATGAACTTGTGCTTAAAAATTTTAGATGGGGCCACGACCCCTCCCGGTCTCCACTAAATTGTATCCCGGCTGCAAGGTTTCCTAGTTTGATTTGAATGCTTAGTTGCTTGTGGTCGAGCAACATTTAAAGAGGAAAGTATTGATGTGTATATTAAGGAAGTCAACAAAAGTCAAAGTCAAATAACCATCAAAACATAACATAACATAACATAACAAAATTACCCACCCAAATTATTTCCTTCACATTTCATTGAATAAATACATTACTAGATGTTCATTTACACTTTAGCTATGAATTGTAATCTTTCTCTTGTAACAAACTACATCTTTCAATAATAAATCCTTGTTTTTCTAATTCGAATGTCTCTTCTTGATCTTGAGAATGTCTCTTCTAGATCTTGAGGCTTCCTGTTAGTTGAATAGTTCTTTCTTCATTTCATAACTTGATTTCTGGAAAGAACATATCATATTTCTAACAGAAGAAAGCATATTGGATGGAAAAAATAAATAGATTATGATTTTCCCGTGCTTGATGAAACATCACAATGGTGATTAACAAAGATCTCGATCATTTCGTAGAGTTTGAGTGCCTGGTACATAACTAAAAATAGCCAAAGGAAAAACGAAATTACGAAACTTTACTCCTACCAAACCAAATATTCATAATTGACACTTCTTTTCCACATTACAAATCTCTGCATCCCGAGCAAATACATTTGCTCGAAACTTTAATACGCGACACAACTTTTTATCCAAAAAAAGAACATCATGAGCAAATTGTTTTGCTCGCCACATCCATTTGCTCGTCACAATGTGCAATAAAATGTTTATGCCGATGTGCTCGTCACAATGTGTAGTAATATCACCCTCATCTCTCTTTCTCTTTTCACTTCGGGAGGGAGAGAGCAAAAGGGGATGGAGAGCAAATATTTTGCTTGCCACATCACAAATTGGGAAAGCAAATGGGTGGGAGAGCAAGAGTTTTGTAGCACCCTTTTCACTTGGGAGGGAGAGAGCAAATAGTTTGCTTGCCACATCACAAATTGGGAAAGCAAATGGGGATGGAGAGCAAATAGTTTGCTTGCCACATATCACAAATTGGGAAAGCAAATGGGAGGAGAGCAAGAGTTTTGTTTGCTACATCCACACATATCACAAATTGGGCAAGCAAATAAGAAGGAGGGCAAAGAGTTTTACTTGCTACATCCACTTGTCAACACACCTGTAGCCTAGAAAATAATTTGCAGCGAGCAAATGTGACGACAAGCAGAGCATTTTGCTAGCCAAAACATGTGAAACACCATATTTAATCTGGGAAACGAAAAATGACTATGTGTCAAAATCTATACTACATATAATTGAGGGATAACTCTCTCTCCAAATTTTAAAACTTACAACAAAAGAAGCTTAGTGTACAACACTTTAATACACATAATTTTCAGACGTACAAGACAAGAAGCATAGTGTACACCACTTTACGCACATATTAAAAAAACAAAGCACCACATTAATGCTATTTAATATATTCAATTAATTAACTGGTAAATAAATACAATTAATATAGTTATTAAAATACTCTTACATAAGAAATATAAATTATCAAGCATATTGCACAACCAAATTAAACACAATTCCAGTATTAAATGTCACTAATAAAAATAATAAAACACATTATATAAATACTCAAGCCCGAACGGACAACGGGGTCAAATGAGCTTGAGCACGAATGGACGCGGGCCAACGACCTCGAGCACGGACAGGCATGGGCTATACAAAATTCTTGATATCCTTAAATTTATTGTCAAAAAGAACATAATAAACTAAAATACATGATTCACTGAAAAATTTTATTTCAGGGTACCCGCCACTGCAACGCACGAATTCCCTGCTAGTCTTATTCAATACGGGCAAATAAGCTGTCGAGCAAATTTTGTTTTCTCCCAATGTCGTTTTTTCTAACCCTGAAATCAGTGGTTGAAATTTTAGAATACTAATTAAGTTGGAAACATGAATTCCTTGTGGTTTGTGTGGCGTTGGAATTACTAGAGAGAGAGAGGGAGAGTGGAACCTTGAGAGAGAAATAGAATGATTAGATTAAGATGAAATGAAGGTCCAACCCTCTCCACATGTGGAGAGGGGTATTTATACTTACAACATAAACGCCCACACTCGGGCTGTGGATCAGGCATACAGTGGGTGAAGACCCGTCCTTCTTCCACGGTGTTACTTAAACTAATACTAACTAACTACGAGCTAACTTAATGCTGTTACAATAATCGGGTGACCGAGACTTTTACAGGAATATTTGTATTCCTAACAATCTCCCCCTAAGCGAGGTCACCTTTGAAATTAAGCTCTTTGGTCTTTAAGCATTCTTTTGGTCGTTGTAGCTCATAGGTTCTGATTCTTCACTTTTCTGCACACTTTGTACTTCACGCAACGAATTTGTGATTTGGATTCCTTTGTGATGTGCGATCTTTGAGCTTCATTGAGATCATCAGCCAAAGTAAATCTCCAAGCTCATCCATAGTTGTATTGCCTTCATGTGATGTAGTGACTTAAGGACCATCATGCTCACACCCTTCTGTATCTGGAGACATTGCATTAGAGTTGTGGATCAGGAGACTTTTTCATTAGAGTTGCGGAAGCGTTGTTGGTAGTCTCTCAATATTTGTTGTAGCAAGTCTCTCATCTTCATTGATAGTGTGGAGGATATGTGAGCATGAGGTATGGATTGACCCGATTCAGCTGGAAACTGGAGCCATCAACACCATCTTTATATGTGTCCCTGAAATAAAACAGTTAGCAATAAAGATAGAGAACGAATATGGCTTTGTCATTCGTTCTGCAAGGACAGACTACCCTCCGGTTTTGTGAAAACCGACCTGTGATCAGGTAGAGACTCTTTTAAAGAGGACTATCCTTGACAGGAATTTCCTGCTTGTAGTAATGAATTTTCCAAAGAATCCACTTTGGAATCTTCATACTCAGCATGTTCTCATACCGAAACGTCTCAAAGCAGACAGCACGATAGAGTGAATTGGTGAATTGATATTCACGGATTGATGAGAAATTGATTTATAGAAGTCACTCGCGTGTCATATGATAAACATTTTTGAGACACGACGAGAGTTTTATACTTAGAATCACATTTCCATCAAAAATACTTTTGTTTGAAAGATTATACACAATCAATGTGCTCGAAAAATTAGTTTGTGAGCACATTGAAAGGTTTTAGCAAAAGTATCCGTCAATCCATATCCTGGAACAAGTTTGATTCAGTGTTGAATCGCACCATTGTTGCTTTCCAGTTGTCACTTGATCATTGATCCAAGATGGATCTCACATGTCACCTACCAAGAGCTTGAGTGATGTTCGCTCTAGAAGGATTTCCATCTTCATTGTGAATATTTTCATATCACTCGGATGTTCTGGCAATACCACAAGGATAATGCGTAGGACTCTAAATATTTTATCTTATTTTCTACATTGTGTGAAACAATAAGCATATTTGGAATTGTGTCCTATCGAGATTTATGGATGATCTCATGGCTCTAAACTCAATAGTGCGTTTTGATCCGCTCCTGGAGACTGGGGAGGCGTCTCCTGTTTAGGTATCAACATAGCTCGCAATGAGCGGTCGATACATTGCACAGGGTTCCCCGTGAGAATGAAACAAGCTCTTTTAAGAGAACTTGAGTGGTTGGGAAGTTTAGTGCAGTGCGTCACTGGGTCCATGACGTCTTGTCTTCAATACCGGTGTTACCTTAGTAACCGCCAGTAGATTATGAATTGAACCTGGTTTCTGCCCTAAGGTTGAATATATGGAGGGCTATTTCATTTCACCCTTTCTCATTACATTTCTTTTTCATTCTTCAACCCCTTCAGTGCTTACCGAGACTTCACCACTAGAACCTTGTTGGGTTTGTTCCAGTCCTAGCTTTATCTCAGTCCGCACTCTTCCCTTTCCCACTTTTCTCCTTTTTTCAATCATTCCTAAGGACTTCTAATCTATCTATGGATTGTCCCTGGGAAGATCCTTCCGGTTCTGGTGGATCATGGGAACTCATACCTAACCTTAACCAACCTTATAACTCCATGCATAAAGATAAATGGTCGGTCTTTGGTATTACTTTCACAAACGCCTTTGCTCCCCCTCAATATGTGCATCGATATTCGAAAGTGTTTAGCACATATGTGGGAGCCTATTTATTGAGTCCAAAAGATCACTTTTGATTATCAGATTTCATATTTAAATCACATTCTCTCCCCCGATCAAAAATTTCAAATCTTTTGAGATTTTGGATCCCAATTGATTTAAATAAGTTAGAAAACATTTGGGAGAGAAATGCGGTCAGTTTTAATATTGTCTGATAAAAAAGGAACTTTTTTCTGCTCCCCCTCAATCTGTGAGGGAGGTTGTTATGTGTCAGATTCGATGAGTTTCCAAAAGATTTGATGTTTTAACGAAAACTCTTTGAAAATGTACTCATTCTGACACATAACCATCACAAATCGTTTTGTTGCTTTTGTTTTATACAAAGTGTGGGGAGTTTTGACGATACATAAAATTTTGAGAAATCACTCTCCCCCTCAATCAATGACAGATGTTAAAGCTTGTAGGGATCTATACCTTGATAGATCACGAGCCAATAGATCGTTAGCCAACTAATGTAATCACTAGTAAGACTAAGTTAGATAATCTCTGTGAGCTTGTAATTATTGCGGAATATAAAAACAAACGTATACTAAACTCGATCCTCTATGGATCAATAAACTAATAATATTAATGAAACTCGTACGTAAAACTTGTGTCTATTACAATGACCTAGGGTTCCTTATATACTAGTGGAAACCCTAACCTTTCTTACAAGAAACGAATAATGATAAACTATTAAAAGATATTCTACATATCTTGTCCTAAAATACATAAGTTCTATCCACGGTTAAACTCTATCCGTAGGATCTCTATATGTCCGCAGGAACCAGTCATCAGCAGAAAGTCACTAAGCCTTCCGCAGGAACCTATCAGCAGCATCAATCAGTAGTATCTTCAATAATTCCTTACAATCCTCCCCTAATCTTGAATTTGACACAGTTAAGTTCAAGATTTCTTGATAGATCGCCAATAGCACAAACCAGAGGATTGAGAATAAACATCAGCAGCAAAGAATCTTCATAAGTAAAATCTCTATGATCAGCAAACAATTAGAAAGCACCATTCTTTGCAGCAACACAAGACTAAATGTACATCAAAACATATAAGTTTCATACTATTCTCATCACATCCAGGTGTGTTAACTCCTGTGAGAGGTGAATCACTGAAAATAATGGATTTGATGTCTCTTTACCAATAGCCATCACTACTGGAGTAGCCAAGTGTTCAAAGGTACACTGATAACCACATGATTTTTAGCAAATCATCAGCTATAAACGGATTTGATATGTCTTTACCTGTAGCCGTTTGCTCAGGACTAGTCAATTATTGATGAATAATCATCTTGGTCAATTGAATACCAAATATGGTTTTCCACTGCCTTTACCACAAACCATATACATGTGGGCTAGCCAATTATTTGGAATCCATAAAGGAAAAATCCATGGTCAATTGACAACCATTTCAACTACTCAGCAATAAAGCATAGGTGAGTTGAAAACCCTATGATTTTGAGCAAACCATTACAGCTATCAACAGATTTGATGAGTCTTTACCAAAGCTGTACCCTTTGGACTAGCCAACTTTTTGATGGAATAGTCAACATCAGGCAAGTTGATGACCAGAAAGAGTGTGATAACAATCAACACCAAACCTGCATACAACATACACAAAACTATACAAATATGTCTTTTATTTATTTATTTATTTATTTTTTTTTAACTAAAAGAAAATAAAAAATATACAACAAAATACAATACCAAGATCAGCTCATTGCAGATATGAATCCATTTAAATGCCATGCTTGGTTGCCAGTTCCTTCTTAGTCAAGATACTTCTTCTGATGAACCTTACCAATTGTTCAGCAAGATGAAGATCATTCTCAGTCATATCCAAAGGAACATATAACTTTGTCTCCAGCATGAGATGCATTACTTCCTTTGTGATTGGGTAAAGAACATCAGCCCAGCAGTATAAGGTCTTACAAGTGGTTGTTACAATCATATGAACATTAGGAAGTGGAAAGAACTTCCAATAGTCAACCACCCATGTCTTTTGCCCTTTCCATACTTGAAACCTTACACCTGAATCACCTTTATAAGAATCACACAAAATCTGCAAATCACCCATCAAATACATTCCAATGTCATCAGGGGAATGAGTTTGATAGTACTTGGTAACCCAATCATAAAGTGAGAGAAGATCTTGCTTGTCCACCATATGTAAGATCTGGTTCAGAAACAAGAATGTCTTGGTAGTTCCATCTTGTCTAGTTAGGACATTCACTTTTCCTTGACCAAGCTCAGTATCAACAAGTTCCCACTTCACAATTTTCTCCCATACAACAGGGTCTTGACCATCATCAGAATCATAATCAAGGAAAGTAGTACTATCTTCTAAAGGAATATCTTTTGGAGCCTTTCTCTTGATAGCTTTAGTCTTTCTCCTAGTGCCAGTAGTAACAGGAATAGAAGGACCATCAGCAGGTTCTTCTTTAGGCACTTGTTTGGAAGTATCAGCAGGAACATCTGCAGAATCATCAGCATCAGGTACTTCAATTGGAGGATCTTCTGAAGCATCATTGGTAACATCATGTGGAGCTTCAGTAGTATCAGGATGAGATTCAGCAGTATCATGATGAGAAGCCGCAGGAGTATCATCCTTCTGAGCATCAGGAGTATCATCCTTCTGAGGCAAGACTGAAGGAAGTTGCACATTCTCCTGACCACCATGAAAAGACCCAATAGACTCAGCAGGTTGAGCAGTAGTCTCATGAAGCTTAGCTTTCTTAGCTTCAGGCCCATCCATAAGTCTGCCTCTAAACTCCAGAGCATCTTGAACATGTATACCAGAGGAATGAAGATTGGAAATGATCTTGTCATAGTAGAAGGTAAGCTGTTTATATGAAAATCCCCAAACCTTCTTTTGATTCCATCCTGACCCAAACATAGAACATCCCTGATTCTTCACAAAATTCCTCATGTATTTCTTTATTTCAGCCTTTGTCCAAGGTCTTTCCCTGAGATGCTTAGCTTTTCTTTCTTCCTCCTGTTGTTTCAACAACTTTCCTCTTTCAACCATCATCTGAACAAAATCAGGATTATTCACTCCAAGCACAGATTCACCCAAATTGGGCTTGGAAGCAGCCTATTCAGCCAAATTCTCCCATTGTTCAGCAGTAAGATTCTTAGCTATTTCATCAAGTTCCTTTTTTCTTTCAGCAGGCAAGGTGCTAGTAAATTGAGGTCCCATCTTATCCAAATCATCTTGAATTTTCCTAGCTAAGGCTTCTGAGGCTTTCAAATCCAATTGAACTTTAGTAGCTGCAGCTTCCTCTTGAGCTTGCATATGTGCAGCAGCAATCTCACTAAGTTTTTCATTAGCGAGTTCCACCTTGGATTTCACTCTGGAAGGAATGTCTTGATCAAGCAATATAGACTTTCATTTATCTTTCTTCTCAGGAGGAACAAAAGTCTTATCAGGAGAATCATGAGGAAGATCAGCTTGGATATCTACTGATGGACCATGAGTGCTCACTTTTGGCATAGTAGTAGGAAAAGATTCCTTCCTATGAACATCAGCAGAAGTCTTCTTTCTAGGAGCATCAGCAGACTTCTTATCAGCAGAATGCTTTCTTCGGACATAAATGACTCTGGAGTCCTTTGGTACACTTGCATCAGTAGAATGAGCAACATCAGCAGTTGGAGCAACAGATGGTTCAGGCCTAGTGTCAGCATTCTTCTGAACACTCTCCAAAGTGGTAGCAGCAAGAAGTTCAAGGCCTTCCAAGTCAATGTTGTCAGATGCTTTAGTAGTGTCCTCATCTAAATCATACACCACACCTTGTTTCTTCCTTTGCTTAAGCTTACCCTCCAACTTCTTAACTCTTCCAATTAGAGTCAGAACAGAATTGCTGAGGTTCTTTTTGGTGAAGTTCAGATCATTCTCCAATTTGTCCACCTTAGTTACATACCTGTTCAACAAAGCAGATACAGAAGTGAGAGTAACAGGACCTTCAGCTCCACCAACAGGGATATCTGTGGCATTTGAAGCATCATTGGTCCTGTGAGTAGAATAATCTAAATTTACATCTACATCTATATGATCCTCAAAGTGAGGTCTCAAAGGACTAGGTGTGGGAAGTCTGGTAAATTGTGGTGAGTGTACAGGTTGGTCAAAGCCTAAATTCTCATTGAGCTCATGCTCAGGAGAATTGATATCCATTGGTGAAGGTACAGGTGTAGGTGACCTTGGAGACGGTGGAGGCTGAACATCAGGAGCATCTTCAGTTCTTGCAAGAGAATCCTCTGGTGCTTGAGCATCAGGAGAATCCTGACCACCAGCAGCTACATCAGTTGCTTCTCCATCAGGGGATTGCCCACCGGGGCATCAGCAGCTGCATCAGCAGCTACTCCATCAGGAGCATTGCTAGCAGGCAACATGGCTGGAAGTAAGGGTCTGTGTTCACCAGTAAATTTAATTTTCATTTGGGTAAACAACTTTTTAGATAAACCCTTAACAGGCAAGTGAGTGGGGTCAATGGTCTCAATGTCTAAAATGATTTGAAGAAACCTAGGATACAATAAATATTTAAGCTTGGTATCCTTAACATTTTCAAGCATAGCATTAAAGATATACCTAGAAAAGTTAAATGTTCTTCCCTAAGAGAGACACACAATGGCAAGAGCAATGTCTGTAGAGAATTGGTCCCATCCACCAGAATTAGAACCCATGCACTGAAGCAAAGTATGTGTCAAAAACCTCCATTTTGGACAAAACAGATTCTTGTACCATACTTTCCCATCACCACTATATCCGGCAGCCTGAAGGCCTCTGAGTATCTCTCCTTTAGGCAAATCAGTCACCCCTCCTTCATCATCCAATTGTAGTTTAGTCCTAACCAATGACTCAGTAACCACATATTCTTCCCCATCTATGACAGCAACAATCTCTGTTGGTCCATCTTCAACAGTCCTTGTTTGTGCGGTTTCCCAAAATTGTACAACAAGAGACTCATGGATAACATTTGGGTACTGGAGCAGAGCATAACGAATCTTGGATCTTTTGAGAAATTCCATCATTCCTACATAATCTTCATCATTTTTACCACGACCAAGGAAGGCATGTTTGTTATGATCTCCTTTGAAATATAGTTCAGCCAATGATTGCGAATAAGAAATTAGGGTTGGGTGTTCTGAAAAATGTTGAAATGGTTTTTGAAATTATATAGCGAGAGGGAATCAGTTAATTTGGGAGTGGGATATGCACGTCTTGGTTAATTATGGAAGTTACCAAACGTGGAATGAAACTGATATGAATTATTGGAAAGAAATCTTTGACCAATAATCAACTAAGGCAAGTCCCAATTAACTGACTCATCCGAAGATACCAAATCAAACGGCTGAAAGCAAATGGTCAATCCGTAAAAAATAGTCAAACGTTGACTATGGTCAACAGAACCATCAGTAGTATCAATCAGCAGAATCTACCCGTCAGTGAGAACCCTTAAGTATCTCAAAACTACCTCGCATTAATGATAATAATGACACGCGGTTTGGTGATCTTATAAATAAAGGCTAATTATCCCCAAATCTCTCCACTTCAAATCAAATCCCTAATTATAATACCTCCAATCAGCAATACATCCATGGCTTCCAATCAACGCATCATCAACCTTTCTTCTGACTCCTCAGATACTTCTGATTCACTAACATGTCCACCTCCACTCATAATGCCAACACTTCCCCGTGGTCTCACAAAAGAACAAGCCAAGAAGAAGAAACATGATGTACCTGCACCAAGTTCCTCATCATCTGAAGATCTTCCACCATATCCCTCTGAAATTGATGATCCTGAGTACCAGAGAGAGATGGAGAGAAGGTGGAATTGGAGAGGACAAACAGAGTTCCCAATCCGGATGAGTCTCTCATCATCTTTACTTCTTCTGATGAGGAGGATGATGAGAATGATGCACTTTACAAGCCTACAACCCTTGAGAAGCCTCAGTCCTCTCGTCCAAGAAAAAGAAAAGTAAATTCCTCATTGCCAAAGACCAGAAAGGTTGTATTAGGTTTGCCCTGTCCTCAGTGGCAAGGACTCTTCAACATCAACAACAAAGGCAAAGAGAAGACTGTGGAAGGCAAGGGCAAGGGCAAAGTAGAATAGGAACTTTGTTGTTAATCTATCAATTTCACTATCTTGTATTGTACTTCTGAAGAATCAATAAAAAAAATTTGCCTTGTTAATTATTACTTGTTTTAATTCTTCTGATAGATTAGTATTCCCCTGAATAAATTGATCTTGAATAAGCCATCAGCAGGAACATATTTAACAACAAACTAGATAGTATTAGCAGCATGTTGGTCAAACCATTTACTTTCATCCGAAGAATCCACTTAAGTGGACAACTTGCACACTTAGTAATTGCTACTGACTCAACTACCTCCCATTCACTTACATTTACTCACATTAAACCCAAATCAAGTCTTTATAAAGAAGTCTTCAAGTCATCATCAACTCACCATCCCACAAATAACATATCCCAAAGTCTTTATCACATTCAAAACATGAAACCATCTCCCAAAGTCATTGAAATCTCTTCTGATTCATCAGACTCTACCTTTGACATACCTCAAATCCAAAGATCATACTACTACTTAGGTGAAGGTCCTTCAGAGTTATGTCCATCTCCAACCACATCAGAAGAAACCACTGAAGCTGAGGAAACACCAACTCCTCTAGCTATGGTTGTCCCTGATTTCACTCCTGTCACTGCATTCTTAACCAGTGAAATGGAAAGAGTATGTGCGGATATGAGAAGGATATCTGTCCCTGAAGAGCCACAATCCTCAATAAGGAAGAAGGGTCCATTGAAGGTGGTCCTTGGTCTTGCAGCTCCCAAGCTCTGGAACAAGGACATGCAATCCAGAGGGGTCCACAAGAAAATGCCAAACCCAAAGGACTTGGGCAAAGGGAAGAGAAAGATGGAGTAGGGAGTTGAAGTTTAGGGATGTGGTGGTGGTTGTTGGTTGTTGTTTGATGTATTTTGTGTTTCTTCTGATGAAAGATCTTGATGTACCAAGCTTTCCACTGATGAATAAAATTTACTTTTATGTCTTTACATCTAATTCCACTGAATGTAGATCTTTGTATATTAGTAGAAACATGATCTGAAACAAAACACAAAAGAACAACCAAAATAATATACAAAATTAGAAAGAAACCTGCAAAACAAAGTTAGTAAACATAATTCTAGAAAACATAATAATCTACATAAATACAACATGTACAATCCTCCCCTGAGGCATATGCCTCCCCTGAGGCTTATGCCTCCCCTCAAACATAGCATTCAAGGGTTAACCATCCCAATGTTGACAACTAGGTGATTAAACCTAGGTCCATCAAAAGCTTTTGTTAACAAATCAGCCACATTATCATCAGTGTGAATTTTAAGCACGTGAATTAGATGCTTCTCATTTACATCTCTTATAAAATGGTGCCTAATTTCTATATGTTTAGTTCTCTGATGAAAAACAGGATTTTTAACAATAGAAATAGTACTTTGATTATCAATGTAGATTTTAGTGTTCATAAAGTTAAACCCATAATCCAATATCTGATTTTGAATCCAAAGTACCTGACCACAGCAATTGGCAGCAGCAACATATTCTACTTCAGTAGTAGAAGTAGCCACTATGGTTTGTTTCTTGCACTGCCAAGAGATTAGTCTTCTACCAAGAAATTGACAACCTCCTGTTGTGGACTTCCTATCCAAATTAGCTCCAGCATAATCACTATCACTGTAAGCCTCCAACACAGATGGTGAATCCCTTGGGTAACAAAGGCCTAGTTTGGGTTGGCCCTTGATGTACTTGAAAATTTTCTTCACAGCATTTAGGTGGGAAGTCAGTGGAGTGACTTGATGTCTTGAGCAAGCACTGACAGCAAAGGTAATGTCAGGCCTAGAAGCTGTTAGATACATGAGTGATCCAATCATGGACCTATAAAGATGAACATTCACAGCCTCATCTTGCTTATTTGGATTCTTAAGCTTGGGTGGTTCATATGGAGTGGTAGCAGTCCTCAAAAGTTCAAAGTCAAATTTTTTTAAAATGTCTTTAACATACTTCTCCTGATGGATAAAAATTCCTTCAGGTTGTTGTTTGACTTGCAGTCCTAAGAAAAAGGTTAACTCCCCCATTGCACTCATTTGAAATTCACCTTTCATCAATTCTTCAAAATCCCTGCACCATGCCTCCTTCGTGGATCCAAAGATAATGTCATCTACATATACTTGTACTAGAATAATGTCCCTGGAGTTTTTCTTAATAAAGAGGGTCTTGTCAATAGCCGCTCTTCTATAGCCATGCTCCAAAAGAAATGTAGACAGTCTAGCATACCATGCTCTTGGTGCTTGGTGAAGTCCATAAAGTGCCTTGACAACTTTGTACACCTTCTTGGGATGATGGGGGTCTTCAAAGCCCTGTTGTTGGGTAACATATACTTCCTCTTCAATTTTGCCATAGAGGAAGGCACTCTTGACATCCATCTGATAGACCTTAAACGCCATATATGAGGCAAAGGCTAAAAACAGTCTAATTGCCTCAACCCTAGCCACTGGTGCAAAGACCTCAGTGTAGTCAATCCATTCTTCTTGTCTGAAACCTTGAGCCACCAATCTTGCTTTATTTCTGACCACAATACCTCTGGCATCCCTCTTGCATTTTAAGATTCACTTGGTCCCTATTGCAATTTTCCCTGCAGGCAGATCAACAAGCACCCAAACATCTTGATTCTTGAATTGTTGCATCTCTTCCTGCATAGCTTCAACCCAGCTAGGCTAACTCAAAGCCTGTTTAATGCTTGTGGGTTCAACTTGAGACAAGAAACAAGAAAATAGACAATGCTTCTGATCTGTGTGGTTGTCTCTCTTCTGAGTGGATACATAAGTCAAAAATGCACATTGTCCAAACTTGGTATTCTTAATAGCACTCCTGGTGAGTACCATAGCATTTGGATCACCAAGTATATTATCTTGTGGATGTATGGTGTTGATACTTTTAATTGCAACAGGATTAACATCAATTGAGGTATCAAGATTGGTTAAAGTAGGAGCAAAGTCTTCATCATAAGAAGTTGATTGAAAAATGCCTTCACTTTGCTCAACATTGGCAAGATCTGAGGGAATTGGAAACCTGCCATAACGTTCATCCAAACTTGTGGAAGCTTCAGTGGAAACAGGAACTGCAGCAGAATTGCGTTCAGCAGAATCTCCATCAGCAGAATCAACAGCTGCATTAGCAGATGTATCAGCAGAACTAGGTTTTCTGCTTTCTTCAATAGCAGCTTGTTTTAAGAGTGCTTCAGTATCTTGAGCAAATTCAAGACCAAGTCTTTTAGCTTCCTCAGCAGCTGCATGTTCTTGCTTTTTGAGTCTAGCAAGATCTTCTGCATAGGTTGAATTTTCCACATCATCAGCAGATTTGGCAACAGAGGCTTCTTTGTTAGGAGGATCTGCTATCTGGATTGGTAGAGTTGTTACAACAATAGTGGGTTCATCACATTCTGAATCACTATCTGAATCATCCTTTAGGGTACCTGCATTGTTAGAAGATGACACTTGTATACCTGCAGATGGGTTAGATGTGTGTCTAGCATACCCCAAATAATCAGTAAGGTAATCAAGGTCAAAATACCATTCATGACCCTTGCCCTGAACATTTACATTATCCTCTAGAAATTTCAGGTTAAGAGTCTCTTCTATCTTCTTTGCAGCCAAATTATAGACCCTATAAGCCTTGCTATGAGCTGAGTAACCAACAATATATCCTTCAGCAGCTTTTGCTTCAAATTTGCCTAGGTGATCACTTGTATTGAGAATGGTCACCTGACAACCAAAGGGTTTCAAGTGTTCAATGGTAGGTTTCTTCCCAGTCAATAGTTCATAGGGTGTCTTATTGTGAGGTCTAGTAATCAACACCCTATTCAATACATAACAGGCAGTACCAACTGCCTCAGTCCAAAACATGGTGGGAAGTTTAGAGTCAGCAAGCATAGATCTTGCAGCCTCTATAAGGGTTCTATTCTTCCTTTCAGCAACTCCATTCTATTGTGGAGTCATAGGGGTGCTATAGTCTCTTTTAATACCCTTTAAACCACAAAGTTCAATGAGATTAACATTTTTGAACTCTGTCCCATTGTCACACCTTATACCTTTAATTTTCTTGTTAAGTTGATTTTCAGCTAGAGCCATAAATTCTTTGAGTGCCTGAGAAGTTTGATCTTTAGTCACTAAGAAAAATGTCCAACTGAATCTGCTGAAAGCATCAGTGATCACCAAACAGAAGTACTTATGATCAATACTCCTGATGGATGTAGGACCAAAAAGATCCATGTGAAGTAGCTGCAATGGTTCTGAGATTGTGCTCACAGTAGTAATGGCCTTATAAGAAGCTTTGTGTTGCTTTCCCTTGTTACAAGCCACACAATTATGCTCATTAGTGAAGATCTTGGAAGGAAGTCCATGAACTAGTCCATCTTTAGCAAGTTTGTTGATGACTTTAAAATTAACATGTGCCATCCTCCTATGCCATTTTGTAGATTCATCCAAGGATGCTTTAGCCACCAAGCATGTTAAATCACCTTCTGGCTTGACATCATTCAAGTCAAAAGTATAAAGATTATGGTTTCTTGGAGCCTTTAGTAATACATGATTGTCATCAGGCATTTGGAACTCAGGTGAAAGAATGAAACAACCATCTTCAGTGAAAAGCACAGGAAGCTTTTTGTCACAAATTTGTGAGACTGAGAACAAATTGAACCCTTGAAGCTCCTTCACAAAGTAGACATTCTCAAAATCCACCTTTGGAGTTCTAATGGTTCCTTTGCCAGTGATCCTTCCTACCCCACTTCCAAACCTCACTATGCCTCCATTAATTGGCACAAAGTCATGCAGCTTCTCTTGGTTACCAGACATGTTTCTTGAACAGCCACTATCAACAATACCTAAGTCTTTATTAAGAAGAGGATGTTCCTACAATAAAGAAAGTTTATATACAACAACAAAAATATGTTAAGAGACTTAAGTCATGAAAGACTTGAGCCTGCCCTGTGGATCATTATGATGAACCCAAGAAGCTGAGTTAGATCCATAATTGTTCCTGGAGTCCCTGTAGTTTAATGGTCTTTTGTGTGTCCAAGAACAATCTGCTGAGATTACCCCTTCCCATAAACCTTTGGTCAGCATATTCATACCAATGATTAATACCATAAAATGGTTGTGACCCATATCTATATCTATTGGGATTTATATATCTATTATGAAAAACAGACCTATTATAAGGAACAGTCCAATCAGCAGGAGTGGAATACATTCTGCTGACATTATACTTTGCCTGTGGAACTAATGAGGGTTTGGTACAGGTTTTAGTCCACTTTTGTCTATGTCTATTATTAACAACAGAAACACCCATCCTCTTCTCATGGAAATCACAATCCTTAATTAAATGCAATTTGCTACCACAAACAAAACACTTCTTCTTCTTAGAAGATTTATTAAATCCAAAAGATGTCTGATTAAACAAAGAATTATTCAAAGAAACACCAGAAATATAATTGTTTTGGAAACACTGAAAGGAATTGTTTTCATAAGAAGTAAATAACAAGTCTTCAGAAGAGGCTATCTTAGAAAGAACTTCATCAGCAGCAACTTCAGAGTCCACAGACTTGTAAGATGACTTGTCAGAATTCTTTATTGAGGACTTGGGTGAGTCTGACTTGGTCTTGGAATCACAGCTGGCATAACTAGAGGTCTCTGAGGTCTTGTCCCTGGAAGAACAAGAGACATAAGTGTTAGAATCATTACTAGATATACTTCTAGTGTCAGGGGAGTCATTGATCCTCATGCCAGTGGTTTCCTTTGATTCTGGTAAGTCAACCTTATGGGATGTGGGCTTAGGGGTTCCTATTGTTGGTAAGTCTTCAGACCTATTTGGCAAGTCTTTAGACTTTTTGCCAAAGAGATGGTGTGAACCATCAAAGTCAGAGGTTTTGGTAGTAGGCATAAATACACCTCTGATGGGTCCTGGTACAGCATGCAAATTTCCTTCTTTAACATAATTTGCTAAGCCTGCTGGTGTAGATTTACCCACATCATTCCTTGCTTCTAAGCCAACATATTTTTTAAACCCTAAACCTATCCCTGAGTTTAC
Source organism: Artemisia argyi (assembly GCA_030686995.1). NCBI lineage: Eukaryota > Viridiplantae > Streptophyta > Magnoliopsida > Asterales > Asteraceae > Artemisia > Artemisia argyi. The sequence continues at coordinate 71,869,692 of CM060692.1, forward strand.
ATTCTGACTACCATAAAGACAACTAGCTAAATTATCTCCTGAAATCAACCAATTTTTATGTAAAGCTACTTCTTTATCTAGTTTTTCTTGCAAAACACTTTTCTCAGACTCAATCCTAGCTTTTTCTTTTTCAGAAAAATTTAATTCATTGTTAGCACATTCTAGATCTCTACTTAAAACTCTAATCTTTTCTTCATAGGCCAATTGATTCTGTTGCAACCACACCTTTTGTTGTTCTAAAGTTTTAAAAGCTTCTTTATAAGTTGCAGCTTCAATAAAACAAGCATTATATTTTGGTTTCAAATCATCATAAGCTTCTTTTAGAGTTGTATATTTAGAATCACAATCATAATCACAAGTAGATACCTGAGGAGAGATTCCCATGAGCCCAAAGCTATCATCACAACTAGCCATGCAGGAGATTTGAGGAGTGCTGCTTGTAGCATCTTCATGCTCATTCCAGTCCACACTAGTATCTATAGCAGTGATCAAGGCCTTTGATTCTCCAGCTTCCACTTCTTTCTTCTTGTATGCTGAATATCTGGTACTGGCTTCACCCTTCTTGGTTGTGCACTCTCTTACAAAATGGCCAATTTCTCCACAAGCATAACACTTTACTTTCCTTCTATCAAACCTAGCTGCATCTCTTCCTTCAACATTGAGCTTTTTACCAACCTTTTGCTCAAATCTTCTAACCTTGAGAGAGAGCATAGCCATTTAACACTTTAAGTCCAACTCTTCTAAAGCAAGTTCATCAATCTGCTCAAAATCTTCATAAGCAATTTGTTGCTGTTTATCAACTTCAGCAACAAATGAATGAAGTACATCTTCCATCACATTACTAATCTTTGGATGAGTTATTGGATTAGCACTTGAAAAAGACAATGTGGTCATTGGAAGACTTAGTGGATGGACTTGAGTAAACCTGTGGTGCTGGGGATGGACTTGTATAGGTATGTGGCATGTAGTTTGAGTTAGAACTGACAAATGCAGATTGTGAAGGAGTTGCTGCATATGGAGAGAATCCCTTTATGTCACCTTCCAAAGCTCTGAGTTTGTTGTACAAGTCATCAAAGCTGAGGTAGTCCAAGCCACCTTTGGTTTTCAATGATATACTCACTTGAGACCATGAGGGAGGTAAGGCTCTTAAAAACCTGGAATTCACTTCTTCATTGTCAGGTCTGGCTAGAAGCTGATTCAAGTGACTTAGAATCTTCTGAAACCTGTCATAACCTTTGTGGAGACCTTCCTCTTCAGTAATCTTGAATTCTTGGAACTCCAGCTTCAACATACTCTTTCTCATCCTTTTTGATTCTTCATTCCCTCCAAATCTAGCTTTTATGGCCCACCAGATTTCTCTTGGATCAGTCATGGAATGAAAATCTCCCATGTGGTCATCAGGGATTTCCTGCAGCAATATGGTTCTTGCTTTGTTCTCCCTTTGAATAGCAAGAATTTCTTCAGCAGAAACAGGTTCCAAAATTGTAACTTTACCATTAGCATCAACACTTTGCTTTTTAGGACGACAACCATTGAGTATAACATTCCAGAGGTTATAGTCAACACTTGCAATCCAGTTCTGCATCTTCATGGCCAAGATCTCATACTCATCCTTCCTAAGAAAAGGAAGTTTTGCATTGCTGTTGGAGAAGGCCACTTGTTGTAGTTGTTGAGTAAGAGAGCCTGCTTCTGAGAGAGCAACATCACCGCCTGGTTTGTCTCCCATTGGTACTGATTGAATAGTTATGTGATTGTGTTGAGGTTACAGAGAGTATCTAGTGGCTCTGATACCACTTGTAGGGATCTATACCTTGATAGATCACGAGCCAATAGATCGTTAGCCAACTAATGTAATCACTAGTAAGACTAAGTTAGATAATCTCTGTGAGCTTGTAATTATTGCGGAATATAAAAACAAACGTATACTAAACTCGATCCTCTATGGATCAATATACTAATAATATTAATGAAACTCGTACGTAAAACTTGTGTCTATTACAATGACCTAGGGTTCCTTATATACTAGTGGAAACCCTAACCTTTCTTACAAGAAACGAATAATGATAAACTATTAAAAGATATTCTACATATCTTGTCCTAAAATACATAAGTTCTATCCACGGTTAAACTCTATCCGTAGGATCTCTATATGTCCGCAGGAACCAGTCATCAGCAGAAAGTCACTAAGCCTTCCGCAGGAACCTGTCAGCAGCATCAATCAGTAGTATCTTCAATAATTCCTTACAAAGCTTAAATAGGTGATGTCATTGATTGAGTGACAAATTTTGTCAAAATTTTGAGTACAAATTGACTTTCAATCAAAATCTCATGATACCACCAAGTTTTGCACAAATACTTTCCGGAAAAATCATAGAAGGGAAAGTATTTGGCGATAAAAAGAAGATTTCTCTTCTTTATCAAGAAATAATGCACTGAAGCGTACATTAGATTGAGGGTGCATGAATGTAAAGTAATTCACGCTCGGATGAACGACACCCTTTGCTAGGAACAACCGTCTTTTTGGCGACGAGTTTTCCTCATTATGAAAAACGGGTTGCTATCTGAAGTAATAGCAAGCCATATTTGTGAAGTCCGGGTTGTAGCCTGAAATGACTACAAGCCATAATTTTGAAGAATGTTTTGAGATACGACATGTTTTAGAAAAAAAAATTTATTTGAAACCGAAAAACTCTTGCTCAAGCATATGTACGAATCTGTGTCATTATTGAATGACATTTCTAGAAACTTACATAATATTGATTACACAAGAGACATGTCGTGAGAAGAATATTTTTGTATTTTTATGGTTTTCTGATTTTTATGGTTTTTGGAGGTTATATATTTTTCTATTTTCTTTTTGTTTTTAATACTATGTACAAAGGATATGTGAAGCAACCCCTTTACTCCTCCTGATCTTCCTGAAGACTTATGAGATCCTCAGGAGTGAGACTCTTCATACCAAGGCGAGGGAGGATGAATTGAAATCGGTCCCTAGAAAGTGCTTTGGTAAAGATATCAGCTAGCTGGAACTCAGTCCTCACGAAGTAAAGTTCCACAATTCCTTTCTCAACTTGCTCCCTGATGAAGTGATGTCTAATGTCAATGTGCTTAGTTCTTGAGTGTTGGACATTGTTGCAGCAGAGTGCAATTGCAATTTTGTTGTCACAATACATGGGAATCTTGTTGCATACGAAGCCATAGTCCGAAAGTTGAGATCTCATCCATAAGATCTGAGCATAGCACGAGGACATGGCAATGTATTCAGCTTCTGCAGAGGAGATAGATGTACTCATTTGTTTCTTTGACGACCAACTGACTAGCTTATTACCCAAAAAATTAGCACCCCCAGATGTACTGCGACGAGTGTCTTGACATCCCGCATGGTCAGCATCAGAATATGCTGTGAGAGCCATATAAGTGTCATTGGGGTACCATAGGCCCATGTGGATTGTTCCTTTAAGATACCGAAAGACTCTCTTGACCGCTTCCAGATGTTTCTTGGTGGGTTTGGATTGATACCGAGCACACATGCAAAACAGCAAATAGAACTGGTCTGCTGGCAGTAAGATACATTAAGGAACCAATCATGCTTCGATACTTGGTTTGTTCGACCAGGATTCCAACATCATCTTCATCTAGTTTTGATCTTTCAATCATAGGAGTATCAACTGAGTTACTTGAATCGAATCCAAATTTCTTCAAAATTTCATTGGTATACTTGGATTGATTGATGAAGATGCCATTGGGATTTTGAGAAATTTTCAATCCTAGAAAGAAAGACATTTGACCCATCATAGACATCTGGAATTCAGAACTCATCTCTTGGGAGAAACGATCACACTCGTTGGGATCAGAGGAGGCAAATATGATGTCATCAACGTAGATTTGTACATGAAGAAAGTTTTTGCCCATTTTTCTGGTAAAGAGTGTAGGATCTACAACGCCTTTGGAAAATTTGTTAGCAAGAAGAAATTTAGACAAGGTGTTGTACCATGCCCTAGGCGCTTGCTTAAGCCCATAGAGAGCCTTCTTCAAACGATACACATGATTAGGGAGTTCTGGATCCACAAAACCTTCGGGTTGAGTTACATACACCACCTCTTTTAGATCGCCATTTAAGAATGCAGTCTTGACATCCATTTGATAAACCACCATGTTTTGACTTGCAGCATTTGCGAGAAATATTCTTATGACTTCAATTCTAGCAACAGGTGCGAAGGATTCTTCAAAGTCTATACCTTCTTCTTGAAGATATCCTTTTACCACAAGCCTAGCCTTGTTCTTCAATACATCTCCATGCTCATCAAGTTTAACCTTAAATATCCATTTGAGAGCAATGATCATAGCACAATCGGGAGGCGGTACTAATTCCCACACATCCAGTCGGTCAAACTCATGAATCTCGTCCACCATTGCAGTGAACCATGAGTGTTTAGACATTGCATCATTGACGTCTTTTGGTTCAACTTTAGAGAGGACAGAATTGAAGAAGCACCACAATGCGTCGGTTGCATGTTGCTTGCGGGTAGATACTGGACGCAAAGGGTTTCCAATAATGTTGTCAATTGGGTGATCATTGGTCCATTTCCTAAGGTATTCATGGGGTTGAGGATAGGGAACTGAGGTAGCCGTGTTAGATTCGTCTGAGGATGTAGCATCATTTGACGATTCAGGAGCAAAGATGTTAACAAACGGCTCATTATCAGGTGGAGCAAATGGATTTACTTCAAATGAATTATCCAAAGCTGCTACTCGTTGTACAAATGAAGGTTGACCATCAGATGTGGTAACTGAACGACTGATGGTGGGGGCTTCAGGATCCCATGACAACGAAGTGGATGGCCCAGCATTATTATCTGAGACATTTGCTACCCCAGCTGGTTGTGGAACGACTGTGGCTTCTTGAGCATCCACATTTTGAGGTTCAAAGTATTCATCAAACATGGGGTCAAACAGCTTCTTCCAATCTTCACTTGTAGGGGGTGCAAAAGGAGTAGCAGGAGCTGGATTCTGTACAAGCCTGGAGCTTATAGGTCCAGGAGACAAAAGGTTAGGTACGGGTCCAGAACTTGATTGTCCAGGAACCGGTTGCTCAGTCAGCTCATCGAAAGTAACGTGGATTGTTTCCATTATGTCTCTGGTACGTTTGTTGTAGATTCGGTATCCCTTTCGTTCTGGAGCATAGCCAACGAAGAAACCAATGTCGGCCTTGGCCTTGAGTTTCCCAAGGTCTTCACTGTCATTTGTTGGATAACACAATGCACCAAATACTCAAAGAAACTAAAGATCAGGTTTTCTGCCATGAACCAGTTCATATGGAGTCTTGCAGTAGAGAGGATGTATCAAGGATCGGTTCTGTGTGTAACATGCTGTTGCAATTGCCTCAGCCCATAAAAACATAGGAGATTTAGAGAAGATGAGCATAGTCCTTGCAGCTTCAACCAGGGTGTGATTACGTCTTTCAACAACTCCATTTTGTTGAGGAGTACGTGGAATGCTCTTTTGATGACTAATGCCGACATCTTCATAAAATTGAGTAAGTTGTTTGTTCACGAACTCCGTTCCATTATCAGTACGAATGAACCTAACTGTTTTGTTGGGTCGAACTTGCAATTGCTTAATGAGTTTGATGATGATTTCTGGAGTTTCATCTTTTGATCGTAAAAACTTTACCCACGTGAAACGCGAATGATCATCAACTATAACAAGCACATATTTCTTTCCGTTGATACTTTGAATCCTCATTGGTCCACAGAGATCCATGTGAAGAGTATGCAGGACTTCCATGATGGAATTGACAGTTTTGGGTTTATGGGTGTGCTTTTTGCTCTTGCCCAGTTGGCATGCGGAACATAGGTGATCTTTTTCATACTTAAGTCTGGGTAAGCCTCGAACAAGATCCTTACGAGTGAGTTCATTGATGATACCGAAGTTCAAGTGGTTTAAATGACGATGCCACAATCATGATTTGTGCTTAGAGGCTTTTGAGAGTAAGCAAATCGGAGAGGACCGCAACATGTCTTCAATAGAGATGGTATAAAGGTTAGTCCCCCGACTCCCTGTGAGGAGATCTACACCATCTAATTCTCTAACAAAACAGGTGTGCTTTCTGAAGGCAACTTCAAGATCAGAGTCACAGAATTGACCAACAGAGAATAGATTGTGTCCAAGTCCCTCCATGTAGTATACTCTGGATATCACACTGTCTCCAAAGACGTAGTCACCATAACCCATTATAGATCCAAAATGGTCGTTCCCAAATCTGACCGCACCAATGAACTTTTCCACGAAATTCTAGAGCTGCGAGCGATCTCCAGTCATATGTTTTGAGCAGCCTGAGTCCAAATACCAAAGGACGATTTGTACGACCTGTATTTGAAACCAGACAATGGTGGATAACTAAAAAAACTGGAGCCCCACAAACAGTTGGGGTCCGTTTGGTTAGCAAATATTGGATTATCATATGTTACAGAAATCTCACTGGAATTTTCACATTTTGATGCACTAGAACTAGGAGTGGTACTAAGTTCTTTTATTGGAAACATTCTACCAGTAGGTCTCCACTTCTTAATCGGCACAACTTTGGAGTTAGTGATCCTAGTCATTGGGCACTTTTCGCCTAGGGTGAATTTCCTTCCAGTAGGTCTCCATTGATAACCAACATTAGTGAACACTTTTCCTGTTTTATTCCATACTTGTTTTATCCTTTTAACACTCGAAGCATTCTTAACCGGAGATTTCATAGTGGATTTTAGAAAGGACACAACACAAGCATCATGATTACCATAAAATAAACATTCGTTACAAGTCTTACAAATAGCACCGGAATTCGAATTAATTACATCATTGTTAACACAAATGTTTGAATCAACTCGATTCCTTTCATTAAGCATAACTTTATTGTTCCTAGAGGATTCTTCTACTTCCTTCATAAGTGTACTCTTAGCCGGCAAAGTCCTATCATTCTTTGTATTGCACCTAGGTTGTGACTTGCTAGCATTAGATACACCTTTTACTCCTGTAGAAGCAATGACGGGAACATTAGTATGATTAGTTGCTACTTGTTTACCAGTGATCATGATGGTGGATTGTGACATGGTTTGGGGATAATCTAATGTAACATGTTTGTTGCCATTGTTAGAGTGCGACGCAAATGACCTATCCGACTTGTTATCATTCTTGGGGCATGATCCTATAGCATATTCTAATAATTCCTGGGCTCTATTAGTGAGGAAGCAAGCACCAATAATAACATCATCCTGTGGTTTAGGTATCCTCTCATCTTCAATGGTTTTTCTAAGTATGGCAAGACAATCCTTAAGATTTCTAAGATAGTTGCTATGAACTAACTTATTGTTCCTAAGGGGAAGAGAGACATTCACAGCATCGCACGCATATTTCTTACAAGAATGTACATTGGAAATTGCATGATCACATGAAACGACGGGCATTTTACCCTTCACCATAGTCTTTAGATTCTCAATCTCATTTAACAAAGAAGTGACTCTTTCATTGTTTTGGTCACGTGTTATTTTAATAGACTCAAACAACTCTTTGTAGCGTTGTTTAACGTTTGACATTTCAGCACGAAGCCACTCATTTTCATGTTGTAATTCATTGATAATGCCTTGTTTCAGAAAGTTTTGAGAATCTATCGACTTCTGGTAATTGGTATTGGTCACGTCGCTTTTGTTCGACTTTAATTGTGCAATTTGGACCTTCAATTTCTGAATCATGTTTGAGTGAGCTTGAATTACTTCATCCTTTTTGGCTAATTCAAAACATGTGTCAAACTCAGGAGCATCCGAAGATGTCTTGGCATTTGATATTTTTATGCTTTCTTCTAGATGTTTTTATTTTAGTTGTAAGTTAAGATTATCAACTTCTAGTTTTGAGAAAATCCTGACCATGTTATCGTGGTCGTCGTTTTGAATTTTTTCATGAAGTTTGTAATTCTCCCCCTCAAGCTCAATTACACGATTCTGGAAGACATTCAAAGTGACCGACATTTCATGAAATTGTCGAGCAGATAAGGCAGAGTCAGTTACAGTGTAAAACACATCTTTTGCAATGCAATTAGCCAGCAAGTTTTCATTCATAATGAGAATGTTTTTCCGGTCAATTTCACTGTATTTGAGATCAATAGCTAATTGGTTGCTCTCATTTTCCACTTCTTTAAAAACGTTTTTCATTTGAGTCACATCATCATTAATGGTATTTTTAAGGCCCTCAAAGTGTTCTTTTAGAAGTTTGAAAAATGGCATGACTTCAGTAAGGTAACACTGTTTTGTTTGCTCAAAACCCCTTTCCCCTTCAGTAATCCCTGTTGGTGTAATTCTCATTTTACATGTTTTCTCAAAGTCATTAAACAATTGACCTAGAACATACAACCCAATTAGAGTATTACACTGTGTGGGAAGAGTAAAAGGTACAAGGTGCCTGGGTGTATTCAGGGGATAAATAGTTGGGTCAGCAATTCTAAAAATAGTGCGTGTGTTACCCACAATTCTTTCAGCTTTCATTTTCTCAATGTCAATATTCCAGAAAACTTTGTTAGGAAGGATTCTCTTTTGAGGAACAAAAATGGCTGAATGATTGTCATTCGCATAGTCATAGTGAAACACAATATTATTAGCATTGCACTTATGATCCTTTAATCGTTCAGCAAGTTTTATCCTAGTTCTATCCTCCGCCTCATCAATCTCATCATAAGATCTCACATCAGGAGGGGCATGGTTAGGTTCAAGCATAGTGTTTGCATCATATAATGCAGGTTGAGCACCTATACCATTTCTAAGGAATTTTGCTTTAGGCTTAGAGGCATCCTGTTCACTAAATTCATCACTAAGTTTCCTATGGTTTTGCATCATTTGAGCAGATTGGATGGTTTGGCCTTGTGTGTACAACTTATCTTCTAATTTATTTTTCAACATTTTGAGTTTTGAGAAATCATTTAGAAGTTTAGTCTCTTTATCTTTGTATTCGAGTTTGAGTGAAGTCAAACCTTTTTGAAATTCTTGTTTTTGTTTAACAGATTGCTCCAATTGTTTTTTCAAAGAAACTAACTCCCTTTTCAATGTTTCTTGTTTTGAATTGTTTTCAGATATGTAAGTACGCATTTGCCATTCCATTTTCTGCTCACGTTCATTAAGCTCAAATTTAGCACGCTGTTCATATATCTTCACTTGATCCTTAAGGATGTTAACTCTAGTAATCAAGGAATCATCAGGGTTGTATATCATGTGCTCATGTAACTCATGTTCACAAGGATCAACAGACGGCGTGTCACTTGGTACAACTGGCAGTCTATTGTCATTCACATACATTTCATATGGGATATTATTGGTATTTCCCATATTAGTGGTGTCTGTGTTGACAATATTCTTGAGTTGTACAGAGTCACACACCCCCTGTGAATTTGTAAGAGTATTCAGATCAGGATTAAGTGACGTTGATACCTCAGAAATAGCAGATGTGATGGAGGAGTCAGACTGCTGAGGAGAGGATGCAGCTGCAGATAGATTAGCCATGAAAATGGTTTGAGCAGTAGGTTCGTCATCTACGTCTGAGTCAAATGCATCACATTCTTCAACTTGAAAGATATTCGGGTCATTTAGAGCCATGTCCTGAATAGGCTGATCTTCCACATCAGCATCAAAGGTGTTCCCATCATTACCAGCCAGAAAGAGCAGAGCTTCTTCATCCAACACCGTCCCATTCTCTTGCGCCTGCATCAGCAACATCTTGTCCTTGAAGTACTCAGAGTTTTGAGGACGTTTTGGGAGAGTGCAATTCCTAGCTATATGGCCCAACCCTCTGCAGTTATAACACTTAGGCTGCTTAGCTTGTACTTGAAGAGTATTACCAACTCTGTACTGCCTATTATCTCTACCAGCATTTCTTTGATTGAAATTTTGTCTTCCCTGCACATTCTGCACCACCACCCTACCATCTTCTATGACTGCCTGATTACGTGGATTAGACGAGGTCCTAAGTTGGTTATTAGTTGATGGAAGTGCAGCCCTGAACTGTTGGACCAGTAAAGAAACTTGGTTGGAGAGATTATCAATCATCATGTCAGTGTGAGAATACCCAGAATCCAGTTGTGTGTTCAAAGCAGATGGTGAGGGAGTTGATGATTGACCATTGGTTGGCGTAGACCTGGAAGATGGTTGTGATGGTTGAGATTGATCATTTGAGGTTTGGGTAAGTTGTTGAACATTAGAGACTGATGCGTAGGGATTGCACCAGGCTTTACCTCTCGAGGGATCTCGAGAAGCTTACAACCCCCACCAGGCAGTGTGTAACACCCCCAATTCAATGATGCAGCGGAATTCAAACTGGGTGTTACTCGACGGCACAACAGTCATAATAATAGAAAACGATCTCTAGTTGAGTCGTTTTAAAGGATTTATCATTCAAATTATATAAATATCAGAGAATACAAAATGAGGTCCCAGATGGTTCCATGTTTACAAATTACAATAAACGAGTTTTTGAATGATAATAAATTTTATAGCCATCTTGAATATCCGTGCCCTTTCCGTGCCATCCTTGTTCATTGTGAACCTGAAAATACATGCTAAAGTGTCAACACGAGGTTGGTGAGTTCATAGAGTTTAGTGACAAAATGTAATGTAAAACATTTGAATGATGATTTCCCAGCAAAGGCATCGTAAATCCACTCAGTTCCAAGCCCCGCCCATACAAGACTTGCAACCTGTGTGTTTACAACCCAATGCCAAATATTATCTGCTTTATGTGAACAAAAGTAATACTTGTATCTAGATCCAAAGATAAATGCAGCAATACCGTTATATAAACAATTTTTACAATGGTGCCATATAAATAATGATGACAATGAAGTGGAAGCCATAATACTACGTTTTGTTGAATACTAGTGCAACGGGAAGGCAATGAAGTATGTAACATGTAAACACATAAGGCATTTGAGTAAGCCACAAACATTGAGTAAGGCAATTGGTGTTTAAGCAAACAAGTAGCATGTTCAAGTAAAACAAGTATTGCATTTATGTAAAAACGAGCATGTATTCTCCCCCAAAGAGTTGATAAAACAATTAAAAGAGCAGGGGCTATGACTCACCTTAAGTTATGTAGCAAGTAGTGAATATGATGGTCGAATAGCGAAGGTTTCTACGAGCAACAACTTTTGGCTTTCAATTAAGAAAAGAAGTTAACTAGTAAGGAAAGGACATTGATTGACAAGCTTCTCTTCACTTTAGCAATCCTTCTACTCTTGTATTCTTGAAGGATTTGTGATCTTTGATAAGCCGAGGTTATTTGAAGATTATAACTATATTTTCATAGAAAATTTCCAAGATTGAAGATCAAACACTAGTTTTCTTTCAAAAACTAGTTAACTTTCTTACAAAATATAAGAAAAGTGCCTTAGGGTTTTAGGACTTTGATAGATAAAGAGAGGAGGGTGCAAGGAATTTCATGTGTTTAGCTTGGTATTTATAGGGTAGGAAGAAAAGTTAACCATATATTGGGTTAGAATTTAACTATGGTTAGTCAAGACACTTGTAATGATCTAAAGGATCAATGGTCAAGATCAAGCCACACAAAGGTGACTCCCCCCCCCTATATGGCAGTTCAAGATGGCTAGGAAGGGTGAGTTGGCCTTTGGTTGATATTATCCTAGATATTGAGTTAGTTTTGACTCCGTAAAATGCTAACCGTAAATGATTAAGCCATAATACGTAAACTGGGTATTGTAAAAATACGAAACTTGGAAGAATGATTAAACTTGTCAAAATACTCCATAATAAAATATAAAATGAGTGGTAGGTTCCATTGGGGTGCTAAAACCCTGCTAAATTTGGAAACACGGGTCTAAAACGCGTAATACGTAAAACGTACGAATATTGTGTAAAATTGAGAAAAGTAAAATGTTACTTTTCTAATGTGATAATAATGATTTAAAATGACTTATAATGTCTAGACTGGGCTTAGTCTAGTGTTGGTTGGTATTTAATGTCTTTAAGACATAAAACCGTAAGCCTAAAAATCAAGGAATGATTTATAAAATCAAGGAATGATTTTTGGTCAAAGGAGGAGGGAAAAATATGTTGACTTATTCCAAAAATGTGAAAACTTAAATTGTCTTAGAAACGCGGTGCAGGTATAGGCTAAGGTTACGGCTAAGTAAAAGTGCTTAAAAACGAAAATTCATGTTTTTCACGGCCGAGGTTTATTTGGTCATATTTTTCTCAGTCATGATTAATTTTCAAATAAATCATGAGGGTATCAAACATTTTTCTGATGCGGGGAAAATTAACGCGGTCGAGTTTCGTTGTGCGTAGGATTTTTGAATGACGTTTTACCCTAAAACGTGTAGTTCCTTAATAACTTTCGCGAAAATGATCTGATGAGTGTCAAACTTTTAATTTACCATGGAAATGATTTATCACACGAGAATATGAAATAAAAATCAAATTTTGGAAAAATGAATAGTAAAAGTGAATAGTAAAAATTAATAGTGAAATTTTTCAGGAATAGTAATTAACCTGAAATTGCTAATTGTTACAGTCTCTACCCCTTACGGGAACTTCGTCCCAAAGTTCAGTTTATGTCATGGGTTGAAGCGATGTCGGTGAAAAGATAGGATTTCTTGTGGCGAATATAATGTAGGTTTCTTGTGGCGAATATAATGTAGGTATCATGCCATACCCATGCAATATAGTGTAGGTATCATGCCATACCCGAGCAATGTAGTGTAGGTATCATGCCATACCCGAGCAATGTAATGTAGGTATCATGCCATACCCGAGCAATATAGTTTAGGTATCATGCCATACCCGAGCAATGTAGTGTAGGTATCATGCCATACCCGAGCAATGTAGTGTAGGTATCATGCTATACCCGAGCAATGTAGTGTAGGTTGACTTCATACTTATGTTATTTCGGATACAAATAAGCCCACTTGTTTATAATTATTTATTTACATAGAGAGGCATCCCAAACAATGTAAATAGAGGAATATAAACTTATGGTTTGGTGATTTACAATTTCTTTATTTAAATGAAAAGGCATCCCAATACATTCAAATAATTACAAATCATTCTACTTAAGAATTCCCAACACAACATTCATACTTAGCCGGTGAGTTACAAGGTAGTGTATTATGAGATGATATTGGTGTTCCAAAAGTACGAAATGAATATTCATACTCATCTTTGGAGATGGAGAGTAAGATAATCGGGGGAAATTGACGTAGTGTTCAAAATAGTTGGTGAGTAGAAAGTTGTGAAATAAGCATGATTTTTGATGGGGAAATGATAGAATAATTACGTTGGAGGTTTGAATCATAACACATGATAGCATAAAGTAAGAGTTTTATTCATAAAACGTTGATTGATTACAAGATTGAAACTTATTACAAGTTTCTTCAAAATCTACTAACTGATACTTTCAGTTTAGTAATTACAACGTTTTACAACTACTGTTAGCTATTACATGGATTCTACAGAGTTTACTAACTGAGTCTATTCTGTTAAGTAGTACAAAAGACAACTAGTATCATCACACTAGTCTATTGCAGGTTAGAAGGTTCGAGCAGCTCTGATTGATCGGCAACTTCTTGGTTTAGTGTGTCATAGAGGTACGAGTCGATGAAGTTTGAGAGGCTGTAGTTTCCATGCTGACTTTCTTGTTGGATCAATGGTGGTCGTGATACGATCCATAATGAGTGATCCAATTCATCACATGTAGGGATATCAAAGGGAAGTGATAGTGGTGGTGGTAATGGCTCTAGTACATATTCATACTCATTATCCTCCTCGGAGTCTGCCTCAACCCAATTTTGTTCAAAATAATTAGAAATATTCAACGCAAAATTAGTTGGCACTGGTTCCTCCTCTTCTTCGTCGGTTGAATCTTCGAAAGGTTCTTCTTCGTCATCAGAAGCGAAGGCATTTACGAAGTCAAATCCGAACTCGGGTGAGGGTGGTAAGACTTTGAAGTTATTAGGTAGAGTGGGCACATAATCCGGAGAAGTGGGTACGCACATGATTTCTATGAAAAGAATTACTATGTTAAAACAATTCAAATGTTTATGAGAAGTGCTCAAAATGTGACAAGTGTATATATCAATATACTAATATGTTCATGTAGTATAAAATGCTTACGGGGAAGTGCTCAATTATGTTAAGGGTACATATATCAATCTGCAATTATGTTTGTGTAGCATAAAAATGTCTACGGGGAAATGCTTAAAATGGGTATATATCAATATACTAATATGTTTGAGTAGCATAACATGCTTACAGGAAAATGCTCAAATGTGCTAAGGGTACATATATCAATATGCAATTACGTTTGTGTAATATAAAATGCTTAATAAGTCCATAATCGTCTGGAGGATGGAAGACACGGAGAGCGGAAGGCTATAAAAATGTTTTTGCTTGTAATTGTAGTTATAGTTTTAGGTCTCAATTAGACCCGTTTCTCTATAACCATGGCTCTGGTACCAATCTGTAACACCCCCAATTCAATGATGCAGCGGAATTCAAACTGGGTGTTACTCGACGGCACAACAGTCATAATAATAGAAAACGATCTCTAGTTGAGTCGTTTTAAAGGATTTATCATTCAAATTATATAAATATCAGAGAATACAAAATGAGGTCCCAGATGGTTCCATGTTTACAAATTACATTAAACGAGTTTTTGAATGATAATAAATTTTATACCCATCTTGAATATCCGTGCCGCTTCCGTGCCATCCTTGTTCATTATGAACCTGAAAATACATGCTAAAGTGTCAACACGAGGTTGGTGAGTTCATAGAGTTTAGTGACAAAATGTAATGTAAAACATTTGAATGATGATTTCCCAGCAAAGGCATCGTAAATCCACTCAGTTCCAAGCCCCGCCCATACAAGACTTGCAACCTGTGTGTTTACAACCCACTGCTAAATATGATCTGGTTTATGTGAACAAAAGTAATACTTGTATCTAGATCCAAAGATAAATGCAGCAATACCGTTATATAAACAATTTTTACAATGGTGCCATATAAATAATGATGACAATGAAGTGGAAGCCATAATACTACGTTTTGTTGAATACTAGTGCAACGGGAAGGCAATGAAGTATGTAAGATGTAAACACATAAGGCATTTGAGTAAGCCAAAAACATTGAGTAAGGCAATTGGTGTTTAAGCAAACAAGTAGCATGTTCAAGTAAAACAAGTATTGCATTTATGTAAAAACGAGCATGTATTCTCCCCCAAAGAGTTGATAAAACAATTAAAGGAGCATGGACTATGACTCACCTTAAGTTATGTAGCAAGTAGTGAATATGATGGTCGAATAGCGAAAGTTTCTACGAGCAACAACTTTTAGCTTTCAATTAAGAAAGGTAGTTAACTAGTAAGGAAGGGACATTGATTGACAAGCTTCTCTTCACTTTAGCAAGCCTTCTACTCTTGTATTCTTGAAGGATTTGTGATCTTTGATAAACCGAGATTATTTGAAGATTATAACTACGTCTTTGTGGAGACTTTAAAGTTATAACAACTTTTCATAGAAAATTTCCAAGATTGAAGATCAAACACTAGTTTTCTTTCAAAAACTAGTTAACTTTCTAACAAAATATAAGAAAAGTGCCTTAGGGTTTTAGGACTTTGATAGATAAAGAGAGGAGGGTGCAAGGAATTTCATGTGTTTAGCTTGGTATTTATAGGGTAGGAAAAATAGTTAACCATATATTGGGTTAGAATTTAACTATGGTTAGTTAAGACACTTGTAATGATCTAGAAGATCAATGGTCAAGATCAAGCCACACAAAGGTGACTCCCCCCCCTATATGGCGGTTCAAGATGGCTAGGAAGGGTAAGTTGGCCTTTGGTTGATATTATCCTAGATATTGAGTTAGTTTTGACTCCGTAAAATGCTAACCGTAAATGATTAACCCATAATACGTAAAACCGGGTATCGTAAAAATACGAAACTTGGAAGAATGATTAAAATTGTCAAAATACTCCATAATAAAATATAAAATGAGTGGTAGGTTCCATTGGGGTGCTAAAACCCTGCTAAAACTGGAAACACGGGTCTAAAACGCGTAATACGTAAAACGTACGAATATTGTGTAAAATTGAGAAAAGTAAAATGTTACTTTTCTAATGTGATAATAATGATTTAAAATGACTTATAATGTCTAGACTGGGCTCAGTCTAGTGTCGGTTGGTATTTAATGTCTTTAAGACATAAAACCGTAAGCCTAAAAATCAAGGAATGATTTATAAAATCAAGGAATGATTTTTGGTCAAAGGAGGAGGGAAAAATATGTTGACTTATTCCAAAAATGTGAAAACTCAAATTGTCTTAGAAACGCGGTGCAGGTATAGGCTAACGTTACAGCTAAGTAAAAGTGCTTAAAAACGAAAATTCCTGTTTTTCACGGCCGAGGTTTATTTGGTCATATTTTTCTCAGTCATGATTAATTCTCAAATAAATCATGAGGGTATCAAACATTTTTCTGATGCGGGGAAAATTAACGCGGTCGAGTTTCGTTGTGCGTAGGATTTTTGAATGACGTTTTACCCTAAAACGTGTAGTTCCTTAATAACTTTCGCGAAAATGATCTGATGAGTGTCAAACTTTTAATTTGCCATGGAAATGGTTTATCACACGAGAATATGAAATAAAAATCAAATTTCGGAAAAATGAATAGTAAAAGTGAATAGTAAAAATGAATAGTGAATTTTTTCGGGAATAGTAATTAACCTGAAATTGCTAATTGTTACACAGTGTACCTGATCGATGTAGTATAGTATAATGACAAGTACCGGGGGATTGATCGTTCAGCTAGGAATAGTGTCACTAGGGTTAGAAAACCTAAAGACTAGGTCTAGAGATGAGAGATGATTCTTTTTGTATTTTTTTAGTTTTTATAAAAGCAAATAAAAATCTCGGTTTTTGAAGAGTTGGGCGAAATTAGTTGCTAGTCAACTAACCCAATTACTAAATATGCAATCAAAATAAAATACTAAAATGAAAATAAAACTAAATTATACTAGAGTTGTGAGCAATATGTGGGAGAATTGTGTTTACTTAGATTTCACTACTCCCTAGATATCTTTTACATGTTAATTACTTGTTATAGTTGCGTGGATGACGGATTGTATTCCTTAATACCATTCATGGGGTGGCGTACTAACTTCCCCAATCCTATGAGCGCCTACTTCACTCCAATGTCGAGCCGGCTAAGAAGCTCCTAACATGGGATCACTAGAATTTGCTCATGCATTAAATACAACCAATAAAACCTAGTACACATCGGTTCATGTTTCCTAAGACGTTCAAGCATGTTACACAATGGAGATCTGCCAGCTTTCTTAAGCCTAACATTGAAATCATTCATCCATTACAACCATAAACAAGTAATCAACATATAATTAACATCTAGGTTTCATTACATCTAAGCAAACACAAGATAGATCTAGCCTAGCATGTTGAAATCAAGACAAGCATAAGATATATTCAAACAACACATAGACATATTGAATGAATTAAAAGAAGACTTATCTCAATTGAACATGAAAGGATTCAAGGGGTGAAAACCCTTGAAAATACTGTAAAATATGACCTAGGGTTTACAAAGTTCGGCCCTAGTTTTCTCCACACAAGTTCCTCCTTTTATGAATGAAAAATAGAAAACTATATATAGATTCTGATAGGTGACGGCGTCAAGAACAAATGTCTGACGCCGTCATGTCGCCGCTAAATAGTTTCTCGGACTGCCTAGATCTGGGTCTGACACCGTCATGTATACTCCTTATGCAGGCCGTCACCATATTAACTCTTGACGCCCTTCTTGTGACGCCTTCAGGTTTTCACTGGGTCGTCACGGATTTTACTCTTGACGCCGTCATGATTCTCTTCTTGACGCCGTCAGGTACTGTTCTCAGCATGGAAAATTAAGTCTTTGCCGTTTTCTTCACTTTTATGCTCCAAAAACGTCCGAATTGCTTCATTTTCCAGAATTCACTCCCAAAGTACCTAAAATCATAAAAGGAACGATTTAGGGCAATATTTGATCAAATAAATTCAATTCCGGGCTTAAATGACCCCCTAAAAGTGGTTCATTTTTCGCCTCATCATATACCCTTACACATGAGATTTGCTTGTCCTCAAGCAAATGCGCTTTTATTCTAGTCAAAATACAAGCTAGGGGTCATTTAACACTAATATAAAAGTAATAACAACAAATAATCGTTTTACTAAAGACCAAAGACAAGCACGAAGGTCATACACTAGCACCTCACAAATAGTGTTTAGATACTCACATCTCTCAGGTGTAATAAAGTAATATCGCAATATGGAAATGGAAAACATCTCTCACTACCTGTCATAGCAAAATAGATTACCATAGGCTTGGGAAAGGATCAAACCTCCACCACATGGCGTAAGCACCTAGGATAAACTATCAAAGAGGTCTTTTAAAGAGTTGTAACGTTAGGTGTAGGGATATGGAATACACGGTTTTGTTGGATATAGGCAGTATTTACTGGTGGTGAGTTAACAATCTTGGTTAATTACATGTACAATATGGCGTTGCTAAGCCAAGACTAGACTCGACTTAAGCTAATAAATGAAAAATAACAAAAACATAAAATGAACATAGAATGAAAAGGGATGGTAGTCCGTATGTTTTTTTTTTTTTTTTCTCTTTTTCTATATTCTTTTTCAATTTTTTTTTTTTTTTTTTTTTTTTTTTTTTTTTTTTTTTTTTTGCATACACTCTTACCCTACCATCCAAAATAATACATCATTGGGAATGAACATTCCCCTTACACTTGAATTTTTACATACTTTACAATAAACTAATCTAATGACTCGAATTAAGAAAATCAAAACACTTGGAGTACTTTTAAGATTAACGCACATATGGGGGTAATAATATGATGTTCTTCCCCATTACTCCATAAAATAAGTACTTTACCCATGAGTCCCAATCGTCCCAAAACAATATGTACAAGGATATGACTCGACTTAGCAACCATGTAATCAATTAGATAATTAACTTAGGGTTTAACAAATAACAATAATGCACTAAAGATGAGTGCATACATGGAAGGCTAAGGCGATTTGAGTGTACATTTAAGTGGGGTGTAACAAATTCTTCCTTTAAGTAAGATGCTTAAAGTTAGAAACGAAAAGATAGGCTCGGAGGGGTGTACTAGGGGTTTCGTGTACTAAAAATGAGTACAACGCTAAGGTGTGGGAAAAATTAATTAACTTAACTAGCCAAGTAATATGACTTAAATGGTTAAGTAATTATGATACGGGTTTAACACAAGGGTGATCTTAATGCCTCTTATCATGTAGTAAATCCTACTACACGAATGTAGTCTCACTAGCGGTCTCGGGATGCATCACTAACGCAAGTTCTAGAATCTAAATGCTACCGGTACACTCATAAGCACTAATAGTAAATGCTTTTCCTATCAAATCTAAAGGCGAACCTCACATATTTGGGTGGAAAATTTTTCTAAATAGTACGGTTTTGTGCTAGTCATACAATCTCCTATCCATGAGACGCTTGCTATGGCTAAAGTTTCACTCCTAAATGTTGTAAAAAATTTTAAATTTGGCGCTAAAATTGCACTAACAAGTATTTCTCATAGTTTTATTACACATCTACCATCAAACAAACAAACTCAAGCAAAAGTGTATTTGTAAGGTATCATCATTTTACCCTCCCCTTACACTTAGGATGAACATTGTCCCCAATGTTCAAGTAAAGAATGTAAAAGTGAAATAAGTAAAACAAATGAAATCAAATACTCCCCTGATTCGCTCGGTATGGATAATAAGGTGGCCAGTTTAGATCTTCCTCCAAGAAAATGAACAATCAAAGCTTCCCTTCCAGAATAATAATCATCTTCTTATCATACATAACCTGTAAAACCTGAGAAAACAGACAAGGCAACCTCGCATAAAATCAGCGGCAATCTACATATGCTAAAGAATCCTAGAAAACAAAATAAGATATAATGCTTGTGGAATGATGTTTGCAGATTTCCTGGAGATTATAAAACTAATGATTCAACAAAAACTTTAAAACTCCGTTAGAAAAACAAAACTGGTAAAATTTCCAGAATTTTACACGTGACGCCGTCAAGAGTAAACTCGTGACGCTGTCAGAAGTGACCTGCAGAAATTCTTATGTTAAGTTTCCGGAAAATTTTCTGGAAAAACTTCGTCCTACTTCCTGGAAAATCCTGCAAAACATCATTATGACTCGATACAAGCATTTGACTCTAACAAGTACGAATATACATGTTCACTTAATATTGTGGAGAATCATGATCGGTTTTGTTTCTTAAAAACATATTTGGGGGTTCCCCTTACACTTATCTTTTGCAAAATACCTTTGGATGAAGTTAAGACTGTGCCAAACGATAAAATAAAGTATTTTCACCATTTTATTTTTGAAACATGATCTACCAACAATAAAAATAAAGCATGCATACGGAAACAAATAAAATAAAACAAACAATCAAACAAATAAAACAAATAAAACGGGCTTGGGTTGCCTCCCAAGAAGCGCTTGTTTTTGTTCGAGTCACGAGCCTGACTCTACCCTTATTTAACGGAAATAGGGGATGTTTTCCCTACACTTAGGATTAAGTGCGGGTGAAAGTAGCGATACACACCCTTAGGGTGAAAATATGCCACATGAGGTAAGAGTGGTGGATGAATTATATGCTCAAAGGGGTGTGCTCCTATCATCATAACCTTAACAAATTCAATCGGGTTAATGGGTGGATTAAGATTTTCTCCTAGAAAGGGATCATTTTCTATCAACTTCAATAGACTCCTAGTTGGGAATCCATCTGGACCTAATAAACCCGGTTTAAACCCATAATGTGTCTTGTGATCAATCATAAATGGGTGATGTAAGCATGTAAGGTCATTTTCCACTCCTCTATTGGCTTCCTCTCTACAAGGCTTAGAGTCCACTACCTTTATCCTAAGACTACCCGAACTATATGGTTTGATGGGTGGATCGGAACCTATTTCAATTCCTAAATTTTCATCCAAGGATGGAAGATGAGGTAACGGTTTTGGTTGAGGCACTGGTTCATCAAAACTAGGAACTTCCCTAGAACTAAGGGTAAGGTTATCATTATAAGCATTCAAACCTATATCCTCTAGTTGTGTTTGGTTCAAAGGTTCTACCTCAATTGGGATTCCTAAAGTCTCATCTACTTCATCCGAATAAGTCACGGGCGGTGTGTATGCCTCAAATGATGGTAGGACTTGTGGGGTACTTGGTGGGCTTAGATTTTCAACTCTATCCTCCATCTTATCAAGATTACCAATGTGCTCAGCTTGTATTGTGGTGAAATCAAACCACTTCGTGCACCCAGTTATCTCATCTATACGCTTATCCCCAAACAATCTTCTTGCCTGTTCCCTTAAACTTGCTATCCATTGATCCGTAACAATGTTTGTTGGGTTGTCAATTTTTTTGGCAAGTCTGGCACAATTCTCTATGGTTTCCCATGCTTCATCAACACTTAATCCCCAAAGGTCCCCATCTGCGGCATGGTCAATGTCCATTTTGCTATAGTGGTCGACACGATGGTAAAATATTTCAATTTGGGACCACAGATCGAAATTATGATGAGGGACTTTTCGGAGTAAATATTTAAAACGAGCCCATGCATCATAGATAGGTTCATCCTCATGTCGTTTAAACATCAAGATGTCATTTGTAGTGGGTGAATTTAGTGGTCGGTAGTATGGTAGATTCGCGTTCTCCATAATGATGAACGGAATAGTCAATGAAAATTAAGAACAAACACACAAAGAAAAAGATAGACTAAAGAGAACCTAAAAAATAAAAATAAAATCTTACTAGAAAGGAATCTAGCAAGTAGACCTAATAAAAATAAATCCTAACCTAGACAATAACTATTCCCCGGGCTGCGGTGCCAAAAACTTGATGCGTAGGGATTGCACTAGGCTTTACCTCTCGAGGGATCTCGAGAAGCTTACAACCCCCACCAGGCAGTGTACCTGATCGATGTAGTATAGTATAATGACAAGTACCGGGGGATTGATCGTTCAGCTAGGAATAGTGTCGCTAGGGTTAGAAAACCTAAAGACTAGGTCTAGAGATGAGGGATGATTCTTTTTGTATTTTTTAGTTTTTATAAAAGCAAATAAAAATCTCGATTTTGGAAGAGTTGGGCGGAATTAGTTGCTAGTCAACTAACCCAATTACTAAATATGCAATCAAAATAAAATACTAAAATGAAAATAAAACTAAATTATACTAGAGTTGTGAGCAATATGTGGGAGAATTGTGTTTACTTAGATTTCAATACTCCCTAGATATCTTTTACATGTTAATTACTTGTTATAGTTACGTGGATGACGGATTGTATTCCTTAATACCATTCATTGGGTGGCGTACTTACTTCCCCAATCCTATGAGCGCCTACTTCACTCCAATGTCGAGCCGGCTAAGAAGCTCCTAACATGGGATCACTAGAATTTGCTCATGCATTAAATACAACCAATAAAACCTAGTACTCATCGGTTCATGTTTCCTAAGACGTTCAAGCATGTTACACAATGGAGATATGCCAGTTTTCTTAAGCCTAACATTGAAATCATTCATCCATTACAACCATAAACAAGTAATCAACATATAATTAACATCTAGGTTTCATTACATCTAAGCAAACACAAGATAGATCTAGCCTAGCATGTTGAAATCAAGACAAGCATAAGATATATTCAAACAACACATAGACATATTGAATGAATTAAAAGAAGACTTATCTCAATTGAACATGAAAGGATTCAAGGGGTGAAAACCCTTGAAAATACTGTAAAATACGACCTAGGGTTTACAAAGTTCGGCCCTAGTTTTCTCCACACAAGTTCCTCCTTTTATGAATGAAAAATAGAAAACTATATATAGATTCTGATAGGTGACGGCGTCAACAACAAATGTCTGACGCCGTCATCTCGCCGCCAAATAGTTTCTTGGACTACCTAGATCTGGGTCTGACGCCGTCATGTATACTCCTTATGCAGGGCGTCACCATATTAACTCTTGACGCCCTTTGTCACAACTCGTAATTTCATGTCTTTTTTCAAACGTCGAAATTTCATAATTCATCTCGGAAAGTTACTATTCATTTTTACTATTCACTTTCACTATTCATCTCTGAAATTTTTATTTCATATTCTCGTAAGTTAAACTACTTTAACGATAATCCGAGAGTTTGGCTCTCGTCAGATCATTTCTGCAAAAATCACGAAGCCGTGTCCGAGATTTACATTTGGGTTTAAACGTCCTTCCGGCATCCCGATATGTCCATAAAACACTATAAACAATAGAAATATGATTTTCTCTCATTTTACGACAATTCTAAAAGTTTTGGAATTATACGTTTTCCAGTTCAGCGTTTTACGCGAATTACGCGTTTTAGACCCGCGTTTCCAGTTTTAACAGCGTTTAAGCAACCCGATGGAACTTACCATTCATTTTATATTTTATTATGGAGTATTTTGACAAGTTTAGTCATTCTTTCAAGTTTCATATTTTTACGATACCCGGATTTACGTTTCACGGTTTAACAATTTACGATTAGCGATTAACGGAACCAAAACCGACTCCGTGAACTAGATACTAACAAACTTCCTACATACTCATCCCAAAACCACCATGTGCCCCCCCCCCCCCCCCCCCTTATCCATGTTACTTGAACTTGTCCATTTATTTACCATACTACCCTAAACTAAAGATATTTCTATTACAAACATAACCTACGAACACTTAACTCATTTTGAGAATCAAAAAGCAAGGTTTTCTCTCTTTTCTCTCTTCCTAGCCACGACCAAGAATAAAAACACAACAAAGATCCATTAATTTTTCAAGATCAAGATATAAACAAGCTCCTTTAGTAATCCTTGTTAGGGTTTTGTAATATAAACTCAAGGATCATTAGGTTTTCATCATCCAAGATCCATAATCTTTCAAAGTAAGTTTACAAAATTCATTTTCATCATTTCTTCATGTTATCTTTATGATCATGTGATTTCTATACATGATTTCATGCATATGTTAGTTTATACCACTCATATATATATATATATATATATATATATATATATATATATATATATATATATATATATATATATATATCTTTGAAACACTAGAAATGGAAATCCTTGTTAGATCTACTTGATTGATGATGTTTAAGAAACCATGACACCTTAAGAAGGTGTATGGTAGGAATAGACTAGATTTGTGGTGATTGGAAGTGATTTGGGTGGATTAGAAACTAGTTTAGAACATTAGAAATGGATTTGGAACATGTTTATAAACCTACTGTCCCAAAACTTAAATTCTGAAAAACTCAGTAACTCAGGAGATATTTTCAACCAAAGATTTAGAAAATACTTTCAAAAACGAAGCCGTAGGCGAAAGAACGGATTAAAACGAGTTTATAACGAAGGAGATATGATTTTTGCAAGTTTATTGACGAAAACTATTTTTCTGAAAATTGTATGCTGTTGGACGATTTTTGGTGGACAAACCGAGGCGTTAGACGTAACCTAGAGAAGCCGAGTTATCAAAAATATATTAGTACATACTAAGACGAATTCGTAGATATAAAGAACGAATAAAATGAACTTAAAACGACCAAGTTATTCACGTTTCAATATCGGCAAAACTATTTATATAATTGACAGCTTTTCAACTAGAAATAATAATAATACTACTTCTACGTACTAAATCCTAGATTTTCTAGAAATACTACCAAAGTGCCAAATTCATAACTAATGAAATACTAGTGATTACAAGTTTATTTTTACGACTATTAGACGTTACTTCAAGGTTTTCAAGGCGAAGTTTATAACACTAACTTTCTATATACGATATACTACGACAAGTTTTTACAAGTTTAGTTAAGACTTATTTTTCTTAAGTATGGAATATATTCTACTATGACTATAACTAGTATTTTCAAGTTATGAGTGGTATAGGTATCATGTGCATGCATATTCATTACATCATTTCATGATCTAAAGTAGATCATATTCATTCATTTAGGTTGCGGCTAACATTCGCGCCTTATTGTCCCTATCATTTCACATCCCTGTATCATCATTTCGAGGTGAGTCATAGCCCCTACTCTTTTAATTGTTTTATAAACTCTTTGGGGGAGAATACATGCTCGTTTTACTTAAACGCATTACTCGCTTTACATGGTTGATTACTCAAATATTTTCCGCCTTATCTAATACTTGTTTGATTATCCGAGTACAATACTATTCACTTGTTACCTACATGCTATTCACTCATGGACATGAGTGCATAATTTAAACTATTACAGATTACCTATGATTGCCTAAGTTAAGAACCGTTAGCTACATTTCATAGGTATGTTTGATTACCTACATTTCCTAGGTATGTTTGATTAGCTACATTTCATAGGTATGTTTGATTACCTACATTTCATAGGTATGTTTGATTTCCTACATTTCCTAGGTATGTTTGATTACCTACATTTCATAGGTATGTGTGATTACCTACATTTCCTAGGTATGTGATTACCTACATTACTTGGGAGCGTAACCTCCTACATATAGCTAGAAAACCTTTTCGGTGCCTTGAACTTAGTGCAATCAATATTCTTTCCTAAACTGGTGCTATGAAACTTTGTTCGATAAACTATTTATGCGTTTTGCTTATGGTCAGATTCATTTATATGGCGACATCGCCATGGCTACATTATCAATTTTACCTTTATATAGCGACATTGCTACACTTATCTTTGAATCTTGGACCACATATTACTTTTGTTTACACAAACCAAATCATATTTGGCAGTGGGTTGTGAACACACAGGTTACAAGTCTCTTATGGCGGGACTTGCAACTGAGTGGATTTACGATGCCTTTGCTGGGAAATCTTCATTCATATGCATTACATTCTTTTTCACAAGACTCTATGAACTCACCAACCTCGTGTTGACACTTTAGCATGTATTTTCAGGTATTAAGCAATGGCACGCTACAGGAGGTTTTGGCAGGGCATGGCATGGTCATAGAAGACTCTGATTATTCATATGAGGACCGTTTTAAATTATTTTAAGGGCCTACTTCCGCACTACTTTTAACAATGTAAATTCAACATTTTTGATTAAACTATTTTATTCTAAATGATTGAAGTGAAAACATTTTTGTACTTGTGTTGTGATATCAATTGAGTTACACCCCAGCTGCATGTATGCTTCCGCTGGACCCGATTTTGGGGGTGTGACACCCTTCTTGTGACGCCTTCAGGTTTTCACTGGGTCGTCACGGATTTTACTCGTGACGCCGTCATGATTCTCTTCTTGATGCCGTCAGGTACAGTTCTCAGCATGGAAAATTAAGTCTTTGCCGTTTTCTTCACTTTTATGCTCCAAAAACGTCCGAATTGCTTCCTTTTCCAGAATTCACTCGCAAAGTACCTAAAATCACAAAAGGAACGATTTAGGGCAATATTTAATCAAATAAATTCAATTCCGGGCTTAAATGACCCCCTAAAAGTGGTTCATTTTTCGCCTCATCAGAGACAAAGGCAAGAGATTCATTTGATGTTGACGGATTGAGCTTTTCTCGCATTAACCGATCATAAGCAGCATGTTTCTCATGTTGTTGGAGATATGCATAGAGTTGTTCATGATTAGTATGCCTGAGACCTTTGTTGAGCTTAACGGCTGTAACAAACCTATCCCATTCTGGTGCCATGTTATTTACGAATTTGGAATTAAGCTGAATATTGGGCATTGTCATCTTGATGGCTCTCATATCATTAACCAACTTGTGAAATCTGACGTAATAGTCAGTGATGCTTTCACCTGGATTCATTTTGAAATGCTCAAATTCATCGTAAAGCTGAGACTCCCGATCTTCTTTAGTTAACTCAGACCCCGCAAGAAGCATTTTCACATTATCCCAGACAGCCTTGGCTTCTGTGTTGTAGTTGATAAGTTTGTAGACATCTTTAGGAAACCCTTGAATGACAATATTCGATGCTCTGATGTCGGCATCATACCGTTTCTTTTCTTCATCCGACAGCTCATTGTAAGTGCGAGGTCTATCTGGACCAACTACAGCCGGTTGTTGATCAGTTGTTGCGACCGTGTCTCTAGTAGTACCAATTTGAAAGGGTCCCTCATCGATGGATTTCAAAATGTTGACTCCATTTTCCTTACCCAGACAATAGAGACGAATCCTTTGTGCCCATGATTCATAGTCAGTTCTGTCCAACATCGGAGGTCGGGTGTCGGACCCAGCAGCTTGAATGTCATCAGAGGATGTTGACATCACAAAATAGAAACTACTAAACCGCAGAGTAGGAGATACTCGCAATGAAGTGCACTAGTCGCAGGGATAGATAACTGCAAATTGACCTAACCGTAGAAATAATGAACCGCAGATAAGTTAACCTCAGTGAACAATGACCGCAGGACACTAACCGCAGAATGTAGCAAACCGCAGAATAATCCAACCACAAACTAAGCAAACCTCAGAATAGTCAAACCGCAAGTGAGGCTAACCACAAGGACCTAATCGCAGACCACTTAACCGCAGAAAGCTAAACACAATGGACTAACCGCAGACCACTTAACCGCGGGAGCTAAACACAATGAATTAGCCGCAGACCACTTAACCGCAGGAGCTAAACACAATGAACTAACTACAGAACACTTAACCGCAGGAGCTAATCGAAGAGACGAAGGTCCAAAACTGTCACTTTCCTTGCGATTTGTTTGTATTCCCAAAATAGTAATCGCAGTCAAACTAACCACAGATAACAGAAACTAAACGCAGACAAGCAATGCAACAGTAGACTTAACCGCAACTTAGAAATACGCCCAAAACCTAATCCAAACTTCAAATAGATTAAAGATATGGTATAACCAACTAAAACACAATGTTCTACTAACACCAATGATCATAAAAGTACAACACTAACATGTCTAATAACACTAGAAAGATCAAACCAAGATGTTATACAAGAAAGTGACTTCAAACTCACAAAACAACACAAAACCACATCAAATCCGATTCTACAAGGCCCTAAGATGAAACCTTGGCTCTGATACCAATTGTAGAATACTAATTAAGTTGGAAACATGAATTCCTTGTGGTTTGTGTGGCGTTGAATTACTAGAGAGAGAGAGGGAGAGTGGAACCTTAAGAGAGAAATAGAATGCTTAGATTAAGATGAAATGAAGGTCCTACCCTCTCCACATGTGGAGAGGGGTATTTATACTTACAACATAAATGCCCACACTCAGGCTGTGGATCAGGCATACAGTGGGTGAAGACCCGTCCTTCTTCCACTGTGTTACTTAAACTAATACTAACTAACTAATATATAAACTAATTACGAGCTAACTTAATGCTGTTACAATAATCGGGTGACCGAGACTTTTACAGGAATATTTGTATTCCTAACAGAAATTGATAAAACTCTTTTCAAAATGTTTATTCTTGAAATTTCTTGAAAATGAGTCATTATACATAATGCTGACCAAAGTTAAAAGTAAACTAAGAACCAATGTTTTAAAACTCGGTTTTTTTATTGACTCGGTTTAGTCACCGGTTCAACCGGTTAAACCACCGGGTCGAACCGGTTCTATACTTCTATATATTTTTTCCTGTATTTAATATGTAGTGTTACATGATCCTATGATTTATCATACTTTATTCCTACATTCCAATAACAATCAACTCGTAAAGTCATAATGTGTATAACTACATAGGCATAACGTATAAATTGACTACTCGACCGCAAGTATTTCTTGTTAAGAAACATATATTACAAACAAGTTATTTGAATATTGAGGTGTTTGTACTTAACATAAAAAGTCATATACACCTACTTTACACCAAACAACTACTTCTTTTTATCTTTGACTTATTTACATAATGAAGTGTTAAAGAGAAAGTTATACCATCTTCAAATCTAACCATATGCTTACAGAATGAGTTGCACTGATAAGTTTTGCAAAACATATTTGAGAAGCCAAGGGTGATTCTAATATGGAAACAAGAACATTAACTGGTGTCAAATATAATACAAAACAAAATATGTGAAATTTAGAACATGAGCTTCTAATCTTTCTAATTTTGCTAGATTTTTCAATAAAAAGTCATGACCCGGCCGGGTTTATCAAACCGGGTCAACCTGGGTGAATGAAAACCAACGGTTCAATCCGGGTCTCAAACAAGTAATAACCCGGTCACATCCGGCCCGGTCTCCGAGCCAGTTCCCAGTTCAACCGGTTGAACCGGCAGGGTCAACCCGGGTTTTAAAACATTGCTAAGAACTATTTAATTAGTAAGCAATTTTATGATTACCAAGCAATTAATGGTTACGAAATTAGAAGATCGTTAGAAGTAAACCCTAGCAAATATGAAATCTCAATGTAAAATTCCAAATCGACAGACTTGAAGTGCTACCTTATTCTTTTTGTCCGATGAACTTTGTATATTTATAGGATACTAATTTCAATAGTCGATATATTGCATGGAATTTCTCTTATATTGGGTTTAAAATAAAGCTTGTGCATAACACGTTGGGCTTTAAAAAGAAAAACTGGTGCCCAGGCGATTTTACACTTACGTTTTAAACCAGTCCTGATCCAGCCTTCTAGGTTCCATTATTTCAATTTTGCATATATAGTTTTAACGAGAATATAAGCCGGGCGAGTTATGACGTAGCTAATTTGTTATCTAATATTTTTTTGAACATTTTTGTTTTCTTTTTTTTATTAGTGCAACGATTTTTTATCAAGCAACCATTCAACTGTTGTGTCTATATTTTTTAAAGGTAAATATGGGATAAATAAAATTTGTTATTTGAAAAAAACAAAAATAGATAAAATCATAAAAGTATAGGGTAGTTATTGTAATTTTTTAAAGACAAATATACACCGTTGGTCCCTAAACTTGTTCAAAAACATTGCCATGCCCCCTAAGTTTGCAAAATCATCGCCATGCGTCTCAAAGTTGGGTTTTTGAGGCCGATTGCGTCCCTTAACCCATTTTCCTTTAGTCAATGCCTGTTATTTCCCCCATGTGCCTTGCATATGAGGGTAAAATGGTCATTTCATCGTTTTGGTTAATTTTTTTTGGTGGTGCAACCTTAGGGACGAATGGTGTATTTAATCAAAAAATTATACCATCACTACCACCACCCTCTCTTTATATTTTTTCCTGCTTCTCTCTCTAGCTTTCTGGTTCTCTCTCTAAAATTAACACCATCACCATTTTTAAATCTCGTAAACCATTCCACTAAAAATATATATGTATGAGCAACCGCTAAAGCATGAGAATTTGAATATCTAGACTGCCCCATTATTGATTTGAGAGAGATAGAAATCGAGATTAAGATAGAATTTTGATGGTTTATTTTTTGCGAATGCTAGTTTTTATAGGTAAGGCAAAGAGGTAAGCGACTGGAAATGGTCTTTAGAAAAGAATCGGAAAATATTCATTTGCGAGTGCCAGCCCATTGTATTATTTCCACATTCGACCATGTTTGCTCTATTATATATTCATGTGATCAAATGGGGTTTTTAGAAAACAAATTGCATCGATTTAACGCCAATAACATAGTGAACAAAAGGCACTGTTATAATTCAGACCATAATCTACATTCAGTCATTTGCAAGTTTACAAACATTTTTTTAATTGTCCTTGCAATATATTGGAAACTTCATCTAGCTTCCAATTCAACTTTCAAGAAGAAATCTTGAAACAACATTGAACATGTTGAATCACAAATTAATTGTACATTGGACATGGGGAAGCAGAGTCACTCTTGAACCATGCATGACTCATGTAACAATTTACTCTTTAATGTAAAAAAATAACCATCCAATGGGTTAACAACCATTTGAATCCGTGTACAATGAAAAACAAACCTAAAACATATTCATGTAAATGTACAAATTTAATATCAATGATTCTTATGAGTTTGTTAAACTGAATTTTTCAATAGTAATTATTAGTTTCACTATTTGATCACTGATTCATGATTTCCATATCTTGTATAACTTTTTCATAACAGAGTACGGAAAATTACATACAATTGATTAGGGCAATCACATTTCATAAGTTTACATAACAATTTCAAATCAAGTAAACAAATTGCAAATTTAGACTCAAGGTAAAAGTAAATTAAAGTTGTGTACGAAAATCAAAGATAGTAATTTCAAATCAAATACAAATTTAGACTCAAGATTTAATAATAAAAATGAAGATATATTTAATTTCATCAAACAACCGATTATTATTAACTTATGTATCTCGTGCGGTAGAAGTTTGTATAACAAGGTAAGGCTAGGAAATGATATTTCATCTGGTAATTCTCTCAATTTTTGTTGTTTTTGCTAGTTTTAGTGGAATGATTTACGAGATTTAAAAATGGTGATGTTGTTAATTTTAGAGAGAGAAGCAGAAAGTTAGAGAGAAGCAGGAAAAAAAGATAAAGAGAGGGTGGTGGTAGTGATGTAATAACTTTTTGATTAAATACATTGTTCGTCTCTAAGGTTGTACAACCAAAAATATTAACCAAAATGATGAAATGACCATTTTACCCTCATATGCAAGGCATATGGGGGAAATAATAGGCGTTGACTAAAGGAAAATGAGTCGAGGGACGCAATCGGCCTAAAAAACCTAACTTTTGGATGCATGGCGACGATTTTGCAAACTTAGGGTGCATGGCGATGATTTTGGACAAGTTTAGGGACCAACGGTGTATTTTTATCTTTTTTAAATCTATGTTTAAACAAACTTTTGGGTAGTTTTAAAGTTATTTGGTAGGTTAAAGGTGCATTTTGATTTTTTTTCCAACGTCAAAATTTATTAATATTAGGCTCGTTTTCTTTGTAATCTAAAAGCTTTTTCAGCGGTATATTTTTTATTTAAAAAAACTACTAGATATTCATCAGATATTATATATAAGTCGTAGATAGCTAAAAGTTAATTAGGATAGTTCGCAACTTGTTACCTAAGAGGGCTACAACTTTATTGCAAAAATAGTTAAATAATTAATTTAATTGTTTTTAATTTAGGAGAAAACTCCACTTAACTATTAAAAAAAAAAAAAAAAAAAAAAAAAAAAAAAAAAAAAAAAAAACTTACTATAAGGCAAATAATTTTTGCCGACGTGTTTCAAGGGAATGTTTTTTTGCATGCTTCATCCAAAAGCATCCTTTTTCCTACACGACCAAGGCAGCAAAAGCTTAAATACAATATCTACAATATATAATTTCAAATTGGGCTTTGTATTGGGTTATGTAGTTGCTTTTGGGCTTCGTATTTTTCCCACTTGAAACTATTTATAGTACTCCCTCTGAGTAATAGTAATGTATATATATCGCTCAACCACAATAGGCTTAACCGATCAATGGACGTACAAAAAAGCCCAAATATTTCTTTGCTCATGAGCTAAAGTCTACTAAGGGGCCGTTTGGTTTGTTACTAGGAATCACAATTGGTATCAGATTTGGTATGTGGTAGAATGACAATCAATATGAAAAAGTGTATCATTACGATTGTTTATGTTTGGATGAAAAAATATGGTATGAAAAAGTGTATGAATATTTGAATTTTGTGGTGAAAAAGAGAGGAGTCCGCGGAATGGATTTCATAAAGTAATGAATCTATGGCTATTATATACTCATTTCATTCATGAATCCACTAAATAAACACATTTAATCACTATGAAATTTAATCACTATGAAACCCATAACCTCATTCACATATACTCATACCAAACGCACCTTAAGTTATCAAAATTAT
Source organism: Artemisia argyi (assembly GCA_030686995.1). Taxonomy (NCBI): domain Eukaryota; kingdom Viridiplantae; phylum Streptophyta; class Magnoliopsida; order Asterales; family Asteraceae; genus Artemisia; species Artemisia argyi. The sequence continues at coordinate 71,902,569 of CM060692.1, forward strand.
CTTACTCAAGTGTTCCTCTTTAGGTCTAAGGCCACATGTAAATTTATCCCCATTATATATGGTTGTTTTCCTTTTCGGTTTAGCAATTGGTGGAAGTTTAATTTATTGTTTTGCTGAATCAATCGAATTTACTCACCCCATCAAACATTCAAAATATGGTAAGTTTAATTGTTTAAATGTTACAGATCAAGGTATTTAGAAGAAAAGTTGTGATGCATGAAGAAAAGTTTTCTCATGGTTTTCAGTTTTCATATCATGTATGTGATTCCGCACAATAATTAGTTTAATAAAGCTAGAAATCTGATGTTGCATGCTGATAACGTAATCTGATGCCGCATGAAGATAATATAACGGCTCTCCAAGTGAATTTAGTGGGGAAGTTGTAATATTTAGAACATTAAAAGTTTAAAACAAATGATATAAGAGTATGTAGATAATATTTTCGTGTCGAGTGGAAGAAATGTTTTACTATCGTTACTTGTATGATACCTAATGACGACATGATTTCTTTGTGCCACACCATGTATTACGTGCCATATTGACTTAGATGTTAACTTCATGGTTGAAAAAGATCTATGATCATATAAACTATAAAGAGAATCATAATTAAACGGGTCACTCGTGAGACTTGGATCACACTAAATAACGGAGTATCTTAATTAAAAAGCCTAAAGCTAGGAGACTATAAACTAGAGGATGAAGTTGCCTTCACGGTAGCGTCTCCAAAAGACACAACAAGTCTATTCGAGCAATGGATGTGATAACAATACACCTAAAGTTGTTATTTCTTCACTGGTTTTCTTAAAATGTCAATTGAACAATGGCTTTCATAAAGTAACGGCATTTAAGGTGGTTTTTGGTCCTTCCTGTGGTGAAACAAAAGTTATTTATTATTAGTATTACGGAGTATTATTTTTTATATTTACTAATAGGCTTATCCAAGAGGCTGCGTTAGTAGTGTTTAAGTGAAACATATGTTAAAGTTTCATTATTTAATTTTTATTTACATTACATCTACAATGTTTATTTTCTTGGAACCTAGAACACCTCAATGAAAAGTTGGTTTGGATTTCGGGACCATGTCGCCGTTTTCATTTTTGCACTCAAGTTATGTGAATTACCACCATTTAGGAGACGATGACTTCTTAGGTCAATGGGTCTTCGAGGTTGACCTCCAAAAATGGTTCAATTAAGCTATGTTTGATCTTGAAGCTTTAATACTTGATTCAAACATCAATAATGGTGGAGCATCAAATTGATGTCACCCAATATGTCATCTTTAAAGACACTCGATTATTTATGTTTGTTGGTATTAGAATACTTTTAGTTTGTCAAAAGAGGAACATTATCCTAAATGATGTAATTCAAACTTTGACCTAAGCTTTTGAGCCATGTTACCTATTTTGCATATGGCCCATTTTGTGGTCATGGTCAAGCCTCTAGTTGGAGTTGGTTCTTGGAGATAGAGTACACCATCTACCGACTGTAAATGAGTAAGAATAAACTTCTGTGAATAGATGTTGCATTTGTCAAGGAACTTATGGAATGATATTAGTTAGGCCATGCTAATATATAGGTCATGATCCTAGTTTATAGAAGGATGCCACACGAATCACTAACAAGTAACAATTGCTTTTTGTTATAATAAAGTGGAAGTTTATACGCAGTTGTGTAGATGGTGCCGGGTCTGAAAACACGCATATTATTAGCTACTAGCTATGATATATCAAATACGAACAAGTGTTACAAACTTATTGGAGTAACTCAATAACAGATACATAAATATATCCGTTCACATAAATGAGATAGACACGACGTCGATGAGTTGCACCTTTTAATACCTGCAATACTCAGTTTTTCTTTTTGTGCTGATAAATTGTGTTGGTCATGTGTTATTATGAACTTTCAATAAAGCTAGAGATGAAAACTTGTTTGGTAATAATCTTCTTTTCATCATTCAATTATCTTGAACTTGATCATAAATCGAGCTCCTCTATTTAGCCCAATATATAAAAATGACACAGTGAGACATTATCCTGTTAAACTTGATCTAAAAACTTAAATAAGCAGTGATTGAGAGACCTAATTTTTAGCCTAATTTTATAACTAAAGTTGCATGCCAATAATTAATTGAACAAACACACTACTTCATAACCTTAATTTGCATTCAGCTCCTAACTTTAGTCAACAAACATGTTCTCAGTTTCGAATTTAGGTACATTAGTATTACATATATTTTAACCAAATGCAATCTTTGTCTTATGAAAAATGTACATGACTCATAACCTCATAAAATTAAAATCAGATTAGGTGACAAACCTTTCACTTTCTTTTGATATAAGAGCTTTTCATGTGGATCCCATATTTGTTAATTATTTATGCTTTGACTCTTCAAGGCTTTGACACAGTCATAGACCTTGACATTCTCATCAACTCTCCATTAATTTACTTTGAATTTATATATAAAATTCATAGATGTATGTGGGTGTCACATGATTTAGTTTTTTATAAGTATTCAAATTCATAAATGATCTTGTAATCTTGCAAATAGTCAACAAATATTCCTACACCATCAGCAATGTTCGTAAGTATTCAAATTCATAAATGATCTTGTAATCTTGCAAATAGTCAACAAATATTCCTACACCATCAGCAATGTTCGTAAGTTCAGATTGCACATGATAATGTTTGCGTTATTGTTTTCTTTACTTAATATTATGACTATATTATCCATCAACTGTTTCTTGTTAATTTAAGTATTACAATTTGCAAAATCAGAGGGGTTCTGGACAAAATATTAACTATATGTTTTTGTCAGTTGCATAAAACAAATTTGTTTTACGTTGATTCTTGTAAACTACAACATCTTATTTTTGGTAGTTCTGAGTTCTGACTAAAAACAAAAAGATGAATTGGTTGTAGAGATTAGAACAAACCATTTAATATTTTGAAAAAGAAGATAGTACATGTATTCTTGATTGCTCTTATAGTTAATCGTTTATAAATATTTTCAGTCTTAGTAGTTTGTTATAAAAGAGCCTTGACAAAATGTTACTGTATTGTGATTACGTAATTGCATGTTTATTCATAATAGAACCAACATTGTTTAGGGGCTAAGATAACATTATTCTAACCCTAAATCTAATGGCTCTTAATCTCACAAATTGGCTTGTGCCGATCTAACTAATCTAATACTCTTCCACAACTAAATCGAATGATGAAAACCCGAACAATCATCTCCTTGATGTTGAAAGCCATTTTTTTTTTTTCATCTTCTTTTTTGTTTGTTTGAGTGGAGGCAGAGTTAGAGTTGTTTATATTGTGATGTTTTATTTATGTTATGACTTGTTTGCCTTTAAGTTGGAGCGGGAATTTTATTTCAACTGTTGTTGCCGGAAAAAATGATCCCCAACGGTATAAACAAAGTTTTGTAGATGAAGACATATTTAATTGATTAATTTCTTAAATAGATAGCGTGTACTATGACTGGTATGATTTTGTGGGTTATTATTTATGAGTTTTGTCTGAAAAAAACTAAGAAAAGCGAAAAAAAATTGAAAATAAATAAACGAGAATTTTCTGGATAAAAGCAGTCGGTGACTGGAAGATAGGAAATTTTTGTAGTGTTGTTGTACCTAAACGAGCAAATGATTAAATGTTATTATGGTTACATAATTGCATGTTTATTTATAATTCTAACTTTAAACCTAATGAAACGTATGTTTACAGATAGACTTGTGCCAACTTAACTACTCATCCAATATACTTGAAGAATCGAACTTGAATTCAATCTTTGTAGAACAAGAATTGTATATAGATGATTTGGCATCTTTGGCGTCCGTGCCATACAAATCTTTGTAGTTTGTACATCATGTTTAGAGCATGCTTCGCTCATTAATCGTGCTTTCCACTAAACACGAAAAAGATAGATTGACTTGTTCTTATAAATACGACATTGATGTCGACTGTTGTTGAGTGGAAGATTTGTTATGAAAGTATAAAAACTTTATGATTGTGTAATCAATCAAAAAAGAAGTAATACTAGTTGTAAAGTGAATTAAAGTATCTCATCAATAAGAGCCAAAACAATATCAACGAATTTACCTTATGAAGATGGTCTTAGTACGTATACAGTATACTACAAGAAAATACTCCATATGTTACTAGTAATAGTAATTCCATTGAAAGTACATCACAAAAACGTTAACATACGGCCCCATTCTATTATTCTGCATATCATTTTGTTTTGGTAATACATGCATTAATCGAAAATGATTGATCTTATTTACTTGGTACACTACAAGAAGAAAATTTTATACCAGTAATTAAGTCCATGCATAGTACATCACAAACACATACATAACTAAAATTTTAATCATAACATGTTCATATGCGATGATTCATGCACAACAATGAACACATACTAATTACATTTAGTGTAATTGTCATTGCATGTATCACATTATGCTATATTGAGGTCGTATCTAATTAAAGCATGTTAAGTATCTTCGTCTTTAACGTGACACACCGTATTATACTTTGAAGAAAAAACTATAATTATTATATTATCTTTTTAAAAGTTAATTACAAATTTTGTCGATAAGTTTTAACATTTTTTCACTTTTCATCGTTAATGTTTAATAATTACAGTACGCGTTCTTGAGATTGTCCATTTCACAAAGATTTCATTAAGTTGAAAGCTTAATAATTTACAGGGGCACTGTGGTTATTAAATTTTTTAAAGAGAAAGGTGAAAAGAAAAGTTGTAAATCTCCTGACCGAAATTGGTAATTAACTTTTTTTTTTTTTTTTTTTTTTTTTTTAAATGAGTGAGTGACAGACGTGCACAAAATTCGAGAGAGATTTTGTCGGGACGTAAACAAGGTGACATTGATTTCGATTTCTGTGTTGACGCGTTAACGCATTAAAGCTGTTAACTTTGACCTTATCCCATGTGCCTTTCCTATTTATATTTTCAAATGTTATTTTATTCATCCTTCTTCTTTTCACTAGTTCATGTCTAGAACAATACATTTTCAATCCTTGAACGTTGAAAATACGGATCTGCATTTTAAGTTCATCTCTAGAAAATACACTTGCATTCCTTAAACAAAGCCCTTTTTTCTTTTTTTTTTTCTTTTTACAATAGAGTTATCTCTAGTTATGATATCAGTCATTCGGTTGTTCCTATGAATCTGGTTTAGATCGAGTGTAGTATTGACTGCGATCAACATTTTCAACTCAACGTCAAATCATCTTTTTAACATCACAAACATTATCACTAATATAGTTTAATACGTCAACTCACTCCATCACCCAAATATACATCACTTAAACACAAATGTACCACACAATATACTTACACACACATCCAATATCTTCTTGTATATGACACACTTTATAGACAAACTGTCAACGTGTTTTCATTAAGTTTTACTTAAATTTATATGTAATTCACAAGAATAAAATCTTTCCTCTCAAAATTTCAAAACAAATGTAATGACAAGTTGGAAGCACATAAATAAACTAATAATATGGAACGATTCTTGACATAGTCAAATATGATTAGGAGATACAAAATTGATAAATAAATAAATTAATAAATAATAAAAGAAAAGAAAAGAAGAAGACACTCCTTCCATCCTAAAGTTATTGTTCACCGATAAAAAATAAACAGTTTAAGTAAATCATCATTAATTATAACACTTTTTTTTTTCTTTTTTTTTAGAACAATATTTTGTACTTTTAATTCAGTATTATATATATGATTAATTAATTTATAACTTATTTAAAATGTATGAAAATAACCTCAAGGGATAGTAACATGGTAAATTTGATCTCAATTCTCTATTTATTTTTTAAAGTAGATAATAAATCGAACAATCTAAAAAGAAAACGTAAACATTAAATTTGAAGTGAATCAAAAATCAACCATGCTTAACCAATATGAATTGTTTTTGTATCTTATTATAACAAACTAGCATTGGGCCCAAATGGCCAATGATACAAGGTACGTCCTACCATTTATTTAGGGAATAATCATAAACAAAATGGATCTAAGAATGCACGTCAATTTAATATAGATGGAATCAAAATTTATTAAGTTTGTTACATTAATATTCTTATTCAATTTCTATGATAATATGAAAATGCAACTATTAGGGTGGTGGGAGTACATGCGGGAGGGTGCGGTGCGGTAAGCTACCTCGCACGGTAGCACCGCCGCCTCCACTTTTACACCGCACGGGGTGGGTAATTGAGTGAGTATCTCACGCACTGGAAGGTTGCAAATTTTGAACGTTGGATGCCTTTTTTGACTGTTGGGAAGGACCGTTGAGTGCAATGGTTATTTTTTTTTTTTTTGTTTTTTTTTTTTTAATAAAAGGTGTTGTCTTGTGTTGGTGGGTAGAAAGCAAAAAAAAAAAAAAAAAAAAAAAAAAAAAAAACACAAACATCGACTGTGTACAAAAAAAAAAAAAAAAAAAAAAAAAAAAAAAAAAAAAAAAAAAAATTACCGAGAGAAAAAAGTATGGATTGTGGCAAAAATAGAGATCCAAGAAGAGGTGGTCGTGGAGCAAAAGGTGGCTCGAGAGGCACAATTCGTCCTCGAATCCAATCACAACCCGGTTTCGAATCTTCTCAACCACAACCTTACCGCCCCGAAATGTATCCTCAATCTCCACCATTTTTTTACTCCCAACAACCCCTCCCGCAAATTCCCACTAACTTCGATCCGTTTGATCCGAGCTATACCTAAAAATCCCCACCGCCAATTCCTACTTTCAACCCGTACGCGCCGCGCTTTAACCAAGAAAAAAGGCATGAACAGGTTAGTGAACCGTTACCCATTGTTGATGATACCGATGATGATGAATATTTCGACAATGTTGACGTGGTACCCGAGACACAACCAATTGATGACGAGGTCGAAGAGGATGACGAGGTCGTTTTTTTTTTTTTTTTTTTTATAATTTTAATGGAATTTAAAAAAATAAAAATAAAAATAAAAAAAGAAAAAAGAAAAAGGAAAAAAAAAATGAAGTGAGTGAAGGGTGAGTGAAGTGGCGCCTCAAAAAATGAAGTGAGTGAAGGGTGAGTGATGAAAAAAGTAAGGAATGATGTAGCGCAAAGAGATTGGTTGGGAGTAAGTGAATGGAATGAGGGTGAGTGATGTACTCCCACCACCCTTAGTAGACTTAATCTAGCGGTACGGGGAGAGAGTCTCCAAAGAAATGTAATGTTTGAGACTCTACAATTTTATTTTCAAGTTTTACTCTTTCTAGGGTCAATCGTCATATATAGCCTTAGAATAAAATAATTGGATTAGTGTTGTGTGGTGGTTGATAAAATCTGGAATCGACATGCGAGTTGAAGTCACCCACATTAGCTTAGTTACTTTTGGACGTATTAACTATACTTATTTGTTCTTTTGAAATTGACATGCTTTGTGGGATCAAGTGGTAACAAGTACATGCGTTAAATTTTTAAGTTGTTCGCGCGGTAAAATAATTAGGTAAATTTCACTCTTAGCTCTTTTAGATATTTTGAAGACAAAAAAAACTAATTTTCGGTAATTTTCTCAATTAATAAAAGGAGGTGGTTGCTATTGTTTTTATAAACATTTTATTAAAAAGAATGTAGGCAGCCGCAATCATCGGTGTAGTGTTTTCATTAGGAGGTTCAAAGTTCGATGAAGGATATATGAAAAGGTCAACGTGTGCACATACACATCTGACTGAGTCCAACCTTCATCCCAATTATTCTTCCTTTTTTTATTGTTTATAAAACAATAGTCAAAATATTTTATATTTTGTACCCTTCAATATAAAATTTTAGTTCTAGAATGAAGCATGTCCTTGAATCTTGATTTAATTTTTAAGTTTATCTCATGCAAATTTATAGAATCTTATAAGCAACTTTTACTTATATTACTGCAATAAAATATTATTATTATTATTGTTACTATTATTATTAATTATTCATTGAAACATAATAAATTTACACAAAATTGGATGTGAGTCTAGACACAAGTTGTGTTCTCACTCATTTCTGAATACAAAAGCTTATTCTATAAAAGATAAAAACACCACTCTTAGACTTATTTGAGTAGCTAATGGCAATAGACTTAATAGTGAAAGTGTGTCCAAAGCCTCCATATCGAATTCTCGTCCGAATGTAGAAAAACAAATGGTATGAATTTATATTCGTTGACCTCATATTTGGACGCATAGATCCTCTTTTTCTTTTCCACAGAATTGTGTAAGGCTACCCCAGGAGCACATGAAGTAAGACCAAGCTCATGAGCTTATTATCTCATGGCGGAACAAGTTGATCGGATCCCTCTTTTTACGTCCTCATGCCCCTTGTGTGGCAACATGAGGGCGAAAAAAGGAAAAAGATGGATGGGGTTTCTCTCGCTTTTGGCATGGCGTATTACAAAAAATAATTATATTTGTGAAATCATAACTTTGGTTGGACCTTTGTTGCAAAACTTATCGATTCTATTTGTAGTTATTGCGAGAAAAAATTCGACGAGTTAGAAAAAAAAATTATATAAAGTTAAAATTAAACAATATTTAAAATATTAATTTAGTGGTAGCTTTTGCTATCATTTTTAATAAATGCTATAATAATCCACTAATACTACTCGATTTTAAATCATTTTATTTTTGAAGAACGAACATTCACTTTTCATATGTAGTATAGATAAATAAAAAAAAGTTTTTATTTAGTTTTCAGAAATAAACACAGTAGTATCAGAAATATTTTATCATCAAATTTTGTATTATACTGATTTATTTTCTATATGTAACCATCACTTTAAATATATAATTATCATAACTAAATCAAAATGGCGTATCAACGTTAATTTATTGCCTTAATTTTATTTAAGATACTTAAAATTTCATATTATATCTTATACCATAGATGTATCCATGATAGATCATATAAATTTATCTAGTCTGATTACTTCATATTAACTACTAGTTATAAGTCTCGTGCACGCACGTGGTTTTTTCTAAAACTTTTTATCAAAACTCATGATTAAGCTTATTAATCTGCAAGGTTAGTACTTATACCATGTTCTTTAATGGCTTATTTAATAACGAAAAATAATTTTTAATCCAAATTCATTATCTAAAAACTATAAAAAGTATTTAGTTGAGACAAATGTTTCTTTAACTAACTTAATTTCCATATAAAACATGGACAATTTTGGTAGACATCATAAATTTTGAAAATTATTAATATCAACGAACATGAGAATATGATAATTTGAGTTTATTTAACGTCTCTTAACCTCTACCACCATAACACAAGTTATAAATTCCAAAGCTGTAATCATCACATGCTACAATAATAGAAAGAGCCTATACCATCATTTATGTAAAACAAACGGGTGTTTAACTCGGATATTTCAACAAATACTTCTAGTGCATCTTTCAACTTAGAAAGCAAAATTTTGACATTCCAACAAACCTTACTAAATTTTTATTCATACCCAACAATCATAACCCACAAATAAACAATAAATTACCGAACTTTTATCAAAACTCACTGTTGCCTACAAGATAGACAAATCATTAACAAAATGGAAAAAGTCATTTTTCTTCATAATGGAGGCATTGATTCTATATCTTACGTGGACTTTTGGGAGCATTTCAGTGTTAAAAGCAAACACAAGACTTGCAGAAGCTTCAATGGTCGTAAAGATCTTGCTTGCAAAATTAAGATTCCTATGTAAGGATATCAAATAGTAATGCATAAGATCAAAGAACAGGATATTTATCATAAATACCATATTATACTGTCACTAAAAAATTTCAAATAAAATCTTTCTATTTGATGTCACTAACAATTTTATACCGCCTAAGTCATGCAAGATTAATCATTAATCTGTTTTTAAGAATCATATATTACACTATGAAATTTGGTAATTCTCTTTTAATGGTCTGTGATAAAATTTAGGGGTAACAATTTGTGACACGACACGAAACATGACCTGAGACCGGCACAAAAAATAGTTATCATTGTGGTCCAAAATAAGATATGAAACTAAAACCTTTATTAACATGATATCTAGTTGCGTAATAAAGGATGTAACTAAACTGGCACAAAATTTAGAGGGGTGTTTTGGATTTCTAGCTAAAATTGGTTTAGGCTTATTGCGTTTCAATGATAATCTCAAGTGTTTTGATAGTAAAACACTGGTTTTGATTATTTGTTTATTTGCGGGTGGCTTTAAAAGAAAATCCAAACACCATTCCTACAATTCCTGTTGTTACAGCTATGTATCCCCTTCTTATTTCCAGTTAACATAAACAACTGATATACGCAATTCCGAACACCTATGATATGATGAATTACCTAGTTCATTGTAAGCTTGAGTTCATCCTCCAAAACTTCAATCACTCTTGTTGCTCCATACTCACCCTTTGCAGCAACCCGTTGAAATCTCGATGTCCAATCTACAATATCAATTACATACTAAGAGAATGAGTAATAATTTGAAAACAAAATATCTACTCGGATATGGACATCTAATTTCACTAAGAGCTAAAGCTTTGAATAAATTCGTTCCTCACCTAATTTTTCCATTTAAGAGATCCGGTAATGGGTCATAACAGGATCAGGTTGGGATGGGGTAGCTCGCTCACCCACAACGACATATCTTGTTTTTATGATTTGTTCTATGCGAATACAAAATCAAAATTATTACAGTAATACCCTTAACTATTAGATAACGTTATTTAGTGGTAATAGGCATTTATAATACAATTTAGGTGACTTCCGATCCATTTGAGACATTTGACTTCTTTCCATTATAGCAACGTCTTAGGCCCATTTTACGAATTAGTAATAAGATAATAGTTCAGATCAACCCTTGTCATATAAAAAATGGATTTAAAGTACAATTTCTTTATTTGAACAGTGAAAAATTAGATAGCATAAATTGGTGTGTGGTTTGCCAAATACTCAAACGCTCATGTTTGGCGCAAATCTATTGAGCTTAAGTTTGGCTCAACTCTTGCTAATTTAGTTTTATTATTTAGCTTAAGCAATGGATGCGCTTACATAAGCTCAAATGCAACCCATTCATTTAGTTTGTACATCATGAAAACAAACATAACCATTGAATATATTGAAACAAATTTTTTGCATCTTTTATCAATAAATTATTTGAAAGTCCAGCAACATACCTGTAACCATGTCGACCAGACATATATTCTGTCATCACAGACGGCCACCTTCTGGGTTTTATCAGCATAGTTCAACCATATCATATTCCTCATAAAACTTCTAATATATAATTACAAACGCCCCTTTTACAGCCATATAAATAATTTTATATTTTGATACCTATGGGACTGCAATGAAAAGAGAAGAAAGTATAATATGAAAAAAGATTGCACAATCAATGTAATATTACGAAATGCAAATGGGTGGACTAATATAATATGCTTAGACTTTTAACACATAAATTTTGCTCCTCAAATATAATGGAAACATTAAATCATATAACCCACAACGTAGCTGATTGCTATCACTAAAGGCTCACACACAAAAAAGCCAATATCCCCAACCAATAATTGCATATATTTGACCTCAATTCAAACTTTTGCGTCTTTAGTTTTTCTTTGTGTATGGGTTATAAGCACGATACCTTATGGGCCAAATTACAAATACTGGTGACCAAGCAATCTATTGCACCCATAATTCTATAGATACATTCTCAAACTATATTCAGCGATCTAACCAAGTTGAGCGTCCAATTTGCTCAAAGTAAACATAAAAAAGTCTTTTGTCGTTTTAGTTAAGAGTGCCTTAAATTCATTAGGTCGCTTTGCATTTTACTTGTTATGGCGCTACACAAGATGCTGACCCCTGAGTATGACATCGATTTTTGCTATTAAAGTAGATGCATAATTTAACCAGGTCCCCAAATACTATGAATAACATCAATTATGTAGTCGTGTATATCTAAGGAAGCTTTTCAAGCTCTTTCTAGGTGGGTTGTATACACCAGTTACGTTTTCAACCTAAATTCAATTTTGTTATTTAAGGATGTAAAATGCTCCACTAATCAGATGTTGGATGAAAAATGTTAATTAATAGATAATGAGTAGAATCTTTTTATCCAACGCATAAAACAATCAATTCCAAAATGTTAATCATTGTTGCATTGTTAATCATTATACAACATAGATGTTGCATCTTGAGGATAAGTTAAAATTTTGTAACGTTATTTTGAGGATAAGGGGTTTATGTAAAGTGTACTAAAGTCAGGTGGGAAGCGTAATTAAATTCTTAAATAAGGATCACTCAATTTCCAACTACTCATTATTTCAATACTGTTACATTATCCTTATGATATACTTATTTATAAGCAGTTAGCATATATTTGAAATAATATTAATTAATTTTCATAGTACTACTTCAAAATTGTAAAAACACAAGAGCAACCTAAATCTCAAACATATAAACAAAGTAATCACTTTAAAAGTAATTGCTTTTAATCACAAACTGAAGGTAACATCAATACCTCTCAACATATTGTGGAGGAAGCCTTAAGTTTGAACTTTCTGCAAACATTTTTTTGAACTTTCTGCAAACATTTAAACTAATGTTTTCAATCATAAGTAAATCAATGATCATTCAACATCACACCAAGACTAACGGTAATAAGAGAAATACAAAATCGTACCTTGCATCTTTGCTTATACATACCAAAATGTGCACCCATTGCAAATTTGTAGGTGAGATTAAATGAGCCCCAAATGTGTTGCTCCTCTCATGTCCATTTTCATTAAAAGCTCACAATTAACCCATTAGTAAAAACAAAACAAACACATATTCTCGATTCATTCAACTTACCAATCAGACAATGGACTAAAAACATGACTTTCAGGAGTGACCAAAGCATGATCACTCTTACACACACTTCGTGTAAACCCGGTAAATCTTCCAAAACAACAACCACCATTAATCAATTAACTTAAGTAACAATATTCATAAACCATCCCTGCCCGCTTTGACCACAGCCCGGTTAACCCGCGTAAAAATACTTCAAATCACCCAGAATACATAATACTTCACCACTAATAAAAAACTTCAAACATATATATATATATATATATATATATATATATATATATATATGTATATATATATATATATATATATATATATATATATATATATATATATATATGTATATATATATGTATATATATATATATATATATATATATATATATATATATATATATATATATATATATATATATATATATATATATATATATATATATATATATATATATAAGGAGTTCATATACCTTAGTGATTTCGAAACTTTATAGACCTCATCATCCAAATTAAATACTAAAACAAACCACAGTAAGATTTGTTTCGAAAAATTGATTGTTTTATGTACTCATAAAAACCCTAATTAATTAACAATGAATTGATAAAACAAACTACTGTCAGCGATTGTATACATAACTTATACCTAAGAAGCAGTTGCCTGTTAATGACAGTAATTTAATGATGAAGAACCAATTTTACGATGAGGACCATGAAAGACCGGTAAGATGTTTTGGTAGTTTGGCGGAATGCCGTACTTTTTGAGTTATGGGAATTTTAATCTCCGCTTTTTTCAATTTTTCACTTTTCATCCAAAACTATCACGTAAATAATCTCAAGTACATGTGTATTTTTAATTTTTTCAACATATGTTTTGTAAAACCGATTTTTTTTTCGACAAATAAGGAAATATTTAGACTTTTTAATTAAAAATACTTAAAATAAATAAACAATAATTAAAAAAAAATTACTAAATAAGGTATGATTTGATTTTTTTGAAATGAAAAGTCCCCATGCTTAGATAAATACGAGATACTACGTATGTTACAAGTGATCATCAGATAAAAACGATTGTGTTTAGTTAGGTGATAATTAAGTAAGATAATCACAATCATACCAACAACAACAAACTGGAATGAACGCTGAAACCAATTATTTACGTTTGTATCAATCATTTTTAGGGCTTTCTTGTAAGAATTTTAACTTAAACTTATTGGAATATTTTAGAGTAATTTCAAACCATAAAATTCTTTCATGATCTTCAATCTATAATCATATCTAGCAAGATTGAAGATTCCCTCAATATTTTTATTAAACAGATTCCCTCAATATTTTTATCAAGCAATAGTTACAAATTAAGATGGGCAGTTGCTAAACTTATTTTAATGTAAAAGTATTGAGTTTAAATTAAAAGATCACTAACAATAACCTTATCAATAACCTTATGAGTTTTATTTAAGCATCTTTTAATTAACAATATTTTTAAAATAAAACTCATTATTTTTATAAGAGTATTCTATGGATGTTTAAGGACTAGCCTAAAATTTTATGAAGAGATCTAAGAACTTTTATAACATAGTGAGGAATCATTTCATACTTAGATGACATAAAAAAGTCTAAGATTTTGAAAATGTTCAAGAAATGTTTTATGAATTAATGTTGGAACAATTTATAAACTTAAAAAGCTTTATCTATAGCGGTAATAAGTTCATAATTAATATAATAAGTTTGATGAATTAATAACATTATAACAGGTGGTAATTTTACAAACTTTTTAATATGTTTACCATAATGAGGCTATGTTTGGCGCACGAGTTTATCAGAGCTTATCGTACCATGAACTTATTTTTTTAGAAAAATAAACTACTATTTAAAATAAGTCTCGTTTGGCTGACACGGCTTGAAGGAGTTTGTTAAAAAAATAAGCTACTAAATGAAATGCTAGTTGTACTAGCATGTAAAAAAAAGCTCCAGCCACATGCTCCATCAACCAGCTCCAGTGATCCGCTCCAGCTCCTCCTTGTGTCAAACATACCCCGAGTGTCTTAAACACATGATTTTAACACACATAATTACATATAATTTAAGTACACGAGTTTTAATAATGTATGCATTAATTTCAAGTTAGTTTATATTTGAAAATGAGTTAGTTGTTCTTTAAATATATTTTGAAAGAAACTAATTTTACCAAAAACATCCCCATTATTATTCTTTTTAAGATATGAATATTGCAAGAATCTTAACTGTTTTGTTTGTTAGTAGAATTCTATTTCTTAATCTTATTAAATAATCTAACTTTTAGTTTAACGCGTTTTCATAAACATGAACAATAACTTAATATATATAGATAACAAGATCGACTTAATTAAATGGGATACCCCTTACATAGGTGTAGCAAAAATCAAGTGGTACACTATTATAAGTTATGCTTGATTGACGTTGAATTTTCATTTGTATTTTCTTTATCATAGACGTAACATTTCTTCTAACAAATGTTTATCAGTTAGGATCACCTTAATTAACATCAACAATTAATTTTTAAGAAGCAAGTCGGCAAAGTAGAACTGTAGGACACATCACTAACGAATTACGAAATATCATACCTATTTATGCATTCATTTGATAAAGGAAATGTACTGCTTATCAGTATCATCGATTTTACTTGCAAATAATATCTAAGTTATTCGGATTTCAATATATTGTACTGTTTTTTTGTACGAATTGTGATTCAGTTTCAACAAGTGAACCTATTTATTTGTTTACTCTCTATTACGCATCTAAAAATGTATACACGTTGATACTCGGACAATATTGCACTGGTCGTGGCAATTCATTGTGCTAATGTATTATTCAAGTGTGTATCAAACTTGCCCATAGTTAGGGTTGCATACCGTAATCAGTACTCATGTTTGAATGAAACATTAATTATCTTTTATAAAACATATAATTCAAGCACAACTTCAGTACTATCCCGACTCACAAAGGATTGTGCGATGCACATTGTGTAAGTAGGTTGTTCACGTACGTGTTGATAACTTTGTTGATCTTCCAGTGAGTTTTTGTGTTTGTCATTTGGATTAGCTTTTACTAATTTTGCAGTGGACATATTTATTGTCATTGTATTGTTATTTATGCATAATATTTTTTTGTCCAAATGAAAATATTTTCAAATTCTTTGAAGTTTATTAAAATGAAATATTGTTTAGGGACAATGTACTAAAGCTTAATAAAGCAATTGCTTAATATGGATTGGTTTTTTGTTTTGTTTTACCAAATGGCATGTGCAATGTTTATGTTGCACAAAATTGAGCAAACCCCATTACCCCAAATCTAAAGGACCATCCTATGAGAAGATATATAATTCCTTAGATACACATAGAACATAAGACATTTAATTGTTTTACATTTCCGTTTTTGGTAATGGTTCCTTGTTGATGTACTCTTTGAAGATACTAACGCATAGGTTGGAAAACCTTTGATAATCTCTCTCAGCGTCAAATCATCTACGAACGATGGTTACCACAATGGGAATCGCCAATCGAAGCCTAAACACCCTTCGAGGTTCCAAGCCAAACCAAACCCACGTCCCTAATCTTCTTCAGGCGCCAAGTTAGGGATCATGGGACACTCACCTAGCAGTTACCAAAAATCATAGGACACCCCCATGATCTTCGATCCAAGTGAAGAGACTAGCCCAAGCTTATTTCCATCATCTATAAATATCTTGGCTTTATTCAGTTTTGATCATGCTCTCAACACTTGGTTTTCCTTGAATAGGTAATAATGAGATCACTGTTGTAGTAAATGATGCAAAGAAAAGTGGTGACATTTTATACCTTAGCACTTATCTCAATCATAAACAAATACTTATTCTCACGCCAGACGCGATTCACAGGGTCCAACCCTTGCGCTTCACTTAATTTAGTGTTTTCATTTGTGTTGTCACATGTTACTCGAAGCTCGGCAAGTCACCACACAACCCCTTATCCTTTGATCACTATCGCAAGGCTTGGTCGTGCATTTTATTGTACAATCAGTAGTGTCATCCGTGAGATCACTACAATTAATCCCGTACATTCCGAGTTTGTAACCGTTAAACAACTTGTGCTAATTCTCTGGCATAACTGTCAACAACCTTCGATGAGATGGAACCCACCTTTGAGAGAGTATCCTCCGTACCCATCTTATCCTAACTACACACCTAGTGCCCCTGCTAATACTTATGGTCAATATAATGCCGGAGCTATGTCTGTTCTAAATGCACCCCATAATAACTACCCTCACTATACACAGCCCATTATACCTTATCCAAATGTCCAGACTACCCTATGTATAACTCATATAGTATCAATGGTTTATATTCGGAGCCTATTGATTTCGTAACACCCTTTGTATGCTGGATTGAGGATTATCCTCTACTAGACCACCTTAAAATGTCCAACCATATCTTGTTTTCTATATATACAAAAATATTTTTCATTATTAGTGTGTGTAACTTTGGTGGAACTTTGGAGTTCGAACCCTAATCATTTTTCATCAATGTTTAAAACCTTTTTGGCCATTGAAGACCCTATGTATTCTTGAGATAAGTATTGTCATTAATTATTTAATCATGTTTCATCTTTGTTTGATTACTTGTATTGCTTGTTTC
The DNA here is from genome assembly GCA_030686995.1 of Artemisia argyi. Classification (NCBI taxonomy): domain Eukaryota; kingdom Viridiplantae; phylum Streptophyta; class Magnoliopsida; order Asterales; family Asteraceae; genus Artemisia; species Artemisia argyi. The sequence continues at coordinate 71,920,087 of CM060692.1, forward strand.
TCCATTAATATGATAGGCTAAACTGATTAGCATTTACTTAATAAAGTATGTAAAGACGAATAGTATATGACAATAAATAAGTATAAGAAATGTGAAATACCTTTAATTATTACTTGAAATTGAGAGGGTTTGATCACTTAAAGCTTGTAGAAAAAATTAAGAAAGGTTTAAAAAAAAGTTAAAAAGGATGATATAGGTGCAAAGATTTTTTATTTATTTTTATTTTTTTATTTTTTTAAAGGGGAAATAAAAGGTAATAAATGTGCTCGTTATGGTTTGCCACAGTTGGTGGGTTTTTTTCTTTATTAGTCGTTGGGTGGTTAGAAAAATAGAGGCCGGTTTTGCAGAAAAAAACATGGCTTTAATGGTTTTTAACATGAAACCTGATTTTGTAAAGTAAAACATGGCTCTATACTAGAAATAAAACACAGTTTTGTTAAAGAAAATATGCCTCTAACGTTATCGACATAAAGCCTGATTTTGTAAAAGTAAACATGGCCCTACACCATCTTTTAAAACTCGGAATCTTTTTAGAGCCTGTTTTTTGTTAAAACAAAGCTCTATTAAGGAGTTCTATTTCACAATCTCCAACAATGTTTACTTTATATAAAGTTGTTCAATGATGTAGCGTAATCTACAAGAAAATTTAGTATTCAACATAAATAAGCACGAGCAAGTCCTCTGATTCCGAAAAGAACTGATAAATAATCGCAACATGTATCATTATATCCTTGGATCTTTGAGAATTTCAATATAAATTGTTTGTCTTGGTCGTAATCTTGGTCACAAAGTAAACCATGGTCAACTTGTTGACAAATCTTGATTTTAAACAATTAAATAGAGAACTAAATGAAATACTCTAAGCAACGTCGTAACGATGGCTTCGCCTAACTTCATTATAATATTCACGTATCCAATCAATGTATACCGGATATCAAAGAAAACTTTATTAGAAAACATGAGTAAATGTGTAGATGTACTTGTAGGTTTGGTAAAATAAGAGCAAGTCAAACATGAATGCTAGCTACATGCTATTTTAAAGCGTAAATTACGAAATGAGGATTTTTTGTGGTTGCATATTCTCACCAATGACTTTTGTAGCTAGTGTTCCCAATTTAGTTAAGTGCTAATATGCGATCGTGCGATCCCACCAGTTTCTTGCCACGTGTCCATGTAAAAGAGATAAATACCAATCATTGGAGGCCCACCCACTGTACCATCGTTCATCCCCTCACCCACGCATATGTGCGATCACAGAACGTGCGATTTCCGGCGAATGTGCGAAAAGTACAAAAATAAGTGCATTGGAAATAAGCAAAATCTTGATTATGTACTTCATATCTTTTTGATTTGATTAATTTCTGTTTATTATTTGTAAATAATAATTTAATTATATACTTCATATTTTGTATTACTGCAAATCCACACACACTCAAATCCACACACACTCAAATCAAAACATATCGAGAGTCAATCTTTTCATACTATGAAATGGTAAGTTTTTTCCTTAAATTTTTTGTTGTTTAGGTTTATTGGTCTAATATATGTTGTTTTACAATTATTTTGGTGCTTAATTTGATTAATTTTAATTTCTTAATTTTTTGGTTGATTAGGTAAAATTTTTGGGGCTTAGTTGAAACTTAGTTGTCTACTGTTAATTGCTAATTTTGGTGTTAATTGGGTTATGAGTTATGAGCGTAGTTCAGTTATGACTTATGGAGGTTTAGAACTGATTAGGATAAAAAAGAGATTGATTATTATTTCAAAAGGTATTACTTTGAAAATGATAGAGATAATATTAGTTGTTTGTACTTATACCCTTGGAACGTCCACATAATAGCTAATGTTGCGGAAAGACATGGTGAGTGGCTGAAATGGAAGAACCATTCCTCTTTGGGGTTGGACTTCATTACCTAAAGTAAGGTGTAGGAAAAAAAAAATAATCCTGAATAGCCAACTTGGATCAAGAAAAGTGTATTCAACTTTTATAAATTTTCATTACAAACCAGCATATGAAGGTGAACGCATATACTCTTTCAACTCGATAATAACAGATACAATCCCCTTTCGTTTCTTTTGTAACTTGGTAGCCTCCCGAGATATAACCGCTTGATGGTTTCCATTGGAATTTTTTAACGATAAAACATAATGTGGTCTTTTAGAAAAGGTAAAATTTTTGGGGCTTATTTGTCTACTGTTAATTGCTTATTTAATAGGTTGTTAAGACTTATTTAATGTAGTTTGTAGTTGAAACTTAGTTGTTTTTGACTTTTAGTGCCCTGCACCATATACAGTTTGTAGTTGAAACTTATGAATTTATATGGTTAATTTTGGTGATAATTGGTTTATGACTTATGAGCGTAGTTCAGTTATGACTTATGGAGGTTTAGAACTGATTAGGATAGAAGTTTAGAACTTGATTAGCTTGCTGACTGCTTAATCTTGATTGTTAGACACTTGGTCCATTTGTTTGTTTCAACGTTTGGGTTTTAGGGACAATGATTAGTGTCTAAATACTCATCATTTTATACCAATCTGAACTGCCAAAACATCCAAAAACACTCAAATATGCATCAAAATATTGAAAAGTGTGTTTTATATGTTTCAAATGCAAAATAATCAAAAACAGATAAAACACGTACAAAGTTTGCATAATTGGCAATTTCAGTCCCTCAAGTTTCAAAAGTTGTCAAAACTAGTCCCTGGTAAATCAAAACATGAAAAATATCATCAAAGGTCCTTAGGGATTCATAAGTTGTCAAGATTAGTCCTTTAAAGTTAAAAATTTCAAAATGACAACTTTAGTCCCTCAAGTTTCAAAAATGTCAAATATAGTCCTTAAGGTTTTTAAAATGGAAAAATATGAAAAATAAACCTTGAACTATTCTTAAATGGCATAACTGGTCCTTATGATAAACTTTTGGGAAATTACAACTTAAACCCTTCAATTTTCAAAAAATTACAGTTTGGTCCCTGGAGTTTGAGGAATTGACAGAAAAGGTCCCTGGGTTTTGAAAATGGAAAAATTACATCTTTTGTCCTTGTGTTATGGTTTTATTGCAGGTTTAGTCCTTGGAAGTAGTTTGGGAAAATTGCAAAATCAGTCCCTCAATTTTGTCTTAATTACAAAATTGGTCCTTGTTAAGTTTTTATACAAACGGACCCTTTTTATTATAAAACCCAAAACCAAACCTAAACCTAATCTAAACACAATACCAAGCCCACCCTTTTTCCCCTAGGCCCAATCCACCCTCGGCCCACACCCCCTTTATTATTTAGAACGGGTCAAACCCCGTTTGACCTCACCAATACCGCCAAACCACTGTTCATCCCTCTCCTCCCCAACCTCAAACCTGAAAACCAGGTGGTTTTACCACCACCTGTCCACCCACAGCTCACTACCTACCCCTCTCCCACTCCCTTCCACCTCACAACCCTATCCCACACCACATTAAATGCTTTTCCCACCAATTTTCTATCCAAGCCATTCTACATCCTCTGTTTTCATCATACAGCCCTAACTTGGCCTCCAAACTATCTCATTTGTCCCCTGACACTTCCACAAGCTCCCAAAAATCTTTAATTGAAGAACTTTGGCCCCAAGTTAACGTGTAGACTTTTTGGCGCCAAAAGTAATTTAAACGGTGGAGATCAATTGGACAAAATCAAAGGCTCAGATGAAGTGGGATATGCTCAGAGACTCACAAGGAACCCTAATGTGAGCCTATAAAAGGAAGAGAAGTGCAGAAGACCTAGATATAGTTTATCTTAGCTTAAATTAATCTCGTTAAAATTGTAACTTGTTATTTCAGTTGATTCTCAAGCTTTTAAGCATTGTATTAGTTAATGTAAGTGTAATCTCAACTTTTCTGATAATCAATTTCAAGGTTTAAATCATATCTCAGTTGGTGCAATTTTCACTTTCATTTCAAAATTCTAAATAAGCTTTATTGTTGTTACTATATGATTATATGGATTCATAAGCTCATATAAGCTCCTCATATAGCTATTATAAGCTATTAGAAACCATTAAACTCAGTATTAGTTATAAAAGATAAAAATACAAAAAAATAAGAAAAATAAAGAAAAAATCAAAAATCATAGTTATGATGATCATCAAGTTGGAGCAGGGTGCATTATGGATTGCCCTGGGTTAGTGAATCTGTGGAGATTCTATAGGATTGATTGGAAGTCCTTGGTTCATTGGTTTTAAGCAGGAAAGCATATTGTAAGTCATCAAAATCTCATATCTGTCTTTTTACTGTAGCTGTGCTTATTCTTTTGCTTATTCAGTTCTTTGTGCTTATTTAGTCCTAAGTAGTGATAATACAACATAAAATTAGTAGCTTGTTTGATAAATTCATTAGTTGCTTAAAAATCTTAGTAAAACAGTCAACAAAGCATAATTAGTATTCTTGATTATTTGTGGTTGTCACCTGTTTCTAAGTGCTTATTTATACTTAATATAACATAAAAAGTCATTGTGGATCAGTTATAAGAGCCCTTGTAATCATTTGCTTCCCAAAACACAAAACAGTTAACATATAAGGTGTGTTTGGATAAGTGAATTCCTAAGTGTTGTGCTTTGTTATTGTTGTTGTTTCTGGTTTATACAAGTTATTTAGGGTTATATTAGCTCAGAACAACAAAAATATTCAAATCCCATTTGATAAAAGTCAAAAATCACAAACAATTCATCACCACAGTTAACTGTGGTGATATTTTGGATCCATAAACTTGCAAATCAGCTCATAAGTGTTTGTACTTACTTAATTTAGTTTCATTTAGGCTTATTACATCATATTTGATAAGTAGGATCAGCTGTAATCTCATTAAAGTCAACTTAGATCATAATCTTAAAAAGTCAAATTCATATTACCTCAGAAATCCTCAAAATAGCATGATTTATCTAGAATTTTGTGTTCAATCTTAAGCTTTGAAACTTGTTGGGAGTAATATTTATCAGTAGAACTTAAGATTTCCATGGTTGTTACATTTTTGTGAATTTTCTTTGTGGACCTTTTTACCCCTGGAACACACCTGCAGGGAAAGGGCTTTGCCCTGTGCACAACATACCATCTCACCACCACCACTTTGGTGGTTGTTTGTGGCAACCCCAGTGGGTCTCACAACTCAAACTTACGTTCTTCCAACCCCCTCCTACCAGGGTTCATACTTTGACCCTTTGTTTGACCTAGTGATCAGTGGACCTCACCTAAATCAACCTCATAACTCTGTCCCATTTCTGACCCAGAACCTAAATAAGCAATTGCTTATTGTAGCTTTTTAGCTTATCCCAAGAGCTTATCTCATCAAGTCTAGATTATTCAAGTCTAAGTAACTTAGGTAAACCAGATTTCACCCTAGTGGACCCCACATAAGTCCATTTGAGCTCATTTCTTGATTTAGTCAAACTAAGTCAACTGTCAAGGGTAATAAGCACTCACAGTGCTTATTCTGAGTTTCCAAATTAGTTGTCTTTGTAAAACTTTCATAATTTAAGTATTTTAATAGTTCTATAAAAGAAAAACCAGAAAAAACCAACTTTAATTATAGTGATAGCTTCTATTTAATAGAAATTATCTATTTAATTTTCCTTTCAGCTTAATAATAAGCACTTGTCCATTTTTATAATTTTCTTAATTTCCTATTACCTTTAAGTAGTTAAAATAATTTTCTTAGATTTTTCCTAAGCAGTTTACTATTTATTAGATTTAAAAATAGTTTAAATAATTAAATAGGTAATATTAGTAATTAATTAGTTTTCTTTAATTTTAATTAACAACAGTAGAATTTTATATTTTTTTATAGGTTTTATAAAGTAGTTAAGATTTTTAGAAAATAGTTTCATAATTTCCACTATCCATTTTCTAATTTTCTTATTTAATTTAATTAAATTAGATTTAATTTAATTAATAAGTAATTAATTAGTCAAATAGCTTAAATATAATTTTTAGCAACTTTTTATAATTTTTTAGGATTCATGTAATGGTTAATTAGTTTTATAAATTTTTCCATAATTTTATAAGTCATTTTAGTATTATTAGTAATTTAAAATAGTTTAATTAGTTTAAATAATATAATTAGTTTTTAATTAATAGAAAACTCATAAAAAGACAAAAATATTTATTTTCATTTTTTATACTTTCTTCAAGTTCTTTTTAAGGTTTAGAAATTATTTTTGCAAGTTTTTAGTTTAAATTGTAATCTTTATAATTTTTAGTTAATTTAACTTAGGTTTAAATTAGATTTTAAATAGTTTTAATTAATTAAATAGTAATTAAATATTAAAATAATCATTTTCATAATTTTAATATCACTTTAAATTTTCTTTTAATTTTAAGTTTTAAAAAGTTTCAATTGTACCCCCTGTAGTTTGTAATTTAATAAAACCCACTTTTCTCTGTCTGTTATCTGATTTTCTAATTTGTGCTTTTGTGTGTATCTCTGTTATTGTTTATATCATTTCATATTATCCAAATACCAAGTAATCAGTAGTATAATCATTCCCCAATCATTTTGGTTACTGTCCTCAGTACCACTCATTCCTCTAATCGTTCAAAATTCAATTTCAATCTCGTTGGGACTTAACAACCCGGAGATTTCCCTATATTTCCACGGTCAATATAAACTTGCACTTTCTCCTAGGTGGGCCTATCAACTGCACACGGTTGACTGGTTGGTCAAGGAGGAGTCAAAATTTGGCGCCGCTGCCGGGGAGGTTGTTGTGTATTTCAAAACGTTTTAGGTTAAGTGGTTTTCAAAAACCCTCCTGTACAAATACCATCACTTTGTGAAAATCAAAATCATATCTGAAAAAGTTCATTAACATTTCTCCTGAAGTGTTAAAAATACCAAACAAATCATAAACAACAAAACAAACTGTGAAGTTAAATTACTTCGTTATCTTTACGATTACAACCTATACAGTTGGTTTAAGGTAAGTTCTGACATTAAATTGCGAACTTAAGAGGGATCCATTTATTTCCTCCCGTCAGCCTGCGAGTAATCTTAAAGGAACGATTTCGGTTAACGAATCAGTTCCAAAAATATTGTCCAAGTTTTTTCACCCATACGCGAAAAGCCAAAAATATTTTACTGTGAATATAATTACATAAAAGTTTACCACCGAAAACCAAGGCAGAACACCTACCAACTGGGGGTGTGAACATAATAAGTTCCCAAACTTAAGATTTAAAACTTACCATTGTATCCTTGTGAATAGTGTACATTTTTTAAAGGAGCTGTTCATTTGTGATTATTGGATTCAAGTTCACTGTCGTTTTGCCTCTGTCTTGTTTTGATTGATACCGTTTTTAGTGCATGCGCACTCGTTCGCAAACAAAGCGTAATAAAGGAAAAAACGTAACTAAGTTACGTACTGTTGAAGAAAAACAACCATAAAAAATGAACGACGATTCCCTCCCAAGGAGGAACCAGTTCCTAACACCCGAACAATGGAGGAACTGTGTCAACCTACCATGCAAGGGAGGGGTGGACCCATTGCACCACTCACTATTGGAGCCACGGACTTTGGATTAAAACACCACATGATACAACAGATCTAGAATTCGTGCCAGTTCCATGGATTTCCGGGTGACGATGCTAACAAGCATCTCGACAAATTTTTAACTGTCACCCAAAGCATGAAACAAAATGGCGTCACCGATGACGGCCTACGTTTGTACCTTTTTCCCTATTCCCTCACTCATCATGCGACTTCCTGGTTCAATCGACTTCCAAAGAATTTGATCCACACTTTTGATGAGATGATCACTAAATTTCTGGCCAAATATTTTCCACCATATATGGTCACAAAGCTGAGGAATGATATCAGCAACTTCAGACAGCTTCCCGAAGAGTCCTTATTTGAGGCATGGGAACGCTACAAACTTGCTATTGATCGGTGTCCCAATCATAACATGCTTCTTGTCACCATTATTGATACCTTTTATAATGGTTTGACACTCCGTCATCGTGACACCATCAATGCTGCTGCTAGGGGCACCTTTATGAAAAGGACCCCTGAAGAGTGCTATGACTTAATCGAAAACATGACTGCCCATCATAATTTTTGGGACTCCTCTGCTGAGAGGAACGACTCATTTAAGTCAGTCACTCCGGCAAGCAATGAAATATCCATCCTAGCTAAAAAGCTTGATGATTTGTCTACAGCAGTTTTGCGTATCCATCAGACAAATCATAACCAGGTCAAAGTTGTTAACCCAAGTTGTGAAACTTGCGGTGGTCCACATCCTTACACAGAGTGCCCAGCCTCCGGTGGCTCGGCTCGTGAAAACGTGTACGCAGCTCAAGGTTCCTATAATACGGGAGGTAATTCTTACCAACCGCAAGGGGATCGAAACCTTTTGAGCTACCGATCTAATAACTACATCGGACCACCAGGGTTTAATCAGTCCCAGAACCAAAATGGTCAAAACAGAAACCAGAACTTTAACCAGAATCAGAACCAGAACCGAATGAACCAAGGTTTAACAACCAAGGGAATTTCAACCCTGGTCAAAACCAGGTTCAACAAAATCAGAACCAAGGGAATTATAACCGAAATCAAGGTCAGAACAATTACCCACAGGGTAATTTTCAACAACAAAACCACTTCTAGGGTAATAACAACCAGCAACATGGGAATTTCCAGAACAATCAGGCTCAAAATTTTCCAAACCAAAATCAAGCCATTGTTCCAGCTGGACCATCACATGATGAGTTATTAAAACAGTTTATGAAATCCCAAGATGAACTTAACAAAATGCTGGTTAGTCAAATATCTGATTTGAAGAAGTCTTTAAATGATCGACCCTCGGGCTCAGGTACTACTTTACCTAGCAACACGATCGCTAATCCGAGGGGCGATGTAAAGGCGATCACCACAAGAAGTGGAGTTTCTTACCAAGGACCCACAGTTCCGTCTACCTCTTCTCCTATCCAGGTAGAGGAATGTGAAACTGAGGATACTACGGATACGCTACTTCCTACTAATAACAGAGGTACCAATGACATCCCTCCTCCAGTTATCCCGGTCCCGACTTCCCCTAAAAGAGTCGTGTTTGAATCTACCGAAGGTCCTGTTGAAAATCCAAAAGCCAACCCAAAACCAACAATTCCATATCCCTCATGATTGCAAGACCAGAAGCTCCGTGAAAAAGCTAATCATCAGATGGAAAAATTCTTTCAGATTTTTCAAGAACTACACTTCGATATTAGTTTCGCGGATGCTCTTCTTTTAATGCCCAAATTCGCATCGACAATCAAAAACCTGTTGAGCAATAAAGAAAAACTATTTGAGATGGCACGAACTTCACTCAATGAGAACTGCTCTGCTGTTCTGTTGAAACAGCTTCCCGAGAAGCTAGGAGACCCCGGGAGATTTCTAATACCATGTATTTTCCCGGGTATGGTTGAGTGTTTTGCCTTGGCCGATCTTGGTGCAAACATCAACTTAATGCCCCACTCAGTTTGGAAAAAGCTCTCTCTTCAGGCACTTAGTTCCACATGCATGACTCTCGAGCTTGCTGACCGTTCAATTTCACGTCCCCTTGGTATTGCCGAGGACGTATTTGTAAGAGTGGGAAAGTTCCATTTTCCGGCAGACTTTGTCGTTGTTGATTTCGATGCAGATCCAAGAGTTCCTCTCATTCTTGGGAGGGGATTCTTAAGAACGTGACGTGCATTAATCGATGTTTTCGATGAGGAAATCACGTTATGAGTTGGCACTAAAGCGATAATGTTCAACCTTGATCAAACCTCGAGATACTCCTCGAATTATGATGTTGAATCGGTCAACCGAATTGATGTCATTGACATTGCATCCGAGGAGTATGCTCAGGAAATCCTTGGATTCGCTAATAATTCTCCGAGTGGCAATCCCACTACCTCTTCTCACCCCATAATCGCTAATTCTTATCCTTCCCTCACTCCGTTTGAGGGAAGTGATTTCGTCCTTGAGGAATTAGAGGCCTTTCTCAAAAGTGATTCAGTTCCCGAAGGTATTGATAACCAAGAGATTGACTCGGAGAGGGATATACTTCTCCTTGAGAAGTTATTGAACAAAGATCCTTCTCCCATTCCTGTTCTACCTCCACAACTTCATAAAGCGGAAGTCAAATATGTTGAGAAAAATGATGATTTCCCCGAGGTCGAACTTAAGGACCTGCCTCCTCATCTAGAATATGCATTCTTGGAAGGTAACAATAAGTTACCAGTCATTATTGCAAAAGACTTAAAGGATGAGGAGAAAACCGCGCTGCTTAAGGTTTTAAAATCCCACAAGCAAGCAATTGCTTGGAAGCTCTCGGACATAAAGGGTATTAACCCGGATTTTTGTACACACAAAATCCTAATGGAAGAGGACTTTAAACCTGCCGTGCAGCATCAAAGAAGGGTGAATCCAAAAATCCACGAAGTTATCAAGGAAGAAGTTATCAAACTTCTCGATGCGGGATTGATTTACCCTATATCAGACAGTCCTTGGGTTAGCCCAATACATTGTATTCCAAAGAAGGGTGGCATCACGGTTATCACAAATGAGGATAACGAGTTGATACCAACTCGTTTAGTTACAGGGTGGCGAGTATGTATCGATTACAGAAAGCTTAACGAAGCCACCCGCAAAGACCATTTTCCTCTGCCCTTTATGGATCAAATGCTCGAAAGACTAGCGGGGAATGAGTATTATTGCTTCCTCGACGGCTTCTCGGGTTACTTCCAGATTCCCATTGATCCACAAGATCAAGAGAAGACTACCTTCACATGCCCTTACGGAACATTTGCCTATCGTCACATGCCTTTTGGGTTATGCAATGCTCTGGGCACTTTCCAGAGGTGCATGATGGCTATTTTCCAATACATGATCGGGAAAACCATGGAGGTATTCATGGATGACTTCTCAGTCATCGGGAATTCTTTCGACTCATGCCTCTCCCATTTAGAAAAAATATGCTTCAACGTTGTGAAAACACTAATCTTTGTCTAAACTGGGAGAAGAGCCATTTTATGGTTAAGGAGGGCATTGTCCTCGGCCATAAAATTTCAAAAAGTGGGATTGAGGTCGATAAGGCCAAAATTGATGTTATTGCTAAACTGCCTCATCCCACCACTGTTAAAGGAATAAGGAGTTTCCTCGGCCATGCCGGGTTCTATCGGAGATTCATACAGGATTTTTCCAAAATAGCCCGGCCCATGACTCATCTTCTTGAAAAGGATGCTCCTTTCATCTTTTCCCCCGAGTGCATCGAAGCTTTTTCTACTTTAAAGAAAAGGCATACCGAGGCACCGATCCTTGTTGCCCCCAACTGGGACTTACCCTTCGAACTTATGTGCGATGCTAGCGACTTCGCTATTTGGTGCAGTTCTGGGGCAACGCAAAACAAAACATTTTCAGCCAATACACTACGCAAGTAAGACCATGAATGAAGCTCAAACACACTATACCACAACAGAAAAAAAAAATTATTAGTTGTGGTATATGCCTTTGAGAAATTTAGGTCTTACTTAATCTTAACCAAATGCGTGGTGTATACGGACCATGCGGCTTTGAAATACCTGTTCACTAAACAGGACGCAAAGCCAAGACTGCTCCGTTGGGTCCTGCTCCTTCAGGAATTCGATATTCTCATAAGAGATAAAAAAGGAGCAGAGAACCTTGCAGCTGATCACTTGTCCCGGTTAGAAAATCCTCATCAGGATATTCTCGAGAGAAAAGAAATAAATGAAACTTTTCCTCTGGAGACTCTAAATCTAATCTCTACCCGGGATGATGCCACTACCCCATGGTTTGCCGACTTTGCAAATTACCATGCGGGAAATTTCGTTGTGAAAGGGATGTCGTCCCAACAGAAAAGAAAATTCTTTAAAGATGTAAAACATTACTTCTGGGACGACCCCTACTTGTTCAAAATATTTGCGGATCAAGTCATCCGACGGTGTGTCCATGGCCAAGAAGCCATGGAAATTCTTAAAGCTTGTTATGATGGACCCACGGGGGGACATCATAACCCAAACTACACCGCCAAAAAGGTGTTTGATTCAGGATTCTTTTGGCTCATGATCTATAAAGACGCCCATGAACTTATCAAAACTTGTGAGGCTTGCCAGCGTCACGGGAATATTTCCAAAAAGAATGAGATGCCGCAAAACGCCATCCAAGTCTGTAAAATATTTGATATGTGGGGCATTGATTTTATGGGGCCATTCCCGTCTTCACGAGGGAATAAATACATACTCGTGGCTGTCGACTATTTGTCAAAATGGGTTGAAGCAAACCCACCAATGATGCCCGAGTAGTCGTTAAATTTTTAAAGTCTCTCTTTGCCAGATTCGGGACTCCTCGTGCCATTATCAGTGATCGTGGCACTCACTTCTGCAATGAACAATTTGCAAGAGTGATGCTGAAATATGGTGTAACTTACCGTCTTTCGACAGCATATCACCCCCTAACAAGTGAGCAGGTGGAGGTCTCAAATCGGGGTATTAAGAGAATTCTAGGGAGGACGGTTGGTGAAAACCGTGCCTCTTGGTCGGATAAGCTGGATGATGCATTATGGGCTTTCCGCACTGCTTACAAAACACCCATCGGGTGTACTCCATATAAGCTAGTGTACGGGAAAACATGTCATCTTCCTATTGAATTAGAACATAAGGCCTATTGGGCCTTAAAACATGCAAATTTCGACCTTCAGACAGCGGGTGATCACCGTAAAGTTCAACTAAACGAACTAAATGAATTACGTGATCAAGCTTACGAAAATTCTTTAATCTATAAAGAAAAGACTAAGAAGATACATGACTCTAAAATTAAGAACCGCGTTTTCAACGTTGGTGACAAAGTTCTTCTTTTCAATTCAAGATTAAAAATTTTCTCGGGTAAACTAAAAACCCGTTGGTCTAGACCATTTACTATAGCAAAAGTATACCCATATGGAACTGTTGAGTTATTGCAACCCGACGGTCCCAATTTTAAAGTAAATGGTCATCGGTTAAAACACTATTTTGGAGGGGACATACAACCAATGGTTGTCCCGGATCTCCAAACTTTCCCCATGGACCAATAAATTCGGGGTCGAGTCAAGCTAGCGACTCGGTTAACAAAAACAGTAGCTACCCCATGGACCAATAAATTCGGGGTCGAGTCAAGCTAGCGACTCGGTTAACAAAAACAGTAGCTACCTCATGGACAATTTAATTCGAGGTCGAGTCAAGCTAGCGACTCGGTAATTAAAAACAGTAGCAATATGGGTTTTCACCCATATTTCTGATTTCTTTCCCCTTTCTACCACCCTAGTGTGGGGGAGATGAACCACATGTTGTATATATGTATATATTTTTTCAAAAAAAATATATATATTTTGTATGTAAATAGACTAAAACAAAAGGTTAATAGTATTTCCTTCTTACGTTCTAAGTCTTGGTGGGACACCAAGTACTTTGAATATTGAGGGTAATATTCAGTTCTAAGTGTGGGGGAGAGTTCTCACGAATTCAAAACACATGTTCCATCAAGAACCCCCATTTGATCAAAATTTAAAGTTTTTTCACACTTAGAAATGCAAATAATGGTTATCAGTCCACCATGTCTAACCCACAAAAGGATTGGCTAGTCCAGGAGCAAACGGCTCTTGGTAAAGACATCTCAAATCCGTTGATGGCTTGCAATTTGCCCAAAATTGTATGGTTCCTCAACTCCCCATATCCCATAAAGCAAATGAGTTTGCTAGCCCGCAAGATTATGGCTTGTGGTAAAGGCAGTGGAAAAACCATAATTGGTAATCAGCTCACCAAGATGTTGACTATTCCATCAAGAGTTGGCTAGTTCAGAAGCAAACGGCTTTTGGTAAAGACAAATCAAATCCATTGACAGCTGGTGGTTTGCTCAAAATCACACGGTTATCAGGTGTGCCACAGTTCTTACATCTGGCTACTCCAGAAGTGATGGCTTTTGGTAAAGAGTAAAAATCCATTAAATTTTTCTCAAAAGATTGCTAGGGACTAGCAATAGTTTAGTGTGGGGGATTGATGAGTGTCTAAATACTCATCATTTTATACCAATCTGAACTGCCAAAACATCCAAAAACACTCAAATATGCATCAAAATACTGAAAAGTGTGTTTTATATGTTTCAAAAGCAAAATAATCAAAAACAGATAGAAAACGTACAAAGTTTGCATAATTGGCAGTTTCAGTCCCTCAAGTTTCAAAAGTTGTCAAAACTAGTCCCTGGTAAATCAAAACATGAAAAATATCATCAAAGGTCCTTAGGGATTCATAAGTTGTCAAGATTAGTCCTTTAAAGTTAAAAATTTCAAAATGACAACTTTAGTCCCTCAAGTTTCAAAAATGTCAAATATAGTCCTTAAGGTTTTTAAAATGGAAAAATGTGAAAATTAAACCTTGAACTATTCTTAAATGGCATAACTGGTCCTTATGATAAACTTTTGGGAAATTACAACTTAAACCCTTCAATTTTCAGAAAATTACAGTTTAGTCCCTGGAGTTTGAGGAATTGACAGAAAAGGTCCCTGGGTTTTGAAAATGGAAAAATTACATCTTTTGTCCTTGTGTTATGGTTTTATTGCAGGTTTAGTCCTTGGAAGTAGTTTGGGAAAATTGCAAAATCAATCCCTCAATTTTGTCTTAATTACAAAATTGATCTTTGTTAAGTTATTATACAAACGGACCCTTTTTATTATAAAACCCAAAACCAAACCTAAACCTAATCCAAACACAATACCAAGCCCACCCTTTTTCCCCTAGGCCCAATCCACCCTCGGCCCACACCCCCTTTATTATTTAGAACGGGTCAAACCCCGTTTGACCTCACCAATACCGCCAAATTTAGTCAAGTGCTAATGTATGATCGTGCGATCCCACCAGTTTCTTGCCACGTGTCCATGTAAAAGAGATAAATACCAATCATTGGAGGCCCACCCACTGTACCATCGTTCATCCCCCCACCCACGCATATGTGCGATCACAGAACGTGCGATTTCCGGCGAATGTGCGAAAAGTACAAAAATAAGTGCATTGGAAATAAGCAAAATCTTGATTATGTACTTCATATCTTTTTGATTTGATTAATTTCTGTTTATTATTTGTAAATAATAATTTGATTATATACTTCATATTTTGTATTACTGCAAATCCACACACACTCAAATCCACACACACTCAAATCAAAACATATCGAGAGTCAATCTTTTCATACTATGAAATGGTAAGTTTTTTCCTTAAATTTTTTGTTGTTTAGGTTTATTGGTCTAATATATGTTGTTTTACAATTATTTTGGTGCTTAATTTGATTAATTTTAATTTCTTAATTTTTTAGTTGATTAGGTAAAATTTTTGGGGCTTAGTTGAAACTTAGTTGTCTACTGTTAATTGCTAATTTTGGTGTTAATTGGGTTATGAGTTATGAGCGTAGTTCAGTTATGACTTATGGAGGTTTAGAACTGATTAGGATAAAAAAGAGATTGATTATTATTTCAAAAGGTATTACTTTGAAAATGATAGAGATAATATTAGTTGTTTGTACTTATACCCTTGGAACGTCCACATAATAGCTAATGTTGCGGAAAGACATGGTGAGTGGCTGAAATGGAAGAACCATTCCTCTTTGGGGTTGGACTTCATTACCTAAAGTAAGGTGTAGGAAAAAAAAAATAATCCTGAATAGCCAACTTGGATCAAGAAAAGTGTATTCAACTTTTATAAATTTTCATTACAAACCAGCATATGAAGGTGAACGCATATACTCTTTCAACTCGATAATAACAGATACAATCCCCTTTCGTTTCTTTTGTAACTTGGTAGCCTCCCGAGATATAACCGCTTGATGGTTTCCATTGGAATTTTTTAACGATAAAACATAATGTGGTCTTTTAGAAAAGGTAAAATTTTTGGGGCTTATTTGTCTACTGTTAATTGCTTATTTAATAGGTTGTTAAGACTTATTTAATGTAGTTTGTAGTTGAAACTTAGTTGTTTTTGACTTTTAGTGCCCTGCACCATATACAGTTTGTAGTTGAAACTTATGAATTTATATGGTTAATTTTGGTGATAATTGGTTTATGACTTATGAGCGTAGTTCAGTTATGACTTATGGAGGTTTAGAACTGATTAGGATAGAAGTTTAGAACTTGATTAGCTTGCTGACTGCTTAATCTTGATTGTTAGACACTTGGTCCATTTGTTTGTTTCAACGTTTGGGTTTTAGGGACAATGATTAGTGTCTAAATACTCATCATTTTATACCAATCTGAACTGCCAAAACATCCAAAAACACTCAAATATGCATCAAAATATTGAAAAGTGTGTTTTATATGTTTCAAATGCAAAATAATCAAAAACAGATAAAACACGTACAAAGTTTGCATAATTGGCAATTTCAGTCCCTCAAGTTTCAAAAGTTGTCAAAACTAGTCCCTGGTAAATCAAAACATGAAAAATATCATCAAAGGTCCTTAGGGATTCATAAGTTGTCAAGATTAGTCCTTTAAAGTTAAAAATTTCAAAATGACAACTTTAGTCCCTCAAGTTTCAAAAATGTCAAATATAGTCCTTAAGGTTTTTAAAATGGAAAAATATGAAAAATAAACCTTGAACTATTCTTAAATGGCATAACTGGTCCTTATGATAAACTTTTGGGAAATTACAACTTAAACCCTTCAATTTTCAAAAAATTACAGTTTGGTCCCTGGAGTTTGAGGAATTGACAGAAAAGGTCCCTGGGTTTTGAAAATGGAAAAATTACATCTTTTGTCCTTGTGTTATGGTTTTATTGCAGGTTTAGTCCTTGGAAGTAGTTTGGGAAAATTGCAAAATCAGTCCCTCAATTTTGTCTTAATTACAAAATTGGTCCTTGTTAAGTTTTTATACAAACGGACCCTTTTTATTATAAAACCCAAAACCAAACCTAAACCTAATCTAAACACAATACCAAGCCCACCCTTTTTCCCCTAGGCCCAATCCACCCTCGGCCCACACCCCCTTTATTATTTAGAACGGGTCAAACCCCGTTTGACCTCACCAATACCGCCAAACCACTGTTCATCCCTCTCCTCCCCAACCTCAAACCTGAAAACCAGGTGGTTTTACCACCACCTGTCCACCCACAGCTCACTACCTACCCCCCTCCCACTCCCTTCCACCTCACAACCCTATCCCACACCACATTAAATGCTTTTCCCACCAATTTTCTATCCAAGCCATTCCACATCCTCTGTTTTCATCATACAGCCCTAACTTGGCCTCCAAACTATCTCATTTGTCCCCTGAAACTTCCACAAGCTCCCAAAAATCTTTAATTGAAGAACTTTGGCCCCAAGTTAACGTGTAGACTTTTTGGCGCCAAAAGTAATTTAAACGGTGGAGATCAATTGGACAAAATCAAAGGCTCAGATGAAGTGGGATATGCTCAGAGACTCACAAGGAACCCTAATGTGAGCCTATAAAAGGAAGAGAAGTGCAGAAGACCTAGATATAGTTTATCTTAGCTTAAATTAATCTCGTTAAAATTGTAACTTGTTATTTCAGTTGATTCTCAAGCTTTTAAGCATTGTATTAGTTAATGTAAGTGTAATCTCAACTTTTCTGATAATCAATTTCAAGGTTTAAGTCATATCTCAGTTGGTGCAATTTTCACTTTCATTTCAAAATTCTAAATAAGCTTTATTGTTGTTACTATATGATTATATGGATTCATAAGCTCATATAAGCTCCTCATATAGCTATTATAAGCTATTAGATACCATTAAACTCAGTATTAGTTATAAAAGATAAAAATACAAAAAAATAAGAAAAATAAAGAAAAAATCAAAAATCATAGTTATGATGATCATCAAGTTAGAGCAGGGTGCATTATGGATTGCCCTGGGTTAGTGAATCTGTGGAGATTCTATAGGATTGATTGGAAGTCCTTGGTTCATTGGTTTTAAGCAGGAAAGCATATTGTAAGTCATCAAAATCTCATATCTGTCTTTTTACTGTAGCTGTGCTTATTCTTTTGCTTATTCAGTTCTTTGTGCTTATTTAGTCCTAAGTAGTGATAATACAACATAAAATTAGTAGCTTGTTTGATAAATTCATTAGTTGCTTAAAAATCTTAGTAAAACAGTCAACAAAGCATAATTAGTATTCTTGATTATTTGTGGTTGTCACCTGTTTCTAAGTGCTTATTTATACTTAATATAACATAAAAAGTCATTGTGGATCAGTTATAAGAGCCCTTGTAATCATTTGCTTCCCAAAACACAAAACAGTTAACATATAAGGTGTGTTTGGATAAGTGAATTCCTAAGTGTTGTGCTTTGTTATTGTTGTTGTTTCTGGTTTATACAAGTTATTTAGGGTTATATTAGCTCAGAACAACAAAAATATTCAAATCCCATTTGATAAAAGTCAAAAATCACAAACAATTCATCACCACAGTTAACTGTGGTGATATTTTGGATCCATAAACTTGCAAATTAGCTCATAAGTGTTTGTACTTACTTAATTTAGTTTCATTTAGGCTTATTACATCATATTTTGATAAGTAGGATCAGCTGTAATCTCATTAAAGTCAACTTAGATCATAATCTTAAAAAGTCAAATTCATATTACCTCAGAAATCCTCAAAATAGCATGATTTATCTAGAATTTTGTGTTCAATCTTAAGCTTTGAAACTTGTTGGGAGTAATATTTATCAGTAGAACTTAAGATTTCCATGGTTGTTACATTTTTGTGAATTTTCTTTGTGGACCTTTTTACCCCTGGAACACACCTGCAGGGAAAGGGCTTTGCCCTGTGCACAGCATACCATCTCACCACCACCACTTTGGTGGTTGTTTGTGGCAACCCCAGTGGGTCTCACAACTCAAACTTACGTTCTTCCAACCCCCCTCCTACCAGGGTTCATACTTTGACCCTTTGTTTGACCTAGTGATCAGTGGACCTCACCTAAATCAACCTCATAACTCTGTCCCATTTCTGACCCAGAACCTAAATAAGCAATTGCTTATTGTAGCTTTTTAGCTTATCCCAAGAGCTTATCTCATCAAGTCTAGATTATTCAAGTCTAAGTAACTTAGGTAAACCAGATTTCACCCTAGTGGACCCCACATAAGTCCATTTGAGCTCATTTCTTGATTGAGTCAAACTAAGTCAACTGTCAAGGGTAATAAGCACTCACAGTGCTTATTCTGAGTTTCCAAATTAGTTGTCTTTGTAAAAGTTACATAATTTAAGTATTTTAATAGTTCTATAAAAGAAAAACCAGAAAAAGCCAACTTTAATTATAGTGATAGCTTCTATTTAATAGAAATTATCTATTTAATTTTCCTTTCAGCTTAATAATAAGCACTTGTCCATTTTTATAATTTTCTTAATTTCCTATTACCTTTAAGTAGTTAAAATAATTTTCTTAGATTTTTCCTAAGCAGTTTACTATTTATTAGATTTAAAAATAGTTTAAATAATTAAATAGGTAATATTAGTAATTAATTAGTTTTCTTTAATTTTAATTAACAACAGTAGAATTTTATATTTTTTCTAGGTTTTATAAAGTAGTTAAGATTTTTAGAAAATAGTTTCATAATTTCCACTATCCATTTTCTAATTTTCTTATTTAATTTAATTAAATTAGATTTAAATTAATTAATAAGTAATTAATTAGTCAAATAGCTTAAATATAATTTTTTGCAACTTTTTATAATTTTTTAGGATTCCTGTAATGGTTAATTAGTTTTATAAATTTTTCCATAATTTTATAAGTCATTTTAGTATTATTAGTAATTTAAAATAGTTTAATTAGTTTAAATAATATAATTAGTTTTTAATTAATAGAAAACTCATAAAAAGACAAAAATATTTATTTTCATTTTTTATACTTTCTTCAAGTTCTTTTTAAGGTTTAGAAATTATTTTTACAAGTTTTTAGTTTAAATTGTAATCTTTATAATTTTTAGTTAATTTAACTTAGGTTTAAATTAGATTTTAAATAGTTTTAATTAATTAAATAGTAATTAAATATTAAAATAATCATTTTCATAATTTTAATATCACTTTAAATTTTCTTTTAATTTTAAGTTTTAAAAAGTTTCAATTGTACCCCCTGTAGTTTGTAATTTAATAAAACCCACTTTTCTCTGTCTGTTATCTGATTTTCTAATTTGTGCTTTTGTGTGTATCTCTGTTATTGTTTATATCATTTCATATTATCCAAATACCAAGTAATCAGTAGTATAATCATTCCCCAATCATTTTGGTTACTGTCCTCAGTACCACTCATTCCTCTAATCGTTCAAAATACAATTGCAATCTCGTTGGGACTTAACGACTCGAGGATTTCCCTATATTTCCACGGTCAATATAAACTTGCACTTTATCCTAGGTGGGCCTATCAACTGCACACGGTTGACTGGTTGGTCAAGGAGGAGTCAGACAATATTTTAGCTTATAGTAAAATCAGCTATGAAAAACAAGAGATGATGCAGCCAAAGCAGCAGCGGTTTCAGCTGCAATCTCGGTTCCAGGACGATTATGTGTAAATATGTTGAAATCATCACCTATCCTCAAACTGTTTAGAATGGCAAGATATAAGTTTTCTTTGGTTTCTTGATATGCTTATATTAACTTAGTAAGCTTGTTTTGGCCTTGGGTTAGTTTTGGCCTTTTACTGCATTTGATTATTATTGAATTTCTTTTTAGGAGTAGGAGTAGTATGAACGTAATTGATAGTTTCATATTCACTTTAGCGTATTCACTTTAGCGTATCACACACTTTAGCCGTATACATTCTGTTATGAGTATCAATTTTTGTTGATAAGATTTCAATAACATGTAATTATATATCTTTGACACTTGTTTATTGATATAGGAATCTTCTGTCAAGGTTCACATCCGAAGCAAATTGCATTACTTTCAATTGATTAAAGACAGATTATCTGAGAATCGTCGTAGACTGTTTCGGTCAACATGCTTTGGTCTATGGTTGGATTTAAATTACTTTGAGAACGATGAGGGTCTTATACATTACATGCTTCAAAAACAAATTCAGTCTGATGATGCTCAATATGATTTGCCATTTATTTATCTTGTTAATGGACATCATCTTCATTTTGGACGCCATCAATTTCACCTCATAACTGGTTTTAAATTTGGAATGCCTAGTTTCCGTAAGTTTAGAACTGGTGATATCATATTTCGCGACCGTGTATTTCCTGACAGGGTAGGTGTGGATTTAAAAACCATAGACCTTATATGTTTGATTGAGACAGAAGAATTTTGGACAAAACTATCTGATGAAGACGCGGTCCGAGTTTGTCTTTTGTTGTCCGCTTAGGTCATATTTATGGGTCGTGAAATGTTATCCGTGGTCGATGATGTATATCTTCGGATGGTTGAGAATTTTGAAAACTGGAATGACTTTCATTGGGGCGAACATATTTGGAGACAGTTGTACGATGCCATTCGAAATACCTACTCAAAAAAGAAATTGGAATATTCTTTGGCAGGGTTTGTTTTTGCTTTCAAGGTCAGAATTATTACACCAAATCTTTGACCTTATTATTTACTTATTTGTAATTATTTTAATAATGTTTGTCTGTTTTTTTTTTTTTTTTTTTTTTTTTTTTTTTTTTTTTTTTTATTTTTTATTCTTTAGATATGGATTTTAGAGGTTTCTACCAAGAGCACTTTCATGGTCTAAGAAGGTGCCTTTTCAAGCAAGGGAGGATTTCGGTCAGCTTTTTCCCGAGGCAAGCCTTTACATGAGTTCATCTTAGTTATTTGTTAACATACATTTTGTTTTTGCTTATATTTTTGTTGGATACTTTGCTTATATTTGGTTTTTATCTCTTTTTGTTAGTTGAAAGAAATAAACCATGATCTATATCCTATGAGCGCTGAGGCTGATACAGAATGGTACACGAAAGGCATTAGGTTTTTTAACAGGTATGCACCGAGACCCGCGCCTGCTGTTAACCGTGGAGGTCTTTTTGAAAATTATTTGTCTAAATGAGCAGCACTTTGTGCTAAAATTCATGCTATTGACAATGAAGTTCCCGCGCCACAAGCATCATATACTCTTCAGGATCGTGTTAGGACATTGCAGGGTATATGTAATGGGTTTATGTTGTTACCTGCAGAAGTCAACAGTTTGAGATCACGGGTTCACAAACTTGAAACTGTTGTTCAGGTTTGTTTATAACCTTAACTATATGCTTCTTGTTTTGCTGAGGTGTTTGGATTAGCAAAAATTTATTCACTGATTCATCATGTACTATATCTTTTGTGTTACCCAGTATATTACGAGAAAAATGAAGGAGCACGGGCAGAACAAATTGAACAAAGTTGCTGAGAATGACCTGACCCGAAACAAGTTGCATAACGTTGATGATAAGGATGCTTATATTGCTGATGAGTACTGCCCGAATTTAAATCATAATTTCCTTGAATTGTTTGAGTCAGAAATCCAGAATGAGTTTCTCAAAGATGAGAAACTATCCAAAAAAGATGTTGAAGAGGTATTTACTTTTTTAACTATAATACATGTATAAAGTTAATTTTAAGTTTGTATCGTTATTCGTATTTTTTTTGTAGGAGGATTGTGTTTATTTGGCTACGCAAGAACGCTTAGCAACTGAAAAGCAGGAGCTGAGATTCGACGTGTATCTGCAAAAAGGGAACAGAGGCTGAGAGTCCTGAAGGAAGAGGAAAAAAATGTGCAGATTAGAAACTATGTACTCAAGTCCCCACACATGCAACATGCTAATGGTGGATCAAAGAAGAGGCAACATACATTAGTACTAAGGCCGGAATTTAAGGATGTAGACGATGATGACAAACTTCCAACCCTTGATCAAGTCAAAAGAACGATCTCCCAGTTAACTCCTGCTATGATCCAGAGATGTAAGATCTCAAACCTTGGCAAGAGGTATTATCCTAGTCCGTATATATTTATTGGTGCTAGAGTTTCTACTTAAAATTGGCTCATGGTTATGATAGCTACATTATACATATTACCATACTAGGAAGTAGAAACCTCAAGTATACATGTACCTTTTTATGTCCTTGCTATGACCATCGAAAGTATGGTATTATAGTCAGTTACGCTTAAGTTGATACATGTCCATATTTATGTTTATTTTGTATAATGTATAGGACCTAACACGACCATTCAAGAGTATTGATAAAGTTTATGTTGATCGTGAGTTGGAGGCTTTTATTACAAATAATGGCCAACCTCTTTGCAAGTTTCCTTGGTGCAATGATATAGTTGTAGATCATCATTTTTGGGATTGTTTTGTTGCGATGGATGAGACTCGCGAAGGCTGGTTCCGCGACGAGGTAATGGTCCATAGTTAAATTCGTATATTAAATAATGTAATCAGATTTATTTTAATGGAATTAATAATATTGTGCACTTTATATGTTAATTGAACTAATTAGATTTATTTTGTTTTTCTTAAATGTATACATCACATTGAGCTTTGGGTGTTGTATTTGTGGCACGTTAGACCATCTTTTGCAGATTGGTCCATAGTTAGCAGTTACTTCTTGACACTTCTACTTCAAGATACGTTGCCAATGTTTTATGCTAATAAACAAGTTTACAAATTGTCATGGGCTGATGTTGACCGGGTATTTATTTCGAATATCAACAATATTTATTATGTAAATTTTGTCCAACACATATTTATTTATTGGTATTCCTTGCAGGTGTTCATTCCGATAAATGAATCTAAGAAACATTGGTCTGTTGCCCAGTTTCACATACAGTCCGGAATTGTTATATTTTATGACAGTGTTTATGCTTGTGAAGAGGAAGGTCGTGATTGGTATCTGAAAATGAGGAATTGCATGGAGGTTCAACTTCAATTGATTCTACAGGAGACGGGTGTTTTTGACAAGAAACGAATCGACCCGGAAAATTACAAGATCACTTTTCGTCTTGCACAAAACGTTCCAAAGCAGGGTGGGGTATTTGGTGATTGCGGAGTCTTTGTCTGCATGTTTCTATACAGGTTAGTAGTCGACCCTGTTTCTTTCGTGCTATTACTAGTTTTGACAAGATGTTTCTATATACCCTTTTGATTGTTTTATGTTTGTTGTTAAGTAGTTTTGAGTGTTTGGGTAAAAGTGCTTATTTGGTTGTATTTGGTTACGGCCCGGCTGGATTGGGTGTTGTTGTTGTAAGTAGTTTTTGAGTGTTACCCATGAAAACTTGAACTGCCATAAAAAAAAAACTAGGATAATTGCATAAAAATAGTAACAATTAGTGGTCAAGTTTATATTTCAGCTTTATAGTTTAAAAATCTTTTGTAACCATCAAAATTGCCTACTAAAACTTTTTATGCACTTTGTCCTAAAAAAACTAAGAAAAAAAGTAGTAACCTTGTTGAGAACAGCACGAGCGAAAGAGGGTCGAACAAGCAATCCAAAAACACGTACTTGGTTTTCTTCAAGACCGTCAAATAATGCCCTCTTTGATACCTCTTCCGAAGGGCAGTAGCATCTTTTAAATACATACTTGGTTTCAGTGTTGTTGGATACCGTAAAACGGCCTGCAGCATATATACCTATACATCTGTTTACACAGGATAATGATTGTCTAAACTAGTTGATCTGGCATCCTAGTTGTTTAGAGTATGACTTGGTGTCTGTTTATCTATTTTACATAATGGATATCTATGTGAACAGGAGCTTACAAAGGGTGCTAATGAAGGTATAAGTTTAGAGTATGACTTGGTGTCTGTTTAGCTATTTTACTAGTCGTATTTAGTTTAAGCTGCTTGTAATTGAACCTTGTGATTTTTTGTATGTTGAATTATATCACTTTTGGATTTAAATTTGGTTATACAGGTTGGCTCATGGAATCCATTTGCATGTCGATAATCCAACCTAGACAGCACTAGCATATCGAGAGGGCTTAATCCGTTATTATTTCGAGAACAAGATAGCCTGTTATTGAACATCGTTCTGACTTGTAGTTTTGGGAAAAATGTAGTTGGAATCCGTATTTTGTATATCAACGGATATTGAACCTAATTTAAATAGCGACTTTAGCTATCAATTATGGACCATGTTAATGTCATAAGCATGTTTGTTGCGTTATATGACAACAAAAGTAAGAAAACTAACTTGCATTACGACTGTTGTTATCAAAGTCTGCAAATCTTGTCCAAAATTTGTGCCATAACATTGGCACTTTGACCTTATTAGGTCTACGTAGATAGATGTCTCAAACTTTAAATTACATAGATAGATGTCTAAAACAAACAAATTGTCGTCTAAATAGATGTCTAAAACAAACAAATTGTCGTCTAAATAGATGTTATCAAGATGGTAGCTTTGTGACATTGATGGTTGTGATCCTTGTGAGGTTCCGCCTGGGTATTGTGGTAGACTTTGGGTCAATTGTTGCTCTCATTTGCTTCTTCCTTGCCTATAATATGTAAAACGTATTTATTAAGTTAATGTCTTTGGCAATAATCTAATACAAAAATAACAAAAATTTATGTCACACTTATAAGTTACCTTTTTGTTTTTTGGCAGTGAATTCTCTCTTGGTTCCTCACCTTGAGATCTAATTCTATCTTTGTTCTTTGGTCTTCTAGCTTGGGGTTTACCCATAACCGGTGGCTTTACAACCTGCAAGTTAGTTGGAAGCTCCCAACTCTCAAATTCTCCAAGAGGATATATCAACGCTTGGTATGTAGCTTTTAGAGTAGTTGTTCTAAACCATTTTTCCGCCAAATGATTACAACTTGTCATTCCTTGAAATCTACAAGCAGCTATAGCATGACCACATGGCAGACCAGATAGTTTCCATTTTCGACACGTGCATGTATTTCCCCTGAACTTAACAATATGTTTCTTTCTACGGTCATCTACCTCGTAAATCCATCTATGTTCAATGGGTTTCACTACCCAATTAGCACTCTTAAAAACTCTATCCTTCACTTTTGCGCTTGCCCAGTCACTAAGCTCACCCGCATGTGCACCTAAAGATTTATGTAACACATTAATAATAATAATAATAATAATAATAATAATAATAATAATAATAATAATAATAATAATAATAATAATAATAATAATAATAATAATAATAATATAATTATATATACCTTGGTACTTTTCTCGCTTATCACAAAACCATTCTTGTACAAGCCCTCTATAGTATTCCATTAGCATTGAAATAGGAGATCTTCGAACGTATCTTGTTAAATTGTTGATTGACTCTGCACTATTGGAAGTCATATAATTGTAACGTTTTCCCGGGCAATATGCTCTAGACCAGAACATAACTCCAGCTTCCAATAGTTTTTGGTGAGCTTCTGGACTTTTTCGTTCAATTTGTGCGAATGCATGAGTAAATTCGTCGGTCGTGTAACATTTGCAACTCTTCCAATATAAAGCCTTAAGCATGTCACTTGATCCAAACTTGCAATTCAACATCAAGTGCCTACAACAAAAACCATGAAATGCATTCGGGTAAACTGTTTGACAAGCTTGTTGTATTCCTAGATGTCTATCTGATATTATAGCCAAATCTGGAACTTCGCCGATGCATTCTTTCAAGTGGGTCAAAAACCATGTCCACGATCTCCTAGTCTCGCCCTGAGATACACCGGTCGCAAGTGGAACAATCTGGTTATTTCCATCCATTCCAACGGCGAGCATATTTGTACCAAGATATTTTCCTTTAAGATGAGCTGCATCAATTATTATTAGTGGGCGCAAATGGTCCAAGAAAGCCCGAATCTATAACATTAAAAAATTATTAGATATACATAATAATATAAACTACATATTAAAAATAAAAGTTAATTACATAATCATAAATATTTACCGCAACACCAAAGGCTATAAAAACCATCTCAAATCGGTCTTCATCATCCGTTTCAATATGCGTTACCCAGCCCGGGGTTTTCAACTTTAAGTTATAACAGAAATATGGTAATTGTGAAAAAGAATTTTTCGGGCAACCGGACAACATCTCCAATGCTATATTTCTTCCACCCCATGCCTATTTGTACGAAATGTTGATGTTGTATGCAAGGTTGATGTCGTTTACTATGTCCTTTGGCTTATATACCCGACTAGGATCTCCCATCTTCGGTATCAATAAATGACCCAACAATTTAGCAGTTGCATTTCGGTGATCGGGAAATAGTTCTGTTCTGTCACAAGTGTGAATGTCATTTACTTTTCCTACAACCCATTTCATACTATCTGGCGCCTTAGATGAAATTATCTTCCACTCGCAACCCTCAACCCTACAAACTACATCATACCTATACCTATCAGATTTTCTTGGTCTAAATTGAAAACCTTCTAAAAGAGCCTTTTCACCAATGTCTGCTATGCATAATTCTTTACTATCAAATTCATCTCCTCTTTTTATAATTTTTTTGCCATTTTTCGCGTCCCTTACTTTTTCCATTTTAGTATGCGGTGCTGGATGTTCGGGGGGAGGAGGCATATATGTAAATGTGTTACTTTTCCATTTATCATCAAATTGGTCGTTTGATAAAACAGGTTCTGTATGTTCATAAGTTTCAATTATCGGCTGATTAAATGTGTTGTCAACAACTTGAGCACCATCCGGAATTGAGTTAAGATCGAAAGCAAAAGTATTAGATGAAGAAGGACTTACCTTTGACACTTTTTTAATCTTCTTAATGTAGATATTATGCAACACGGTAGATTTCCCTTTAAAAACTTGATGTAAAAAAAACGCCATATCATCATCGTCAACTATGTGGATGAAATTACTTCCAAAATTGTAAGAGAGGACAATATCATACTCTCGCCCGATGTTGAACTTTTTCATGGCGACATTAACAAGTTGTGTGTACGTAATATTTTTTGGAAGTGATGCACCAAACGTTAAATCTTCACAAACCAAAAATACACTAAATTTACCATTCATGTTTTTTTTTCTTTCTATAGATACAACTAATTGTAAAACAACACATATGGGGAACAAGGCAATATAAGTATGTAATTCGCACATTTGTCCAATTCGCACATTCGCACAACTAAAAAATAAATGCATTTTCACTTTACAACCACATCAAATTTATTATGCTTTTACTTTAAATTAAATTTTGGAACTAACACATCTGTACTTTTAATTAAATTTTACACCCTCCTCATTTGTACTAACACAATTTTTATTAAAATATTTGTTTATGTATTTTGTGGTACAAGGTAGGTATGTAAGTCGCACGTTTGACCAATTCGCACATTCGCACATATGAAAATAAAAGCATTTTCACTTTACACTTGTACTTTAAAATTTATTACAGTTGTACTTTAAAATTAAATTTTTGAACTAACACATTGTACTTTTAATTAAATTTTATACCTTCCTAATTTGTACTTAGAAATTTTTATTAAAATATTTGTACTTTTAATTAATTTTTATACCTTCCTCATTTGTACTAACACAATGTTTATGTATTTTGTGGTACAAGGTAGGTATGTAGTTCGCACATTTGTCCAATTCACACATTCGCACATCTGAAAATAAATGCATTTTCACTTTACAACCACATCAAATTTATTACACTTATACTTAAAATTAAATTTTGGAACTAATACATTGTACTTTTAATTAAATTTTACACCTTCCTCATTTGTACTAACACAATCTTTATTAAAATATTTGTAAATTTTGTATTTTGTGGTACAAGGTAGGTATGTAATTCGCACATTTGTCCAATTCGCACATTCGCACATCTGAAAATAAATGCATTTTCACTTTACAACCATATCAAATTTATTACACTTGTACTTAAAATTAAAATTTGAAAATAACACATTGTACTTTTAATTAAATTTTACACCTTCCTCATTTGTACTAACACAATCTTTATTAAAATATTTGTAAATTTTGTATTTTGTGGTACAAGGTAGGTATGTAATTCGCACATTTCTCCAATTCGCACATTCGCACATCTGAAAATAAATGCATTTTCACTTTACAACCACATCAAATTTATTACACTTGTACTTTAAATTTAATTTTGGAACTAACACATTGTACTTTTAATTAAATTTTATACCTTCCTAATTTGTACTTAGAAATTTTTATTAAAACATTTGTTCAACAACGTAGGTATGTAATTCGCACATTTGTCAAATTCGCACATTCGCACATCTGAAAAATTATTGAACTAACATGTAACACCCCCAAAATACCGCAGCGGAAGACTGTGTCACTTGGGGTGCTACTTCATAATACAAAGTACAAGTTCTAGAAAACGACCTCTAAATGAGACGTTTTGAAAAGTTACCATTCGATTAATGAATTCAAAGTTACAAACATGAGATTCCAAAATATGATACATAAATGTATACAAAATGTTTTGAATGGTAAATGATAAAAAGCGCAAGTCTTCAGAATATGCAGCTTAACTCTAAGTTCCACGCACTAGTTATCGCCTTACTAACCTGAGATAAACATGCTAAAGTGTCAACACAATGGTTGGTGAGTTCATAGAGTTTGTCTTAAAACAGTTAAAAAGTCTTAAAGAATGTTCACACAGCAAAGGCATTGTGAATCCACTCAGTTGCAAGTCCCGCCCATAGCAACACTTGCAACCTGTGTGTTCACAACCCACTGCTAAAATATAGTATAAGACATGTATAAGTTCATCACAACAGTTAAGCAATTAGTCGTGAGTCTACACTTCATCTCCGAAGACCTCACGTTTATGATGTATCCAACATTCGCAAATGTTAGGATGTATCAAACCTAATGGTCATCCAACAACTTAATTTAGAGCCACTAGATAGCCTCAATGGTCATCCAAAAACTTAATTTGGAGCCACTGGAAGTCTCAATGGTCATCCAACAACTTAATTTGGAGCCACTGGAAGTCTCACAATTAAGTATAACGCAGTTAAGTATAACACAATCATGTATGTATGCAATCAAGTATAATGCAATCAAGTATAAGACAATCAAGTATAAATGTTTTGAGTATTTATACAAGTAAGCAAGTAGTTGAGCATGTATCTCCCCCAAAGAGTTAAAACAAGTATAAAAAGAGTAGGGGCTATGACTCACCTTAAGCTTATGTAATGAGAAATGAAAGTGGTAGTCGAATCGCGAAAGTCTCTAAGAGCAGCCTATAATAGAACGTTGCGACTTAGGTTTGGAGTAACGTCTAAAAATATGAAGAATTGCCTAAATATGTCTTGCATAATGTTCATGATGTAGTACTTAGTATATAGTGTAAGTCTTTGAATATAAATGGTTTATGAAACATGTATAGGTTGTATATCTCTTACTACCGTTCAGGCCGACATAATTCAGAAGTCATGGAGTAAACGTTCGAGGAGCTAGGACAATTTAATTCATAAATCCACAACTCATCTCGACGACTTACTTAATGAACTCCTCACATGAGGCTCCCTACTATTGTATTATTTGAAAAAATATATATAAGTTTTTTATTCGAAAAGTTACATGGTCTTTAGCCGTGGCTTTGCCGTGACCTTGGTCATTGTTACCTTGGTCTTGAGACTCGACCTTGGCTTTAGCCATGGTTGTGGTTTTGGCTTTAGGTCATTAGACCTCTCGGTCTTAGTAATCCATAACTATTATATAGTGACTTTGATATATAAAATAGCTGTTAAGAAACTGAAGAAAATCTCATTCGTTATTGGTTTTCTGGATACGTGCTCCTGAGTTTTTGAAGAAAACGTGATTTCGGACAACTTTTGTGATTTAACTTTTTCATGAAACGGAGCAGAAGGGCCTCTTTTTGCGTGTTTAAGGTTCTGTCACAGAAGTTTTTTAGGCAGTTTTGCCGTAAAGTTTTGGTAACTTCAAATGGTCATGACTTTTGACTCGGGTACTCGTTTTGGGTGATTCAAATTGCTATGTTTTCCTTGTTAAGTCCTCTCAAATAGTAGGTAAGTGTCAAATATCATAGTTATACTATTTTGGTCGTGGTTCTCCATAAAAGTCACTAGTTTCCTTGATTACTTAACATAAGTTAATATATAGTTTCCATAACTTGTTTTATTAGTTTTTATACATCATGAACATAATACAAAGACCATATATAGCATGAAAGAAACATAATAAGCATGAAAATGATATTTAGCAAGAAAGTATAATAGGGTTTCTTACAACTTTTGGCGTTCTAAGGAAAGGAAGTCAAGTATGAACTAGGATACTAAACCTATGCTTGCAAACCCTTCACCACAACTCTTGCAAACCCTTGCTATAATCCTTTTGAAAACCTTCTTAGCTCAGCCCTAGTACCCTTGTGTAGCTCCTAATTCAACCATGGAATCACCAAATAAACACTAGTTTCATGTAGAGAATAACTAGGCCTTTAACTTTGTAGTGTAACTTGTAGTTTGAAGATCAAAGGATCATGGTGCTAGGGATTATAGGGTGTTCAGTTTTGGTGATGAAAAAGGAAGAGGATGAGCTTGCTATTTATAGGAAGATAAGGAGATTAGGAAGGTGCCTAGGAAATTTCCTAAACTTGGTGACCAAGTTTTACTTGGAGCCTAAGTTTACTTAAGCATGTATAAGTCT
Organism: Artemisia argyi; assembly: GCA_030686995.1. Classification (NCBI taxonomy): domain Eukaryota; kingdom Viridiplantae; phylum Streptophyta; class Magnoliopsida; order Asterales; family Asteraceae; genus Artemisia; species Artemisia argyi. Next base: position 71,951,649 of record CM060692.1, read on the forward strand.
TCCTTTGTAAGTTTCCTAGTCTTATCTTGGATGACTAGGTGAAGTTTTGATGTTATCTTGCTTTTACGGAGTGAGTTTTGGTCCCATTAATTGCTAACTGTAAGTCGTAAAGTCACGAAACTTAAAATCGGGTATCCTAAAAATATGAAACTTATAAATATGCTATAACTTATTAATATAACCTATCTTAGCATATTTAATGAGTGAAAGGTTCTATCGGTTTGCTTAAACGCTGTTAAAACTGGAAACGCGGGTCTAAAACGCGTAATTCGCGTAAAACGTTGAACTGGAAAACGTAAAATTCCAAAACTTTTGGAATTGTCCTAAAATGAGAGAAAATCATATTTCTATTGTTTATAATGTTTTATGGACATATCGGGATGCTGGAATGCGTTTAAACCTAAAAGTAAATCTCGGACACGGTTTTGTGATTTTTGCAGAAATGATCCGACGAGTGTCAAATTCTCGGATTATCATTAAAATAGTTTAACTTATGAGAATATGAAATAAAAATTTTGGGAGTGAATAGTGAAAGTGAATAGTAAAAAGTGAATAGTAAAAATGAATAGTAATCCGAAAATGCGAGTTGTTACATAACACGTTTGTACCTTTTATTAAATTTTATACCTTAAAAATATTTCCCGCCAAAAACTCCCTCCATAAATTTCCCGCCAAAAACTCCCTCCATAAATTTCCCGCTAAAATTATTGCACAAAAAAAACATTATTTATAGTTAAAGTCTTTACACTAAATTTAAAAAAACAAAAGAGACACTATGCCAGAACTTGATACTGAAATAATCTTGTTCGAGATACTAACACGTGCACCACCAAAGGCTGTTGGTCGATTTAAGAGTGTTTGTAAGTCATGGAATTCATTACTCTCAGGAAATGCCTTTGTAAAGCAACATTGTTCTCGATCGGCAGTTCCATCTAATCAGAAAGTTCTCGTAATTGAAGACCAAACCTCATCAATCCATCCAATCAACTTTGAAACACATGATTACGAGCCGGGCACAAGCATCACCATTCCTTTTGATCATCGATCATATGATAATCGATTCAATGTTGTCTCTATTCTATCACATTTGAATGGATTATTGTGTGTTTGCAATAGTTTCACAACTGATTTGTTCCTTTGGAATCCAGTCACTACCTCTTTCAAACGCTTGCCACACCCATATTCCAACGACTTCTATAAAGGTACTCATGATGAAGTTGGTCTGTACACCGACACACATGATGATTTGAAAGTCTTGTACATAAGGCGTAGGGATGATACGGTTGCTGTGAATGTGTATTCTAGGAGTGACGAATCATGGAGAAACATACCTCTCACACTACCAGCAGATTATCTAACCACCTGTTTCCGTTGGTCATCTGGTACTTTGTGTAGTGGCACTCTTTATTTCATTGTTAGCGAGATATTTATTGGGGGTAGCCATTTCATGATATCTTTTGATGTAAATACGGAGCAATTTCAACTGATCAAATTGCCACAGATTCTTAATAATGGAATCGTTCATATTATTTTAGTGAATGCACAAGATAAGCTAATGATGTTTGTTGCTATTGGATATCGCGAGATGAAAATTGACATGTGGACCCTTGAAGAAGGTACCTGGTATCGGATCTACTCATTTCCTGAAATATCAAGCGATTTGTGGTGCTCGATAACACATTATGTGACAAACGGAAATAAGTGGTTTGTGATGGCAAAATTTCAGAAGATTTTTGAAATCGATACTGGTCTGATGTGGTTTGACCGTTTTTATCCCGTTACTTCCTTTCAGTGTAATAATGGTGCGTTGTTTATGGAGACCCTTGTTTCACCTAGTATCTAACCCATGTAACGCCCTAAACATATATACATTGTAACCTTTTATGCTATCTCCTTGCTAGACTCTTAATCTAAATTAATGTCATTTAAAAAAAAAACTTGACGAAAGGATTATTCAATCTAATGAGGTTCTCTAACCCATGTAACGCCCTAAACATATATATCATGTAACGCCCTAAACATATAATGCTTTAATTTGCTTGTGCATTATACCTCGGAAATTATTTATTACTTGTATGATAACTCATATCCAACTGATCATATCAAGAGTGACGATCTGTTGCAATAAAGTTATATATTCTTGAATGTTAAATGCAAGATTGGTAAAGGCAATCCAAGGCAATGTGAATGTGAATGCAATAAAGTTAAAAGCATGATAAGGACATAACAATGATCATATTCAGTGTGCCTTGATGCTTTGGTTATATACATTCAATACTGAAAGTAACTTCAAGATGATGCACAAAATTAACAACAATTTTACAACATCCTCACCTTTGGCTTGCCAACACCACTAGATAGTTCAATCACGATACTTGCATCCGCAACAGGATCTTCTTCAATAGGCTCCTTAACAAATGACGTTAAAAAAACACAAGAAGTTAGTAAATACATAAAAAACAATTCATATATGTTAAAAACTATTTTAGTAGTACACACCTTTGGCTTATCAATATTGCCAGATAGTTCAACCACATTACTTGCATCCGCAACAGGCTCGTTATCAGGGTGGTGAGACGCTGGTTCTGTAACATCAATACAAATAAAAAACATGTTGATGTAAATGGACCAAATAGAAATGACAGATCAGTATAAAATTAAGGATGTATAATTTGTGAAAATTAAAAGGGGATAAGCCACTTGAGATTACCTGGAACTTTAACTGGTATGACAAGTTTCTCAACTGCAGCTAAACGACCTTCCATACTAGCCACATACTTCAAAAGTTGTTTATTGGTCATGCGCCTAAGAGATTCATCCACTTCAACATCGCTAGAATCATCGTCATGAGATTCATCCACTACACTTGTATGAACCTCGGTACAGATGCGTACTGAGGTGTGCTTCCCTTTTTGATGAAAGTCACGACAAACCCTATACTTGATCTTATCACGTTTAACTCTTTTGTTCTTTCATGGACTTGATACGCATGGGTTGTTAAAGTATTCTAAACTTGAGATCCACCAGAATGATGCCCTCTCGGCAGCGTTTGGAATGATAGTTTGTATTCCTGTTGTTGCATAGAAAAGCGAGTCATATTTTGATTTCGTAAACACCTGCACATCACCCCAAGCAACCCCCGTGGAAGAGCCTTCGCATCTTTGTGCCACCATCTCTTTGACTCAGGAAAGGTTTCAAGTACAAAAATATGCAATGTAAATAACAATATAATTAGATTGAAACATGAGATACAACCCGATAATTCTACTTAACTGTTTTTGGAAACCAAAATTTAAAAGAATGGTGGTCCATTGAGGACATCTTCCAACTCAAGTGAATGCGTAAATCGGCCCCTACCTAGGTTGTTAAATAAAGCCCATTCAAGTAAAACAACGTTGGCTACCAAAACGATTTCAAAACAATCAGCTAAGACTGAAAGCTCAGTGAAAGTCATATTCATCCATGAGTCATGATCTCATATTAACAGATGCTGCTAACTACTACACCGAAATTCCTATTCATAATATATGTCAAAATGAAACCAACTTTTTTGACATTTCCGTGCAGATTTTGAAAGAAGCCATAGCCATAGAAAAGTAAATGAATATGCAAATAAAAGAACAATGGTCTTTATATTAACAAAACATAAGAACAATGGTCTTTGTATTAACAAAACATAAGTGTTAACCAAAATTTAAAAGAAGTTTCAAAATTAAGTATAAATAAACTAAATAAGCTAAAACCAATCCGATTAAGACTAACCTTCAGCGCGAAAGCAAATCCCCATAAGTTATAAACTGGCTGGTATGCCGAGCCCTTCATTGCATACTCTTGCATATACTCATCTCTTTTGCTAGACACCAACATGTAATTCCGTTCGTGAAATTCTTGCCACATATGCTCCCCCCAAGGGAAAGCATTCCATTGATCTAAATCATCAACTAGGGCCACAAACTCTTTAACCATCATATTTCTAATCTCTTGACCCAAAAAAACAATAGTCTGCTGCTAGTAGAAGACAAACACGTAAAGCATCTGGGTCATCTAGTTGCAGAAACTTTTCATCCTCAAGCAACTTGTAAAGGTCTTGCCCCTTCAAAACCTTAAGATCAGGGAACACACGCTTCATAAAAGCAGATTTAACATTCTGCAAATGGCGTAATGAGATATCCCCAAAGCGAAAACCAGTTATTAAACAGAACTCTCTTCTACCCATCTCTATTGTGTGTTGCCCAATATCAAAAATAAAGGGAGTATCATAAGTTGCATCTTTAACATTCCTTTGATGAAAAAGTAGGAAATTAAGAACATGGTTATCATGATCTTCTGTTTTGATGTCTAGCCAAGGCCCTAAGACAGTACCTTTAAACATGTTGTAACAATTTAACCCCCTGTCCTTTAGGCGATCTCAGATCTTTTTTAACAGGTACAGCTTACTTCGTATGTTGACCCTGGACCTAAGAACGTACAAAAAATAAAATGAAGTAAACCATAGTTAAGTTAATATTATGAAGTAAAAATTAAAGTTAATAAAATGAAGTAATCTATCGAATGCAAACTTTAATCTTTGCTACAATGATAACAAAAGTACTGAATACGTGCAACCCAAGTTTACTTAACGAAAAGTAATATTATTCGAGCTTGGAATGAAGAATGGTTCGGTTAACATACAACCAACTAACAACTAACAATAACTAGTAATACCAGAAGCAGATGCTAACTTCTATAAAATGCATCAGACAATAACTCACCAATCAAATCACTTATCACGAGTGTGAAATACATAACAAATATCAGAACACAATCTTCAGCTACGATCCTAATTTTTCTTACAATGATAAACATATACAAATAACCTCAGAAATGATAAACCCTAACTAACTATTGCCGTTTTATAGTGCTTAAGTCTTTACTGCTTATGGGCCCATTTTTTTATAGGGCTTATAATGTTTGCACTATAACCAAAACCCTAATCAAATATTTTTCAAACCAAAACACTCAAAATACTGCTTATGGGCTTATTTTCAAGCAGTAAACCCTAATCAAATAAGCCTTTTTATAGGGCTTATAATGTTTGCACTATAACCAAAACCCTAATCAAATATTTTTCAAACCAAAACACTCAAAATACTGCTTAAGTCTTTACTGCTTATGGGCTTATTTTCAAGCAGTAAACCCTAATCAAATAAGCCTTTTTAAAATAACACTATCTGCTTAAATAAATCATAAACAATAAACATATATTATTCTGCTTATTAAGGGCAACAAAAAAATCATATATTATTCAACTCAAAACCCTCAAAAAATCCTATATTATTTGAAATAAGCCTTTTTGCGGTTAACATTATATTATCTGACTAAAACCGAATAAAAAAATCCAATAATCCTCTTATCGTAATCGAATAATAATTTTTAATGAGATAAACAACGAATAATCAAATAAGCAACTTACGTGAATTCTAGGAGCCATTGCACCACGAGATAAACACAGATCCACTCACAATTTATGATTTTGGGACAAGAACGCTTGATTTGATTTTGTGTGTGTGTTTATTTAGGTGTGTTTTTTTAATTTTAATGATCCGTGTATATGATCGGTTGAGTATTTGGGTAATTAAAAGTCAAGGTAGAAAGTCATTATTTTATTCAAATTTTGTACTTTGTCAAAGTACGAATAATATCTTTTGAAAGATCTTGTGTTCTTTTCCAAGAAAGTTGGTCACGTGGGGGGCCGAAATTCGCACATTAGCACAATTCAAATCGCACATGTGTTTATAAACACGTGGGGGGACAAGTGCTAGTGGGTGGGCCTCCAATGATTGGTATTTATCTCTTTTACATGGACACGTGGCAAGAAACTGGTGGGATCGCACGATCGCACATTAGCACTTGACTAAATTGGGAACACTAGCTATAATAGTCATTGGTGGGAATATGCAACCACAAAAAGTCCTCATTTCGTAATTTACGCTATTTTAAATCACCATACATGGTACACCTAATGCATGCTTATCTCAATTCTATGTTGTTTAACTAATCTAATTAACGATGGAAGTGTTATATAATATCAGCTTGCTCATAAAAAAAGCTTAAACCCTTTTCACATGTCTTATGTAACTAAGAAAATACAATAATAATTATGTTTAGTTCAAGATCAACACATTTATTGTATACTTATAGTTAAGATACTTAAGAGCAACGTTTTAACTATGGTTTTGGGTCGATTACATTTGTAACACAAGTTTATCAATTCTTAATACCGCTCGTAATAGAAGCACGTTTCACACGTGAACCACCCTCATAACGCATCGAGCACCACCACAACAACGTTGGAGCCTTTGGAGAAGACCCAAATCGTCGCCATAGGCCGAAAATGTTGTCGCTAAAGACTTTAGCGGCTACAAGTGGTTGTCAAATGTCGTTGTTGTAGGCTCGTCGCTAAAAGTTTTGTCGATGAAAGTCAAAGCTCTTTTGTGATGAAACATGAAGCCCACAAAGACCCTCAAGTTCAAGGAATGGGGTCCTTCGACTTTTAGCGACAAAGTAATTCCCTAAATAAATAAATAAAACAAATACTTAAATTATTGATCAATTATATAAATATATAAAATATAAGTTATAAAAATAATAACTGATTTATGATGGGACTTACACTTTAGAATTGAGACATGAGTCGTCATTAAAAGTCATACCAGATAAGCGACACTTACTTTTAGCGACCACAGATGTTGTCGTTTAAAGGAATGTGTAGGTCAAAAAAAAAGTGCAGAGATTGTAGCATTTTTAGAAATTTTTTCAAAAAAATGTCTTCCAAATCTCAACTTAGAAATTACCCAGATCAAAACAACCGTCACAGTTTATGAAAATAACAATACAAGCTAACACTAATATGTGCATACAAATAACAAAACAATGTTCATACAAATACCATTTCATTCGTTAGAAATTTTCTAGGACACGCCAGTTTTTACTGTCGTTTCATCAAAGATTTTTTCAAATTTCCCCGTCCAATGACAAAACTTCTTGAAAAAGACTCTCTTTGACTTTAATGATTGCATAAAAGAATTTGAAACTCTGAAAGCCCAACTAACTAGTGCACCGATTATGATCTCTCTTAATTGGTCGCTACCATTCGAGCTCATGTATGATGCAAACGATTTCGCTCTTGGAACTGTTCTTAGATAACGAGAAGAAAATCATTTTTTTCCTATATACTTCGCCAGAAAAATGCTCAATAATGCTCAACAAAGCTATACAGTTACCGAGAAAGAACTGTTACTGTAGTTTTTGCTTTCAAGAAATTCAGATCTTACATCGTGCTATAAAAAACAATTGTGTTTATCGATCACTCGACACTGAAGTATCTGTTCGCTAAACAAGATGCAAAACCGTGTCTTATCCGATGGGTTTTACTACTCCAAGAATTTGACATTGAGATCAAAGATAAGAAAGGAGCAGAAAATCTAGCCGTAGATCATTTGTCAAGACTCAAAAATCTGAATTTAGAAGAGTTAAGGTAAGACAAAATCAATGATTATTTCCCTGACGAGACTCTCATGATAGTTAACACAAATGATAACGAAGATGTTCCGTGGTTTGCAGACTTTGCAAATTATCTCGTTGGTAGAATTCTCAGAAAAGAATTAACTTATGCCCAATGTAGTACATTCTTTTCAGAACTGAAACACTATTTTTGGGAAGACCTATATCTTTTCAAAATGTTTCCCGATGGGATGATTAGAAGATGTGTTTATGGCTCTGAAACCTAAAAAATTGATGGATCTAAACACACGCCTTGTGTTAGAATGATACTTTGAATGATACTAACAAGTACGCGGAATATACTTAGTAATACTTAGAAGATTTTTTTGTGAGTGAGAACAGTTGTATATGAACACAGAATGTAAACCAAACGTTAAGCTCCAATATTATTAAGAATAATAATACGAGTGATTTAGCTTATCACTAGGGTTATACCTTGAAGCTCTCTAATTAATACGTGTATAAACCTAAACCTATGACCTCCTTTATAGGACACAAGGAGTCCTTTACAAGAGAAGTATTAACTTAGAATAATAGAATATACACGAGATCTTTTCTATACTTATCTAAATTCACGTTTCCTAACAATTATCTTGCAGAAGTGGTAATATTATGTACTAGCAGTGGTAATGTGTTTCCACTGCTAGTGCATTCTTCAGCAGTGGTTTCTTCCATGCTTAACAGTGGTAACTGTTAGTATAATTCCCAACAATCCTCCCCTAAACTTATGATTTCTATGCAAATGAACAAGTTTCTAGGTTGACGGGGATTCTTCCAAACACTTATCTCCTTTTTCTCAACTCTTTATCAGCTCTTACACTTTGATCATATATTCTTTGTAGCAGATCTTCTATGAGTTCATTTCTTTCCCAGCATCTTAACTTTACAGATATCATCACAGTAAGAATACCTGCTCTTAATGGATATTCTTTCTCAGCTAGCATAAACACATCAACACCAGCTTGTGTAGACACATGATGCACAAAACTTGAGTCATAAAACTTCCATAATGTAGTTAAGTTATCTGCTTCAAATCTCCTATATCTATCAGATGCATCAGGCTCATAAAGTCTCCTGAATTGAACCCACAACTTTTTAGCTTTGACATCAACAAGTTCATCTTTCTTGAACTGATCTTGGACTATTTTCCACAAAGTATCCAAGTCTTCCCTGTCACAAGATCTGACAAGGTCTTCAAAATCTCTGCAGATACTTGTTATGCCTCCAATTCTGATAATCTTCCATGCATCTCCAAAGTCATCAGTGTACATCTCCCAACCTATAACTAGATGCTTTGATTGCAAAGGTTCTACATTCAATACATCAGTTTCAATAGAGATCATACTTGAGAATTGCTCTTCAGTCAACTTGTCATCTTCTTCTTTAGCTTGAGATGACTCCTGAGTCTTAGATCTCTTAACATCTTTGGGGTTCAATGTACACACCTGATCTTTTGTATCTCTTAGCTTCTACTTCTGAATGCATAGGAAGAAAATCTTTATCTCTTATGTATTCTTGATAATACAATCTTTGGATTTCTTCATAAGATTTTCCTTTGAGCTGATTCATTTTCCATCCTCCAACATGACACAAGTACTTCTTCATTCCATAATTGACTTGAGCCTGAGATGGTTGTCTTGGTCTTTTCTGAGTCTTCTTAATTGTATCCACCATAGAGTCAAATGCTTGATTGTTCTTCATGTTGATAAAATCAGCTAGTTGAGCTGATCTTTGTTCAGCTGTTAACATCAGCAACAAGCTCAATAGCCTTCTTCTTGATCATTTGCTCAATTTCTTCATTAGTAAATTGATGAGCACCTTCTTCTGTGTTTGGAACGGGAACAATATCTTCTTCAGGTTCCATCTCTTTTTGAATCCTTTGTTGTTCCATGAACCTTGCTACATCCTCTTCTTCACTCTTTCTTGCCAATTCATAGTCCATATCAATTTCAGCTTGTTCACTTTTGGGAATCTTTCTTGGTTGCTCAGTTGATTCTTCAAAAATATGAACTTTTCCCGTTTCTTGCCTTTTTCTTTCAAATTCAGCATCAGCAGTATCCACTGCTTCTTCTTGAGTTTCCACTGCTTCATTTTTCTTTCAAATTCAGCATCAGCAATATCCACTGCTTCTTCATGAGTTTCCACTGCTTCATTTTTCTCTACTTGTTCATCATCCTTATCATCAAGATCTTTAAACACTTGTTCAAAATCCAACCTCCTCCCCTTAAATGTAGCATCAGTTTTCCTCCCCTATTTTGGAGAATCACCCATGTGGAAAACTAGAAGAGGGGTTGAATAGTTTACCGGTTTTAAACTTGATTTTATTCTAACACTTTTACGTGTAATTACCAATTAAGATGTATCAAACAATAAATTATATGCAAGTATAAAAGTAAGAAACGATCAAACCATAACACAATTGTTTATCGTGGTTCTGCTACAAGGACTCTTTTTCCTTGCCCTACTCCACGCCCCGAGTATCCAACTCGAGAGTTTTCTTGCAATAGTCAACAAGCTCCTTTATCCGGCGGAGAAAACCTTACACGTCGCTTACACACTATTACCGACACTAAGCTAGATGTCGAGTTCTTTCACAAGGGTACAACCACTCCCGATAGTTCTTTTACAAGGGTATAACAACTCCCGATACTCTAAGTATTTTGAGGACTAAAAATACTAACCGATCACTACAAATGGATACAATACAATGAAGTATAAACTTTACTAGTTTACAAAAATGCTATGCTAGACAAGTCTTGCAACTTTGTGTTGAAGCTTGTATGTTCGTGATCTTCTTGCTACAAAGAAAGACTCACAAATATGAAAGTTTACTGAGTTAGAAATGAAGTATATGTAGTGAAATAAGATAGAGAGTGATAACCAAAACTCAAGAAGTGAGTTGCTATTTATAGGCCCTTCAAACAGACCAACCCACGGATACGGCAGAACCCATCCTTTGGTTCCGTCTGTTGTATCCGAGGGTTCCGCCAGCATATCTAACACAATATTCTCAAGATCTCCCAAAGTCAACTTTGAGATCTTGAGTGTGAATCTATGCATAATAAAACATGTTTCTTACACACATGTTTCCTTGAAGGGACATGTGTGATGCAAGGAATGATGTAACTAACATATTATTTCTAATTTTATATATTCCTAAAAAAGAAAGTATACTTGTGAAAATAGTGTATGTATAAAATCAAAACATGTTTGTTTGAGATGTTTAGCAAGTGAATGTTCTACTTAGAAAGAGTTTGCTTGCTTATATCCTAATATGACAAACTAATTAGTAAACTTGCTAAATATACATAATAGACATTTTCAATACATGTACTTAAACTAACGTATACTTACTTAGAAATTACTTTGTGAAAACATGTAAATGTAGTTTGAGTGAAGTTAAGTAAAAGACTTTTAAACTATATTTATGATTTGAAAAATAAACTTTATCTTTTGTAGTTAACAATACTAAGAAAGATCGTAAAATATAAATAACGTTTTTAGGTGATATTTGTATTAACAATCTCCCTCTTTTTGTTGACGACAAAACATAGATTTTATTTTTATGCAAATGGATAATTATAGATTTTGAGCCTTTTGAAAATTTACATTTCATACGATTATTTCAATTTTTGAGTTTGTCATTTTAGATGATGTATTAAAAGTTGATTTGGTAAAATATATCCTATCTCCCCCTTTTTGTCTAAACAAAAAGAAGAGTAGCGAAGCGGAAATGTGTCAAGCTAAATGCTCCCCCTTGGACAATACTCCCCCTAAATGGAGTGCCAAGAGAGGATATATGGATTTTGGTCCTACAAGAAAAGGTTCGTTTGTTGTAGAGATAAGTATGAGAGCATAATACCAAGTATAAGCATTCATCACACAACAACTATTTAGTAACAAACAACCAAAAGAGAATGACCAACACAATATATATAAGTAGAACCATTTCATTTCAAGTAAAATCTAAATTTTGACTATAAATAGTCAAACCTAAAGACTTGAAAAAAGTCTACTATTTAAAGAACAAACAAACAAGGTGAAATGAAAACTACACCTACAAATAAAAAGGGTCCTAAGTGAGATTCTACCATTATTTGATCCTAAGAACGCTCTATGCTTGAGGCAAGTGAGAGATGGCGTTAAGACGCTCCAAGATGTGGTTAAGGATAAACCTCATTTCATCTTGGAGTTGATGTACCAAGATGTTGCACCCCTCACTTAGGTGAGCGGTTCTTTCACACATGGTGCAACCATGGCGAGGAGGTGGTGGTTGTGGAACTTGGTTTGGAGTTAGTGGATCATTGGTGGTGGTTGAAACATTTGTTGTTGCGGGAGAAAAGGTGGATGGTTGAGAGGTGTGTCAGTTTCCTACAATAGATGAGTACATTGCGGTTTGGAAATCCATGGCTTGGGTGAGATGAGAATCAATCATGTGCTTGAAAGCATAGAGGCTTTCCAAGCGAGTGTTGAGTTCTTTATGAGAGTTTGGAGATTTGGTCCACAAGGAAGCTTCAATTTCCTTATAAGTAGGAAATATGGATTCAAACCGGTTGGAAAAGTCATGAGGTGGTTGTTGTTGTTGATCATGATGATGAAAGCTTGGTTCTCCATAAAGAGGACCATGGATGTCATTGTAAATTGGATGAAACAACAATTGTTGTTGATGAGGATGATCTTGATCTTGTGGAAAGATGGAAGGTCTAGCATGCTTGTAAGCCAAACGCTCTATTAGCGATGGTTGATGAGGTTTTTCCTCCAATGGGTTACTTGGTGGAGACCTAGGTTGTTGTTGAGTTTCCATTTGTTCCATAGTATCAAAAAGTGGTAATGGTGGTGGATTTGATGATCTTGGAGGAAGGTCATCCAAAGTTTCCATAAATGGATGTGGTGATGTTGGTGGTGTTTTGAAGAGTTCCATAGGTGTCATTTTTGGTGATTGAGGTGATGGAGTTTTTGAGGGTTGACTTGGTGCCGAAGGTGGTGTTGGATCACTTGGAGTTATGGTTGGTGGAGGAGTGGTGATTTTGTTGACAATGCAAGGGTTTGGAGATGGTGTTGGAGTAGCAAGGTTTAGGAAGTTGTTATCATTGATGGGTGATGAAATATTGAGGGATGAATCACTTGATGATGATGAGCTAACTTGGATGGTTTTGTTGAAACAACAAGGTTTGACGCTTATTCTAGCGGTTCTCCTAATTGGTCTTGATGATTCGGATGAGATGGTGGATTTTGTCATTGCAAGACTTTGGTAGGATTAGAAGTATGAGATTAAGAGAAGTGAATGGGGTGGTGTGAATTGGATGTGTGCATTGTTGATCAATTTATAGGAAGAGCAAGATATGGAAATTGGTGTTTGGATTTGATGTTGATCCATACAATGTTGGAGGTTTCTAATCATATGGAAGAGTTCCAAGAAGTTGTCAAATCATCGGAAGTCAATCCAATGGAGTTGGATGGAGTGAAAGACTAAGTGGGGAATTAAATGCTATGTGATCATGGTGGATACATGTTGTCAGGTTGTTCCACGAATTTGGAGGAACTAAAGGAATGGTTCCTTCCTTGTATTGTAAAGGTTCCTTGGGTTAGTTAAGGCATGAAATTTTGGTGGGAATGATAATGCTTTTGGTTAATGTGTGATTAGATAGCTCTAGAATTACTGATAAATACTAACTAGCATGTAGGAAGCAAGTTTGGATCCTAAGGATTGCTAGAAAAATTCAGAAAATTCAAGAAGCAAAATTTGCTGAAGTATGGAGGAACCCAGCGACAACACGGACGGAACCCAATTTTGGGTTCCGCCGTATCCGTCAGCAAAAAACTTGGAGGAACCAAGTGGGATAACGGACGGAACCAAAAAATGGGTTCCGCCGAATCCGTGGAGCCTCAGAATCGAGACAGAGTGCATTTTACGAGCATGTGAGTGTTCCGAATTCCAAAATTTTTCCTAAAACTTAAGCAATCAATTTTTTGTAGATGAAAGAAAAAAAATTGCAGGTAGAAACATGCTTACCTATGTAGTTTGAGAGAGCAATTTTAGCACTCAAAATTTTGGCCGAAAAGTGAAAATAGCATAATACCAAATTCTTATTCCCTGCAAATTTGGTTAGTTCACACATAATCCATCAACATAATATCATCCTAAGACATCATAAAATCATAACATAACATTGTTTTGATGACCAAATTGTTTAAATGCACTCTTGTGCCAAACACCCTCTTATCTCACTCATTTCTTGTTCACCTTCTTGTAGATCTTCCCATGGTATCTCCCAAAGTGATGCGTAGGGATTGCAGCAGGCTTTAGCTCTCGAGGGATCTCGAGAAGCTTACAACCCCCACCAGGCAGTGTATCTGATCGTTGTAGTATAGTATAGTGACAAGTACCGGGGATTGATCGTTCAGCTAGGAATAGTGTCACTAGGATTAGAAAACCTAAATACTAGTTCTAGAGATGAGGGATGATTATTTTTGTATTTTATATTTTTTAGAAAGCTAGTAAATATCTCGGGTTTGAAGGATTTGGGCGGAATTAGTTGCTAGTCAACTAACCCAATACTAAAGATGCAATCAAAATAAAATACTAGAAATGAAAATGAAACTAAATTAAACTAAGGTTGTGAGCAATAAGTGGAGAAATGTGTTTACTTAGATTTCACTACTCCCTAGATATCTTTTACACGTTAATTACTTGTTATAGTTGCGTGGATGATGGATTATATTCCTTAATACCATTCATGGGGTGGCGTACTTAACTCCCTAATCCTATGAGTGCCTACTTCACTCCTATGTCGAGCCGGCTAAGAAGCTCCTAACATGGGATCATTAGAATTTACTCATGCATTAAATACAACCAATAAAACCTAGTACACATCGGTTCATGTTTCCTAAGACGTTCAAGCATGTTACCATTTGGAGATCTGTCAGTTTTCTTAAGCCTAACATCGAAATCATTCATCCAATACAACCATAAACAAGTAATCAACACATAATTAACATCTAGGTTTCATTAGATCTAAGCAAACACAAGATAAATCTAGCCTAGTATGGTGGAATTAAGACAAGCACAAGATATAGACAACCAACACATAGACATATTGATTGAATTAAAAGAACACTTATCTCAATTACACATGTAAGGGTTCAAGGGCTGAAAACCCTTGAAAAATCCTGTAAAATTCGTATATGGTTCGGCCTTAGGGTTTCTCCAAACTTGTTCCTCTCTTTGAATGAAAATTAGAAAACTATATATAGATAATTGAGGCTGACGGCGTCAAGAACAACATTGTGACGCCGTCATCTCGCCGCCAAAAGAATCCTCGGACTGCCTTGATCTATATCTGACGCCGTCATGTATTATACTTTTCCAGGCCGTCACGTATTTAACTCTTGACGCTCTTCCTTGTGACGCCGTCATTTCTGTACTGGGTCGTCATGAAATTTACTCTTGACGCCGTCAACTTGTTACTCTTGACGCCGTCACACACTGTTCCTAGCTTGGAAAATTAAGTCTTTGACGTTTTCTTCACTTTTATGCTCCAAAAATGTCCGAATTGCTTCCTTTTCCAGATTTCACTCCCAAAGTACCTAAAATCACAAAAGGAACGATTTAGGGCAATATTTGATCAAATAAATTCAATTCCGGGCTTAAATGACCCCCTAAAAGTGGTTCATTTTTCGCCTCATCATATACCCTTACACTTGAGATTTGCTTGTCCTCAAGCAAATGCGCTTTTATTCTACTCAAAATACAAGTTAGGGGTCATTTAACACTAATATAAAAGTAATTACAACAAATAATCGTTCCACTAAAGACCAAAGACAAGCACGGAGGTCATACACTAGCACCTCACAAATAGTGTTTAGATACTTGATACGTGGGAATCGCACCAGGCTTTACCTCTCAAGGGATCTTGAGAAGCTTACAACCCCCACCAGGCAGTGTACCTGATCGTTGTAGTATAGTATAGTGACAAGTACCAGGGGATTGATCGTTCAACTAGGAATAGTGTCGCTAGGATTAGAAAACCTAAATACTAGTTCTAAAGATGAAAGATGATTATTTTTGTATTTTTATATTTTTTAGAAAGCAAGTAAAAATCTCGGGTTTGAAGGATTTGGGCGGAATTAGTTGCTAGTCAACTAACCCAATACTAAAGATGCAATCAAAATAAAAATACTAGAAATGAAAATAAACTAAATTATACTAAAGTTGTGAGCAATAAGTGGAGAAAATGTGTTTACTTCGATTTCATTACTCCCTAGATATCTTTTACACGTTAATTACTTGTTATTGTTGCGTGGATGACGGATTGTATTCCTTAATACCATTCATGGGGTGGCGCACTTAATTCCCCAATCCTATGAGTGCCTACTTCACTCCTATGTCGAGCCGGCTAAGAAGCTCCTAACATGGGATCATTAGAATTTACTCATGCATTAAATACAACCAATAAAACCTAGTGCACGTCAGTTCATGTTTCCTAAGACGTTCAAGCATGTTACCATTTGGAGATCTGCCAGTTTTCTTAAGCCTAACATCGAAATCATTCATCCAATACAACCATAAACAAGTAATCAACACATAATTAACATCTAGGTTTCATTAGATCCAAGCAAACACAAGATAGATCTAGCCTAACATGGTAGAATTAAGACAAGAACAAGATATAGACAATCAACACATAGACATATTGATTGAATTAAAAGAATACTTATCTCAATTACACATGAAAGGGATCAAGGGCAAAGAACCCTTGAAAAACCTGTAAAATTCGTACCAAGTTCGCACTTAGGGTTTCTCCAAAACTTCTCTCTTTTTAATGTGAATATTAGAAAACTATATATAGGAAATAGGGTCTGACGGCGTCAAGAACAAATTTGTGACGCCGTCATCTCGCCGCCAAAACACTTCTCGGACTGCCTTGATCTACTTTTGACGCCGTCATGTGTTAGCATTTTCCAAGCCATCATGCATTTTACTCTTGACGCCCTACTTCGTGACGCCGTCAATTCTGTACTGGGTCGTCATGGAAATTACTCTTGACGCCGTCAGAAATTCTTTCTTGACGCCGTCACCTACTGTTCCCAGCAAGGAAAATTAAGACTTTGGCGTTTTCTTCACTTTTATGCTCCAAAAACGTCCGAATTGCTTCCTTTTCCAGATTTCTCTCCCAAAGTACCTAAAATCACAAAAGGAACGATTTAGGGCAATATTTGATCAAATAAATTCAATTTCGGGCTTAAATGACCCCCTAAAAGTGGTTCATTTTTCGCCTCATCATATACCCTTACACTTGAGATTTGCTTGTCCTCAAGCAAATGCACTTTTATTCTACTCAAAAGACAAGTTAGGGGTCATTTAACACTAATATAAAAGTAATTACAACAAATAATCGTTCCACTAAAGACCAATAGACAAGCACGAAGGTCATATACTAGCACCTCACAAATAGTGTTTAGATACTCACATCTCTCGGGTGTAATAAAGTATAAATTACAATATGGAAACGGAAGATATCTCTCACTACCTGTCATAGCAAAATAGATTACCATAGGCTTGGGAAAGGATCAAACCTCCACCACATGGCGTAAGCACCTAGGATAAACTATCAAAGAGGTCTTTTAAAGGGTTGTAACGTTAGGTGTAGGGATATGAAATATACGGTTTTGTTGGATATAGGCAGTCTTTACTGGTGGCGAGTTAACAATCTTGGTTAATTACATGTACAATATGGCGTTGCTAAGCCAAGACTAGACTCGACTTAAGCTAATAAATGAAAAATAACAAAAACATAAAATAAACATAGAATGAAACGGGATGGTAGTCCGTATGTTTTTTCTCTTTTCTTTTTCTATTTTTTTTTCCTTTTCTTGATTTTTCGATTTTTTTTTTTTTTTTTTTTTTTTTTTTTTTTTTTTTTTTTTTTTTTTGCATGCACTTTTACCCTATCATCCAAAATAATACATCATAGGGAATGTAAATTTCCCTTACACTTGAATTTTTACATACTTTACAATAAACTAATCTAATGACTTGAATTAAGAAAATCAAAACACTTGGAGTACTTTTTAGATTAACGCACATATGGGGGTAATATATGATGTTCTTCCCCATTACTCCATAAAATAAGTACTTTACCCATGAGTCCCAATCGTCCCAAAACAATATGTACAAGGATATGACTCGACTTAGCAACCATGTAATCAATTAGATAGTTAACTTAGGGTTTAACAAATAACAATAATGCACTAAAAATGAGTGCATACACGGAAGGATAAGGCGATTTGGTTGTACATTTAGTGGGGTGTAACAAATTCTTCCTTTAAGTTAGATGCTTAAAGTTAGAAACGAAAGGATAGGCTCGGAGGGGTGTACTAGGGGTTTCGTGTACTAAAAATGAGTACAATGCTAAAGTGTGGGAAAAATTAGTTGACTTAACTAGCCAAGTAATATGACTTAAATGGTCAAGTAATTATGATACGGGTTTAACACAAGGGTGATCCTAATGCCTCTTATCATGTTGTAAATCCTACTACACGAATGTAGTCTCAGTAGCGGTCTCGGGATGCATCACTAACGCAAGTTCTAGAATCTAAATGCTACCGGTACACTCATAAGCACTAATAGTAAATGCTTTTCCTATCAAATCTAAAGGCGAACCTCACATATTTGGGTGGAAATTTTTTTCTGAAAGTACGGTTATGTGCTAGTCATACAATCTCCTATCCATGAGACGCTTGCTATGGCTAAAGTTTCACTCCTAAATGGTGTAAAAAATTTTAAATTTGGCGCTAAAATTGCACTAACAAGTATTTCTCATAGTTTTATTACACATCTACTATTAAACAAACAAACTCAAGCGAAAGTGTATTTGAAAAGTATCATCATTTTACCCTCCCCTTACACTTAAGATGAACATTGTCCCCAATGTTCAAGTAAAGAATGTAAAAGTGAAATAAGTAAAACGAATGAAATCAAATACTCCCCTGATTCGCTCGGTATGGATAATAAGGTGGCCAGGTTACATCTTCCTCCAAGAAAATGAACAATCAAAGCTTCCCTTCCAGAATATAAATCATCTTCTTGTCATAGATAACCTGTAAATCCTGAGAAAACAAACAAAGCAACCTCGCATAAAATCGGCGGCAATCTACATAAGTTACTAAATCCTAGAAAACAAAGTAAGATATAATGCTTGTGGAATGAAGTTTGCAGATTTCATGGAGATTATAAAACTTAATAATTCAACAAAAACTTTAAAACTCCGTTAGAAAAACAAAACTGGTAAAATTTCCAGGTTTTTACACGTGACGCCGTCAAGAGTAATCTTGTGACGCCGTCAGAAGTGACCTGCAGAAATTCTTATGTTAAGTTTCCGGAAAATTTCTGGAAAAACTTGGTCCTACTTCCTGGAAAATCCTGCAAAACTTCATTATGACTCAATACAAGCATTTGACTCTAACAAATACGAATATACATGTTCTATTAATATTGTGGAGAATCATGATCGGTTTGTTTCATAAAAACATATTTGGGGTTTCCCCTTACACTTATCTTTTACAAAAATACCTTTAGGTGGAGTTAAGACTAGGCCAAAACAACAAAGTAAAGTATTTCCACTATTTTAGTTTTTGAAACATGATCTACCAACAATAAAAATAAAGCATGCATACGGAAGCAAATAACAAACAAACAAAATAAAATCACACAAAGCATGGGTTGCCTCCCAAGAAGCGCTTTTCTTTATTTACGAGTCTTGTAGCTAGACTCAAGGTCATGGGTTACTACGTGACCTCATCATTGGTTTCATTCTCTAGGTCGTCTTCTAAACCAATTTTGTATTCCGGACCTAGTTGCAAGCATTCTTTGTAGAAACCAAGCATCCTATTCTTCACATACTCTACTCCTCTACGTTTATCCTCATTATTCCTATAATAAGCCGCTTGCTTGTGTTCCTTTTCTATATTAGAGAGAAGGCGGTATTGCTCAATTTTGTAGGGCATTTGGTAGGCAATCTCATCATTCTCTTCCTTTAATCTAACTATCCCTAAAGTCGGATCATAACTCATCCTAGTGGCCTCAACAAATGGTTTTCCGAATATTATTTGGCTTAGGCAATCATCTATCACCGGACGAGTGTCTTCTACTATCATAAAATCGATCGCATAAGTGAAATTGCCTATTATCACATGCAATCCCTTCACTCTTCCTACAAAATTACTTATCAGATTCTTATTGGGCATCATCCTAAAATCGAGTTGTTTCTTCATCACCCAATTGTAATAAGTCCTAGTCATGATGTTAACAGGAGATCTAGGATCGATGTAAGCTTTCCATATATGCATGTGCCCGATATTGCATGGTATGTTAATGTTAGAGGGGTCTCCCATTTTGATAAGAGGTGTGCCAAGGATATATGGTCTCTCGGGACTATCGAATAAATCCTTATGGTATTCCCGTTCTTCCTTGGTGGGCAACTTATCAAAGAGCTTTTCTATGGTTTCTACTTTCTCTAACCCCTTTCCCTTATTAACCTTAACTTCCCTACTTTCATCCCTAGTTTCGGTTTCTACTCCAACTTCATCCTTGTTCCTTTCTTCTATCTCCTTATCTATTGGCTTAATGGTGACAACATTGACAAAGTGGACATGTTTGGATGATGAGGGGTCCTTAATTTGGATTCCGTTATTGGTGTCCCTAGTGTCCTTCCTAGGTGTAGTTAACGCTTGGTTGTTGAGGGCTTTCAACAAGTTGTCTATCTTGTTGGTCATCTCCGTTTGTTGTTGGTTGAATTCGGTTTCAAACCTAGCTATGCGAGCTTCTTAAGATGCCATGAATTTAGACATCAATCCTTCAAGATTGTTGGTACTACCATAGTTGTTAGAAGGATTGTTGTTGTAAGTACGGTTGGAGGGTGGACCGTTTGGTTGGTAACGATTAGGCGGATTGGAAGAATTGGGTTGATTTTGTTTCCACCTAAGGTTTGGGTGATTTTTCCAAGAGGGGTTGTATGAATCACCGTAAGGGTTTGGCTCGGGTTTGAAAGTGTACCACTTATCTCCCGCTTCATCGGTACGCGAGGATGCGTAGTCTGCAAAAGCTGTTCCGGGGAGTTCCACACAATCACGAGTGTCATGGGGACCACTAAATAATTCGCATGAAGAAGTGATTTTGTTCACTTGGTTTGAAGGCTTAGGAGCTTCGTAAGATTTCATGAGAAACTTGACTTGGTCCTCAAGTTCCATGATCCTACGGTCGGGAGTGCTAGAGTTGTTCGAAGGCAAAGATATTGCCTTGACCGTTTTGTTCAAATCACGGGGATCATTCCAACTTTCGTTGTCCTAGAGAGCAAGATCTTCTATGAGTTCCCATGATTGTTCCGTACTTAGATCACGTAGCTTACCGCCGGCCGATTGGTCAATGGCACGCCTCGTGGAGAGATCGATATGGTCATAAAAGATTTGGACTTGGAGCCAAAGATATATGCCATGATGATGGACTTTTTGGAGTAAGTCCTTGAAATGAGTCCATGCTTCATAAAGAGATTCATTTTGACGTTGTTGGAACATCAAGATGTCATTTCTAAGCTTAGTAGTTCTCCCCGGTGGTAAAAATTAAGCAAGGAAACGAGTGGTGAGATCATCCCATGTGGTGATGGATCCCGCGGGTAAACGCTCAAGCCATTGACTAACTTGATCCCGTAGAGAGAATTGAAATAGGCGTAATCGGGTTGTCTCTCTAGTTTCAACATCTAGGTCTATGGAGTCTACGATTTTTAGGAAGTCCTTAAGATGTTGGTTTGGATCTTCGGAACGAAGTCCATGGAATGCACATCCGCTTTGCACCAACCAGATGGTGTTGGATCGCAAGGGGGTCACATTGGCTCCGGTGAGCTCAATGGTGTTTCGGTAGCCTTGGTGGCTAGGTCGGGAATACTGTCCTAAGGTTCGGGGCCTAAGAGGTTCTAGTGGTGGGATGACGGGTTCAAAGATGTTCCTATCGTCCATGATGTCGGGTGGTGAAAAGTTACGAACAAAAACACAAAGAAATAAGATAGACTAAAGAAAACCTAAAAATAAAAATAAAATCTTACTAGAAAGGAATCTAGCAAGTAGACCTAATAAAAAGATATTCTAACCTAGACAATAACTATTCCCCGGGCTGCGGCGCCAAAAACTTGATGCGTAGGGATTGCACCAGGCTTTACCTCTCGAGGGATCTCGAGAAGCTTACAACCCCCACCAGGCAGTGTACCTGATCGTTGTAGTATAGTATAGTGACAAGTACCGGGGGATTGATCGTTCAGCTAGGAATAGTGTCGCTAGGATTAGAAAACCTAAATACTAGTTCTAGAGATGAGGGATGATTATTTTTGTATTTTTATATTTTTTAGAAAGCAAGTAAATATCTCGGGTTTGAAGGATTTGGGTGGAATTAGTTGCTAGTCAACTAACCCAATACTAAAGATGCAATCAAAATAAAATACTAGAAATGAAAATGAAACTAAATTAAACTAAGGTTGTGAGCAATAAGTGGAGAAATGTGTTTACTTAGATTTCACTACTCCCTAGATATCTTTTACACGTTAATTACTTGTTATAGTTGCGTGGATGACGGATTGTATTCCTTAATACCATTCATGGGGTGGCGTACTTAACTCCCCAATCCTATGAGTGCCTACTTCACTCCTATGTCGAGCCGGCTAAGAAGCTCCTAACATGGGATCATTAGAATTTACTCATGCATTAAATACAACCAATAAAACCTAGTATACATCGGTTCATGTTTCCTAAGACATTCAAGCATGTTACCATTTGGAGATCTGCCAGTTTTCTTAAGCCTAACATCGAAATCATTCATCCAATACAACCATAAACAAGTAATCAACACATAATCAACATCTAGGTTTCATTAGATCTAAGCAAACACAAGATAAATCTAGCCTAGCATGGTGGAATTAAGACAAGCACAAGATATAGACAACCAACACATAGACATATTGATTGAATTAAAAGAACACTTATCTCAATTACACATGTAAGGGTTCAAGGGCTGAAAACCCTTGAAAAACCTGTAAAATTCGTATATTGTTCGGCCTTAGGGTTTCTCCAAACTTGTTCCTCTCTTTGAATGAAAATTAGAAAACTATATATAGATAATTGAGGTTGACGGCGTCAAGAACAACATTGTGACGCCGTCATCTCGCTGCCAAAAGAATCCTCGGACTGCCTTGATCTACATCTGACGCCGTCATGTGTTATACTTTTCCAGGCCGTCACGTATTTAACTCTTGACGCTCTTCCTTGTGACGCAGTCATTTCTGTACGGGGTCGTCATGAAATTTACTCTTGACGCCGTCACACACTGTTCCCAGCTTGGAAAATTAAGTCTTTGGTGTTTTCTTCACTTTTATGCTCCAAAAACATCCGAATTGCTTCCTTTTCCTGATTTCACTCCCAAAGTACCTAAAATCATAAAAGGAACGATTTAGGGCAATATTTGATCAAATAAATTCAATTCCGGGCTTAAATGACCCCCTAAAAGTGGTTAATTTTTCGCCTCATCACAAAGCATTTCCACATGCCTTTGGTCTGTTTGTACTCCTCCGACTCATTCTCAATGGCTGGAAGTTGTGAGAGGTACTCAAGAGGAGGGAGCCTAGAGTTTGGTAGATTGTCGTTGATTCACGCTTTTCTAGTCAACTTTATTTAATCAACCACTTGTGAATGGTCAACCAATAATAGTCAAACTAAAGAAACCTGAATACAAATATATCCAAGGAGTTTAGTGTCCCCGGGTCGTTTATGTCCCTTGGAAGTGTGATATCCTGAGTTAGAACGGATCTGTGATCGGGAATTATTGAACAGGAAAGGGTATATGATTGTGATTACCCTAAGAGAAAATAAAATAGCTTTAATAAGTTATATAAACAAAACCTTGAAATAAGAAAACTTAAAAACGTAAAAGGAATTAAAAACGTACGCGACTGCGTACTAAGAAAAAGGTGAGTTTTAAAGAAAATAAACTATAGGGGTCAAAAATAAAAATTCTATAAACTTAAACTAAAAAGAAAATTAAATTAAAAAGAAAACTATTTTTTAGATTATTATATTATTTATTATTAATTATTTAATTAATAACTATTTAACTTTTTAATTAAAACTAATTTAAATCAAACTAAAAATGATAAATACTACAACTTAAACTAAAAATTTGCAAAAATATTTTCTAAACTTAAATTAGAACTTGAAGAAAGTATAAAAAATAAAAATAATTGTTTTTGTCTTTTTATAAGCTTTTTATTAATTAAAAACTATTTATCTTAATTATACTAATTAAACTATTTTGAATTACTAATAATACTAAATTAACTTAGAAAATTATGGAAAAATTTATAAAACTATTTTTTGACCTATAAAAGCTATAAAAAATATAAAAACTAGGTGTTACTTTATAAAAACTAATTATGCTATTTATAACTTATTTATTAATTAATTACTAATAAAACTGTTATTAATTCTAATAAATATTAAATTACAAAATAAAAATCTGAAAAAATTATTATAAATACTTTAATATATAAGGAAATTAATAAAAATATAAAAACACAACTTACTTAATAAATATCTAAAAATGAAAATGAAAATTAAATTAAATTAAATAGAAACTATCACTTATTTTTATGTTGTCTTTTCTTGATTTTTCTTTTACAAAACTAAATTATACTTAAAAATAAACAACTTTTGTAAAAACAACTATTTTAAAAACTAATAATAAGCACTGTGGAAGCTTAATGCTACCATAGTTGACTTTGGTTGACTGAAGATGGAAATAAGCTCAAATGAGCTTATGTGGGACCCACTATGGTATTTTCTGGTTCTAATAAGTTAAGTAAACAAGTTTGAGCAAAGATTGATCAAATAAGCCCTTGGAATAGGCTAATAAGCACTTAATAAGCACTTGGTTACTTGTTATTCAACTGAAAATGGGATAGAGAATGGAAGCAAATCTAAGTAGGGTCCACTGGGTTTCAGGTCAAACCAAAGGTCAATTCTGAAAGCTTATTAGGAGGGGGGGGGGGGGTTCAAAGGAACCAAATATGATTAGTGGGGCCCACTGAGGTGGTCACAAATCACCACCAAAGTGGTGGTGGTGGGTGAATACCTGCTGATGCAGGGGAAGTTTCTTCCCTGCAAATGATTTTGAGGTTGAGTGGGGCCCAGTGTAAAAATACTAAAAATACAAGCTCAGTGGGAACTTAAAGATAAAGTGGTAGAGTGTTACTACAACAAATTTCAGACCTTGAAACTTAATACAAAAATCTACAAAAATCCTTGAAGTTTTGATAAAAACTGAGTATCAAGCAATTTGACTTTTGATAGAAGTTTGCTAGTTTGACTTTCTTGAGATTCTAACACTTCTAACTGATTGATTAAGTTATACTAAGCTATGATAGACCTAAAATAAGCTAAAGCTTAAAGATATAAGCTAATGGGTGGGTTTATGAAACTAAAATCCTTGACAGTTAACTGTCAAGGGATTTGTAATTGGATTTTGACTATTTAACTAATTAGGTACTATTTTTATGACTGAAAAGACTTAATTAGACTTGAACAAACATATTGCAATAACAAACAACAACAATAACAGCTATGAATATGGTGTACACAGATAATCCAAACACTCCTTATTCCAACTGTTTTAAAGATTTTTCAAAGCAAATCAATGATATGAACCTCTAAACTATTATCAGACCTTAGATTATCATCACAATAGACATAATAAACACAAAATAACAATAATAACAACAAAAGAACACAGAATTGAAGATTATGCTATATAACTGTTTTGAAGAAAACTTTATAACTTAGGAAAACAATTAACAACCTATTAATTTTAAACTATAACAACATCAAACAACACAAAATAAGCAGGAAACAACAAAGATTAAAGCAATTTAACTAGTAAACAGTAAATTACCAAAAATGTGAGAAATTGCTTACAAAAGTGTCCATAATGAATGCTGAGCAATAAGAACCACAAACAGAACTTAGATTACACCTATAGCTTACCATAAGCTTCTAATATCCCATAGCAATCCAGTATCCACCCAGCTCCACCTTGTTCTTTCTTGTAAACTATTTCTTTGATGATTTCTTTTTGTATTTTTGAGATTTATGTATTAGAACTGATTTTAAGGTTTCTAAAAGCCTTATGGCTTTGTCAGGAGCCTAAGTGCTTATATCAAGTCCTCTAAACAGCTATAACAGACAAGGTAATTAAATGACAATTTAAGTAAAAGACAAGTATTTAAATGACAAGTATGTAAAGATTATGAAACTACAGACTATAAATAAGGTTTGATTACAATGTGTCAAAGAGTAATTAAGCCTTGAAAGCTTTTTAAAAGACAAGTAATAAAGATAAGCAATAAAAGTTTGATCACAAAACGTATTCTATGATATGTCTTCACTTCTGCCTCTTTCTTTCTTTATAATAACTCAAAAGTATTTCCCCACGTTCTTCACACTTTCCCACTTCAAATTGACCATTGGATTGGTCAAATTCATCTCATCCGTTTAAACTCATTTTGGCGCCAAAGTCTCCTAGGTTGCTTGCATCTTGATATAACTCAATTAATGCATTTAGGAATGTAGCAGAGACTTAGGGAACACGTTAGGATAAGTTTGAGAGGATTTCAAGCCAAGTTGGGGTGGTATTGGTGAAAACAGGGGAAGTAGAAGTAGTTTGGAGGGAAAAAGTGTGGGAATGGCATTAAATGAAGGTAGGATAGGTGTAAGAGGTTGAGGGTGAGCTGTATTGGTGAGGTGGAGGAGAAAGGTGGCCAAATACCACCCTGGTATGGTGACTGGGTGGTTTGGGGGAGATGGTGAACAGTAGGGCGGGGTAGTGGTGTTTGACCAGGGTCAAACCCTGGTATTATTATAAAGGGTGTTGGGCTAAGGGTGGACTGGGCCAGAAATAAGAGAGGGAGTGGGCTGGGTGAGGGGTGTTGGGTTTATATTTGGTTTGGATTGGATTTGGTTATAATAATAAGGTCCGGTTTGTTTTGTAACTTGGAAAATCACAAGGACCAATTTTGTAATATTCTGAAAGTTTAGGGGGGCTGATGTGTGACTTTCCCATAGTTATCATAAGGACTAATCTTGCCACCAATGAATAGTACACGGGTATTTTTTTTGATAAATTTCACTTTTTAAATAACCGGGGACTATTTTTGCCAATTCACTAAACTTGAGGGATTAAACCTGTAAATATCAAATATTAACACAAAGGACCAAATATGCCATTTATGAATAGTATAAGGTTTATTTTTGATTATTTTCTTATTTTTAAAACCTTAGGGACTAATTTTGACACTTTTCAAAGTTTAGGGACCAAAGTTGTAAATATGTGATTTTAAACTTTAAAGGACTATTTCTTACAACATATGAATCCCAAGGACCTTTTATGACATTTGTACAAGTTTTGATTGACCAGGGACTAGTTTTGCCAATTTGTCAAAGTTCAGGGACTGAAACTGTAAATTAAGTATATTTTATATGTTTTTTATCAGTTTTCATCCCTTTTGCACTTGTAACACCTAAAAACACAGTTTCATGATATTTCTAGTATTTTGAAGCATATTTGTATGTTTTCAGATGTTTTAGTAGCCTAAATGTGAACGAAATGATGAGTATTTAGACACTCATCAGTCGTCTTCACTCATGGAGGATGATGATGATGACGAGGTTGGAGGGTGAGGACGTTTACCTTTGGCTTTGTAGACTCGCTCATCACTCAATGGCACAAAGGTGTGAGGAATAAGAGGATAATCTAGGCGACGACCTCTAGGAGTTGGAGGAATGGGTTCACAAAACCTAAAGAGACGGGTGAGAAGCATCCCATATGGAAGAGCGGTGGTACCTTGAACCGAGGTGTTTGCCATCCTTTTGGCAATGTAGTAGGCTAAGTTGAAGGTTTTTCGGGTGGAAACACTATAGAGCATGTAGGAGAGACAAGCGTTGATATGGTCCCTATTTCCTAAAGTGCTAATGACATTGGCCCTAATGATCTCCTCCCATTTCAAGAATTGTGGTCTTAACTCATTGAGCTCCATTCCAAACGGGTCTTTCGCTACTTCCTCTCCTCCTCGGGTTCTCCTAGTGTGAGAAGTCCTAACAAAAAGATGGTCACGGAAGCATAGAATTCTAGGATGAAACGAGGACAAATTGGCTCATCTATGTCTAAGAGACAATCAAAGCCAATAAAATAGAGTTGTTCCCTAATGTTGGTTCCGGTAAGGAAAGTAGGATCAATGGTTCTACCCTCATGAACATAACGCCTCTCAAGGTTCTTAAAGATTTCTACTTGAGCCAAGGTTAGCCCTTTGGTCTTGTGGTGTTTGGGTAGGTATTTGGTGGTGTCTTTGTGGTCATAGAAGATTACAGGAGGCATGATGAACCTAGAACACATAATTATCAAAATTTTAGCTTGTGTAAGTAGTGGTTTAAGTATCAAAAATTCTAGTGTGTGCCTATATGAAAACAATATGGAGTTGTGATTATCTCGACTCATTTTAATATTAAAATGGTTTTACTTATGCAACTTTTGTGTAAATTTTGAGATAATCCAAATGCTCCTAGTTCAATGTAGCTACGGTTGAATGTACTCGAAAATACATATTAGTTATGTATTCCCTTTAGCATTCAAGAGACATAATGCAAGTGATGTTTTAAACATAACGTTTTTATTTTATATTATCAATGCAAAGCTATTTTTCCTAAATGTGAGAAGATTTTTCAAAATTTTGACATGGGGTGTTTGGTATAATGTGATAATCTCTTACAAGATGCAATTCCTAACTAATGAAAAACATAAATTGTTTTGTTTGTAACAAATTTTCTTCATGAATTCCTAAGTTGATGCATAACCCCAAGTTTTTAGTTTTGTGCATAAATAGAGTTTCCTAGACATAGATCAGGAGAGAAATTGTGTTTAGATTACTTACAATGATGGTAGGAATGAAGAATGGCTTAGCAAGAACCCTAATTTTTGTGTGAAAATGGATATAGAAGTGAATAGTAAATGTTTTTGGTGAGTGGTATAGAGTATTGGGCTTGTATGGTTAATTATATAAAAAAGAGAACCTGTGCAGATGGTTGACGGACTGGGCGGAACCAAAAATAGGGATCCGCCCTTTGAATTTATTGGTTCCGCCAGTCCTGCAGGTTAAGGACGTGAAATTTTTTTGTTTTTGATTTCTACGATTTTATTTAACGTTTAAACTATGAAGTAGGTTCCATAAGTCCTAGTCCTAGTCTAAGAAGATTAAATGGTTCACGTTTAAGAGGTTTTGTAAGAATGTCGGCAATGTTGTCTTCGGAGGATACTTTCTCGATGGAGATGTTTCCTTTTTGAACATTGTCACGAAGGAAATGATGACGAATTTTTATATGTTTGGTACGAGCATATTGGACTGGATTTTTACTTAGGTCGATGGCTCCTTGGTTGTCGCATAGGATAGATATGTTTGTAGTCACAATTCTGTAGTCCACGAGCGCTTGCTTCATCCAAAGAGCTTGTTGACATGCTTTTTCGGCCGACACGTATCCGGCTTCCGTTGTTGAGATTGCGAGTGCCGCTTGCTTCTTTGGGAACCATGAGGTGAGATAATGTCCAACAAAAGTACAAATACCACTTGTACTTTTTCTATCAACATAGTCACCGGCATGATCCGAGTCGGCATACACTATGGTTTCTACACCCGTTCCTTTGGGATACCATAATCCTAGATGTGTAGTGCCTTTGATGTACCTAAAAATCCTTTTTACGGCTTCAAGATGGATTGTTTTGGGATCTTCTTGAAAACGAGCACATAGACAAACGCTAAACATAATGTCGGGTCTACTAGCCGTGAGATTAAGTAGACTACCAATCATACCCCTATATTTAGTGTTATCTACAGATTCATTTTCCTCATCCTTTATGAGTTTGGTTTCCGAGGACATAGGCATTTTGATAGGTTTTGAATCTTCTAAACCAAATTTCTTAATCATGTATTTTATGTATTTAGATTGATTAAAGAATATCCCATCTTCTAATTGTTTAATTTGAAGTCCTAAGAAAATGTTGAGTTCTCCCATCATACTCATCTCAAACTCGTCATGCATGATTTTAGAGAATTCATTGCAAAGCTCTTGACAAGTTGATCCGAATATTATGTCATCAACATAAATTTGAACTATGATAATGTGTGATTCATTCTTCTTAGTGAAGAGAGTGTTGTCAACTAGGCCCATGGTATACTTATGGTCAACTAGGAAGGTTTTAAGTCGATCATACCATGATTTTGGAGCTTGCTTAAGTCCATATAAGGCTTTTTTAAGTTTGTAAACATGATTAGGTTTTTCAAAGTCGGTAAAGCCCGGAGGTTGAGGAACATAAACTTCTTCATTAATAAAACCATTTAAGAATGCACTTTTGACGTCCATTTGAAAAAGTTTAAAGTCATGTGCGCATGCATATGCAAGTAAGATTCTAATTGACTCGAGCCTAGCAACCAAAGTAAAAGTTTCATCGTAGTCAATGTATGCTTGTTGATTATAACCCTGTGCTACTAGCCTAGCTTTGTTTCTAGACACAACTCCATTTTCATCCATATTATTTCGAAAGACCCATTTTGTTCCAATTATAGTTTGATTCTTGGGTTGAGGAACTAGTGTCCAAACATCATTTCTAACAAATTGGTTCAATTCTTCTTGCATAGCAATTATCCAAGATTCATCACTTATAGCTTCTTTTATATTTTTAGGTTCAATGGTTGATATAAAACAAAAATAGTTACTTTCATTTTGAGCTTTTGATCTTAAAGTTCTTTCATTAAATTTACTTATGACACTTTCTAATGGATGGCTTTTAGATTCTTTGACATTGATTATTTCTCTATTTAATAGTTCATCTTCCTTGTCGTTTTCTAAATCAATTTGATTAATAACTTGACTTTCAACTAAGTCATTATCTACCAAAGATGTGTCTTAGAGGGAGGTGGACTTTCGTCGAATGTTACATTCAACGATTCCTCGACTCTTAAAGTTTCCTTATTTAGAACAATATAAGCTTTGCTATTTTCAGATATCCAAGGAACACACCTTCATAAGACTTTGGGTCAAATTTAGTGAGATAATCCTTTGTGTTTAGTATAAAGCATTTACTCCCAAATACTTTAAAGTATCCTAATGTTGGCTTTTTACCTCTATATATTTCATATGGAGTTTTATCTAAAAATGGTCTAATTAGGACTCGGTTTAAGATATAAGTTGATGTGTCAACGGCATTACACCAAAACTTTTGTGGAATATTTTGTTCGTTAAGCATTGTTCTACTCATCTCTTGAAGTGTCTGGTTTTTACGTTCTACTACACCATTAGATTGAGGAGTGCGAGGAGCCGAGAAATTATGTGTTATACCATTTTTGTCACAAAATTCACCGAATTGTATTTTGTTATCAAATTCCCGACCATGATCCGTTCTAGACACAATGAAATTTCCTACTTGATTTTGAATTTTCTTTCCAAAAATTTCAAATTGTTCGAAAGCTTCATTTTTACTTTTCAAAAATCTTGTCCATGTATATCGTGAAAAATCATCTACTATGACCAAAGTATAGAAGTTGCCTCCATAACTTTGAATAGCGGATGGACCAAATAAATCCATATGCAAAAGTTCTAAACATCTAGTTGTGGATACCATATTTTTAGCCTTATGGCTACTATGAACTTGTTTACCAATTTTGCAAGCATCACAAAAGTGTTGGTCGTATTTCAACTTGGGTAGGTTTCTAACTAATTCCTTAGAGGATAGGGATTGAATAAGTCTCATATTAGCGTGACCTAAGCGTCTATGCTAAAGAGTCGAGGACTCGTCGAATGAGGTAAGGCAAAGTTTATCATTTAGATGTTTTATCGATTTTCATGACGTATACGTTGTTTTTAAGAACTCCTTTAGCTATAGTTATACCATCTTTAAGTATTTTACTTTCGTTTTCACTAAAGAGTACTTTATACTTTTTACGACAAAGTTGGCTAATACTAAGAAGATTAAATCCTAAGTTATCAACATGAGCAACATCATCAATAGATAGAGAGTCATGAGAGATAGTACCTTTTCCGATGATTTTACTTTTAAGCTTGCAAACAAAAGTAACGTTACCTCCGTCACAGACTTGATAGGTAGAGAAAAGACTTTTGTCCCCCGTCATGTGTCTTGAATAACCGCTATCTTTGATCCATTCATCTGGTTCCAAACACACTTTGAAGCACACCTATTTTATAACAAGCATTCAAACATTTGATCCCCAATATCTCATGGGTCCATTTTAGTTTATCATGCCATTACCTTGATTCATGTAAGGAAATGGTGGATATGGGTTCCAAGACATATAGTTTGGAGTTTGATGATGTCTAGATAAGTTTTGACCCCAACTATGTTGAAAGTAGGGTTGTGTGTTGTAGTTGCTCTTTGGAAAGGGGCGTTTGGATATAGACGGTTTAGGTCTTGGTTGAGTAGTTCTAGTTCTAAATTCATTTTTAGCAAATCCTACTCCTATTTTAATGGCCGGTTTAAGTTTGGTTTCAGTAGAACTAGTGTTTGACTTCTTTGTAACTTTAACAAATTCACTACGGTTAGTTTTGAAGCTATTCTGTTCTGTAGCAGTGTCCACGGAACCAATGGGTTCAACGGGCGGAACCAAATTTTTTGTTCCGTCAGTTCCGTGGGTCATTGTTGTAGTTTTGTCATTTTCTTGTCCTTTTTCGCCTTGTTTCGTTAAACTACTTATTGATCCTGTTTTCGTGAATCCTAACCCTGTTCTATCAAAGTGCGACTTTTGGAGTTTCATTATTTCATCCGCACAAAAAATACTTTTATCAAACTTCTTAAACTTTGAGTTTTGTTTAATAAGACTATCTTGTGTGATTTTAAGTTTCTCAATTTCAAGTTTGAATTCTTGACATGATTTGCACGTTGTGTCAATGTTTTTACATTTTTCCAAACGTTTAGCTTTTTCTTTTAATTCATAAACTTCGTTTTCTAAAAATTCCTTTTTAGTCTTCAAAAATTTGTTTTTGTTTATGATTTTTAGGCTTAACTCACAAAGTTTGTTGTATTGTTGTTCTAATGTGTTATCATCAATAGAAGAATAAGATGAATCGGAATGTACCTCATTTGAGCTTTGAGCCATAAGAGCTATTTCATCATTTGTTGGCTCTTCATCATCATTCTCACTATCACTCCAAGCACCACTCACAAAAGCACTTTGAGTTTTGCTTTTGGGTGGTTTTCGACATTCTCCTATTAGGTGACTTGTATCTCCGCATCTAAAACACTTTCATTCTTTACTTTCTTAACATCCCGATCTTTACGTAGAGACTTCTTTTCATCTTTAGGTTGCCTTACAAAATTTCCTCGTTTTCTAAAGAACTTCTTGAAGTCTCTAACCGCCATGGCATATTCTTCATCATCACTATCCGAACTTGATTCCTCATCGTCACTTGATTCTATTCTAGCTTTTAAGGCAATAGATTTTGCTTTTTCCTTCTTGCCTCTAACTATCTGCGAATCTTTTTCCATCACCATTTCGTGAACTTTGAGGTTTCCAATAAGCTCGTCAAGTGCCATGCTTGAAAGATCTTTAGATTCTTCAATGGCCGTTACTTTTGCTCTCCACTTAGGATGGAGTGCTCTAAGGAATTTCCTGACAAAATTCTTGCTACAAAAAGATTCATCAAGTGCTTTAAGTGAAGTAATAATAGTGTTAAATCTAGCAAATGCACAATCAATAGTTTCATCTTCGGGAATAGAAAATTGTTCATATTGTTGGACAAGAAGATCAATTTTGTTATCCTTAACTTGTGAATTTCCTTGATGAGTAGTGATTAAAGATTGCCAAATTTCTTTAGCGGTTTTGCACATAAAGACACTTTCATACTCTTTCTTAGGTAAGGCATTATAAATCATCATTTTTGCTTCATTATTTTTGGCAATTAGTTTCTTTTGATCATCACTATGTTTAGTAGGTGAACTATCCTCATCCCGACCACTTCTGTTTGCCTTATGATCACCTTCAATAATAATATACCATAGATCTATGTCCTTTGATTTTACATAAGTTTCAAAACGGTTTTTCCAATAAATAAAACCATTTGGTTCAAATAGTGGTGGTCTTTGCATAGATTTCCCTTCTTTGAAATTTTCAAAATCCATGGATAGTTTCAAGTTTTAAGATACAATATATTTTAAAATCTTGAGTAACGTAGCTTGATTCCTCCCGAACCATCCCTTAATTTCTCAACCGCTTGCGAACGGCCGATAACAAAAAGGGAGAGGCCGGGAGGAACTAGCAAAGTTAATCCGTGGGTCTTAAGTACAGAAAAGTACGTGAGTACAGAAAAGTACATCCCCGGGTCGTTATGTCCCAACGAGGTGTGAACGTGATACTACCATGACTTGTCATGTGTTGAAATAATACGTATATAGAAAAATGGGAATCTGATTGACTAACACTGAATGTGAATAGTAATAGCTCTGTCACAGCTAGTTCAATTAAGAAACGTACAATCAGAAACCCTAAAATAATAAGGTATTTACAAACGTACGTTTAAGTTTTAATAAACGTAAATGTAACGAATAAAACAAAACTTTCCCAAAGAGGGAATTTGCATGCCTTAACGGCTTAAATGCAAATTAAACAAACTTAAGATTTTTATTTATTAATTACAAACTTATTTAAATATTAAGAAAACCTAAAAACCTAAAAATGTGAAAAGTAAATAAAATGTACGTTTAAATTAAATTAAACGTCTACGTACTAAATTAAACTGAAAACTGATCAATACAAATCCCACAATTGTGAAATTTATATTTTTGTGATCCTAATAATATAAGAAAATTATTAGTAAATTAAAACTTATTTTTATACTATGTACTTAATTATTATTAATTAAAACCTATTATTTACTATTTAATTAATTACCTAAAAATAAGAAAATCTAAATATTACTTAGAAAAATAAAATTAAAACTTAGAAAAGTTAAAAATAATATAAAAGAAATTTTGAAACTAAAAAATATATTTATTATACAAGTATTCTATTTATTATTAATTATTTACTATTATTTATTTATTAAACTATTATTAAATTATTATATATACTAAATAAGCAAACAAAAATCTAAAACTTTTTACATAATTCTAAAATACTTATAAAAAGCTAAGAAAAATATAAAAACTATATTTTATGTACAAAAATAAGAAAACTTAATTTAAAACTATTATTACTTAATTAAACTAATTAATACTAATTAAATTATTATACATACTAAACTTATTTATAAAATTATGAAACTTTTTATAAAACTTCCTAACCATCTCAGGAACCAATAAAAAATATAAAAAGTTTATAAAAATTATAAATAAGCAGTTTTAAAAATTAAATACTTGTTATTTCCTAAAAGGTATGTAAATTATATTAATTATTATATATATTATATGAACAGTAAAAAATCTAAAAAATTTACAGAAAGTATATTTACTTATAAGGATCCTAGGAAAAATAAGTTTGGGTTGACAGCTTATTCAGATAAGCTGGAATAAGCTCATCAGTCCAAATAAGCCAAAAGGGAAAAAGTGGGTTAAATATATGTGGAATACCCCTTCCAACGGAACTGGTGCCCCAGAGCAGTTGGAAGGGGTGTGGGGTTTATGCATGTATACTAGCGAGAGGTCTCAGGTTCAAATCCCACCCACACCCATTTTTTTTTTTTTTTTTTTCATTTTTCTTTTTGCAAATCTATTTAATAAGTAAAAATATAAAAGTTTAATAAAAGAAAACTTTTTACAAAAGCCAAATAAGCTCTGTGAGAGCTTATTTGCTTAACAGTTGGCTTATAAGGCCAAAAGTGGATTTTTACTAAGCTAAAAGCTACAAACAAGCTACCTAAGGTTAAATAAGCTATAAGTAAGTCAGATATACCTAAAGTAATATAGATTAACTAAATAAGCTAAGGGAAATAAGCTATAAGCTTATATAAGCAATTCCACATCTCAGTCAACCAAACACCCTTCTCAGTCAACTTTTTGGGCAAATTAAGCTCATGAAATAAGCTAATAAGCTCAAAATGAGAACTGATATAGAAAGCTGGGTTGGAGATCTTTTCATAAAGCTAAAGCTCAATGGATATGATCCTGCATTGAGCTTCTGAGGAGCTTGTGAAAAAGCTTGATACAGCTTTTAAATGATAAGCCTTCTAAATAGAAGCTATCACTTAGCTTCAAAAGGGCTTCTTTTTGGTTTTTTCTTTTTATAAAACTAACTAAATATATATAATATATATATAAGATGAAAATAGAACTTATTAAACCTAAAAATAAGCAGATTCATGGGCTTATGGCTTATTCAGTGAGCTTAAGGCTCACAGTCTGAGTTTTAAGCTTGGAATAAGCTTAGAAAAAGCTATATAGTGGAAATAAAAAGTATGTGTGAGTATATACAAGTATAATAGGTGTGTATTGGCATGAATAAGCACTGAAAAGTGCTTAATAGTATGGGCTTAAGGTTTAGACAGTTGGGCTTTTGAGGGCTTAACTTGGATGGAATTGAAGCTCAAATGAGCTTGGTATAAGCCCAAACTAGAAAGTAAAAGGTAAAATAGTTTTGTACAAGTATTATATATATGTATGAACAAGGTTGTGATCAGAGATTAGCTTATTAGCTCAGAATAAGCAAATAAGCACTTCCCTGAGTACTCAGATCCAAACACCCCTGCAACTATATAGAGTGGCCATTTAAGCTTAGAAAATAAGCTGAAAAGGTCAAACTAAAGATTGGAGTTTCAAGCTGAGGTATTTGGCTTTCCAAAAAGCCAAAACTCATCAAGTGGGGTCCACTGATGAGCTTGTTGAGGGCTTATGAAAAGACCATCAAAACACTGATTGCTCAGTGTTTGATATGGTAATGGACACACAAAAAGCTTGTTGCAGCCCTAGTAAATAAGCTACAAGATAAATATTAAACACTGGATCCTTTAGCCTAGTTGATAAGCTCCATATGGAACTTGATTTCATAAGCTGGGTCCAACTAATAAGCTTTTTATGAGCTTATGAAAATGTCTAGATTTGGTTAAGAAATACTGAGGACTCAGTATTTCTTTTCATGGTGTGATAAGTATAAGCTACTTGCAGCCCTGGTTAATAAGCTACAAGGTTGATTTTAAGTGTAGGATCCTAAAGTGGGGTAGCTAGGCTTCCTAAAAAGCTAAACTACAAGACTTAAGGTTTACTAATGAGCTGGTTGTGAGCTTGTGGAAACAGTGTAATACCCCTGATTACTCAGGGGTATGTTGTGAGTGGGCAAACACAAGGTCACACAACTTATCTAAATAAACTCATAAGAGCTCAACTAGCACTGAGGTATCAAGATAGGTAGTTAAGCTTCACATGAAACTAAGCCACACAAGCTTAAGCTCAGAGAGGAACTTCCTATGGCTATTGACAATCAACTCATCACACTGTTTGCTTCAGTGTGATGAGTTGTGAGTAACAAAAAAGGTGAGGTTGATAAGCTACCTAATTTAAGCTAAGACAGTAAAATAAGTTTAAATATAACAACTATGCTACTAAAACAACAAAAATAAGCCATAAGCACCAAGTTGGGTCAAGTCATGAGACTTGGATAAGCTCATGAACTTGACAGTCCAACTTGTGCACAGGGCAAAAACAGGTAAGTAAAAGCACTTCTAAAAGCTATTAATAAGCTGAAATAAAAATTGACAAAAATCACATAACAAGATAAGCAGCTAAACTAAAACATGTTAAAAGCACAAAGTCTAAAATTAAGTAATAAAGCCTACACAAAATTATCTATTTAATTAAAAACCTGAAAAACTAACTTTTGACTTTTAAGGTTTATGATCAAAGTTGACTTTCATCAACTTTGATCTGAATTTAACACTTGATTAAGACATAATATGATACAATAACATGAAATAAGCAAGTATGAACAACATTACAACAGATTTGGTGAGTGTGGCATTGCAAATCCACACAGTGATCAAATAAGAATCCAAGATGATGATATTTTGACTTTTATATGATTATGCAATAGGTTTGATGGCTGTCAAACCTCAAAGAACTTAGTACATCATATATCCATGAAAATCAACAACTCAAGCTCATTTAATCCCCCTGGGATCAGTAGTGCCAAACACACCTTAATTATAACTAAATTAAGCTTATCATTACATAAGACTACCAATACCAATTTAATCAAATCCACAGGCTTTCATTTGTTAAATTAAGACCTTAAAAGCTTAAACAAGTAGTCACACAAGTATTAAACCATGATCATCAAAAATCAATATAATGACAGTTGAAATGCAATTTTAAACCAAATCAAATTCTAAAACCTAAACAACTAATATAAAGCTATAAAAACATCAACTAATAACAACTAAACACAGAAAATAAGAAATCAACACATATTAAAGATTAAAACTAAGAAATGCAAAATTGATAGAAATGCTTACATGGTGAGACAAGCTGAGAACTTAAGAACCAAGAACCATTGCTACATCTTACAGCCTCCCATGAGGCAACTAAACCCATGGCCATCCATAATGAACCATGCTCCAAGCTGAATCACATAGGAACAACTATTTTTCATTTATTTTCTATTTTTCTCTATTTTTTATGATTTTTGGATTTTTAAGACTACAACTGATTTAATGGTTTCTAAAAGCTTCAACAAGCTTTGTCAGGAGCTTATATGGTCTAAAGAGTCCATTAAATCAACTACAAACAAGAAAATGTAAATGACTTGAAAATAAAGGATAACTTGAAAACTTGAATTATAAAAGACAACTTGTATTTAAACTGAGAACTGAGTCTCATTACACTACATTGAGGTTCATTACACTAGTAAAACTGTAAATGACATTTAAATAAAAGAAAGCAATAAAAGATTACACTACATGATTAATCTAGTCTAAGTGACAATTGCTTAAGGCAAGAGTAGTGATTCCTCTGCTTCTCTTCTTCTTTTTATAGCCTCCAAAAGCCTTGGTGACCACTCCTAAGTTTCTTGCTTCAATCTGAGCCTTTGATAATGCAGAATTGATCTTAGCCGTTTGAATTGCTTTTGGCGCCAAAGTCCTTATGACAGATTGAGGCGGTTTGATATCAATTAAAGATCTTTGGAGGGTTGTATAGGTGGAGGGGACAAGTTGTGAAGCTTTATTGAGCTTGGAGCCCAAGTAGAAGGGAAAACAGGGGAGGTTGAGTGTTTGGAGGGAAAAAGATGGTGTGGAAGCATTTATTGTGGTAGGGTTAGGTATAGGGTGGTGGAAAAGGGTAGCGTGTGAGCTGGGGTAGCAAGTGGAGGGGGGAAAAGGTGGCAAAACCACCCTGGTTTGGTGACTGGGTGGTTTGGGGAGACGGGTGAACAGTACTGGTGGTATTTTGGCGGGGTCAAAGGGTCAACACCCAGGGTTTTATATTTAGGGGAGTGGGCCGGGTTATTTTGTTGGGCCAAGGATGGGCTGGGTTTGTTTTTGTGTTTGGATTTGGTTATTAATAAAGGTCCGGATTGGTTTTGGTATTATAAGAGCCCAAGGACCATTTTTGTATTTTCTGAATTTGTGAAGGGTTAAACTTGCCAACTTTCCAAACTTCCTTTGAGGACCAAACCTGCCATAATATAATTACACAAGGACCAAAAGTATATAATTATTGCATTTAAAAACTTTAAGGACCTTAAATGTAATTTTTGGATTTTGAGGGACTGAAAATGTAATTTCCCAAAAGTTATCAATAAAGTTCCAAATTGTCATTCATGAAAAGTACAAGGGTATATTTGATAAATTTCAAGTTTAGAATACCCAGGGACTTATTTTGCCAGTTTTGATACTTGAGGGGTAAAAGTTGCCAGTTTGTGTAAACTTTTATCCAGGATGTTTTGTGAACATTTTTGGTTTCCCAAGGACTTAAGTTGACTTTTCATTCATTTGAAAACCTTCAGGGACTAGTTTTGCCAATTTATGAAATTTGAGGGACTGAAACTGCCAATTATGCAAACTTTATACGTTTTTTATCTGTTTTTGCATATTTTGCATTTGGAACATATAAAACACACCTCTAAGATATTTTAAGTATTATGATGCATTTTTGAGTGTTTTTGTATGTTTTGGCAGCTCAGATTGGTATAAAATGATGAGTATTTAGACACTCATCAATCCCCCACACTAAACTATTGCTAGTCCCTAGCAATCTTTTATGGAAAATTAATGGATTTCATCTCTTTACCAAAAGCCATCACTTCTGGAGTAGCCAGGTGTAAGAACTGTGGCACACCTGATAACCGTGTGATTTTGAGCAAATCACCAGCTGTCAACGGATTTGATTAGTCTTTACCAAAAGCCGTTTGCTTCTGGACTAGCCAACTCTTGATGGAATAGTCAACATCTTGGTGAGCTGATTACCAATTATGGTTTTTCCACGGCCTTTACCACAAGCCATAATCTTGCGGGCTAGCCAACTCATTTGTTTTTGGGGAGTTGAGGAACCATACAATTTTGGGCAAATTGCCAGCCATAAACGGATTTGAGATATCTTTACCAAGAGCCGTTTGCTCCTGGATTAGCCAGTCCTTGTGTGGATTAGACATGGTGGACTAATAACCATTTGTTGTATTTAGTGCAAAACACTAATACCAAATGAAAAAATTTTAAATTTTGGCCATTTTTGGGGAAAAGGGCATACAAGGGTATATAAGTGATCAAATTCGCCAGAATTCCCCCCCACACTTATTATGAATATTGTCCTCAATATTCAAAGCTAAGTGGGGTAACACAACAATTATTTTATTTTTCTGTATTTACAATTTTTCACTTCATTTTCAAAATATATACAACATGTGGGGCACACCCCCACACTTGGGTGGTACACACGGGTGAAAACCCATGTGTGTGCTACTGTTTTTGATTACCAAGTCGCTAGCTTGACTTGTCCCCGAATTAATTGGTCCATGGGGAAGTGGAGTGGGATTGCCACTCACAGATTAGGTGAGAAATTGGAGTGGGATTGCCACTCACAGAATTATGAAATGATAAGATAAAGGAGATTATTTTTGGTTTTTATCTTTTATAAATGTTTTTGTATTTTTAGATTTGTATATATATGTACAAAAGAAAGAAAATTCCTAACAACCGCCCCTCGAAAGGGAATCTGGGTCTGACAGAGCTCAGTAACTGAAAACAGCCAACAACCAAATGTTGTAACTGAGGGACTAATCAAACTGGGTAAGTTGTGTGCATAGGAAAAAATGTTTTTGTATTTTATATTGTTTATGAAATAATATAATATATGTAATCACTACCTCCCAGGCTTGTGTCAGGTTTACCACGCAAGCTAATTACTTGTGAATAATTAACTGTAATAAATGTGTCCTGACAGCCCGGTAGTTGAATGATAAGGTTTAATATACAAACAAGGATAGGTATTTCAACAAAATACAAAATACAAGTCATAGTAGGCAGCACAACCTCCCCGGCAACGGCGCCAAATTTTGATTCCTCCCGAACCATCCCTTAATTTCTCAACCGCTTGCGAACGGCCGATAACAAAAAGGGAGAGGCCGGGAGGAACTAGCAAAGTTAATCCGTGGGTCTTAAGTACAGAAAAGTACGTGAGTACAGAAAAGTACATCCCCGGGTCGTTATGTCCCAACGAGGTGTGAACGTGATACTACCATGACTTGTCATGTGTTGAAATAATACGTATATAGAAAAATGGGAATCTGATTGACTAACACTGAATGTGAATAGTAATAGCTCTGTCACAGCTAGTTCAATTAAGAAACGTACAATCAGAAACCCTAAAATAATAAGGTATTTACAAACGTACGTTTAAGTTTTAATAAACGTAAATGTAACGAATAAAACAAAACTTTCCCAAAGAGGGAATTTGCATGCCTTAACGGCTTAAATGCAAATTAAACAAACTTAAGATTTTTATTTATTAATTACAAACTTATTTAAATATTAAGAAAACCTAAAAACCTAAAAATGTGAAAAGTAAATAAAATGTACGTTTAAATTAAATTAAACGTCTACGTACTAAATTAAACTGAAAACTGATCAATACAAATCCCACAATTGTGAAATTTATATTTTTGTGATCCTAATAATATAAGAAAATTATTAGTAAATTAAAACTTATTTTTATACTATGTACTTAATTATTATTAATTAAAACCTATTATTTACTATTTAATTAATTACCTAAAAATAAGAAAATCTAAATATTACTTAGAAAAATAAAATTAAAACTTAGAAAAGTTAAAAATAATATAAAAGAAATTTTGAAACTAAAAAATATATTTATTATACAAGTATTCTATTTATTATTAATTATTTACTATTATTTATTTATTAAACTATTATTAAATTATTATATATACTAAATAAGCAAACAAAAATCTAAAACTTTTTACATAATTCTAAAATACTTATAAAAAGCTAAGAAAAATATAAAAACTATATTTTATGTACAAAAATAAGAAAACTTAATTTAAAACTATTATTACTTAATTAAACTAATTAATACTAATTAAATTATTATACATACTAAACTTATTTATAAAATTATGAAACTTTTTATAAAACTTCCTAACCATCTCAGGAACCAATAAAAAATATAAAAAGTTTATAAAAATTATAAATAAGCAGTTTTAAAAATTAAATACTTGTTATTTCCTAAAAGGTATGTAAATTATATTAATTATTATATATATTATATGAACAGTAAAAAATCTAAAAAATTTACAGAAAGTATATTTACTTATAAGGATCCTAGGAAAAATAAGTTTGGGTTGACAGCTTATTCAGATAAGCTGGAATAAGCTCATCAGTCCAAATAAGCCAAAAGGGAAAAAGTGGGTTAAATATATGTGGAATACCCCTTCCAACGGAACTGGTGCCCCAGAGCAGTTGGAAGGGGTGTGGGGTTTATGCATGTATACTAGCGAGAGGTCTCAGGTTCAAATCCCACCCACACCCATTTTTTTTTTTTTTTTTTTTCATTTTTCTTTTTGCAAATCTATTTAATAAGTAAAAATATAAAAGTTTAATAAAAGAAAACTTTTTACAAAAGCCAAATAAGCTCTGTGAGAGCTTATTTGCTTAACAGTTGGCTTATAAGGCCAAAAGTGGATTTTTACTAAGCTAAAAGCTACAAACAAGCTACCTAAGGTTAAATAAGCTATAAGTAAGTCAGATATACCTAAAGTAATATAGATTAACTAAATAAGCTAAGGGAAATAAGCTATAAGCTTATATAAGCAATTCCACATCTCAGTCAACCAAACACCCTTCTCAGTCAACTTTTTGGGCAAATTAAGCTCATGAAATAAGCTAATAAGCTCAAAATGAGAACTGATATAGAAAGCTGGGTTGGAGATCTTTTCATAAAGCTAAAGCTCAATGGATATGATCCTGCATTGAGCTTCTGAGGAGCTTGTGAAAAAGCTTGATACAGCTTTTAAATGATAAGCCTTCTAAATAGAAGCTATCACTTAGCTTCAAAAGGGCTTCTTTTTGGTTTTTTCTTTTTATAAAACTAACTAAATATATATAATATATATATAAGATGAAAATAGAACTTATTAAACCTAAAAATAAGCAGATTCATGGGCTTATGGCTTATTCAGTGAGCTTAAGGCTCACAGTCTGAGTTTTAAGCTTGGAATAAGCTTAGAAAAAGCTATATAGTGGAAATAAAAAGTATGTGTGAGTATATACAAGTATAATAGGTGTGTATTGGCATGAATAAGCACTGAAAAGTGCTTAATAGTATGGGCTTAAGGTTTAGACAGTTGGGCTTTTGAGGGCTTAACTTGGATGGAATTGAAGCTCAAATGAGCTTGGTATAAGCCCAAACTAGAAAGTAAAAGGTAAAATAGTTTTGTACAAGTATTATATATATGTATGAACAAGGTTGTGATCAGAGATTAGCTTATTAGCTCAGAATAAGCAAATAAGCACTTCCCTGAGTACTCAGATCCAAACACCCCTGCAACTATATAGAGTGGCCATTTAAGCTTAGAAAATAAGCTGAAAAGGTCAAACTAAAGATTGGAGTTTCAAGCTGAGGTATTTGGCTTTCCAAAAAGCCAAAACTCATCAAGTGGGGTCCACTGATGAGCTTGTTGAGGGCTTATGAAAAGACCATCAAAACACTGATTACTCAGTGTTTGATATGGTAATGGACACACAAAAAGCTTGTTGCAGCCCTAGTAAATAAGCTACAAGATAAATATTAAACACTGGATCCTTTAGCCTAGTTGATAAGCTCCATATGGAACTTGATTTCATAAGCTGGGTCCAACTAATAAGCTTTTTATGAGCTTATGAAAATGTCTAGATTTGGTTAAGAAATACTGAGGACTCAGTATTTCTTTTCATGGTGTGATAAGTATAAGCTACTTGCAGCCCTGGTTAATAAGCTACAAGGTTGATTTTAAGTGTAGGATCCTAAAGTGGGGTAGCTAGGCTTCCTAAAAAGCTAAACTACAAGACTTAAGGTTTACTAATGAGCTGGTTGTGAGCTTGTGGAAACAGTGTAATACCCCTGATTACTCAGGGGTATGTTGTGAGTGGGCAAACACAAGGTCACACAACTTATCTAAATAAACTCATAAGAGCTCAACTAGCACTGAGGTATCAAGATAGGTAGTTAAGCTTCACATGAAACTAAGCCACACAAGCTTAAGCTCAGAGAGGAACTTCCTATGGCTATTGACAATCAACTCATCACACTGTTTGCTTCAGTGTGATGAGTTGTGAGTAACAAAAAAGGTGAGGTTGATAAGCTACCTAATTTAAGCTAAGACAGTAAAATAAGTTTAAATATAACAACTATGCTACTAAAACAACAAAAATAAGCCATAAGCACCAAGTTGGGTCAAGTCATGAGACTTGGATAAGCTCATGAACTTGACAGTCCAACTTGTGCACA
Source organism: Artemisia argyi (assembly GCA_030686995.1). Taxonomy (NCBI): domain Eukaryota; kingdom Viridiplantae; phylum Streptophyta; class Magnoliopsida; order Asterales; family Asteraceae; genus Artemisia; species Artemisia argyi. The sequence goes on from CM060692.1 coordinate 71,996,260, forward strand.
GGGCAAAAACAGGTAAGTAAAAGCACTTCTAAAAGCTATTAATAAGCTGAAATAAAAATTGACAAAAATCACATAACAAGATAAGCAGCTAAACTAAAACATGTTAAAAGCACAAAGTCTAAAATTAAGTAATAAAGCCTACACAAAATTATCTATTTAATTAAAAACCTGAAAAACTAACTTTTGACTTTTAAGGTTTATGATCAAAGTTGACTTTCATCAACTTTGATCTGAATTTAACACTTGATTAAGACATAATATGATACAATAACATGAAATAAGCAAGTATGAACAACATTACAACAGATTTGGTGAGTGTGGCATTGCAAATCCACACAGTGATCAAATAAGAATCCAAGATGATGATATTTTGACTTTTATATGATTATGCAATAGGTTTGATGGCTGTCAAACCTCAAAGAACTTAGTACATCATATATCCATGAAAATCAACAACTCAAGCTCATTTAATCCCCCTGGGATCAGTAGTGCCAAACACACCTTAATTATAACTAAATTAAGCTTATCATTACATAAGACTACCAATACCAATTTAATCAAATCCACAGGCTTTCATTTGTTAAATTAAGACCTTAAAAGCTTAAACAAGTAGTCACACAAGTATTAAACCATGATCATCAAAAATCAATATAATGACAGTTGAAATGCAATTTTAAACCAAATCAAATTCTAAAACCTAAACAACTAATATAAAGCTATAAAAACATCAACTAATAACAACTAAACACAGAAAATAAGAAATCAACACATATTAAAGATTAAAACTAAGAAATGCAAAATTGATAGAAATGCTTACATGGTGAGACAAGCTGAGAACTTAAGAACCAAGAACCATTGCTACATCTTACAGCCTCCCATGAGGCAACTAAACCCATGGCCATCCATAATGAACCATGCTCCAAGCTGAATCACATAGGAACAACTATTTTTCATTTATTTTCTATTTTTCTCTATTTTTTATGATTTTTGGATTTTTAAGACTACAACTGATTTAATGGTTTCTAAAAGCTTCAACAAGCTTTGTCAGGAGCTTATATGGTCTAAAGAGTCCATTAAATCAACTACAAACAAGAAAATGTAAATGACTTGAAAATAAAGGATAACTTGAAAACTTGAATTATAAAAGACAACTTGTATTTAAACTGAGAACTGAGTCTCATTACACTACATTGAGGTTCATTACACTAGTAAAACTGTAAATGACATTTAAATAAAAGAAAGCAATAAAAGATTACACTACATGATTAATCTAGTCTAAGTGACAATTGCTTAAGGCAAGAGTAGTGATTCCTCTGCTTCTCTTCTTCTTTTTATAGCCTCCAAAAGCCTTGGTGACCACTCCTAAGTTTCTTGCTTCAATCTGAGCCTTTGATAATGCAGAATTGATCTTAGCCGTTTGAATTGCTTTTGGCGCCAAAGTCCTTATGACAGATTGAGGCGGTTTGATATCAATTAAAGATCTTTGGAGGGTTGTATAGGTGGAGGGGACAAGTTGTGAAGCTTTATTGAGCTTGGAGCCCAAGTAGAAGGGAAAACAGGGGAGGTTGAGTGTTTGGAGGGAAAAAGATGGTGTGGAAGCATTTATTGTGGCAGGGTTAGGTATAGGGTGGTGGAAAAGGGTAGCGTGTGAGCTGGGGTAGCAAGTGGAGGGGGGAAAAGGTGGCAAAACCACCCTGGTTTGGTGACTGGGTGGTTTGGGGAGACGGGTGAACAGTACTGGTGGTATTTTGGCGGGGTCAAAGGGTCAACACCCAGGGTTTTATATTTAGGGGAGTGGGCCGGGTTATTTTGTTGGGCCAAGGATGGGCTGGGTTTGTTTTTGTGTTTGGATTTGGTTATTAATAAAGGTCCGGATTGGTTTTGGTATTATAAGAGCCCAAGGACCATTTTTGTATTTTCTGAATTTGTGAAGGGTTAAACTTGCCAACTTTCCAAACTTCCTTTGAGGACCAAACCTGCCATAATATAATTACACAAGGACCAAAAGTATATAATTATTGCATTTAAAAACTTTAAGGACCTTAAATGTAATTTTTGGATTTTGAGGGACTGAAAATGTAATTTCCCAAAAGTTATCAATAAAGTTCCAAATTGTCATTCATGAAAAGTACAAGGGTATATTTGATAAATTTCAAGTTTAGAATACCCAGGGACTTATTTTGCCAGTTTTGATACTTGAGGGGTAAAAGTTGCCAGTTTGTGTAAACTTTTATCCAGGATGTTTTGTGAACATTTTTGGTTTCCCAAGGACTTAAGTTGACTTTTCATTCATTTGAAAACCTTCAGGGACTAGTTTTGCCAATTTATGAAATTTGAGGGACTGAAACTGCCAATTATGCAAACTTTATACGTTTTTTATCTGTTTTTGCATATTTTGCATTTGGAACATATAAAACACACCTCTAAGATATTTTAAGTATTATGATGCATTTTTGAGTGTTTTTGTATGTTTTGGCAGCTCAGATTGGTATAAAATGATGAGTATTTAGACACTCATCATAGCTCTTGATGCCAATTGTGGAAAACTAGAAGGGGGGTGAATAGTTTACCGGTTTTAAACTTGATTTCTTCTAATACTTTTACGTGTAATTACCAATTAAGATGTATCAAACAACAAATTATATGCAAGTATAAAAGTAAGAAACGATCAAACCATAACACGATTGTTTATCGTGGTTCGGCTACAAGGACTCTTTTTCCTTGCCCTACTCCACGCCCCGAGTATCCAACTCGAGAGTTTTCTTGCACTAGTCAACAAGCTCCTTTATCCAGCGGAGAAAACCTTACACGTCGCTTACACACTATTTTCGACATTAAGCTAGATGTCGAGTTGTTTCACAAGGGTACAACCACTCCCGATAGTTCTTTTACAAGGGTACAACAACTCCCGATACTCTAAGTATTTTGAGGACTAAAATACTAACCGTTCACTACAAATGGATACAATACAATGAAGTATAAACTTTACTATTTTACACAAATGCTATGCTAGACAAGTCTTGCAACTTTGTGTTGAAGCTTGTATGTTCGTGATCTTCTTGCTACAAAGAAAGAGTCACAAATATGAAAGTTTACTGAGTTAGAAATGAAGTATATGCAGTGAAATATGATAGAGAGTGATAACCAAAACTCAAGAAGTGAGTTGCTATTTATAGGCCTTCAAACAGACCAACCCACGGATACGGCGGAACCCACCCTTTGGTTCCGTCCGTTGTATCCGAGGGTTCCGCCAGCATGTCTGACAGAATCCTGCACAAAATATTTCACAATCTAACACAATATTCTCAAGATCTCCCAAAGTCAACTTTGAGATCTTAAGTGTGAATCTATGCATAATAAAACATGTTTCTTACACACATGTTTCCTTGAAGGGACATGTGTGATGCAAGGAATGATGTAACTAACATACTATTTCTAATTTTAGATATTCCTAAAAAAGAAAGTATACTTGTGAAAATAGTGTATGTATAAAATCAAAACATGTTTGTTTGAGATGTTTAGCAAGTGAATGTTCTACTTAGAAAGAGTTTGCTTGCTTATATCCTAATATGACAAACTAATTAGTAAACTTGTTAAATATACATAATAGACATTTTCAATACATGTACTTAAACTAAGGTATACTTACTTAGAAATTACTTTGTGAAAACATGTAAATGTAGTTTGAGTGAAGTTAAGTAAAAGACTTTTAAACTATATTTATGATTTGCCAAAAATAAACTTTATCTTTTGTAGTTAACAAAACTAAGAAAGATCGTAAAATATAAATAACGTTTTTAGGCGATATTTGTATTAACAACCCATATCATCATCTGATGCTTCAGAATCATCATCTTGAGTAGAAGATGGGGATGAGATTACAAGCTTGGTAGATCTTTGCTTCTTTATCCCCTGCACTTCTTCCTTCAAAGTCTGAATTTCAGCTCTCAAACTGTTAAGTTCTGTGGCATGTTGCTTCTTTGTCTGTGCCAAATCCTTCTCCAAATTTTGAACCTGTTTTAGTAGCTTGGTACAAAGTTCCATCAATTCAATTTGTTGCTCACTGCCCTCAATACTTCCAACTGTGTTACCTGTTGGGAGAGGTGAATCATAGGGCACTGGTTCAGACTCTTCTCTAGTTGGACTAGATTGAAGCCTAGAACCACCACTGCTTGTTCCTAGACCAAAAGGTTCAGAATCATGCAATGTTGTGATGGGAGGAGGTGGCTGTTTTTGCCTCCTCTCATATGTGTGAGTAACTCGTGGGGTGTAATGGATAGATGGGACAGTAATAGTGGGTGTGTGTTGGGGTACAACTGGGATTGCTGCAGCTTCACCCTGTACCTGTGTAATCTTTGCAAGCATTTCAGGAAAAAGTGGTTTAAATTACCCATTCCATCCATCTGAAGCCTTATTCATATTTTGAAAAACTTTTGGCTTAAGATAGGGGGTGTTATAAACTCTTTTGTAGAGTTGCAGTGGAAATTCATTTAGCACTGCTTGGACAAACCTTGGATACATCAAAAATTTATAAGGACTCTTTACATTGCCTTTCATACTGTTAAAAATTAGCTTTGAAAAATTGAATGTCCTATCTGTTGCTAAGCAAACCAAAGGATAAGTGATCGTTGAACTGAATTGTTCATAAGAAGTTTTCTTAGGACTGAGGCAACGCAAAAGAGTATGAATTAAAAATCTCCAATGGGGACAAAAACATCCTTTTTTTGAAAGTAACCTTTTTGTCAGATGTATCATACCCCATTGATGAGATATGTTTATGAATATCTAGATTGGGCAATGTGATGATACCATTAAGATCATCCAATTGGAGAATTCTCCTCAAGGATGATTCAGTAACATCAATAGTTATCCCATCCACTGTGGCTCTAAGAGAATCCACAGTTTCATGTGGGTTTCCTTGTTCAATGGTTATGGACTCTACAGAGTTCCAAAACTGTTTGATTTGAGAGACATAGAATGGGGGTTTAGAGTTAAAGCATACCTAATGTGAGTGGTATTGAGAAAGTCCACAATCTGATGAAAAATAGGTCCACTCTTTTTGTTTGACTTCTGCAAGTAGGCCACTTGATTGTACTCATCTGCAAAGTTTAATCTTGCCATAGTTGTTGTGAGAAAAGTATAATTGTGTGAGTATGAATTGAATGGTGAACACGCCGATTGAGAGAAAGAGGATATATACTATTAGGGTTTGAGAATTATGCGCAAGAGAAATTTTCTTTAGAAAAGATTTATCTTTAAGAAAAGAATAAATTAAAATAAGTAAGAAGATAATCCTCCAAAAATTCACCCTATTAATATGGAAAAAAAACGGTTACTCTCAATGGCTAGTAAAAAATATTGTTACTAACACAACAGTTGTAACGGCTAGTTCATCAGTGGTAAAAAGTACACTAGCAGTGGTAACTGTGAACTAGCAGTGGGAACTTTTCACAAAAATTTTCCAAGAGCAGTGGTAAAAGTAAAGCATATAGAAAGTTAACTACTCTTTTCATAGTTTTTAGCAAACTATCAGCTATCAACGTATTTGATATGTCTTTACCATGAGCCGTTTGCTATGGACTAGCCAACTCTTCATCACATGGAATATGGTGAGTTGATGACCATATAGTTTTTGGTAAACTATCAACTATAAACAGATTTGTTAAGTCTTTACCAGTAGCCGTTTTCTCTGGACTAGTTGATTCTTATGTGGATTAGACATGGTGAATCAATAACCATTTGTTGTGTGTCTCAGTTACACACCATTTATGATCAACTTCCAGCAAAAATTTGGTTATTTACCTGCAAATGTTAGTATAAAGCAAATAATATGAATAACCAAAGTGTCTAACCAAAGTTACTTTTTGACCAAGCCACTATTCATAAAAATATATCCTCAAAGTCAACCCGATATAGTAAATAATATCCATATTTACTTCCCCAATCTACCAAAATAGGTAAGAGTTATTATTCCTTTTAATTTTCCCTTGGGATTGACTTTGCCTATGAAAAGGGCTCAAATCACCAATATTCTTCACCAAAAACTTCTTTTATCATCACAAAATCCTTAATCGCCATGAGCAATTTCCAAAACATTATTTACATCTCTTCTGATTCATCTTCAGAAGAAATAAGTTACATGTCTGACACTTTAGCAGCATCAGGATGGGGTGATTACTTTCCACCATGTGCTTCAAGCTCTTCAACAATGAAGCCAAACAAGAAGATTTCAACACCTGCACCATCACTTGAGTTTTACTCCAGCACTTCTTCTGATGATGATGAGCCATACACCCTTTCCAAGGAGTTTCCAAAGGCACTGACACAAGCTCTAGGATCTGCACTGGCAAACATGAAGAAGCCTGTTCCAGAGAAGCTTGCAAGACTCCCAAAGCCTCCCAAACAAGTTCATGGTCTTGCTTGCCCAAGAATGTGGTCAACCTTTGAGAACAAGAGGAGAAGTGCTCAAAAGGCCAAGCACAACTATAAGGGAAAGGGCAAGAAGCCAATGGAGTAGCTAGTGTAGGGTGTAGGTTGTTAGGATTTTGTGGATGTTTTTACTCTCTTTGTTTGTGTAATGTAACTCTTGAATGGTTGAAATGAATAAAGTTACACTGTTTTTCCTGTTTCCACTGTGAGAGCAAAGTTTACCACTGTTTGATATATAATTTCCACTGTTGCCTTTATCCGCTGCATAAAAGTTAGTGAAAAAACATATACAAACATATATGACAATTTAAGTACCCAAAACCTCCCCTCAACACTAAAAACTATTAGACATCAAAATTTTATGGGTTAAGCATTCCAATACCTGTTACCAAGTACTGAAACCTTCCCACATCAAGTCCTTTTGTTAATAAATTAGCATAGTTGTCATCAGTATGTATTTTGGCAACTTGAATAAGCTTTTTCTCATAACAATCTTTTATAAAGTGATGTCTAATTTCAATATGTTTAGTCTTAGTGTGTTGAATAGGATTTTTAATTATGCATATGGTACTGCTATTGTCAATAAAGATAATGGTGTTCATGAAATTGTACCTATAGTCCAAAAGTTGGTTTTGAAGCTATAAGACCTGAGCACAACAGCTTGCAGCAGCTACATACTCTGCTTCAGTTGTTGAAGTAGCCACCATTGTTTGTTTCTTGCACTGCCATGACACCAATCTATATCCAAGAAATTGACATCCTCCTGTGGTTGACCTTCTATCCAAACTTGCACCAGCATAGTCACTATCTGAGTAGGTAACCAATTCCATAGGAGATTCTCTTGGATATCACAATCCTAGATTAGGATATGTCTTCAAATATCAGAAAATCTTCTCCACTGTAGTCAAGTGTGATGTCTTTAGAGTGACTTGATACCTTGCGCAAGCACACACAACAAACATAATGTCTGGTCTGGATGATGTAAGATACATCAAAGAGCCAATCATTGATCTGTAAGTGTGAACATCCACTTCTTCTCCACCATCATCCTTCAAGAGTAAGTGTGTAGTCTTATCAGCCGGAGTGCTTGAAGGCTTTGCATCAGTAAAATGGAACTTTCTGATTATTTCAGTCACATATTTGTTTTGACTGATAAAAATTCCATCTTTTCTTTGTTGTACTTGAAGTCCCAAAAAGAAAGTAAGTTCCCCCATAGAACTCATTTGAAACTCATCCTTCATCAGCTTCTCAAATTCTTTGCACATCTCTGGCTTTGTGGATCCAAAAATGATATCATCAACATAAACTTGAACCAATAAGATATCAACTTTATCTTTCTTGATGAACAAAGTTTGATCAATTTTCCCTCTATGAAACCCATTATTCAATTGATAGGCAGCAAGGGTTTCATACCACTTCCTGGGAGCTTGATGTAAGCCATAAAGAGCCTTGACCACTTTATAAACTTTATTAGGATGTTCAGGGTCTTCAAAGCCTGGAGGTTGTGAAACATAGACCTCCTCATCAATCTTCCCATAGAGAAAAGCACTCTTGACATCTATTTGATATACAGTAAAACCCATAAAAGATGCATATGCCAGAAATAATCTAATAGCCTCAATCCTTGCAACAGGAGTAAACACTTCTTCATAGTCAATGCCCTCTTCCTGTGTGTATCCTTGAGCAACTAGCCTAGCTTTATTCATGATAACTATGCCTCTTTCATCTTTCTTGTTTCTGAAGACCCACTTTGTACCAATAATCTTCATCCCATCAGGCAAGTCACAAAGAATCCAAACCTTTTGAAGCTTGAATTGTAGCAATTCCTCTTGCATTGCTTCTACCCAGCTTGATTCTTCCAGTGCTTTATGCACATTTTTAGGTTCCACTTGTGATAGAAAACAGAAAAACAAGCACTCATTCTTGTTTGCATGCTTCTTGGACTCATAAACTTCACTAATAAATCCATGATCATTGGTCATCTTTGTTTGTTTTCTGGTCTTCACTCCTGATTGTAGATCACCAATCACATTGTCAAGTGGATGCACCTTGTGAATTGAAGCTTGAGGAGTATGTGAAACATCATATGCAGAAGGCATATTTGTGATTTCCACATCATTGATGATAGTTTCCTGAGCAACAGAAGTAGAATTTTCCACATTTGGTTCATCAGTGGAAACTTCTGGTATAGCAGTGGGAAGTGAATTACCACTGCTTTCAGGAATATCTTTGTTCTGAGCATCCAAATTCATAACTTCTGCATCACCTTCTTTTCTAATATCTGCTGAAGGTTTTGGATCTTCCTTCTTTGAAGCATGATCATTTTCTACAAAGTCCCAAAGTGGTATAATAATTTGATCCTTATCATCCTCAGAATCTTTATTAGGTTCATCTTCATCAACAAACTCTTTTGAACCTTCAAAGTTGTTATCCCCAGTACCTGAAGCAACAGGTACATAGTTCATAGTATTTGATAATGTTTCAAGATCAAAAAGCCATTCTGGACCTGCACCTGCAGTGTTAGGTTTATTTTCAAGGAACTCAACATGCAGATTCTCTTCAATCTTCTTTGTTCTCAGATTGTATACTCTGAATGCTTTACTGACCATAGAGTATCCAACAAAGAAGCATTCATCTGACTTTTCTTCAAATTTTCCCAGATGATCAATGGTATTGAGAATTGTAACATGACATCCAAATGGTTTTATGAAATCCAAGATAAGGGGTCTTCCTCTGAATAACTCATAAGGTGTCTTGTTCTTTGTCTTCACCACCAAAACCCTGTTCTGAATATAACAAGCAGTGTTCACTGCTTCAGCCCAAAATGTCACTGGTAGCTTAGAATCAGCTAACATGGTTCTAGCAGCTTCAATCAGTGTTCTGTTTCTTCTTTCATCTATACCATTTTGCTGAGGGGTTCTTGCAACACTGAATTCTCCCTTAATACCCTTCTCTCTGCAGAAATCATCCATAACTCTGTTCTTGAACTCTGTCCCATTGTCACACCTGATAACCTTGATCTTCTTATCAACTTGGTTTTCAACTTCAGTAATAGAAGTTTTAAAGATTCCAGTTGTTTCATCCTTGGTTCTTAGAAAGAAAACCCATGTAAACCTACTGAAGTCATTAGTTACAACAAGACAATACTTCTTCAAATTTATGCTGCTCACAGATGTAGGGCCAAATAAGTCCATATGCAACATATAGAGAGGTTGAGCAATAGAGTTATAGGCCTTGTTCTTGCAAGATGCTCTATGTTGCTTGCCTTTGAGACAAGCAACACCGGTTTGGTAACCCTCTGACTAAGCCATCTTTCACAATTTTATTGATGGTCTTAAAGTTAACATGACCAAGTCTTCTGTGCTATAGCATTGATTCATCCAAAGTGGCTTTTGCAATCAAGCAAGTATCATTTTCATTAGCCACAATTTTCTTCATGTCAATGCTATATAGATTGCCTTTTCTAGGTATTTTAAGTAAAATCTCACTTTCATCAGGTAACTTATAATCCTTAGATAGGACATGGCATTCATCTTCTGAGAAAAGAACTCTGTGCTTCTTGTCACACATCTGTGACACACTGAAAAGATTATATTTGAGTTCTTTCACATAGTATACATTCTCAAAATCCAAGTTTCCATCCTTGATTGTGCCTTTGCCAGAAACTTTGCCACCAATTCCTCTACCAAAGCTGACAAATTTTCCATCATAAGGTTTAAAATCTGAGAGATAGGACTTGTTGCCAGTCATGTGCCTAAAACATCCACTATCTGAATATCCTTGATCTTCTTTAATCTTTGAATGTCCCTGCACAGAAAATAAAGGAATTAGTTCCTTTTGAGGACCCAAGCCACAAATGACTTGGATCTACCTCATGTATCAATATAGTTATATCTATCAAAGGTCATTGATACACCATTGGGATTGTTTGAGGTGTTAATTCCTTTAGGTTTCCATTCACAACGTGCTGAGGTCTTCACAGCATTTCCCAATTTTACCCTTTTATTGTTACAGAACCACCAGTGGAAACTTTTGGTCTAACAGTGGCAACTGCTGGCTTTGAAATTTTAGTTTTTGGTAACCACTTGTGGTTGTAGTAAACCATCTTTTCATAAAAGGTCTTATTTCCTGTTTGTGCAGATTTAACAAAAGTTGTAATAGGTTTTGCACTTTTAACAGGTGACTTTGGATAAACATTGTTCACTTTTCTAGCAAATATAAGAGGTTTGATGCCAGATTTTAGTTGAACAGCCCTGGGAATCATTTTACTTAGTGGATTTGGGTGAGTATTTTTTTTAACATTGTTTTCATTCATCCTGGTGTTCCCAAAAACTTCTCTTCTTCCCTTGTGATAGTGACAATAAGCATGAAGTTGATCAAAACTACCACAGGTGTGACATGCTTTGTTGTTAAACTCAAAATCACTACCAAACTGTTGAGATTTTACATGATTCCAACTCCTCTGGTTGCCCCTAGGAGTTGATGACTTACTTCTATACATCTCAGCATATTTAGTTGTGGGCCTAGTATGATTAGCTTGTTTCCTAGGCTTTTCTTTTTCAATCTTAACAACTTCAGGAATACATGTTTTAACTTCCACTTTAACTATTTCAGGAACACTTGTTTTTGCCTCAACTTTCACACATTCATCCTTAAGAGATGAATCACTAGCACTTTCAAATGCATCAGTCTCAACCTTAACCTTTTCATTAATAGCTTCTTTCACAAATTGAGGGCCATAAGTCCTAATTGGGTCTTGAAATTCTTCTAACCCTGTATGTGCTAAGTCAATACCAGGAGGTGATGGAACACCTCTTAGGGGTGGTGGAACAGACTTGTATCCTACACCTGATTTGACTTTATTGACTACTTGTGCCTCCCAAATTCTGTCAATGCACTTAGTCTGATGATCTAGTGTATTACAAGTTATCTGAATATTTTCATTGGCCTTTTTAATCTTCTTTAATTCTTCTCTAAAAGCCTCATTTACAGCAATCTTATAATCTAAGTCTCTTCTTAAAACAACAATATCATTATTAAACTTAGACTCATTAGCTCTAAATTGTTCTATCTGTGCTTCTAAAACAACAAGACCTCTCTTATGGTTAGCTAGATTATAACTAGTTTGATTTAGCTCTAACCTTTGTTCATCATATTGCTCTTTTAGTTTTTCATATTCTTTTAAAGCTTTACAAGATTTAGAACAACCATTATTAGAATGTACCTCAGCATCAGATAAAGTTCAGTTGCTATCATTGCAGATTCCTGAGATGCTTCTTCTTCATCAGCCATGTAGCTCCAGTCATAGCTCGCACCATCAATGGCCAACAACACCTTTGATTCTTCAATTGTAGGCTCCTTCTTCTTGTCCTGCTTGTACCAAGTAGATCTATTATCTGGCTTATTTGGTTTCCTGCATTCCCTGGCAAAGTGTCCCATCTTGTGAGCAGCATCCTCATCATCAGAACTATCAATCACAGATGATGAGATAAGAGCTAAGTTCCCTGAGCTTGTACTTATCTTCCCAGCCTTCTTCAGTCTTTGTTCAATAACTTTAAAGTTATTGTAAAGATCATTGAGCTTCATGTTTTCTAGTTCAGGCTTGTCTTCCCAAACAGCAACATTAGTGTGAAACTCAGAAGATAGACTTCTTAAGAAATTCAAGTTGAGGTCTTCCCTTTCTACCTCAATTCCAAACACAGTGAGTTGTGTTACAATCTTCTGAAGTCTAGTGAAGATGCTGTCAATTGATTCATTACTTGTTGAAGAGAAATTTTCATAGGTTTGTTTCAACAAGGTCTTCTATGTCTTCTTGGTAGAATCATTACCACCAAAAATAGAGCAGATCTCTTCAAATAAGGTCTTAGCGGTTTTGTACTTACTGAAAGCTAAGATCTGATCCCTAGGAAGGGTCATTAGAAATAAACTTCTGGCTTTCAGATCATTCTTCTTCTGGAGTCGTTCTTCAGTTGTAACTGGACCTGTATTCAACTTCTGCACTTCCTTGCCATCAATAGTCTCTGTGGAAGTGCCTAGCTTGGAAGAATCACCTTACATAATGATTTCCCAAAGTGCATAGTCTTGCACCAAAAAGAAATGTTCAATCATTATTCTCCACATCTCATAGCCATTCAGTTTAAGCTTAGGAAGCTTAGCAGCAATGTTGGACTGACTGTTCTCCATCTCCATTGGATCTTGTAAGAATGAGTAAACTTCGGATCTTCTAAATCAAAGTATCAGAAACCTGGCTCTGATACCACTTGATGGATCTAAACACACGCCTTGTGTTAGAATGATCTAACAAGTACGCGGAATATACTTAGTAATACTTAGAAGATTTGTTTGTGAGTTTGTTTGTGAGTGAGAACAGTTGTATATGAACACAGAATGTAAACCAAACGTTAAGCTCCAATATTATTAAGAATAATAATACGAGTGATCTAGCTTATCACTAGGGTTACACCTTGAAGCTCTCTAATTAATACGTGTATAAACCTAAACCTAGGACCTCCTTTTATAGGACACAAGGAGTCCTTTACAAGATAAGTATTAACTTAAAATAATAGAATATACACGAGATCTTTTCTATACTTATCTAAATACACGTTTCCTAACAATTATCCTGCAGCAGTGGTAATATTATGTACTAGCAGTGGTAATGTGTTTCCACTGCTAGTGCATTCTTCAGCAGTGGTTTCTTCCATGCTTAACAGTGGTAAATGTTAGTATAATTCCCAACAAAAATTCTAAATGCCCTCATGGCCCGACTAGGGGACACTATGGTCCTTCCACCACTACTAAAAAATTTTTTGACGCTGGATTCTATTGGCCAACCATTTTCAAAGAAGCTCATACTCTCGTTCAAAATTGTGATGCCTTCCAAAGTTCTAGTAGTCTTTCTAGTAGAGATGAAATGCCACAAAACAACATTCAAGTGTGCGAAATTTTCGATATTTGGGAAATTGACTTCATGGGTCCTTCTCCTAAATCTTACAAATTCGAATACATCCTCATTGCTATCGACTATGTTTCCAAATGGGCGGAAGCAGAAGCTTTACCCACGAACGATGCACGAGTTGTATCACCTTTCCTAAAAAACTTTTCTCTCATTTCGGAATCCTGAAAGCATTGATTAATGACAAAGGTATTCACTTCTGTAACAATCAAATGGAGAAAATCATGAAACGATTTGACGTTCATCATTGTTTTGCTACAGCCTATCACCTACAAACCAGTGGCCAAGTCGAAATCACCAACAGAGCCTTAAAAAGGATACTAGAAAAAAGGTCAAGGATAATCCTTCTGTTTGGTCAAAGAAACTCGATGATGCTCTGTGGGCATTCCGTACGGCATATAAAACTCCGATTGGTACAATACCGTACAGACTCATGTATGGAAAAACTTGTCACTTGCCTTTTGAAATCAAACATAACGCTTACTGGGCCCTCAAAAGCTGTAATCCCAATCTCAAAATAGCTGGAGAAAAAAGGTTTTTGCAATTGTACAAACTCGATGAGTTAAAACTCCCGGCTTATGAGAATTCCAAGCTTTACAAAGCCAGAACCAAAGCTTACCATGATAAGAAACTTCGAGATTTCAAAGCCGGAGATAAAGTTCTCTTGTTCAATATGAAATACAAGTTTAAAGCTCCAAAGCTCAGAGCTAAGTGATATGGGTCGTTCATACTCAACACATGGATTTCCATCCGGTTATGTCGAATTATATGACAAGCATAATGGAAGTTTCATTGTCAATGGACACTATATTAAATTCTACCATGATGAGGAGCAATTGAATGAAATTTCAAATGAGGAGATTCCACTTGATGTCTCAAATGAGGAGATTCCACTTGATGTCGATCTCCTTTATGAAATTAAATACGATGCTATTCCATTCATGGCATCTTTTCAGACAGATTACACCAGAATCATTCCTTTGGCTTCGGAAAAAGGATTCATCTATGATGTTGCACTAAAAGTTTGTAATGAAGGCAAATTATACGACATCGATGAAACTGGAGAGGGGATAGTGAAAGGAAATGTGGTGAACATTCCACAATTCTTAGGAAAGAAACCACAACCATGTAAATGAGGAAGTTTGAGTCAGGCTGATGACTCGCTAATAAAACAAGCATTTCTTGGTAAGCAACCCGTTTTATTTTCAGCATTTTATTTTCTTATTTTAATTTCTGTGATTACACCCCAAATTTTATCTAAAACCATGTTTGAACTTAAGTATTGGGGTGGGGGGTATCATTACCTTGTTATTAACATCATAAAATCTAAAAATATTTTGCATTTTGTGTGTATTTGTTTTTCTTTATATAAGATTACTGCAGGTGTTGATTACTTTACTTGGGCACTTGGACCAAGAAATCGTTGGTTCTCACTAGCTTATGCGTTGAATTTTATCATTTGGAGTTCGATCACGATTTCTGTAGCTTAGGACGTATAGTTTTATCTCTTACTCTTATTTCCGTATTTTCACGCTTTGAAGTTCATTTTTATCACATTGAGGACAATGCTAAACTTAAGTGTGGGGGGAGTAAATAGGGAAAACGAGATCGATTTTTAAATTTTTCATATTTTGGACCTAGTTTTTAAATTTTGTTTGCCCTTGTGATCTAGTTATTTTAATGCTTTTAGGTAATATATTAGAATAACTGGATCAAACCACTGGTGAAATATGTAATTCTGAAAAATTAAGATGTGTCCTGATTAATATAACAATCAATTTTAGGATCGATAACATTTGCTAGCATATTTTATAGCTCTTCAATTATAATTGTGAAGATTTGAGCCTATTTCGTATATAGCATACATCTTTTGTGCTTGGATCTTTTGCTATCAGTGTGCCGGTGATTTTATTTAATCTAGAACTTGTACTTGTAAATCATTACTTGTTAGCATTAAAGAAAAGTGATGGTCATTTTATAGTTTGAAACTTTGGAATGTGTCGTAGTCGTTATAATAGTTTAAGTTAAATGGGTTATGGACTTAGATAGTGAAATAGTATAAGTATGTTAAGTAAGCCTTTTATCTAAAGATGTAGGCCATTACAAAGCCTATAGAAAGCCCATCCATATGTTATGTGATGGAACTATAAATACCTCCAAATGGTCTCATTTGGAGGTGTGCTTCAAGAGTGTATGTATGTGTTTTATTAATAAAAGCCTCTCTTTGTTTCTCTACTTTCTCTCTCTAAAATACATCTCTTGTTGTAAGCATATAAGCTTAATATATTGATAAGGTTGATTAATCTAAGATCCTACATTACTATACTGCAGTGAGATCGCACTTTGTGTGATATAAGTGTATATATGTGATAAGAGGCACCCTTAGGAATGAATCCCAAATGTCCTTCCATTTTACGTATATTGATATTTAGCTAGCTACACTTGCTAGTTAACCACCGATATATACCTATTTGTTAGTGTTCATTTTTAACGCTAGATACCCCTAGTCACACCTTCTGAGCCATTCTTTTTCATTTTTGTTAAATCCATAAAAAATATAAAAAGATTTTACACTTTTAGCCTGGCCTTACCGATAGTCAAGTCTTGGTTAGTTGCTAGCTACATGGCAAGATGAATGTTATGTGGGAAATCATTGAATTTTGGAGAAAGTTGCAAACTCTATGTTTTTTTATCATTGATGTTCTATTGGATTATGATCAATGGCCAAAAAATGTGGCGGAGGAAAAAGTTATCATAAAAAAAAGAAAAAGAAAAAGAAAAAGAATAAGTAATCACAACTATAAGGTGACAATGATAGCAAATGCGCTATATGTATAAATTGTTCGATAAGTATTGACAATACAAATTCATATGATAGTGCTTCGGAGTGGTTAGCGACATTTGGTTTGTAGATTTTGATTTTTTTTTTATATTCTTTATTACACCTCTCATAAAAAGTTCCCATGTCTAATCCGTACCCGTTAAAAACATGAAGCCAAAACATTACAACCTAAATAAAAGTCCTCTTTGATATGTATACTTGGTGCTTACGCTACGTCGATGAAGTATTGTTTCTTGTACAAGCATATGGTAATATTTAGATCAGGACTAAGCAATGAGTGTGATTTCTCTTATATACTCCACCAACTACATAAGTGAGTGTCTGAGTGAATTGTGCTTCATTTATTTTTCGTAAGGTGTTTAGAAATGTTAATCAAGCAAGAAAATTATTAGGTATTGTCAAACATCTCGATTTTCCACCATAAAATATTAAAACGATGAGTCTCATCTAGAACTCGTACTTTGTGGCTTGCAGGCTTACAACATATTTTTCTAAGTCATGCTTATGCACCATGTTGATTTATTTTCTTTAATTCTGGATTTGCTTGAGGGCAAGCAAAGTTCAAGTGTGAGGAAATTTGATAACACTCAAATTGTGTATATTTTTA
The DNA here is from genome assembly GCA_030686995.1 of Artemisia argyi. Taxonomy (NCBI): domain Eukaryota; kingdom Viridiplantae; phylum Streptophyta; class Magnoliopsida; order Asterales; family Asteraceae; genus Artemisia; species Artemisia argyi. The sequence goes on from CM060692.1 coordinate 72,013,093, forward strand.
GTAGCGTTATCCGTACTTTTGTGTATGTTATTTGGTTATATTTATAAGCTTTTGTTACTTAATCGTATTAAAGTATGTAGGCAAGTTCATATGTAGCCAAGTAAAGAAAAAGAATAAGAAATCATGCTCCTCATTGGTGTACTTCGGAGGTTGATCACTTGAAACATCATCATAAGGGTATGACATATAAACCAACCGTATGTTTAAATTAAAAACCCTAAAAACTCTCACTGGCGATTTTTTCCCCCTCCCTCACATCAAATCATTTTTTTTTTCTAATTCTACCTAATCTATTGTTCTCTGCTTCGACCTGTTTTGGGTATGAATTAACATCCTTTGTTATTTGTTCCCTAATTGGTTTCGAGCTTTGTTTCATAAGATTTTGTGGATTGTTAAGAATCGGTTTGTTAGGGTTTATATTAATCGCTGTTTGCATTAATCCGACTATAAGGTATATTCAATCGATTTCTAATTTTCCTTGATCCTTAGTCGGTATATCCCCTTTATAATCTTCCTTGAATCACTTCAAATATTTTATGTCGATTATAACTATGGGGCCTGGTTGATTTTTTGTGCCTGTACGTTTGAAACCCTAACGTTCAGTTAGGGTTTTACCTGTTCGATTGGTGTTTGCTACTTGCTGGTAAGTTTCTGTTTGATTGATTGTTCGTGGGTTAGAGAGATGTTAAATAAGGGTTTTCTTAATAGTAAGAGTGCTTCTGATCGTGTTGAGGTTGAGGGTTTGGCTGCTCCCCATGGTGAGATTGTCGCGGGTTCGTTTGATGATAAGATCCGTGACATGGAACGGAGAATTGTTGAAGGTAAGCTTGTGTTCGTGGATGATGATGGGGTTCCTATACCTCTGAATGATGGGATTCATGTTACTAGTACTTCTGCTAACGTTGATGCTAATATTCAAGCTACGGTGAATGAACCTCAAGTGGAACAATTGTTAGCTAATGCGCATATGAATTTTGATGATGCTATGATTAAAATTCAAAGTGAGATTGTTGCGAATGAAGTTAATTTAACAAGTTCTCCTCCTTCGAATGCAACTTCTGGTCCTAAGGTGAATATGAATATGAGTGCAACTTCTAGTCCCGTGGCTCATAAGGTTGGTACTACTGATGGTAATGGAGTGAAATCGGTTTCTTACGCGGGTGCTACTTCTAATGAACCTCAGAAACATGTGTCTAATTTTCGGAGGTTGGAATGTAGCAGAAAGAAGGCGGATGTTGACCTTTCAGTTCCATTGAAAGTAGTGGAAGAGGTAAATACGAGGTTTGAGAATACTCTCTACGGTTATTTCATTGGCCAACGCCTTGCTTTTCCTGTTGTTGATTATTATGTTCGCAATGCATGGGCTAAGTTTGGTTTGCAGAAGGTAATGATGAATGCTAAAGGGTTCTTCTTCTTTAAGTTCAACTTGAAGAAAGGTGTTGATGATGTGCTTGAAAATGGTCCTTGGTTGATCAGAAATGTTCCTATTATACTTAAACCATGGACTTTGAACACAAACCTACTTAAAGAAGATTTGACTAACATCCCAGTGTGGGTTAAATTCCATGATGTTCCCCTAGCTATGTTTTCTGATGATGGCCTCAGTCTCCTTGCCACACTGATTGGCACACCTAAAAGGTTGGATGCTTTTACAAGCCAAATGTGTAAGGAATTGTGGGGCCGTAGTAGTTTTGCTAGATGCATGATTGAAGTGAATTCGGATGAGGTGCTTCGGGACAGTCTCACTGTTGAGATACCATTACTTGATGGTTCGGGTTCGACTATTGAGAAGATACGGGTTGAATATGAATGGAAACCACCTCGTTGTGATAACTATAAGATCTTTGGTCATACTCTGGTTAATTTTCTTAAAGTTGTTACACCTCCAGTTCAGCCTGCTAATGATGGTTTTACAACTGTCAATAATAAAAAGAAGGGTAAGCAAGGTGGTCCTACTACTCAGGGTAAAGGAGGGTTTAATAAACCAGTTGTGGGTAAGCAGTTTCAGTATCAACCCAAAAAGAATCCCCCTGAAACTAAGAAGGTGGATGTCACTAAGAAGAAGGCCTCTGACGTGCCTAGTACGAGTGGAACAAAGATTTCTACATCTAATCAGTTTGCTGCTCTAAATATGGATGATACGGATGTTTTTGGTATTCCGTCTAATGGCAACAACAAGGATGTAGATGCTGGTCATACAATGGAAGTTACTGTGGATGAGTCTACTAAGACAGGTAATACAATGGAAGTTAATGAGGAAGAATCTATTAAGATTGGTAAGGTTTCACAAGCTCCTCTTGTGAGTGATTTTCAAGAGAAGGAGTCGGTTGTGGCTCCTACCACTGGTGTTTCTTCTTCTCCTCCCACCTCTTCTACTAAGAGGGTTAACCCTTTTTCTAAGGTGGGAGAGATTGTGCTTTCGGATTCTGAAGAAGAGGTGGCTAACCCTTTTGATGAGTCTGCTAATTTGTTTGGTGGTGACCAAGAGTTTGAAGATGCTGATGATGACTATGATTACGATGATGATGCGTGGGAATCGCACCTTGCTTTACCTCTCGAGGGATCTCGCGAGGCTTACAACCCCCACCAGGCAGTGTACCTGATCGTTGTAGTATAGTATAGTGACAAGTACCGGGGGATTGATCGTTCAGCTTAGGAATAGTGTCGCTAGGATTAGAAAGCCTAATTAATAGTTCTAGAGATGGAAGATGATTATTTTTGTGTTTTTATATTTTATGAAAGCAAGTAAAATCTCGGGTTTTGAAGGAGTGGGCGGAATTAGTTGCTAATCAACTAACCCAAAAACTACTTTATAACTAATTAACTAATGAAAATGAAATTAAACTAATATTAAACTAAGGTTGTGAGCAGTGGTTGGAGAAATTGTGTTTACTTAGACTTCATTACTCCCTAGATATCTTTTACATGTTAATTACTTGTTACACTTGTATGAATGACGGGTTGTATTCCTTAATACCATTCGTGGAGTGGCATACATAACTCCCCAACTCTATGAGCTCTTATCTCCTCCTACACCATGACCCAGCACAACTATAGGGATTGTAAACAGTGGCTCATGCATTAAATACAACCAATAAAGACCTAGTACGCCTCGGTTCATGTTTCTTAAGACGTTCAAGCATGTTACCATTTGGAGATCTGCCAGTTTTCTTAAGCCTAACATATAATATCATTCATTCAAAACAAGAATAGACAAGTAATCAACACATAATCAACATCTAGGTTTCATTAGATCTAAGCAAACACAAAGGAAATTTAGCCTAGCATAGTAGAATTAAGATAAGAACAAAAGATAGACAACCAACACATAGACATATTGATTGAATTAAGAGTATACTTATCTCAATTACAATGCAAGGTCTCAAGGGTTTGGAACCCTTGAAAAACCTGTAAAAGAGGCACCAAAATCGTCTTTAGGGTTTCACCAAAACTTCTCCCTTTTTAATAAAAAAACTAGAAAACTATATATAGGAAAATCGTCCTGACGGCGTCAAGAGTAAAATCTGACGCCGTCAACTCGCCGCCATATACTTCCTCGGACGCCCTAGATCCAATCGTGACGGCCTAAGTGACGCCGTCACCACCCTCGGTAAATTAATCTTGGTCACTTTGACGCCGTCATCTCTTCATCTGACGCCTTCACAACCTTCGGTAAAATATTCATCCTTTCTGACGCCGTCAAGAGTAAATCCTTGACGCCGTCACCTTGTAATTCCAGCTTGGATTTGGTACTTTGTTGTTTTCTTCACTTTATGCTCCAAAAACGTCCAAAATAGCCTCTTTTCCAGAATTCACTCTCCAAACACCTAAAATCACAAAAGGAACGATTTAGGGCAATATTTGATCAAATAAATTCGGATTCGGGCTTAAATGACCCCCTAAAAACGGATCATTTTTCGCCTCATCATATACCCTTACACTTGAGATTTGCTTGTCCTCAAGCAAATGAGCTTTTATTCTACTCAAAAGACAAGTTAGGGGTCATTTAACACTAATATAAAAGTAATTACAACAAATAATCGTTCCACTAAAGACCAATAGACAAGCACGGAGGTCATACACAAGCACCTCACAAATAGTGTTTAGATACTCACATCTCTCGGGTGTAATAAAGTAATATAACATTATGGAAATGGAAGATATCTCTCACTACCTGTCATAGCAAAATAGATTACCATAGGCTTGGGAAAGGATCAAACCTCCACCACATGGTGTAAGCACCTAGGATAAACTATCAAAGAGGTCTTTTTAAAGGGTTATAACGTTAGGTGTAGGGATATGAATTACACGGTTTTGTTGGATAAAGGGGATTTCACTGGTGGCGAGTTAACAATCTTAGTTAATTACATGTACAAGATGGCGTTGCTAAGCCAAGACTAGACTCGACTTAAGCTAATAAATGAAAAAAAACTAAAAACACAAAATGAACATAGAATGAAAACGGGATGGTAGTCCGTATGTTTTTTCTCTTTTTTTTTTTTTTTTTTTTTTTTTTTTTTTTTTTTTTTTTTTTTCATACACTCTTACCCTACCATCCAAAATAATACATCATAGGGGTTTGAGCATTCCCCTTACACTTGAATCTTTACATACTTTACATTAAACTATTCTAATGACTCGAATTAAGAAAATCAAAACACTTGGAGCACTTTTAAGATTAACGTACATATGGGGGTAATAAGTGTTGTTCTTCCCCATTACTCCATAAAATAAGTACTTACCCATGAGTCCCAATCGTCCCAAAACAATATGTACAAGGATATGACTCGACTTAGCAACCATGTAATCAATTAGAAAGTTAACTTAGGGTTTAACAAATAACAATAATGCACTAAAAATGAGCGCATACACGGAAGGCTAAGGCGATTTGGGTGTACATTTAAGTGGGGTGTAACAAATTCTTCCTTTAAGTAAAATGCTTAAAGTTAGAAACGAAAAGATAGGCTCGGAGGGGTGTACTAGGAGTATCGTGTACTAAAAATGAGTACAACGCTAAGGGTGTGGGAAAAATTAGTTGACTTAACTAGCCAAGTAATATGACTTAAATGGTCAAGTAATCGTAATACGGGTTTAACACAAGGGTGATCCTAATGCCTCTTATCATGTAGTAAATCCTACTACACGAATGTAGTCTCACTAGCGGTCTCGGGATGCATCACTAACGCAAGTTCTAGAATCTAAATGCTACCGGTACACTCATAAGCACCAATAATGAATGCTTTTCCTATCAAAACTAAAGGCGAACCTCACATTTTTGGGTTGAAAATTTTTCTGAATATACGGTTATGTGCTAGTCATACAACCTCCTATCCATGAGACGCTTGCTATGGCTAAAGTTTCACTCCTAAATGTTGTAAAAAATTTTAAATTTGGCGCTAAAATTGCACTAACAAGTATTTCTCATAGTTTTATTACTCATCTACTATCAAACAAAACAAACTCAAGCGAAAGTGCATATGTAAGGTATCATCTTTTTACCCTCCCCTTACACTTAAGATGAACATTGTCCCCAATGTTCAAGTAAAGAATGTAAAAGTTAAAAGTAAAGAGAATGAATTCAAATACTCCCCTGATTCGCTCGGTATGGATTTTAGGTTGGCCAGGTTAAATCTTCCTCCAAGAAAACGAACAATCAAAGCTTCCCTTCCAGAATATAAATCATCTTCTTGTCTCAAATAACCTGTAAATCCTGACAAAAGTAGACAAGGCAACCTCGCGTAAAATCGGCGGCATCCTATATAAGTTACTAAATCCTAGAAAACAAAATAAGATATAATGCTTGTGGAATGAAGTTTGCAGATTTCCTGGAGATTATAAAACTTGATAATTCACAAAAACCATAAGACTCCGTTAGAAAAACAAAACTGGTAAAATTTCCAGATTTTTAACTCCTGACGCCGTCAAGAGCAATTGCCTGACGCCGTCAGAATGAACCTGCAGAAATCTTTATGTTAAGTTTCCGGAAAATTTCTGGAAAAACTTTGTCCTACTTCCTGGAAAATCCTGCAAAACTACATCATGACTCAATACAAGCATTTGACTCTAACAATACGAATACACATGTTCATTAAATATTGTGGAGAATCATGATCGGTTTGTTTCTTAAAAAACATATTTGGGGTTTCCCCTTACACTTATCTTTTGCAAAAATACCTTTAGGTTGAAGTTAAGACTAGGCTAAACAACATAATAAAGTATTTCCACATTTTAATTGAGAAACATGATCAACCAACAATAAAAATAAAGCATGCATACGGAAGCAAATAACAATCAAACAATTAAAATCACACAAAACATGGGTTGCCTCCCAAGAAGCGCTTTTCTTTATTTACGAGTCTTGTAGCTAGACTCAAAGTTGTGGGTTACTACGTGATTTCATCATTGGTTCCATTCTCTAGGTCATCTTCTAAACCAGTTTTGTATTCTGGACCTAGTTGTAAGCACTCTTTGTAGAAACCAAGCATCCTATTTCTAACATACTCTACTCCTCTATGTCTATCCTCCTCATTCCTATAATAAGCCGCTTGCTTACGTTCCTTTTCGAAATTAGAGAGAAGGCGGTATTGCTCAATCTTGTAGGGCATTTGATAAGCAACCTCATCATTCTCTTCCTTGAATCTAACTATCCCTAACGTCGGATCATAACTCATCCTAGTGGCCTCAACAAATGGCTTCCCGAATACTACTTGACTTAGGCAAGCATCTATCACCGGACGAATGTCTTCAACTATCATAAAATCAATCTCATAGGTGAGATTCCCTATAATGACATGCAATCCCTTCACTCTTCCCGCAAAATTACTTATCCAACTTTTACCGGGCATTATCCTAAAATTGAGTTGCTTCTTCATCACCCAATTGTAATAAGTCCTAGACATGATGTTCACGGGGGATCTAAGATCTATGTAAGCTTTCCATACATGCATGTGCCCGATATTGCATGGGATGTTAATGTTAGAGGGGTCTCCCATTTTGATCAGGGGATCGCCAAAGATATATGTTGTTTCGGGACTATCGAATAAATACTTATGGTATTCCCGTTCTTCCTTGGTTGGCAACTTATCAAAATATTCCTCTATAGGTTCTACCTCCTCTAATTCCTCATCCTTATTAACCTCAACTTCCCTACTCTCATCCTCACTATTGGCTTCTACTCTAACTTCATCTTTGTCACTCTCCTCTATTTCCCTATCTATCGGCTTAATAGTGACAACATTGACAAAGTGGACATGTTTGGATGATGAGGGGTCCTTAGCTTGGATTCCACTATTGGTGTCCCTAGTGTCCTTCCTAGGTGTGGCTAATGTTTGGTTGTTGAGGGCTTTCAACAAGTTGTCGATTTTGTTGGTCATCTCCGTTTGTTGTTGGTTGAATTCGGTTTCAAACCTAGCTATGCGAGCTTCTTGAGATGCCATAAATTTCGACATCAATCCTTCAAGATTGTTGGTACTGCCATAGTTGTTAGAAGGATTGTTGTTGAAAATACGGTTGGATGGTGGACCGTTTGATTGGTAACGATTAGGTGGGTTGGATGAATTTGGTTGATTTTGTTTCCACTTAAGGTTTGGGTGATTTTTCCATGAGGGGTTATATGAATCACCGTATGTGTTTGGCTCGGGCTTGAAAGTGTACCACTTATCTCCCGCTTCGTCGGTACGCGTGGATGCGTAGTCCGCAAAAGCTGTTCCGGGGAGTTCCACACAATCACGAGTGTCATGGGGACCACTACATAATTCGCATGAAGAAGTGATTTTGTTCACTTGGCTTGAATGCTTCGGAGCTTCGTAAGATTTCATGAGAAACTTGACTTGGTCCTCGAGTTCCATGATCCTACGGTCGGGAGTGCTTGAATTATTCGAAGGCAAAGATATTGCCTTGACCGTTTTGTTCAAATCACGGGGATCATTCCAACTTTCGTTGTCATAGAGAGCAAGATCTTCTATGAGTTCCCATGATTGTTCCGCACTAAGATCACGTAGCTTACCACCGGCCGATTGGTCAATGGTTCACCTCGTGGGGATATCGATATGGTCATAAAAAATTTGGACTTGGAGCCACAAATCTATGCCATGATGAGGGACTTTTTGGAGTAAGTCCTTGAAACGAGTCCATGCTTCATAAAGAGATTCATTTTGACGTTGTTGGAACATCAAGATGTCATTCCTAAGTTTAGTAGTTCTCCCCGGTGGGAAAAATTGAGCAAGGAAACGAGTGGTGAGATCATCCCATGTGGTGATGGATCCCGCGGGTAAACGCTCAAGCCATTGACTAGCTTGATCCCGTAGAGAGAATTGGAATAGGCGTAAACGGGTAGTCTCTCTAGTTTCAACACCTAGGTCTATGGAATCTACGATTTTGGGAGAGATTGTGCTTTCGGATTCTGAAGAAGAGGTGGCTAACCCTTTTGATGAGTCTGCTAATTTGTTTGGTGGTGACCAAGAGTTTGAAGATGCTGATGATGACTATGATTACGATGATGATGCGTGGGAATCGCACCTTGCTTTACCTCTCGAGGGATCTCGCGAGGCTTACAACCCCCACCAGGCAGTGTACCTGATCGTTGTAGTATAGTATAGTGACAAGTACCGGGGGATTGATCGTTCAGCTTAGGAATAGTGTCGCTAGGATTAGAAAGCCTAATTAATAGTTCTAGAGATGGAAGATGATTATTTTTGTGTTTTTATATTTTATGAAAGCAAGTAAAATCTCGGGTTTTGAAGGAGTGGGCGGAATTAGTTGCTAATCAACTAACCCAAAAACTACTTTATAACTAATTAACTAATGAAAATGAAATTAAACTAATATTAAACTAAGGTTGTGAGCAGTGGTTGGAGAAATTGTGTTTACTTAGACTTCATTACTCCCTAGATATCTTTTACATGTTAATTACTTGTTACACTTGTATGAATGACGGGTTGTATTCCTTAATACCATTCGTGGAGTGGCATACATAACTCCCCAACTCTATGAGCTCTTATCTCCTCCTACACCATGACCCAGCACAACTATAGGGATTGTAAACAGTGGCTCATGCATTAAATACAACCAATAAAGACCTAGTACGCCTCGGTTCATGTTTCTTAAGACGTTCAAGCATGTTACCATTTGGAGATCTGCCAGTTTTCTTAAGCCTAACATATAATATCATTCATTCAAAACAAGAATAGACAAGTAATCAACACATAATCAACATCTAGGTTTCATTAGATCTAAGCAAACACAAAGGAAATTTAGCCTAGCATAGTAGAATTAAGATAAGAACAAAAGATAGACAACCAACACATAGACATATTGATTGAATTAAGAGTATACTTATCTCAATTACAATGCAAGGTCTCAAGGGTTTGGAACCCTTGAAAAACCTGTAAAAGAGGCACCAAAATCGTCTTTAGGGTTTCACCAAAACTTCTCCCTTTTTAATAAAAAAACTAGAAAACTATATATAGGAAAATCGTCCTGACGGCGTCAAGAGTAAAATCTGACGCCGTCAACTCGCCGCCATATACTTCCTCGGACGCCCTAGATCCAATCGTGACGGCCTAAGTGACGCCGTCACCACCCTCGGTAAATTAATCTTGGTCACTTTGACGCCGTCATCTCTTCATCTGACGCCTTCACAACCTTCGGTAAAATATTCATCCTTTCTGACGCCGTCAAGAGTAAATCCTTGACGCCGTCACCTTGTAATTCCAGCTTGGATTTGGTACTTTGTTGTTTTCTTCACTTTATGCTCCAAAAACGTCCAAAATAGCCTCTTTTCCAGAATTCACTCTCCAAACACCTAAAATCACAAAAGGAACGATTTAGGGCAATATTTGATCAAATAAATTCGGATTCGGGCTTAAATGACCCCCTAAAAACGGATCATTTTTCGCCTCATCAGATGACTATGCGAACCAGGTTTATGATCTTCCAGGGAATTTGGATGCTTTTAATGCCATTTATGGCACTAGGCTTCAAGGTCGTAGGAAGTAATTTTATTTCATTATGTCTTATGTTGTCATGTGAGTAATGGTATGTTTTCTTGTTTAAGAAAATAGGAAGTATCTTCTATGTAAGTTGTTTGCCTATGTAACGGGCTGAGATATGGGATCCACTCATATCCATTGTACTCAAACATTTTGGTTTATATATTTACCAGGGTGCAGGATTACTCCCCTTTACCCAAAAAAAAAAAGAAAAAGAATAAGAAATGATGAATAAGTGAAGATTCATGAACGTACAAAGATTCCTGCATCAAGATCCACACCAAGAAGCATTTCAAGATCGAACAAGTCAACAAATAAATGCCTCCAAGCCTCGAGCAAGAAACAAGCAACCGAAAAACCAAAACAAAAAAAAGAAACAAAATACATATGGTGAAGACCCTTCAGCCGATCGGCTGGAGCCCGCAGCCGATTCGGCTTGAAGGTATTGGACGAAGACCAGCCTATCGGCTGGATCATTGTGTCGATCGACTAAACTACCCTGGTTTGCAAAAACTTAGTCATTAAGCCTCTAATCGTGTATTAACCGGTTCTAGATCCGCCCCACTCAGTTTCTATTCCAATTTAGGCTACTTGGTGGCCAAGTTAAGCATTGATAACCCCTGTTAGTGCAAATATTACGATATTTAATCTATACAGTCTTGTTTGTTTTGATTGATGACAAACGTATAACTTGATACATAAAGTAAAATGTACAAGTTACTTGTAATCATAGTTTGTCTCAACATACATTCAACACCTCTCAACGTCTCGAGTCCTCGTATGCTACAACACAGGTTCGTACATGTTTGTTATGTGGCATTATGATCAAAGTCCTTGACCAACCATTTAGAATGTTTAAAATACTTTTAGAGTCTTTAAGTATTTTAGGTGTCAAAGTGCACTTTAGATATAAAATAGAATAAGTGCCACATTAGGTGTCTAGATAATATTAGTAAGTTTACAATCTATAAAATGTGTCTTATAACAACATAAGTACATAAAACATTTTTAGTAACTTACTAAATATCATGTAGCAAACTAATAAATACATTTTCTAGTAACTTACAAGTTTACTTTGGTATACATTTTTATCAAAATAGAAATTGTATAATTACATCATTCCATGGATCACCATGTTCTAGAATGTGAATCTTATAAGTTGACTTTAGAAGATTTGGAAAATATCTTAGGTAGATTTACACACTAGAATCTATAGAAAGATCATGTAAGATCTTTGTTAGTTTTGCAATATAGCTCATGGTTTTGGAACATGGTTTGGAAAAACCTCTTTACTTGTTTCCTATAAATAGTAGCTCATGGCTTTTCAAACAATTTGATGAAAATAGAAAAACACGCATTTCTCTCTAACCTTTGCATAGATCTTAGATCAATAGAAAACCATGTAGAAAACACAATTAATCACCCTCATTATCATGATCATAATGCTTCTAACATTCATCTTTGTTGTAAGCATATCATACATCTTGATCCATCAAAGAAGCTTGGAGATCTTGCCATCATCATCCACCACAAGTATACATACATGAAGATTCATCACAACAAACTTAGAGAACTTGTGATCTTCATCCATTGAAGGCTTTCTATCAATGGAAGTTCTTTTAGATTAGTCATTCATATCTATTAGACATTTATATCTTGGATCATCATTGTACTCATTATTATAGATTAGATGGTTTATGTGTTTGTGCCATAAAACACAAGGTTTCTACGTTGGGCACAAAACATAGCGGGAGTTGTTGTACCCTTGTAAAAGAACTAGCGGGAGTTGTTATACCGTTGTAAAAGAACTAGCGGGAGTGGTTGCACCCTTATAAAAGAACCTGGTATGTAGCTTTGTACCGGAAAAAGTGTAAGCGACGATTGTAAGGTTTTCTCCACCAAGAAGGGAGCTTGTTAATCTAGTGAAGTAACTCTCGAGTTGGGTACTCGGGGAGTGTAGTAGGGCGGAAAGGAGATCCGTGACCGAACCACTATAAATCCTCGTGTTCGGTTTGCTTTTTCCTTTTACTTTTATACTTGCACTATATTATTGTTTATGTTGTGACTTGATGTTTATGCTTGTGTGACAACTTGTTATATCATATGCTTTATATTAGTCATAAGACTATTATTAGCATTTTTCATATTACAACAAGCTTGATCGGAAATTTGTCATATGGATGTTTTTAGAAAAGAAAAACAAACCGGACTAATAATGGCGTTACTTGACACAATGGTTTATAGTTTTATACTATATTTGATACAACAAGTTTAAAGATTTTTAAACGGAAACGTATTAACCCTTCCCCCCTACGATTTCACAATTGGTATCAGAGCTTCGTAGCTCTTATTTTCAAAGCAAATGGTTTTTAAAATAGAGCACGATCCATGTATCAAATTACCGTTGAAGCGGAATATAATATGAAAAATGTTTCGCTAAGTATACTTAGAAATTTTGTGGTTAAATATTACTTTGTATACAAGCTTGTAGGTTTCCTTAAAAGATAAAAGAGTAGATTTCTTAAAAGAATTCGTAAGTGTCTAATTATGTGCTTAGAGCTAATTGATGAGGCGAAAAATGATCCGTTTTTAGGGGGTCATTTAAGCCCGAATCCGACTTTATTTGATCAAATATTGCCCTAAATCGTTCCTTTTGTGATTTTAGGTGTTTGGAGAGTGAATTCTGGAAAAGAGGCTATTTTGGACGTTTTTGGAGCATAAAGTAAAGAAAACGGCAAAGTACCAAAAATCCAAGCTGAGGATACAAGGTGACGGCGTCAAGACTTGCTTCTTGACGGCGTCAGACATGGAGAATAATTTACCGTAGCTGGTGACGGCGTCAAAGTGGCCAAGAATAATTTACCGTGGGTGGTGACGGCGTCACATAGGCCGTCATAAGTGGATCAAGGCCGTCCGAGGAAGTTTATGGCGGCGAGGTGACGGCGTCAGAATTAACTCTTGACGCCGTCAGACTGTTTTTCCTATATATAGTTTTCTAGTTTTTTCATTAAAAGAGAGAGAAGTTTTGGTGAAACCCTAAAGACGATTTTGGTGCCTCTTTCACAGGTTTTTCAAGGGTTCCAAACCCTTGAGACCTTGCATTGTAATTGAGATAAGTGTACTTTCAATTCAATCAATATGTCTATGTGTTGGTTGTTTATCTCTTGTTCTTGTCTCAATTCTACTATGCTAGGCTAGATCTCTCTTGTGTTTGCTTAGATCTAATGAAACCTAGATGTTGATTATGTGTTGATTACTTGTCTATTCTTGTTTTGAATGAATGATTTATATGTTAGGCTTAAGAAAACTGGCAGATCTCCAAATGGTAACATGCTTGAACGTCTTAAGAATCATGAACCGAGGCGTACTAGGTCTTTATTGGTTGTATTTAATGCATGAGCCACTGTTTACAATCCCTATAGTTGTGCTGGGTCATGGTGTAGGAGGAGATAAGAGCTCATAGAGTTGGGGAGTTATGTATGCCACCCCACGAATGGTATTAAGGAATACAATCCGTCATTCATACAAGTGTAACAAGTAATTAACATGTAAAAGATATCTAGGGAGTAATGAAGTCTAAGTAAACACAATTTCTCCAATTACTGCTCACAACCTTAGTTTAATTTAGTTTAATTTCATTTTTATTATTTTATTTTGATTGCATCTTAGCTTTGGGTTAGTTGATTAGCAACTAATTCCGCCCACTCCTTCAAAACCCGAGATTTTAATTGCTTTCATAAAAATATAAAAATACAAAAATAATCATCCCTCACCTTTAGAACTATTAATTAGATTTTCTAATCCTAGCGACACTATTCCTAAGCTGAACGATCAATCCCCCGGTACTTGTCACTATACTATACTACAACGATCAGGTACACTGCCTGGTGGGGGTTGTAAACTTCTCGAGATCCCTCGAGAGGTAAAGCAAGGTGCGATTCCCACGCATCACTAATTTACAAAAAATACGTTTTTAAATGGAGCGTTTGGGATAACTAAAATTTTAGTTGAATAATCACCTTCGTAAATGATTAGATAAGTTACATCAGTAGAAATGAAGTAAAATAAGTGTATTATATGTTTGTTATCAAATCTAGTAAGTCCTACATGTTTTCTTTATGTGAAAATACGAGTTTTGCTAAATCTGTCACAGATGCCAAGGAACCAAACGATATAAAGGGCGGAACCCTTTATTTGGTTCCTTGAAATCCGTCGGTACAGTAAATAGTTTTTGTACAACTTCAAAAATTCATAACTAATTAACGGTAAGTCCGTAGGAGTCGCGCCATCTATCATTTTAAAGGTAATTGAGTCTAATTTCTATTAAAAATAATGTTATGGCCTAAATCTAATCCGAAGTCAAAATAATAAACCAAATACTATAGTGTGTCCAAAGTATGAAGTTTCGTTTTGACGTAGAAACTCAAACTTTTGAGTTTGGCAATTTTAGTTAGTATCCTTCGAACATTAATATGATTTCTTTTGAAACTAAAGAATTTGGTGATATTTATATATATAAAGGAAACCAATCAAGCTTGGTATACATCGTCATGTTTAAACACAAAGTGATGATAAGTATCTTTATTTTATGCCATGCTATACGACTACTTGTTTTGGTTGTTTTGCATACATGTTGTTTGCTTGTTGTAAGTTGTAATTGCATTTGTTTATTTGTGATTTATAAGTATCGTGCTATAAGATAGAAACTCATCTTTGATTGATCATGTAAACTAACCATGTCATGTTTGGACAATAACACTTTTGTGTTATCAATTTTCCGTGTGTGGCTTAATTTCCATTTATGGTAAGTTCATAATCCTCGGCTTGATCTATATGCTGACATTTGTTAGAATATGTGTTTTTGGTTTTAATCTATCACATCAAATTAGGTGCATATGTTCCAAGTATAATTAGGATATTTGAACGGGTTTCGAGAATCGGTAAATGTCCTTTGTTAAGGAGTGTTTGGCACAAGGGTGCATTTGAACAATTTGGTCGTTAAAACAATGTTATTTTATGTTTTTATGATGTTGTAGGATGATATTATGTATGTGGATTATGTGTGTACTAACAACATTTGCAGGGAATAACTCTTTAGTACTATGCCATTTTCACTTTTCGGCTAAAACTATGAATTCTAGAATCGCTCTCGCAAACTCTATAGGTAAGCATGTTTCTACCTGTAATTTTTGTATCTTCTAACTACAAAAAATTGATTACTTAAGTTTTAAGAAAAATTTTGGAATTCGAAAAAAACCACGAAGTCCTAAAACCTGCTATGTCTCGATTCTGAGCCTCCACGGAAACGGCGGAACCCAATGTTTGGTTCCGTCCGTTCAGAAACTTGGTTCCGCCAAGTTTTTCCAACGGATACGGCGGAACCCAAAACTTGGTTCCGCCCGTGTTGTCGTTTGGTTCCTCCAGTCCTACAGCAATTTTCCATCTTTGAATTTTTTGATTTTTTCTAGTAATCCTTAGGTTCCAAACTTGCTTCCTACATGCTAGTTAGTATTTATTAGTAATTCTAGAGCTCTATTAGCACACATTAAACAATAGGATCATCATTCCCGCCAAAATTTCAAATTTGGCTAAACTAACACAAGGAACCTTTCTGATACAAGGAAGGAACCTTTCCTTTGGTTTCTCCAAATATGTGGAACATTATCTTCCATGATCACATAGTCCTTAGTGCATAAGTTAGTCTTTCACTCCACCCAACTCCATTGGATTGAATTCCAATGATTTGAACTCTTCCAAATGATTAGGAACCTCCAAATGTGTATGGAACAACATCTAATCCAAACACTACTTTTTATAACATGTTCTTCCTATAAATTGACCGACATTCATACTTCCAATTCACACCATCACCATCACTTCTCTTATTCTTATAATTCTAGCTAACCAAAGTCTTGAAATGACTAAATCCAACACCTCATCCGAATCATCTAGACCTATTAGGAAAACCGCTAGGATTAGTGTAAAACCATGTTGCTTCAACAAAACCATTCAACTAAGCTCATCATCATCAAGTGATACATCACTCAACATTTCCTCACCCATCAAAGATACAAACGTCCTCAACCTTGCTACTCCAACACCATCTCCAAAATCTTGCAATGCCAACGCAATCACCACTCCTCCACCAAATCATTCACTTTAGTGAGAAACATTTTCCTCAGTATTCATTAAGCATATTAGGATCATTTTTATAGGAAACCACTTCCCGCCAAAAACTCAATTTAAACAAAACTCACCCAAGGAACCCTTATGCATAAAGGAAGGAACCCTTTATTTGGTTCCTTGCCATCCGTGGGACCCTAACCACAAATGTTTTGTAGTCATTACCCACGGTTACTACATTCTTCCATCCTTAAATCATCCTTCATCCATTAGCTTCACTTATTTGGTGACTTGACAACTTCGTAACTAATCCGGACTTGTTACTTACATAGATTACATATAATATCAAAATCACAAGTCTAACTTGTGACTATAGATATTGTCTTGTATCTATATATGTTACCTCTCCTGGTTAACATGAAAGTAATGTGTCATCCTTCAAGACGATAAGGATTTACATCAAGTCATAACTTACACTTAAGTTATAGATGTATTATCAAGTCTTGCTATCCTTTAGTACTATCTAATCTCAACAAAGTAGGATTGACAACTTAAGTATTTCGTCCGAAATATTCAAGTAAATATGACTTACGATTGTAGTCATTAAAAGTCACATCCGAAAGAATCTACACCCAAGTATTTTAACAACATATGTTAAAACACTTATCCTAACACTCTCTCAATCAATAGGGATAAAACAAATGACAATAGGTCTTCATCATTGAACATTGAGTACTTAAATTCACTTATTCGTTCACCATCATCTCATTCACTTCTATGATATATCTCAGCCCCTAAGCTTCACAAACATAACCAAAACCTCAAGAACTTCACTCACGAGTTATGGACCACAAGGCTTAGTATCCATCCGTTTTACTTTCAACATCTATGAAACTTAATTTCTTCCATAGCACAACAACCTCTACATTACCACATTTTTATTAAGACACATTAGAAGACCTACCACCTCAATCAACCAATCCACCATTGTTACCATCGTTTGAATTCATTGAGTGCATTGCTCAAAAAGCCCTTTGTCCAAACACTCAACCATACCTTACCAACTATAGGATTAGAACCTTTACCATCAAATGAGCATGAAGCTCACATTCAGTTACACTAGGTTTAAGTAGTACCACTTTCACAAGTTATCAAAGTATTGGTAATGCTTTTAACTTTTGCATATGTTTCATTAAACCTTAAATTAACATCTTAACAACATATGTTAAAATGCAATCTCAAAGCCAACCTCATGTACCCTGAGCAACAATGACTCTTGAGGAGTATACATAAGAAACTCGAGTTAATTCCTCTTGTCATCATCTAGTATAATCTTGAGACCAAGTATATTTAGATAGCACTATCCGATTCAAACACTTTGGCTTCATATCTTCATTTAGGAAAACATGATGTTTTGAAAGACATTATGCCTAAGAAATCATGCGTTAAGTTTTCATACTGTTAAAAGGATATTGTATATCCTATGCATCATTCTCTCCTTGCAACATGAACGGTTGTGTTACAAGAGATTTCATTTTCCCTCATCGGGTTAATGATCTTAAATAAACATCTACAAGTTCTATGAACTAGAGCTTCCCCATCATCTTGTCATTCTTTTTTTCATAAGCATGATGACTTTATTCCACGTAATAATTCTACTTATTAAAAGACACTATATGTGTCTATTTCCTTTCAAGCATTCATTATAACTAAACCTTGCTCATAACCTAGCTCAAA
The DNA here is from genome assembly GCA_030686995.1 of Artemisia argyi. Lineage (NCBI taxonomy): Eukaryota > Viridiplantae > Streptophyta > Magnoliopsida > Asterales > Asteraceae > Artemisia > Artemisia argyi. The sequence continues at coordinate 72,030,942 of CM060692.1, forward strand.
CCCTATCTCTAGAGCATACACAAGATCTATTGAAGTTGGTAACTTCACTTAGACTCCTGTTCAAAAGAGCTTTCTTGAGAACGTTCTTATCATATTCCATTATCACCCAAAAACTCATCTCTTGGTCTTGGATGACCAAATCACTTGCGTTACACATGCTTAAAGATGTCACCTTTTAGATCATTCAAGCATAGATTCCAAACCCAAAGATTAAAATCTCTTGCATTACACATACATGTGTCATTTACATTTTATTTGTTTGATATGATTGGACATCTTAACATAACCATGATAACTATCTAATTAATTCATGTGTAAATCTTGGTTATTTATTTATGATGCATGCATGCTTATATGTTTTGTGTTACTATATATTAACATGATTTATATGATATTTTCATTCTTTATGTATACGATGTTTTGCATGATTAACGTGTTACTTGTTAACTCATGGTATGTCATTTTGAGACATGATGTCTTTATATGATATTTATATATTTGAATGGTTGTATCTTTTTCGGTCATTCATTAGATCCATGCTTATGATGGTCTATATAATACATGCTCTAAAATGTTATCATTTAAACATGGGTTGCATAAATTTTTCATCTTGTTTCTTTGTCACACTATTTGTTCACTACATGTGCACTTATAATTTGTCAAAGTACTTTTGGTATGATAAACATTTAGAAGTCGTTTTATCATACGAATTAATTACATAGATTAAATTTGTTGACACATATTTGTTAAATTTCCATATAAAACATGACATCTTCATCACCTTAGTTTTATTAAATGTAGTTGAGTCTCATTAAATCATGTATTAATCATCTTGTCTTAGAAATATTATTCAAACAAGAAGTAGATTTGAGTTTCTCTTTAGTTTATTAAGAATCACTTGCATTACACATATATGTGTCGATTAAATGTTACTTGTTTGATATAATTGGGTATCTTGACATAATAACTATTTGATTGATTAATATGTAAACCTTTGAAAGGTTTGTCTGGATGCTTATATGTTTCATGCAACTAAATGTTAACATGATTTGTATGATACTTTGCAAGATTAACAAGTTACTTGTTAACTTATGATATGCAATTTTGATACATGCTTTTTTTTATCTATGTTTTAATGTTCTTGTCTTTTGTTGACACTCATTAAATATATACGTAGGATGTTTTAATGATGCATGCTCCAAAATTTTATCTTTTAAACACAGTTTACATGAATATTTTGTTCTAGCTTTCATATGCTCATCTCGCATAACTGTAATCCCTACACTTGCATATAGTTTTATAAGGATTGAGGATAACAATACTCTAATCCTTTCCACCTCTTTTGAGAAAACCACATGCCTTGTCATGCGATTATCTCGCATTGATAAAGAAGAGCTACATGACTTCAAGGATAAAGTTCTTTGTATGCTAACCAACATCCGCAAAAACATTACTAAGCTCATAGCTAATAGGATTGAGTCTTAGAGATTTGAAATTTGTGTTTGGATATCTTTCAATCAACCTCTTTCTAATTCGCATTATTGCTTCCGCTTTCCAAAAATCACTTCCGTCACTATTTATCCTTAACAATACAACCTCCTAAACACTTCATCATCATTCTTTATACGATGCATTACACAATATGTTGGATGTCCACTGATTAAGGCGGAGAGAAATTCATTCACATATTTATATTTTGTCAAAATGTAGTTAAAGAACATCTACTCTCATGTTTCCTGCACCCTAATATACCAACACATAGGTACACACCATTTAGTTAAAATTGGTTCACAAAACCAATATCTCATCATGTGTTTGACAAAGTTCTTCATCTCTACAACCAACAACTAATGGAGTCTAGGATCTTTCTTAAACTAGGACTTCACAACTTCATTTTCTAGAACACCATCATAGGATCTCATCCTTTCGTACTCAACAGATATCATGCACGCCATTGTCAGTGCAAACGATATATTAATCAAAACCGTCATTCCCAACACTTTCTCAACACATTGGTTTAATCAACACTCTCCCATCTCATAATGTCATTCTCATCCTCATATAGGTTCTTAATATTCTTTATTCATTTCTTATGAAATGTTTGTTCCTAGGTGCTTATTGTCTTCACCTTTTTTTGAATCCATTCAAGCATACATTATGGCATGATACATCATCTTTGGTAGATGATAATGTCATTAAAGGTCATGTAGAACTAAACAATGTTAGTGCTATTCCATCCATTGTCTTTCGATATAGGTCATTATTTCTAAACGTATTTCGTTTTCATTAGCTTCAATCCTAATCGATCAAATCATAACCCGTAGCCGTCACTAAATATCAATGTCCATTCACATTTTCCTTTTCTCTTAACATTACGTAAGTCGTATTCCTTTATCCTTTAGGTTATGAATTAGATTGCATAAGTTTGCATAAGTCCATATGTTCAATCTTTATTCGTTATGACATTTGCTATACATACGAGTTTCTAATTCTTTAAATATTTGTCTACGTTATCACCACCACCTTCCATCATCACTTTCACTAATCATCACAACCATGAATTAGCGAAAACTTACTTTTATCAATCCTTCATCTATCGAGTTATCACCACATGAATCCTTCTAGTAAACCAACACCAACACTAGCACCACTCACTCTAACTCTCAATATTCCAACCTCACTTTATATCTTCCTTTGAGGCACTATCCTGTAGGATTTTATCATATTATATTCACATTTTTCTTTTATTGTATTTCTTATTAGAAGAATACACCTTAGTTTTCTTATTTTTCTTTAAGATGAAATATATTGCACTAATCTTTTCATTGTAGGTTCATCATATATAATTCTTCGTATATAGCATACTCATCGAAGGATGTTGTTTGCATCAATTATTTTCTTATTTTAGATGCTTCTTGGTACCTTCGAACAATGAGGAATCTTCATCAAGCACTCTTATTGCATCATCTATACACTTGGTTGTATATGACATACGTGTCTACTAACAAAACTTCTGGTATACTAATATTTGTTTTGTAGGTTCATATTGACGCCCTAAAGCAAGGGGAGCTTCCGTCAAGCATTTTTAGAATGCATCATACACACGCATTGTTATATATCACATACTCATTATAGGATAATTATTATCTTACACTAACCTTTATTTTGTATGATTCTTCATCCTTGTATCATATACATTGGTACCCTAGCAACGGGGAGTATTGATCAAGGGGGAGCTAATCATGCACTAACCTTTGTTTTTGTAGCTTTCTTGTTTCTTGCGTCATATACGTTGGGACCCTAGCAATGGGGAGTATTGATCAAGGGGGAGCTACAATAAAGGGGAAGAATGCACGCATTCATCTTTATTCTCATTCTTCGACACACTTCTGTGTTTTGACAAAAAGAATGAGATAAGCCAACATAGTCCAACATGCATTTCATTCATCATGCATTTTTTATATAATTTTTATGTTGCACAACACTAACCTTGATGTAGGTTATGGAACTTAATTTGATCTGTGGATCCGCTAACAACCTAAGGGACGCAACAACCTTAGGAAATTGGAGTTGAAGACTAAACTTCACTAGGGATGATGCAAGCTCGCCATTTCGGGGAGAAATGAAGTTAACTCCAAGGACACACCCTTTTTGTTTCGACAAAAGGGGGAGAAGAGTGTAAACGGAGAAGGAAATGTAGAAAGTGTTACGGATACAAGTAAGTATTATGGACACAAGTAACCTTTTTACATTTTACGTTCTATCACGTTTACATATTTTGTCATCATCAAAAAGGTGGAGATTGTTAGTGCAAATATTACAATATTTAATCTATAAAGTATTGTTTGTTTTGATTGATGACAAACGTATAATTTGATACATAAAGTAAAATGTACAAGTTACTTGTAATCATAGTTTGTCTCAACATACATTCAACACCTCTCAACGTCTCGAGTCCTCGTATGCTACAACACATGTTCGTACATGTTTGTTATGTGGCATTATGATCAAAGTCCTTGACCAACCATTTATAATGTTTAAAATACTTTTAGAGTCTGTAAGTATTTTAGGTGTCAAAGTGCACTTTAGGTATAAAATAGAATAAGTGCAACATTAGGTGTCTAGATAATATTAGTAAGTTTACAATCTATAAAATGTGTCTAATAACAACATAAGTACATAAAACATTTTTAGTAACTGATGACTAATTTTTTATTTTCACTACAAATTTTTGTAGTGAAATTTTGATTCGCCTCAAACGGCGCCAAACGAGGTGTGCGATGTTTTATTATAAACGAATTTGTGATCGAGTGAATATGAACGGGAAATGTATAAAAGTGAGTGTGTGATTAAACTAGGGTTTTATAAAATAAAATAACTTAGATAAACTATATTAATGATTACGTGAAACCTAGATATCTAAAACGTTTAAAACGTACACCAAATTAAAATTAGACGTGATTGCGTGCTGAAAAAAAGGTGAGTTTTAAGAAAAATAAACTACATGGGTTAAAAATGAAAATTCTATAAACTTAAACTTAAAATAAAATTAAATTAAAAAGAAAACTATTTTTTAGATTATTTTAATATTTTAATATTAATTATTTAATTAAAAACTATTTAACTATTTAATTAAAATCAAACTAAAAATGATAACTATTACAAATTAAACTAAAAACTTATAAAAATAATTTCTAAACTTAAAAATGAACTTGAAGAAAGTATAAAAAATAAAAATAAATCTTTTTGTCTTTTTATGAATTTTCTATTAATTAAAAACTATTTATATTAATTATTCTAATTAAACTGTTTTAAATTATAAAAAATACTAAATAAACTTAGAAAATTATGGAAAAATTTATAAAACTATTTTATAACTTATAAAAGCTATAAAAAATATAAAAACTAGGTATTGCTATATAAAAATTAATTATGCTATTTATAACTTATTTATTGATTAATTACTAAATAAACTAATATTAATTATAATAAATACTAAATGACAAAACAAAATTCTGAGAAAATTATGAAAATTACTTTAACTTAAAAGGAAATTAATAAAAATATAAAAACACAAATTACTTAATTAAAATCTAAAAATGAAAATTAAAATTAAATTAAATTGAATAGAAACTATCACTTACTATTATATTGTTTTTTCTTGATTTTTCTTTTACCAATCTATATTATACTTAAAAATAGATAACTTTTGTAAAAACAAATATTTTATAAGCTAATATTAAGCACTGTGGTAGCTTATTGCTACCACAGTTGACTTTTGTTGACTGAAAAGGCAAATAAGCTCAAATGAGCTTATGTGGGACCCACCTTGGTTTATTCTGATCTAAATAAGTTAATTGGACTAGTCAAAGCTCAATTTGGTCAAATAAGCTCAGTAGATAAGCTGATAAGCCAAAATAAGCTAATCCAAAACTTAATTTCAACACAGAATGGGGACAAGGTTTATGGCTTATTTCAAGTGGGGTCCACTGAGTTTCAGGTCAAACAAAAGGTCAATCCTAAGAGTCTACTAGGAGGGGGGTTGTAAGAACCTAAAATTATGGTCTGGGGCCCACTGAGGTGGTCTCAAATCACCACCAAAGGTGGTGGTTTGACTATGGTCTGCTGAGACAGAGCACACACTTGCCCTGCAAGTGTGTTTAAGCAGTTGTGGGGCCCAGTACAAAAATCCTAAAAATATAACAATTGTGGGATTACAAAGTTGAGTTGGTAGGCTATTACTACAACAATTTTCAGCTCCTAAAACCTTCTCCTAAATTCTAAACAAATCCTTGAAGATTTGATAAAATCTTAGAGAAGCAATTTGACTTTTTAATTTTTTTGCTCCTAGTTTGACTTTTATAAAGTTCTAATCACTACTACTGATTCAATAAGTTAATATAAGCTATATTTAACCTAAATTAAGCTAAAGCTATATCTTATAAGCTAAATGGTGGGTTTGTGAGTCTAAAATCCTTGACAGTTAACTGTCAAGGGTTTTGGACTTGGATTTTGACTTTCACTAAATACTTGCTACTTATATGACCTGAACAAGTAATTTTTAACCTAAGTGAATGTGTGGAACCTGAGAATACCACCTAAAAACACCACACAGTCCACAGACTTAGCAATTCCAAACACTACCTTATGATGACTAATTTTTGATTTTCACTACAAATTATTGTATAAGATCATGAGATTGATTCCAAAGTTAATATTATGGTGTAATAGACTAGTTTAAACACAAAAACACAGAGAGTAACAACTATTATGCAAAAATCACAAATATTCTATTTTGATAGTGAAAAGTAAATATTGAGCAATCATGAATTTTAAAGAACAAGCATGAGATATTAAGCAATAATCTTATCTAATAACACCAAAGAAGTATAAAAAAAAACAATAAGCAATACTATGAACTAATACACAGTGAAATACAAAATATTATGAAATAACTTACAAATGAGTCAATACTGAAAATCTAGGAACCAGGGAACAAGATCACTTCCTACTGACTTCCACAAGTCTACTAACCCAGAAGCAATCCAAATCACACCCTGCTCAATCCTTCTTCCTCTCTTCCCTCTAATTTTTTATTTTCTTTATATTTTCTTAATTATTTTTGGTATTTTTTTCTATTTAACTGAATATTGCTAATTTATAGTTTCTGAAAGATCAATAAGCTTTGTCAAGGCTTATATAAGCTAAGAGAACCAACAAACAACAACAATGAACAACATTCAAACTTTTTGAGACTTTTGAAATTCAAAGAAAATACATAAACTGAGATAGCAACTGAAATTGGAAATTGATTGTGGAAAAAGAGTTACAATACACTGATACAGCTTAAATGATTACTCAAAAGCTTAATATTACACTAAGAATGTTGAATTATACTAATCGACACTAAATTACACTACACTAGTCTAATACTTTTACTCTTCTGCTTCATTTCCCTTTTGTAGCTATTTTCTGAGCTTGTGGGACCCACTGGGTCATTTCCTACCAATTCCAAACCGTTGATATGGTCTAATCAATCCAGGCCATTTAAATTGTTTCTTGGCGCCAAAGGGTCAAGGGGCAACTGTGTATTGCGTGGAGCGGTTTTTAGGGCATTTAAGGGTTGTTGGAGTGTTGTGGAGGTGGAGGGATAAGGTTGGATAGCAGGGGTGATGAGGTGGAGGTGGAATACCAGGTGGTATGGTTTGCAGTGGTGGTGAGGTGGTTTGGGAGGGAAAGGGTAAAGCTGGGGTGGTTTTGGTGGTCAAACGGGTTGACCCCGTTTTTATTTAATTAGGGTGTGGGCTGGTAGTGGGCTAGGGAAGTGGGTGGGCTTGGTGTGTAACTTGGGTTTAGTTTGGATTTGGGTAAATAATATAAAGAGTCCGTTTGGTTTATTAGGTGTTAAATCACAAGGACCAAAATTGTAATTAGGGAAAAGTTGAGGGTCTGAAATTTATGACTTTCCCATAGTTTAAATAAGGGTCTAAATTGTCACATGTGAATAGTATAAGGGTATGTTTTGATAATTTTCACTTTTAAATACCCGGGGACTATTTATGCCAAACCTTCAAACTTGAGGGACCAATTATGTAAATTCACCAAACTTCACACCAAGGACCATTCCTGCAAAAGATTAGTAATACAAGGACCAAAATTGATTTTCTCAAAGTTTTTAACATCCCAGGGACCATTTATGTCAATTTCCAAAGTACAGGGACTAAACTTGTAATTTTGTGAAACTTTGCACCAAAGGACTAAATATGTAACTTTATGATTAAAAAGGACCTTTGGTGACATTTTCATGTTTTTAGAATAACCAGGGACTAGTTTTGCCATTTTATGAAACTTGAGGGACTGAAACTGCCAATTATGCAAACTTTGTACGTTTTTCATCTGTTTTTGCATATTTTGCATTTGAAACATATAAAACACACTTCTAAGATATTTTAAGTATTTTGATACATATTTGAGTGTTTTTGTATGTTTTGGCAGCTCAGATTGGTATAAAATGATGAGTATTTAGACACTCATCAATCCCCCACACTAAACTATTGCTAGTCCCTAGCAATCTTTTGAGAAAAACTTAATGGATTTGAAAAACTCTTTACCAAAAGCCATCACTTCTGGAGTAGCCAGGTGTAAGAACTGTGGTACACCTGATAACCGTGTGATTTTGAGCAAACCACCAGCTGTCAACGGATTTGATTAGTCTTTACCAAAAGCCGTTTGCTTCTGGACTAGCCAACTCTTGATGGAATAGTCAACATCTTGGTGAGCTGATTACCAATTATGGATTTTCCACTGCCTTTACCACAAGCCATAATCTTGCGGGCTAGCCAACTCATTCGCTTTTTAGGATATGGGGAGCTGAGGAACCATACAATTTTTGGCAAATTGCAAGCCATAAACGGGTTTGAGTTATCTTTACCAAGAACCGTTTGCTCCTGGATTAGCCAATCCTTATGTGGGTTAGACATGGCGGACTGATAACCATTTATTGCGTTCTAAGTGAGAAAAAATTTTAAAATTTTGGGCTAAAATGGGGGTTCTTGATGGAACATGTGTTTAAATTCGTTAGAATAACGAATCTCCCCCCACACTTAGAACTGAATATTGTCCTCAATATTCAAAGTACTGGGTTTTAAACCAACACTTAGAACGTAAGAAGAAAAATATTCCATAGCCTTTATTTAAGATGTATATACATACAATTATTTTTTTAGATAAAACTTCTTAAATAGAAGCTATCACTATATTTACATTTTTTTTTCTTTTTTTTTTTAAGATATATATATAACATGTGGGGGCATCTCCCCCACACTAGGGTGAGACATGGGTGAAAACCTATGTACATGCTACTGTTTTTGATTTCCGAGTCGCTAGCTTGACTCGACCCCGAATTTATTTGTCCATGGGGAAGTAAGTGGAAGAGACAATCTACATCGGACTTTCATTCAAGACGTTTGGATAAACATTTGAAGCACGTGAAAGTTCCACACCGATGAGATAAGTACCCGGCTCATAATTTATAAATGAGAATGCCGGGGTCAAAGATAATGTCCTCACTCCCGAAAGAGTGAAGAACAGGAGAAGCCACGGAATATATGAAGAAAAGAAAGAAAGTCATAATGAAAATCATAACTAACTCCTCATCATCAATAGGAGAATTCATTGTTTCATGAATCTCCTCTTTTAAGCTCGTTTGATCAAGACATATTATGGGTATGTCTAGATCAAAATAGAAACTATCATACTCCGGAGGAGATATGATATGAGTGAGTTCAAAGGAGAACTCCTCGTAAAGAGAATCATTCACAAGATGTAAATCTGTGAACTCTTGTTCCTTTGTGGACTCATCACAATCCTCATTCTTAATATCAAAAATTGGATTATCAATCAAAATGAATTCAGATTCGAATTCAAATAGAGGATTGGTAATAGTAGTTTTGAATGCTTCAGGAACAAAGAGATGTAAATCTGTGAATTCTTGTTCAGTTGTTAACTCATCACAATCCTCATTCTGAATATCAAAGATTTGATTATCAGAAATCAAAGTGAATTTAGATTCGAATTCATATAGAGGATTGGTGAGAGTAGTCTTGACTGCTTCGGGAACAAAGTGATTATCATTCTCTTCTTCTGAGTTGACAAGCTCAGAAGGTAATTCCTCCACATAACTGATGTCTCCAGAAGATAAAGAATTTTCATCAGTATGTGAAGTACTAAGCTCGATGTTGGGATTAGAGTTTAAAAGATTTTTAGTTTCTCCCATATCGGCTTCAAAATCAAGAATATCATCATTACTTCCAGATAGAAGTGGAATGATGTGAGTGAGTTCCTCTGTTAAATCCTCAAGAAGAGGATCAACATCAGAATGAGGCAGTGATGCCTCAACATACTCAATGTCTCCATAAGATATACAATCATTACTGGAATTAGAGACATTCTCAATTTGATCATTTGGATTATAAAGGGGGGTAGGAATATCACACATATGATCAAGAATTCCCTGTGACTCACTTGGGATTGGAACAAGGTTCTCAACACTAGACTTTATGAATTCGTCCGATTCCTTTGCAGGAATAGTGTCAAGATGCTCGTCCCCCATGTTCAGAGAGTGAGTGGGAACCTCGGGTGTGATAACAACATACAGAGGGAGCTGAGAAGGACTAGCAGTAATGGAGTCTACAAGTTCCATTATTTCTACTGCTGGTGATTCAGTTATATTCTTTTCTCCCTGTATTTCCATGGAAGAAGTCTCAACTGATGAACTTGATGAATCTTTTTGAATGATAACAATGTTATCATCATCATCACTGTCATCATCGTACTCATAAAAAGCAGCATAGCGAATATTGGCACGTATTTTGGCTACTCTTTGCTCAGCAATTAAATCTTCCATGCTTTTCCCAGAATCTCGTTCTTCAGCAAGTAATTTTGTGATAGATTTATCACGAGAATTTTGAATGAGTGGAAATTGTGGAGGTGTGGATGTGTCAAAACCGGAAGGTTGACATTGATCATCATTATGAGGACCCCCACAATATACACAAGAAGAACTTGGATCATGGCGAAGCAACATATTAGCCAACTCCTCCTTAAAATCTTTGAGTTTCTAAAGAACCTCTATATAAGGGTCTTGCTGGATATGAGGAGTTGTTTGGTTCATTTGGTACTATGGAGGTGGGTCTTGAAACAGATAGTCGTAATTGTTACAAGGAAATGGATTCCTTGTTTGACAATCAGAGCTAAAGTGTGGACCTCCACAGTACTCACAACAGTTAAACTGTTGAGTCTGGCTTGGTGTATTTTGATACGAAGCATCATTGAGATTTGGATAATATGATTCTTGCTCGTATGAATGTGATGGGTAGTTGGAAAAATTTGAGGGGTCGTTGAATGAGTTTTGATTAGGATCATAAGCAAATGAATTACTCGATCCACAAAACAAACAACTCCCGTCTTGAATATCATTACCACATTGTTCACATGTACACCAACGACATGGAAAACCGAAAAGCGGCTCACCACAACCGACACAAGGAACAAAATCTGGAGGTGGGACAAGTGGTGTGCTCTGAGAGCTAGGAATTTCCACCACTTCCGTTATGGTCTCGGGTTTTGGTTCTTGATAAACGTGAAGGTTAGGTAATTCGTTCTTTTCAGTCACTACCCTAAGCTCTGTACGTTTGCTTGACAAACTTTTAACCGTAAACCGTGAAAGATCAGGATTAATTCTTGAAGGTTTAGGAGCATTTGTGAGCTCAGGTTTTTGGATAACCGTAGGTTGGACGTATTTAGCACTTCCATAGTCAGAGGAAAGTACAGGGTCCTTTGTAACCTCGGTTTCAGGATCTCTTTCCCTCACCGGAGAGGGAATAGGAATCGAAGGTCCATCATAATCAACATAACATCTCGACATTTTTGACAAGGCCATAAGTTTTTCAACTTTACTTTTACAGGCCCTTTGTTTAAAGAAATCGTCATCGAGAGATGCCATTAGAATTAATTATGGGACAAGTGGAAGAAAGTAAAATCAAAGGGTTTTGGGGATGAGAAATGAAGAATCAAATAGGTAGGGGTGTAAAGGCGAATATTTTTGTGTTTTGTTTTATAAAAATATGGATAAAAGATGGTAAATATACAATGGATGTATATCCAGATTCACTAATACGCAAAATCGTTTAGAATAAGCGCACAACCTCCCCGGCAGCGGCGCCAAATTTTGATTCGCCTCAAACGGTCAGATAATTATTGGTCAACCACTTGTGAATGGTCAATTATAATAGTCAAACAGCTGAGGCAAATGCTTCCGTGAAATACAGTGTTTTCCCGGGTCGTAATGTCCCAACGAGGTGTGCGATGTTTTATTATATACGAATTTGTGATCGAGTGAATATGAACGGGAAATGTATAAAAGTGAGTGTGTGATTAAACTAGGGTTTTATAAAATAAAATAACTTAGATAAACTATATTAATGATTACGTGAAACCTAGATATCTAAAACGTTTAAAACGTACACCAAATTAAAATTAGACGCGATTGCGTGCTGAGAAAAAGGTGAGTTTTAAGAAAAATAAACTACAGGGGTTAAAAATGAAAATTCTATAAACTTAAACTTAAAATAAAATTAAATTAAAAAGAAAACTATTTTTTAGATTATTTTAATATTTTAATATTAATTATTTAATTAAAAACTATTTACCTATTTAATTAAAATCAAACTAAAAATGATAACTATTACAAATTAAACTAAAAACTTATAAAAATAATTTCTAAACTTAAAAATGAACTTGAAGAAAGTATAAAAAATAAAAATAAATCTTTTTGTCTTTTTATGAATTTTCTATTAATTAAAAACTATTTATATTAATTATTCTAATTAAACTATTTTAAATTATAAATAATACTAAATCAACTTAGAAAATTATGGAAAAATTTATAAAACTATTTTATAACTTATAAAAGCTATAAAAAATATAAAAACTAGGTATTGCTATATAAAAATTAATTATGCTATTTATAACTTATTTATTGATTAATTACTAAATAAACTAATATTAATTATAATAAATACTAAATGACAAAACAAAATTCTGAGAAAATTATGAAAATTACTTTAACTTAAAAGGAAATTAATAAAAATATAAAAACACAAATTACTTAATTAAAATCTAAAAATAAAAATTAAAATTAAATTAAATTGAATAGAAACTATCACTTACTATTATATTGTTTTTTCTTGATTTTTCTTTTACCAATCTATATTATACTTAAAAATAGATAACTTTTGTAAAAACAAATATTTTATAAGCTAATATTAAGCACTGTGGAAGCTTATTGCTACCACAGTTGACTTTTGTTGACTGAAAAGGCAAATAAGCTCAAATGAGCTTATGTGGGACCCACCTTGGTTTATTCTGATCTAAATAAGTTAATTGGACTAGTCAAACCTCAATTTGGTCAAATAAGCTCAGTAGATAAGCTGATAAGCCAAAATAAGCTAATCCAAAACTTAATTTCAACACAGAATGGGGACAAGGTTTATGGCTTATTTCAAGTGGGGTCCACTGAGTTTCAGGTCAAACAAAAGGTCAATCCTAAGAGTCTACTAGGAGGGGGGTTGTAAGAACCTAAAATTATGGTCTGGGGCCCACTGAGGTGGTCTCAAATCACCACCAAAGGTGGTGGTTTGACTATGGTCTGCTGAGACAGAGCACACACTTGCCCCTGTAAGTGTGTTTAAGCAGTTGTGGGGCCCAGTACAAAAATCCTAAAAATATAACAATTGTGGGATTACAAAGTTGAGTTGGTAGGCTATTACTACAATTTTTTAATTTTTTTGCTCCTAGTTTGACTTTTATGAAGTTCTAATCACTACTACCGATTCAATAAGTTAATATAAGTTATATTTAACCTAAATTAAGCTAAAGCTATATCTTATAAGCTAAATGGTGGGTTTGTGAGTCTAAAATACTTGACAGTTAACTGTCAAGGGTTTTGGACTTGGATTTTGACTTTCACTAAATACTTGCTACTTATATGACCTGAACAAGTAATTTTTAACCTAAGTGAATGTGTGGAACCTGAGAATACCACCTAAAAACACCACACAGTCCACAGACTTAGCAATTCCAAACACTACCTTATGATGACTAATTTTTGATTTTCACTACAAATTATTGTATAAGATCATGAGATTGATTCCAAAGTTAATATTATGGTGTAATAGACTAGTTTAAACACAAAAACACAGAGAGTAACAACTATTATGCAAAAATCACAAGTATTCTATTTTGACAGTGAAAAGTAAATATTGAGCAATCATGAATTTTAAAGAACAAGCATGAGATATTAAGCAATAATCTTATCTAATAACACCAAAGAAGTATAAAAAACAACAATAAGCAATACTATGAACTAATACACAGTGAAATACAAAATATTATGAAATAACTTACAAATGAGTCAATACTGAAAATCTAGGAACCAGGGAACAAGATCACTTCCTACTGACTTCCACAAGTCTACTAACCCAGAAGCAATCCAAATCACACCCTGCTCAATCCTTCTTCCTCTCTTCCCTCTAATTTTTTATTTTCTTAATTATTTTTGGTATTTTTTTATATTTAATTGAATATTGCTAATTTATAGTTTCTGAAAGATCAATAAGCTTTGTCAAGGCTTATATAAGCTAAGAGAACCAACAAACAACAACAATGAACAACATTCAAACTTTTTGAGACTTTTGAAATTCAAAGAAAATACATAAATTGAGATAGCAACTGAAATTGGAAATTGATTATGGAAAAAGAGTTACAATACACTGATACAGCTTAAATGATTACTCAAAAGCTTAAGATTACACTAAGAATGTTGAATTATACTAATCGACACTAAATTACACTACACTAGTCTAATACTTTTACTCTTCTGCTTCATTTCCCTTTTGTAGCTATTTTCTGAGCTTGTGGGACCCACTGGGTCATTTCCCACCAATTCCCAACCGTTGATATGGTCTAATCAATCCAGACCGTTTAAATTGTTTCTTGGCGCCAAAGGGTCAAGGGGCAACTGTGTATTGCGTGGAGCGGTTTTTAGGGCATTTAAGGGTTATTGGAGTGTTGTGGAGGTGGAGGGATAAGGTTGGACAGCTGGGGTGATGAGGTGGAGGTGGAATACCAGGTGGTATGGTTTGCAGTGGTGGTGAGGTGGTTTGGGAGGGAAAGGGTAAAGCTGGGGTGGTTTTGGTGGTCAAACGGGTTGACCCCATTTTTATTTAATTAGGGTGTGGGCTGGTAGTGGGCTAGGGAAGTGGGGTGGGCTTGGTGAGTAACTTGGGTTTAGTTTGGATTTGGGTAAATAATATAAAGAGTCCGTTTGGTTTATTAGGTGTTAAATCACAAGGACCAAAATTGTAATTAGGGAAAAGTTGAGGGTCTGAAATTTATGACTTTCCCATAGTTTAAATAAGGGTCTAAATTGTCACATGTGAATAGTATAAGGGTATGTTTTGATAATTTTCACTTTTAAATACCCGGGGACTATTTATGCCAAACCTTCAAACTTGAGGGACCAATTATGTAAATTCACCAAACTTCACACTAAGGACCATTCCTGCAAAAGATTAGTAATACAAGGACCAAAATTGATTTTCTCAAAGTTTTTAACATCCCAGGGACCATTTATGTCAATTTCCAAAGTACAGGGACTAAACTTGTAATTTTGTGAAACTTTGCACCAAATGACTAAATATGTAACTTTATGATTAAAAAGGACCTTTGGTGACATTTTCATGTTTTTAGAATAACCAGGGACTAGTTTTGCCAATTTATGAAACTTGAGGGACTGAAACTGCCAATTATGCAAACTTTGTACGTTTTTCATCTGTTTTTGCATATTTTGCATTTGAAACATATAAAACACACTTCGAAGATATTTTAAGTATTTTGATACATATTTGAGTGTTTTTGTATGTTTTGGCAGCTCAGATTGGTATAAAATGATGAGTATTTAGACACTCATCAGTAACTTACTAAATATCATGTAGCAAACTAATATATACATTTTCTAGTAACTTACAAGTTTACTTTGGTATACATTTTAATCAAAATAGAAATTGTATAATTACATCATTGCATCGATCACCATGTTCTAGAATGTGAATCTTATAAGTTGACTTTAGAAGATTTGGAAAATATCTTAGGTAGATTTACACACTAGAATCTATAGAAAGATCATGTAAGATCTTTGTTAGTTTTGCAATATAGCTCATGGTTTTTGAACATGGTTTGAAAAAACCTCTTTACTTGTTTCCTATAAATAGTAGCTCATGGTTTTTCAAACAATTTGATGAAAATAGAAAAACACACATTTCTCTCTACCCTTTGCATAGATCTTAGATCAATAGAAAACCATGTAGAAAACACAATTAATCACCCTCATTATCATGATCATAATGCTTCTAACATTCATTTTGTTGTAAGCATATCATACATCTTGATCTACCAAAGAAGCTTGGAGATCTTGCCATCATCATCCACCACAAGTATACATACATGAAGATTCATCACAACAAACTTAGAGAACTTGTGATCTTCATCCATTGAAGGCTTTCTATCAATGGAAGTTCTTTTAGATTAGTCATTCATATCTATTAGACATTTATGTCTTGGATTATCATTGTACTCATTATTATAGATTAGATGGTTTATGTGTTTGTGCCATAAAACACAAGGTTTCTATGTTGGGCCACAAAACATAACGGGAGTTGTTGTACCCTTATAAAAGAACTAGCGGGAGTTGTTGTACCCTTGTAAAAGAACTAGCGGGAGTGGTTGCACCCTTGTAAAAGAACCTGGTATGTAGCTTTGTACCGGAAAAAGTGTAAGCGACGATTGTAAGGTTTTCTCCGCCAAGAAGGGAGCTTGTTGATTTAGTGAAGTAACTCTCGAGTTGGGTACTCGGGGAGTGGAGTAGGGCGGAAAGGAGATCTGTGACCGAACCACTATAAATCCTCGTGTTCGGTTTGTTCTTTCCTTTTACTTTTATACTTGCACTATATTATTGTTTGTGTTGTGACTTGATGTTTATGCTTGTGTGACAACTTGTTATATCATATGCTTTATATTAGTCATAAGACTATTATTAGCATTTCTCATATTACAACAAGTTTGATCGGAAATTTGTCATATGGATGTTTTTAGAAAAGAAAAACAAACCGGACTAATAATGGCGTAACTTGACACAAATGTTTATACTATATTTGATACAACAAGTTTAAAGATTTTTAAACGGAAACGTATTCACCCCCCCCCCCCCTACGATTTCACAACCCCTATGCCATAAGAGTAGTATAAATAGCATCCATTTGTATGTATTTGAGATATCAATCATCCATCAATCCTTCTCTTATCAAAAGTTACTACTCTCTCTCCCATTTCCAGTTACCAAAACTCTCAAATTCGTTCATAATATCCCATGAAACTTTAGAGGTCCAAGAATTCATCATTTGGAGGTTTAAACATCAAGAAGTCATCACCAATACTTGAGGCATCATTACTTCATCATTTGTAATCTTATTTCAATAATTATAAGACCTTTAATCATGTTTTTGAATGTTCAAATTTTGAGTTTATGTCTTTATTTAGTATGAGTGGCTAGTGCCTTTGTGCACTTGCTTAGATGATGTTTGCAATATGATGATTTGTTTTTTATTGTGATAACATGTTCTAATTCAATTTTAAGCTAATTCTAAGATCCAATCATGCTTCTGTTTCATAGTGACATTTGTCTATCAAATTTGATTAGTTGATGGTGATTTCATAGGTCAAAAGGGTTGTTTTCATTCAACTAGTTATAATTATTTTTCTATAAATGATTATTTTTAACCAAAATTCTTGGTATAACAAAGAAACTTGAGTTTGATTGTAATGAGAATGCTATTGTTTATCAAATTGGATTGATTGGTAATAGTCTCATAGGTCGAAAGAGTAATTGTTATGAATCAATTGTAGCCTTTTGTTTATGATTGGCTACCTTTTGTATTAACCATTTCTTAAGCGAATTTGATTAAACAAGAAACATTTTTGTGTTTAAGGTTGTGAAGTTACAATGAATTAATGTTTTGAAAATTGAATTTGTTTTTAATTGATTGGTTAAGTTTAATAGTTGTTTTTTATAATCTAAAATCCTGACGAATGTTTAAATAGTAAAAACAATAGATTAGATCGCCATCTAATTATCAAAATCAACACGTTAAAAGGAGTTATCACAATCATGCATATCAGATTAAGCAAACTAGTCTAAGTAAGTGTAGTTTTAATCATTTGAATCTTCATCATATTTGTTATTGCTTATTTTCATTTCCGAGTAAAATTGGTAAACTATTGTTAAGTTTTCTTATCTTACTTTCCAATTCACACAAATCTTTGCGAAGGACCTCGTCTTACCCATATATCTTACTACCAATAGACGAGTTCACTTGCTCGTATGTGTTGCTAATAGATTCGGTAATCCTTGTTTAAATTTAAAACTTGCACAACAATAAACGCATCACCATGTCATTCTTACGATAGGTTAGCTAGGTTTGAAGCACAGTTGGTGCGTTTATTTTTGCCTGATTTTGGGCTGAGCTGTGGGATTCACCCTCATCCGTTGTAATTAATTGTTTTTTGGAGTAATGATGTTTACCGGAGAAACTTTATACCAATAATAATAATAATAATAATAATAATAATAATAATAATGAATAAATAAATAAATAGAAAAGTGGAGAATTTGGTGGAAAAATAGATAGAAATGGACAGTGTGATATGGCTAGCTCCATTTCCATTATTTTGGAAATGGATTATTATTATTATTATTATTATTATTATTATTATTATTATTATTATTATTATTATTATTTTAATTGTTTTATTTGTAATCGCTTCCAATTATAATTAGGTGCTTAAACATTTTTTTTTTTTTTTTTTTTTTTTGACATTATCATAGGATAATCCTTTTTTATTTAATTGTTTTTCCATAGAAAAAAAATAGATTTTCGTGATTATTTTATATTTCAATTCTCTGGCGCTACCAAACAGTGATTCAATAAATTTCTCACTCAATTTAGTTTATGTGATTTTTTATTACCTGTTTATTTTTAATCTCTGAAATTCTTTCTGCTAAATGTGCTTTTATGCTGTGTGAGAGGAAGATTTTAGACTAAAAACACCTAAATCTTCCTTCCACTTCTCTCTACTTCTTTTCATTTCTTCTCTTAAAAAGAACTTGAGAACACAAGACTTTTATGTTTCTTTCCATTTCTTTTCTTATCATCTCAAAATTAAACTCGAGAACACAACGTTAGCCTATTTTATATTCAAATCTATTTAGATATTGTTATACGCTGAAATTGCCCAACAGATGTGTATACATGTAATTTTGTTTGACACTTAAGATCAAATCAATATAAGTTGAGCCAAAGTTACGATAGGTAAAACTTTTAGTACGCTATCGATAAATTCACTATTAACTAGCAGTAAGTAAAAAATAAAGACATTAATTTGATCATGTACTGAAGCACATACTAACAATTTTGGGAATAACAAATACAGCTATATCTCTTCATTATTTTCGACTCGTAAGGTGATGCCGTTTAGCTAATAAAAAGCGTGATTATGGTACGCACACATTTTGTTGGTATATTTATATAGTCGAGCATGCCCTATGAGTCCAAAAAGCCAGCTACACCAATTACTTTAAGACTTTAAGTCTATAATGAGTTGTGCCATGCATGTACTACTATATTGTAAACTAGGTGCAAATGTTTTTGAGCCTAGAAAACTTATACATTGTTTGCGAAAGTTTACATGTTGCTTAAGATTAGTGTGAATAACTTCCTTTAATGTTTTCTTAATTAGATAATGTAATCACCTTGATGTTATGCATTTGTTGATGATATATACTAACTCGATCTTAAAACCGATAAGTTAGTCGTGATGTAGAGAATTGAATTGATAATATTGGTGATGAAACTAGTAATAAAAAAATATATAATAGCTTAAAACTAAAGCAAAATCGCATAAAATGATTTTCTATGCATTTCCAGTGACGTTTTTTTAAGGTTACATCATGCATCACTAACATATATTTAAAATTCATAATGTTAAATGGATGCCAATGGATTTTAATAGTTGGTTTTTTTTGTTTTGATATTGTAGAATTAAATTCCGAGTCAATTTGTTAGATTAATAGTTATGTTTAGGGCTGAGCATCGGGCGAAAACCGGACCGGACCGACCAAGACCGGACCGGACCGAGGACCGAGAACCGGAAAAACCATAGACCGAGACCGGACCGAATATGGTCGGTCCGGTCCGGTCCGGTCTTCGGTCGGTCCGGTCCAATTAGGCAAGTTTTTTCGGGTTTTTGGTCGGTCCGGACCGGACCGACCGGACCGAGGACCGAATTTGGCAAAAAGCTTAGACCGAGGACCGGACCGAATGTGGTCGGTCCGGTCCGGTCGGTCTCGGTCCGGTCGGTTTTGTCGGTCGGTCCGGTCCATCCGGTCCGTTTGCTCAGCCCTAGTTATGTTTATTCAAAATGAAAATCATTTAATAAATCGTTCATTAGCTATTATATCTATGGTATCCAGTTGTACAATGGTTTATAGGATCGACCGACCTAAGAGCAGTTTCATCAATAACGCAAGCCTTGCGTTAAGTCTTACGTGGACAATCTTTAACATGCGTTAAACTCACGTTATTGATGCGTCAGATCGCGTTAACGTGAAAGATTCACGCTGAGTGAAGCTATTCACGCGGCGTTAAACATTTTTTTTTCTTTTCTTTCTTTTTTTTCCGATTTAAATGGTTTTTGGTGGGCTTTGTGTGTATTTTAGTGCGTGTTTCGTGTGTGTTGCAGGTGTGTGCGTGTGTCGAGAGGTAGGAGATGGGGTGGTTATATCTTTTTTTTAGTCCATAAGGTTTTGTGTATTTACAGTTTGGTCCTTGTGGGTTTATACAAATTGGCTTTTTTTTTTTTTTTTTGGTAAATAAATTTTTATTTTTAGTTATTTGTTTGAATAAAAATGTAATTTGTTTTAATTTGTATTTTGTTTAAATAATTGAAAAAAATGATAAAAGTGAGGCCCAAAATATTGAGTTAAGGTTGAGTTATGAATGAGGGTATTTTTTTGTGAGTTAATGTGAAAGTGTTAAAGCTGATGTGGCGCTGACGTGAAACTATGTTAAAGTTTAACCCAGGTTATTGATGTAAGTGCTCTAAGTCACCTAACATATATGTATATATCATCTTAAACACGTTCAACGAATCAGTAAATCTTTTTGGTGGTAGTCATGAGCGTGAAGATATATGGTGGATGTTTCCATATCTAATGTTACTCGATGCATTTGCCTTAGTGTGTAATGTAAGTTAAATGCTCGATACACTTGTGACAACGCAATTATACGATTAAACATTGCTGCGCATGAATGAAAGTGTCTGGCTATAATGCTCAATCAAATAGTATTTTAAACGGTATGACCACAAGTTGGAATACTTAGGCTACTCACAGTGGCAACCCATATTGCATCATTTTTCCGGCTGCCACCTCAGCTTTCTCTCTCTTCAACCCATATTCATCTCTCTCATCACAGTGGCAACCCATATTGCATCATTTTTTTTTTTTTTTTTTTTTTTAAAAAAACATTTTTAACACAAACACACATTTTATTAATAAAACGTAAAAACATTACATAAACGATACGATACGAAATAAAAACATAAAAAAAAAAAAAAAAAAAAAAAAAAAAAAAAAAAAAAAAACTAAAAATTAAACACGCGAACACTTATTTAAAAACTAGTAATTTAGGTTGTGGCGTGCCTTGATGTCCGCTTTCATTCGCATAAGTTCCTCTCGTTGTCGTTCGGGCAAATTTGGGTCGATAGACGAGTTGTAAAAAATCAATTCTTGATCCCGTTTGGTAGTTCTCAAGAGTTCCTTTTGTTCCTCCTGGCATTGCAAGAGCTTTTCTGTATATTCCAATTTTTTTTGTTTGATCGCTAGCTCTCGTTCCTTGATTTGTTTCCACGAGTCATCACGCTCTTTACCTTTTTCCTTCTTTCCCGGTCTTGATTTCCACACCTCAGCTATTAGCCCACTCATGAATGATTTTGATGTTTAATGAGAGGAGGTGGATGATTTCCTCCTTGCTCTGTCACGACCTTCTGGTCGTGATTCTCTAGTATCATCCTCTGTTTCATCATCGTCATCATCCAAGTCTTGAAAACTCGAGGGGCCGTGTGTTGACCCCGACGTAGTTGTTGAACCCTTCACTTTCTTTCGAACGCCCGATTGAAAAAGGGGTATCTCTTCCTTCCAGCTATCATGCCCCCTCAAAACTTTCCAACACTCCACCAGAGTGAAATCTTGACTGTAACGCGCACGATACTCCATAAGAGCTTTGGACATATCGTCAATGTCATTCTCACCACTACCATGCGTCCCCTTGACATTATCAACAATAGCACCAAAATTCGCAACTTGACAACGAATTCTAGTCTTCCATTTGGACATGATCGAATTCATTGTCCGGTCTGAACCAGTTTCTTTCCAAAAGTAGGCTGCCACCTTGTCCCAAAATTTGTTCCGATTCATAGTGTTTCCTTTTTTTGCATTTTCAGAAACAAAGATGAAAGCTTTACAAAGAACGACCTCTTCTCTGCTAGACCATGGTTCAATTCTTTTGGCCGGTTCGGGTTCTTTGGCTTTGGCTTTGCCTTTCGCCTTTGTAGCACGTCGCGAAGGCTTCTTTTGCTTGACGGGTGATGTAGCTTCGATTTCATCAGACTCATCGTCATCAACGGGCAAAGAACCGTGGAAAGAACCGTGGTAGGAACCGTGACCCGAACCTTGCCCCATCGAAACATCTTGACTCGGTTGGTTTTGGCTTGGATAGTCTTGGGTCGAATAGCCATAGTTATGAAAGTCTGCCCAATCATCCAAATTCATATCAAGATTAGTAGACCGAATCGGAGAATGTTGTTGATACGGTTGGGAACAATGCAAGAAATCCATGTTAGGACGATAGGACGGCTCACTTGGTTCTTCGTGATGATTAACACGTTGTGGTGGGACAAAGGGACGATGAATGGAAAATAAGTTTTCTCTTTGATTGACTTGTGGTAATTGTGTTGGATATTCGAAGGATTGTGGACGAAAGCGTATGTTCCCTTGTTGTGGTGGTGTTATGCCGGTTAGTTCAAAGGTGTTTTGCGGAGAGAAATTTATGTCGGGTGCATTTTGTGTTAATCGGGATCGTCGGTTTTTTGATTGTGGAGTGTTTTTCTTTGACATTGTGTGTTTTTTTATGTGAATTTGGATGAATTGTTTTTGAAATTGTATGTTTGAAAGTGAGGTTGATGTGGGTATTTATAGGATGAAAAGTGGTAATGTTTTTTGAAAAAAAGTTTTTTTTTTTTAGCACCAAACGGTTACTTTTATTTTGAAAAGGTGGAATTTGTGTTTGAAAAGTTTGTGGAATATCGGTTGGCAATCCGCTCGATTTTGCAACCCATTGTCCGGCGATCGATTTCCCATAGTGAGGACGATCGATATGAATATCGATCGATCCTCACGATCGATATTTTCCGACCCACTACCACCAGCCTTATATATTTCGATCAAGCAATGAAAAGAATTTAATTAGTAAAAAGATCTAATTTATAGATATAAAATACATGGAAAAATAGAAATACTTTACACGGCCCACGGAACTCAATGTCGTGCATGAAAGCCTCCACCTGTCAGATCTTACGGCTTATATTATTATATCAACAATCTCATTAAATACTTTAAATACTTTACATGACCACATGCAAACACGTTTTCTTCCTCCTACGCGGTTTCACTTTTTTAGGTTTAGGGTTACCATTTACATATATATTTTGTTATAACAAGATAAAATTTGCGACTCCTGTAGTTTTGATTTTTGGAACGTAACATTTCCAAAGATGTTCTATTCGTTCTGACTTCTTTTGGCTATTCATCGGAACAAAACTAACAAGTAGCTACTAAAAGGGAGTTGGTATCTCCTTGTTAGTTTCTATTCGTTGCCACGTTTACGATTGATTCGATTATTTCAATTTTGTTGAGGACTTCAGGTAGCTAGCAATATTATCGTGTTCTCTGGTCTTGGATTCATATATTTTTCTGAGAATTCACTTTGAGTTGTGATACAATCATTTCAGTATAATATGCATTATTGCATTGAAAAAAGGCATTCGTGGTTTTTCGGACATTATGCAATGACAAGTCCATGTCAGACTTTATGTTTACCATGTTATCGATATATGAATAAACACACTAAACATTATTGAATTCAATATCCTTATTAAGATTACTTTGGTCTCTTGAAGTGCTAGACAAATTAGAATGTGCATGTACACTACAAAAAAGTGTCATTCGTGTCATTATAAGTCAAAAAATTGTCGCTAAAAATTCTCGAAATGTCGCTATATTTTAATTGATCTAATACTTCTATTTCTCATCTTTATTTTTTTAGCTCAAGATCACAAACCTTGATAATCTTTTATTCATTTCTTCTCTTCATTTTGTAACTCAAGAACACAAATATTTTTCACTCTTTTATTTATTTATTTAAATTTTCTCCATTTTCACATTCCTTTCTTTTAATATTAAAACTCAAATAAATGGGATGTGATAGCCCATCGTACGTTCTCTCACTAGCCGACTTTTGAGATCACAGAAACCCTAATCAGTTCTTGGCCTTAATGACTAATTATACCTGGTTATCTTCATTATATTGTTATACTCGGTTTGTATTAACCTAATTTATTATTTTTTTGGGAACTGCTTTGGTGGTTCTACTAAACTGATTAGGTTTTAATCAAGTCGTTTAATTATTCTAATCTGTGTGTGGTGATTTGTTTGTTTGTTTAATATAAAACTAAACAAGCGATCTTATCATTCCATTTATCCTAATTCTGTTAGGGTTACATATTGTTCTGGTTTTGATCATGGGGAGTATGGTGAAATGGTTTGTGTGTTGTTGTATGTGATCGTATGGTATAAATAATGAAGATTGCTTTTTCGGATTTGGGAGGGGGGGGGACAATAATCATAATAATAATAATAAGAAGAAGAATATTGATGAATCAAAATTTTATGGAAATAAAGAGATGAATGCCACGAATCAAAGACAATTTCCATGCTTGTCGGATACATATGGTACTCCAGTTCATCTTCATTAGCTGAAAAACTTTGTGTTATTAAGAAGCAAATGTTTGAGGGTAAACTTGTGTTACTAAAAGATGATGGTAAACCATTAAAACCTGCTAAACAACAAGTGATGATCAATCATCTCAACAAGAAGCTGCTTTTCAATCTGAGATCCCTAAATCTTGTGTAGGAGGGGATGATATTTGTGGTTGGTTTTAGTGGTGTAGAGGCTGATTTAGGGGCTGATTCGAGAGGGGAATACAACACTACTATCATAGATAAAGTGGTCAATTTTGTTTCGGGGAATGATAATGTAGCGACTGCTAATAACTCGGTGTTGGTTGAGGCTGCATAGGTAGGAACAGGGCCACAGAAACATCCTGCCCCTATATCATTTGCGACCTTGGTAAGTTCTTAATCAAGCAAACGTGTGGCCAAATTTTGTACTATAGACACGGGTACTAAAATTGGTAACAATGTTGAAGTGCTTATTCTATTATCTTCGGTTTTAGAGGCCAATGCTTCGGCAGGAGGTAGGGATGGGGTATTGAAAAACGGACTATGGTTGATATGTAATGCCGCAATTATTCTCAAGAAGTGGTCTCCTAATGAGTGCATATTAAAAGAAGAACTGAAAGCTATCCCGATTTAGGTAAAATTGCATGATATTCCGGTTACGACGTTTATTGAGGATGGGTTTAGTGTCATTGCCACTAGATTGGGTACACCAATCATGCTTGATTCCTATACAAGCACTATGTGTATGGACTCTTGGGATTGTTTGGATTTTGCGCGTGCGTTGATTGATATAAGGGTTGATTGTCCTCTCAAAGATACTATGGTGATTGAGATTCCTTACGTGAAGGGTTCGGGTTCTTATTTGCTTACAATTAAAGTATAATATTAGTGAAAACTGCCAAGATGTGGTAGTTGTTTTGTGTTTGGTAATGATGATAACCTATGCCCTAAACGTGCGGTTTCTAAAGCTGTTGCGACCTTAGATACTGATTTAAGAAGGGAAAGTGGGTCAAGTCATGTGAAGAATGTTGCTGCGCAAAATAGTGGGTTCTAAGTGGTATAAAATCGTAATTCTAAAGGTAAGCAACATGCTAAACCAACGGGCTTTAAACCTAAGACATTTTTATATTGTCCTGTTTCTATTCCCAGTGGGTCTTGATCGTCTAAGGAGCATGTATGTGAGGGAAAAGATGGGGCCACGAGATTGAAAAAAGATACCACTAATATGTCCTAGAGTTCTAATAATAAAGGACTAGCAAAAATAGAATATAAACTTGGTGACCCTAAAGAATTTGTTTGAAGCATTGAAGGATAATGACAAGATTTTCGAGAATATAAGTACTTCAATTGTTGAAAACGTTGGTAATAACGTTTTGGGTGTGAAAAAGGCGGTAGATGAGAGTGATAGTGATGTTGATGTGGTTTTCGATGAAACTGCTCAATTCATGGCTAGTGGAGGTGTAAATGATGCAAGTCGATATGAAGACGTAGGTTATAACATCTATGATAGTTATGATCTTGAAGGTTTAACAAAAGAACAATTGGCATTTTGTGATGCAATGGATAGTAATCTTCATGGGCAAGTTAGAAGATAGTTTATGTTTGGTGTCTTTAGGATTCAAATATAAGCTAGCGTTTAGCGGTTGTTTCTTTTGATAGGAGTAGTTAAATCTTGTTATATAAGATTTACCGCCTATTTAACGGGATGAGATGTGAGATTAACTCACATCCATTATACTTAACTGTTTTTTGGAGTAATGTATTTGCTCGGTAAAAACCTTTTAGCCAAAAAAAAAAAAAAAAAAGGCAAATTTTTTGTAGCATTAAATTGCAAGTATCTCATCAGATCAGAGTTACCGGCAAAAATCTATCTAAGGTTTGTTAATTATAGGAAATAAAATAAATGTTCAGTATTTATAAGGGGTCTCAATCTATTTATGTAGTGGCTTGAGTTGTTTTAAATTGACTCAAATCTTTTTCATTTGAAGGAGCAAATAAAGGAAGGCTTTGTCATAAAGCTAGTGTTTCTTGATCCTTTATATTCAAAAGGCAAAATCTGTCAACAAAATAAGCTTTGATGTAACACCTCTTCTGAAATAATTATTTTTTCCCCTTGTAGAATGCATTGATAATCACATTCTAGATAATTTGAACATTCAGTATTCTAATTCAAGAAATACATTCGAGCTAGTGGGATGATGATCGAACGGAAGTAGTTCTTTTACATTACGTTTTCTCTAGCGTCATAATAGTATTTAATATAATTACAGCAAAAAATTTAAAACGTACATTTATTTGCAGTACTATCTCCATACATAATCACACGAAATAATATCGGTATAGTAGAGTGAAATTATGCTTGTATCATATAGAGAGGTGGAAATAAAACTTGTTTTGAGTTATAGGCTTATAGCTCTCAAAGAAAGACACTGTCGTTACTTACATCAAAAAAGAAAAAATCATTAGTGGATTCTTCGTAGAAATAAGATACGTACTGAATACGTGCATCTTCGATTGCTTGGACAATTTGATCCAAAAACACTGTTGGTAATGTTAAGTTGTAGCAACTGTTTTCGCTCTAGCTCCTAGCTAGCTCGTGTCGCATGTTACAAAATGATTAGTGATTATATTAAAACTAAACAAAACTATACTAGTTTAGATAAGAAGGCTAATACAAGAACATTAAAGTATAATGATTTCATTGTGCAAAAAAGTTATGTAAAACGATATATGGTGATCGGGCCATTTTTATGTACCTAGGGAAAAGGATGACATGCGAATGACGCAAGCAAATGGGCCGACATGTCAGATTGTAGGACCACACGTGCCATCTCTTTCTTGTTTCACACGCTTCCTTCTGTAGCAATTATCACTATCTTTTCATGGAAGATTTTTCTTTTGGGATTTTATATATGATTTTTTGGACATATTTTAGGGGAATTTGTATGCGTTTACAACGACAAACAATGTAGGTTACAGTGTGTGTTTTAAAATTTTGTATAGCCATAGACCCATGTATTAAACATAAATAGCGGTGTAAAATAGTAGAGAGAGTTGTACGTGATGTTTTTTTACATATATTATGATCAACTATGATCAAACATAAAAATAGGTAGTGACGTACAAATAAATAACAATGCATTAACTATCTCAATATAAGAATAGTCCTCCTATCTCTTTTGTTTTTTGTTGTCAAAAGGTAAAGGATTATTAAGATTAAATAATATATCCAGAATTCAGTTTTTTATGAGATGTAATCCTTTTTACTTACAAGAAATCATAAACGCAAACTTGTATTGGATTTAGGAGTAGGAAAAACGAAGAAAATGAGCACTATCAAGGTTATGGTAATGGGAAAGTGGGCTACGTAATTTGAACGGTTATTGCCAAAAGTTCAACAATATCTTCAAACGTTTATAATGTTTGGGTAAAAGCAAACGAGGTTGATTTTTTATAAAGTGTTAGGCAAGCATATCGTGTTATATAAAATAACACAATGTAAGCTATGTTCAAGTTAGCTATACAAGTTCACTTACTAAGGGAGTGAGCTTATCTTTGTTGTAGATCGAGAGAGAATAATTGATCAATTAGGATTACGTAATTTGAGATTATGAAACGGTAGTTGGAGGCAGGGACGGAACTTGAACACTGTTGGAGGGGGGAGGGGGGCAACTTGAAAATTATTTATTTTAGGAGGACCGATATATATTACGCTAAAATTTTTGTATTAAAAATTATTCAAACTATATATAAAAAAGTATAAAATGTACATATGGTTAAAAATTTTGAGGGGATCAGTCCCTTCTAAGTTCCGTTCATAGTTGGAGGGCTTTGCATTAGATACTTTTGTCAGTTTGTGTGTAATTAAGTAATTTAATAGATTAAAAAGTTTGTCTCAATTTTTTTAACTTCTTTTATTCAACTGTAGCTTATATTTTCAAAAGTCTGTATAAGCTTGTATGGCAAGTAAGATTTATTGTATAACCAACTTATTTTAAATATTTAAGCCTCGATAAGCCTTAATAAGCCATCTCCCGAACACATATGTAACAAATGATCGACATGACAAGTTTTATTTTTGGATGATGCTTTTCAAGTATTTCTAAAACCATGTACAGTATTTTTAGTAGCAAAATGTAATGATTTCCATGAGATGGATGATCTTTTTTATTTTTTCCTTGAGATGGATGATGATACCTCTTTTGGTACGATACAGAATTGCAGTACTAGTCATTTCGTACTTCAAATAATTCGTATGATAACCGATTAGATACTTAAAAAGGGAATCAATTTTTATTTGGACGCTTTTCTATATAAACAGTTGTACTTTAAATATACGTAGTAACATACTTAAACTGTTTGTACAACGAGTTTTTCAACAAAAACTTAAGGCCTGTTTGGTTGATGAGGATAGAGATTGAATTTAGGGGCGATGATGGAAAGTAGTTGTTTGGTTTGAATCCGTGAGGCTTAAAGTTGGGTCTCATGCCTTAATATGTGCATCTACTAATCCTAATCCCAATGGTGAGTTTTTGAAAAATTGTCACATCATTGTGAGACTAACAATGTATCTACTCACATTCTTTTTTTCTTTACTATCTGATTAATAGTTTTAATATAAAGTTATAACTTTTTTTTTAATTTAAAATTACATTTTATCAATCTTAATTATAATAATATTTTCTCTCTCCAAATTTAAATACAAATATAAATCCAAATTTAAATCCTAAACCTACCTTCAAACCAAACAGCCCCTTAAAGTGTATCAATCGCTTCCCAATTAAAAAGTATCAGAAAACATTTTCTCAAGTGACATGCATGTAAATTGATCTTTGGGGCCAAAGTGAGCAAGGGTAATTGATATATATATATATATATATATATATATATATATATATATATATATATATATATATATATATATATATATATATATATATATATATAGGGTAGGTATACAATGAGAAAGGTAGGAAAGATTGTGGGGGTGACATTTGTTATCTCCATGCCACATCATCATACCGCATCACGGTTACTGCATCGTGATGTAGTAAAAATTTTGGCGGGAAAAAAATTTTTTCCCGCCAAAAAAAGTTTTTTTTAGGCAAAAAAAAAAAAAAAAAAAAAAAAGAAAAAAAAAGAAAAAAAAATCCCGCCAAAATTTTTATTGTATCACGATGCAGTATAAATTTTTACTGCATTACGGTTACTGCATCGCGATGCAGTATATTTTTTTACTTCATTATGATTACTGCATCACAATACAGTATAAATTTTTACTGCATAACGGTTAATGCATCACGATGCAGTAAAAATTTTGGCAGGATTTTTTTTTGCCAAAAAAATATTTTTTTTTTGCGGGAAATTTTTTTCACGGGGGTGACACATGTCACTCCCACAATCCTTCTCATTTTAAGACCCATTCTCATAATATCTTTTATATATATATATATATATATATATATATATATATATATATATATATATATATATATATATATATATTGAGAAATTATAAGGACATAATTTAGATCTAAAATCAAGAGGCGTCATCCTGATGGGTTGTAAAATAAGTTGATTCATGTCTGCAACCATTAAGATGATGTCACTTGGTTTTAGGCTTAAAATTAAGCATATGTTTAGGTCCCTATCATTTGTTATTTTTTTATAAATACTCTTATTGTCTTAAAATAAGTGTCATTTTTTTTTAAGCTTTGACTTCAAATATTTTCATTTGTATTATATAACAATGATTGTCTACGTCCTCACCCCTTGCAAGGCCGGAGGTCCTTTTCTACCTTTGGTAGAACCGGAAGCAGCCTCTCTACCTTAGGTAGGGGTATGGTTGTCTACGTCTCAACCTCCCCCATACACCGTGAAGAACGGTATTGGGACCCATAACCCGTGGAAGACGGTATTGGGAGTTACTTTACTTTACTTTTACTTTTGTATTATATAACAATGATGAAAATACATGAAACTCAATTCATTTATTATATTTTATATAAAATATATATGACACACAAAAATAGTTTATGTCAAAGTTGAAAAATAGAAATTTCAAAAAGCCAAATTAGAACACGTATTTTTAAGACGGAGGGAGTATGTGTTAATTCAACACGTACGCTATCAAGCAAAATAATACTTTCTCCGTCTCATATTAAATGTCCATGTTTGACTTTTCACGCTTTTGTTTATCTACTTTGACATTAAATGTTTTTGCTTTTGTTATATAGTATTTGATAAAAAAATTTCGCAATTAAATACATTTAAAGTTTAATCCATTTATTTATTTTGTATCAAGTACTCATATTATATTACATAAACAAAAATATTTACGGTTAAAGTTAAATTTTTTTTAAAAAAAAAAGTCAAACATGACTTTTAATATGGGAAGGAGAGAGTACATGGTATCATATCATTTAAAACCCGATAATTCTTTGTTTAAAGTTCCATAAAAACATAAATATAGAATTAAAGTAAATACTCCGTACATATTATGTCTAGCAAAGTTAGCATCAGCTAAACTGATGCTGTTAAAAGCTAAAAGTTGGATCTGATCATATGCGTTTATATATCAAAATAATATGTACCATCTATTCCAGAAGATAAATCCAAAACGCTTCATATAGTATATGTCAATATGTGCAAGCTAGATCTTTTTACCAATAGCGTCTCAAAAAGTTGAAGGTCTTGAGATCTTTTTTAATCTTGTCTCACTCTTATGTTATTAACTTCTTTTAGCAAGTTATATTTAAGATTAGGCAAATGTGAAGCCTTTTTAGTCGAAGGATATATCGAGGCTTTCTTTACCTTTTAGAGTTTGCATGCACACGAGCCAAAACTAGCTTTTGACTATCCATGTATAACTGGAAATCGGTTCACACCAAATCGGTTCCCACCAAATCGGTTCCCGGTCAACCACCCCGAGTATGAAAACGTGGACTAGTAGTCTTTCCATTTAATGGCTTACATACATGCTACAACTCATCCCACCGGCAATCACCGGTAAAATACAAAGATACCTTCTTCACACTAGAAATTTATTCATAATTTTGTTTTCAGTGAACATTTCTATTTTCGACCCTTGAGATTTAATATTGTATTTATTTTGACTATGTATTACTTTTTGTTTTATGGGTCAATTTTGAGGTTTTGACTAAAAAAAAAACTAATATTTGTGATGAGACCTGGTTTTATTTCAAAATGGTATGAGAATAGACAAAATCAGAACTTCTTTTGTTTGTTAAAATAGTACAGCAATGTTTCATAGAACATACTATATATAAAAATGCAAAATTTCTTGGTAAGGTTTTAGTTAAATGTTGTTATCTTTGTCAACTAGTAGTCATTTACTACCTCATGTTTATTACGTAGTATTATTACATATGATCATTTACAAAGACGTTCGCCAATTGTTTTATAAACACTTTTATATAACTATCTATCTAGTTATAGGTTATATTGCTTAATAAAATCAATAAATAAAATGATACTATACTTTTTTCTCTCAGAAAGTTCTTTCATTTGATTTCACATATGTAAGACAATATATTATACGTAATTTCCGTAAACAATATTTTTGTTTATCATTTTGGTCTAATTCTATCTTCTTTTAGGGAGGAACAAACTTTATGCTATAATTAAAACCCTCGCATCCAAAAGTGTACATATATCCATCACATATTAAATAGTTATATAGGAATAAAAGTTGTTTTGATAGGCTGAATCAATCTACTATTATTAATAAATCATGAGTGATTGAGTTGAAGACTATATAAGGGGGTCAAATGAAATTTATTAAGAGCTAGGGAAGTAAGTTGTAATTGACCCTACTTTAAATTCCCTAGCAAGCTATCTCTCCCATCTCTCTCTCACTACAATTTTTGTATTACAATAACTATCCGAAAGACCACTTCACACTAAACACAAAACCAAAACACACACCCTTTTTCTTTCTCTCTCTAAAAACATGGAGAGTACACAAATGAAGAATCTATGCCTTTGATCAGTCTATGGAAAAGAAAGAAGATTTAAACAACAACAACAACAACAAGACCTTAAAAAACACAAACTTAATGGCAAACTCAACTTTTTCAGATCAGATTCCAACACTCTATGGAGCTAATAATAGCGGTGGTAATTTTTTTGATATACCACAAGGGTTCTTAGACGATGTGTTATCATTTCAAGATTATGGTGGCTCATCTCTTTTTGATTTGCTTCAACAACCTATTGCACCACCAAGTTTGATAGCTGAGCCACCCTCTCTTCCACCACCACCTCCAACTGAGACCATGGAGATGGTGAACACACCGACACAGAACTCGTCTTCTATTTCGTGTTCTTCGAATGATGCTGCTAATAATGGTGATCAAGATAATACTAATAGTAATAATAAGGAACATAATGATGGTGAAGACGATGACGATGATGGTGATGATGATGATCAAGAAAAGACTACTGCTAACAAACAGTAAGAACTCTTTTTTTCTAGCTTCTTGCTGGTTTTTATTAATATATATGTTGTTAAAAAAAACTAAGAACACTTTTTTTTTTCTTTCACAATTTTTTTTTTTTTTTTTTTTTTTTTTTTTTTTTTTTTTTTTTCTCATTTCCTATAAAGGTATAAGAAACCCATTTTCTAATTCATCCTTGTGAATGATTTTTTTGTGTTTTTCAGCAAAACCATCATTGATGAATGAATAAATTATCACACACTCATGGTGTATCTTGTGTGTGTGTTGACAATTAATGGTTTTGGTTCTAATAATAGTGCGTGTGTTGACATATATGAGTTTTATGAGTTCGTCAACCTTTCTTTATTGATTACTAAATTTTCATTTTCTAATAATAGTGCTATTTTCACACATCCAGCTTCTTATGTATTAGTTCATTAGTTTTTGACCGAATAAATGTAAACCCTTTTGTTGGTTTCATACATACACAGTGTTTATTCAAGATCTTTATTTTTTTTAATCAAGAAATGGTAGCTAGGACCTTTTCACACACAAAAGTAGATTTGTTGAAGAGGGGGTTATGTGATGCATAGGTTTTTCGGATTTCATGAGTAAATCTTTTATCTTTTGAACCGTATGCTTTTATTTCAGAGTATAAAAGAAAACTCGCTTTTTGTAATTAATTATTATGAGTTTATAGCTTATTCTCGAATTAAAAATGTGTGTATATTTTGCTTTGCAGATTGAAGCCCAAGAAAAAGAATCCAAAAAAGCAAAGGGAACCAAGATTTGCGTTCATGACAAAGAGTGATATTGATCACTTGGATGATGGTTATAGATGGAGAAAGTACGGTCAGAAAGCAGTGAAAAACAGCCCTTTTCCTAGGTATAATCTCTCTCTAGATTCTATTACTTTCTCTCTTTAAAACTCTTACATATTTGCTGCCCTAATAAACTGGATGATTACATCAAAGAAAAAGGGTGTTATGAAATATAAACTATGGAATTTGTACTCCACAAATTTACTCCACACACCACAAGATATAGTTGTCTTAGTATGTGGTCATGTGGTGTCCAATGTGATTTTGGTGTTGTAAAAACTATTTATCATACATTCACACAATGTAAATAAGGCCGATATGGTGTGTTTTTCAATCATATTTGTCGTTGATTAAATATACTTCCATGTTTGTTTAAATAGGAGTTATCATCGGTGTACAAGTGTGGCGTGTGGAGTGAAGAAGAGAGTGGAACGATCATCTGAAGATCCATCCATTGTTATCACAACTTATGAAGGTACACACACTCATCCGTATCCCATGACACCTCGAGGAACCATTGGAATCTTGCCAGAAACAGCAACTTATGGTGGTTTTAGTGGTGGTGGTGGTGGTGGTGGCGCCATTTCCTCTTTTCTTTTCACACAACCTAACTACCAACAACTACAACCCTATTTCAATAACCAAGCATCCAATTCAACGTCTCTAAGCTTTGGTAACACTAATGCTAATGCTCATTCATCATCATACTCCCATTATATTCAAGAAAGACGTTTTAGCCCTTCGCCTGCCTCTACTTCATTGCTTAGAGATCATGGATTACTTCAAGATGTCATCCCATTCCAGATCAGAAAAGACGAGCCTAAAGAAGAACAAAACTAATTATCAGGGGTTTGATAGTATTAATTATATATTCTGGTTAACTAGCTTCCTGCTTTCAACTATATTTCTAGTAATCTTATGTACTAACAATGTACAAGGATCGGTTTTTCTCGTGTTGATTACTTATTATCAGGTAATCTGAAACACACACTTCATCGTTGCGTAGCAAAGTTTGATCATCGATCAGTGTACAATGACTAGGTTAAGTTTTTTCCTTGTTTTTAGCTAGCTAATTATGGAAGAGTTGGCTTGTTAATGTTTGTTCTTTCGTTTATTCGTTGTACTTGCCAGATATTCCCATATTTTGCTATGGAGATTTTTGGGTATATGATTTTGTACATCTTAATTAATTTCAGACTTTCAGTTAAAGTATATGCAACACATAAAATGTGGGTTTAACTTGCAGCGCATTTTGCATCACAACTCATGCCCTTTTTTCGAGTCATCGAATATATACAGCTAGAATCTGTACGTGAGCACATGATACATACATATATACAAAGATCTACGAACATATATGTATATGTAGCTAGGCTGTAGGTCGGTCATCCGTCATCCCATGTACATCAGCCGAACAACATTAAATCTTCCTGCTCTTGTGTGAGTGTTTATTTGTTTTCTCCTTAATTATATTAGGTGTTGCCTAAGAATTAATTGAACACTATTTCAATGTCTTTGGCTCAAGCGCTTGGTGTTTGGAATATGTCTAGGCTATCAGTTGAACTATATTTTTCATGAAGTTCTTAGTGTATGTATTGGGAGACAACATACAGTTCTTGATTCGAGAGGGGTATTATAATTTTTAGATTGAGAAATATGGATCCTTACTAGTAAGGATTACATAAACATTGTTTTGAAAGTACTGTTTCCGTGCATGCGTTTATTCTAGATTAATACACATTACACTAAGTACTGTAGGACCGTCATCCTGTGAAACTTTTCCTTGCAGTTTCAAAGTAAAAGTATTGTGTTGATTGAAACATGTAAGAATTAACATGAAGACTTGACTTTAATTGCTGGTTCATTTCTAAAGATGTTACCATGAGGTGATGTCACACACACGTACAGCGGTACAGGTAAAATGCGACCTTGGTATTATATATACATCAAGATTCTTCTTACAAAGGATTGGAAATAAAAAGGAAATGTCATTCATTGCTGGTTTATTTCTTCTGAGCTTTTTCACAAATTAACATGAAAGTTATATCAATGATCACTACGAAACTTACAAGTTATATTATGGTCAGTTGGTCACTATGGAACATCAAAATGAAAAGATATTTAAGAATCAAGTAAAATTATCAATTGGGTTGTTCAACCAAGTTTAGGAGTGTTGCATTCCTTCCTTAAGTTCTAGCTTCTCGCTAGCTTTTACACTAAGGATTTACAATGTAAAGTGTAGTAGGGGACAATTGTACCAGTTTTATAACTTTATCCCATTTCATAAGACATCGCATAAGCTATATCCATGACAATGCACAACATATTAACTTGTCCCCACACGTTTTGCTTGCTCAAATCCTTGAATACAATCGCCATATACTCCTTGTACAATTAAAATAGTTTCATTCTCATTTTCTTTTTTTATTTTATCTCGTACAATAGTATTTTGAGTGAGTATGAAACTAAATTAACTAATATTTACATATAACATTCTGCATTTCTGTGGTAATGTAGTGATATTTGGAACTCCATGAGCATACGTCGTTCTTCAAGGATAGGAAAATATGCAGTACGTAGTGTTGATAATTTATTTGGACAACATCAAAATTTATGACAAAAAGGGTGAACCAGTTGATGCAAAAGGTAGACCCTAAAGTGTGTGTGTGTGCAATATGCAACTGTCTATAGTCATGGTTTTCTGATTCTTGGATTTATCAAGGAACAAAAATGTAAACCTTAACTGGATCGATTTGATGCTTCAATCTCGTATTTAAACATTTAATTTGTATTCTTGTCTATAGCTTCTTCTCGTGTTTTTAATGAAATTTTCTTTAAAAAACTCAATACAAAACAGAGATGTATATTAGTATATATAAGATCGAGTATAACACAGATAATGCACATATTATTAACCACTAAATTTTGGAATACATAAAGAGATATTAATTAATTTGAGGGGCATTGTGTGCATAGCCTCAACCCTAGAGATATATGCTTTCAATGAATGGATGCAAATAACCAAATATGGTTGTACATGTCATGTGTCAATCCAATATGTTTATGTGATAGATATGACAGGAATCTTAAATCCATGATAATTAGTAATATAAATCAAAATAACGATATGATAGGAATCTTAAATCCATAATAATTAGTAATTATATAAATCAAAATAGCTGTTACAAAATAACTAACAAGAACACAAATATGAAAGGAGAGATAGACAATTCTTAGTATTAGATGAATCAATAAAGGTTACAATATTATCTCTATTTATAGTGTAAAGCGTACAATATAATAGGGAAAGTATTAATTAGAATCATATTAACAAACAAATGTGAATCATTCATAATTTTACAATACTCCCTCTTGAATATTCATCGTTTATCATACGTTATATGGTGCTTGAAAACCGATATTGTATCTAAACTGTCTCGTTAAAAACCTTATCAAAAAACCCACTCGGATAAAAACTTGATTGATGGAAAAAGAGTGTGTTTATAATAATCCTTCCCACTTAATGTATAAATATTCTTCTAGTGTTGAGTGCTAATCTTATGAATGAGTTACACAAAAAAAATTGTTGGCTAGGATTTTATAATGAAGTCCACCAAAATTTTGGTTATATGAATAAGTCCTGTAAAGATGACAAAATATATGCGTAACTTCCACCTCAATATTATTGTACTGATTAATAAAAAGAGAAAAATATACTTTAATGATGCATATTAATTATTAAAGTCTAAGTTTCACTTATGTATGGTACCTGAGGACCAATCATTTCTTAGACACATGTGCAAAAACAATATAATAAGCGTCCAAATTTATTCCACATGTTTGAGGCATTATACTTCTATATTGTAAATACTTCTAGATTGTCTATCTCATAAAATATCAATAAGATATTTATATCCATCTCAAGACAATATGTTTCTTAATAATCATTTTTTTTTTTTTTTTTTTTTTTTTTTTTTTTTTGTGAATTTATTTATTCCACAATTCATGTCTTAAAGCATATCACTTTAGAACTCTTATTTCTGTTTCACACAAAGACCGATATATATCCAATAGCTTTTACATATTGACGTGTATGAACTTCACGTCTTAATACTTTTTGTATTTGTAAGAGATTGCGTCTTTTTATGTTGGTCAATCATTTCGTTGAGCGCACTTTTGGATAATAATTTATTTATAATCCTCATTATGCATAATAACAAGCGCTAAATTGTATGTAAACAAATTTATGGTTGTCGCTTTATTTCGATTCCATATGATTTTAGACATGGTAGAGTTAATGAGATCTCATATAGCTACCTGAGATTCTTTTGGAACCTTCATGTTCAATGTCTCTTTAGGAGATTTCCATGAGGTCTTGTATACCTCGAACAACCATCTTAATTTAATGCTCCGTATTTTTTATCGAGGATTTTAGTTGGAATCGATTAGTCTACCATTCTTGAAGCATGTCATTATAAATAGTGTCCTTGAGGGACATACTATAACCGGAGCATGACTAGCTCAAATTTTGTTTTTAGGATAGAGTATATCAATGAATATTAGATTATCCATTTAATTATAAGTTCATAATATTTCTTTCAAGTATCAGCAGAATATAATAATTCATTCTAAATTTGCAGCTAGTTCTTCTCTCCCTCTAAAGGAATTATCCTTATTTTATATCCCATATTTGTACATTTAGGTAAAGTATATAATGCACAAATAGGAAACCAAAATGGGTACTATAGAATTGTAATCGGGGTGAATACGGTATTTTCGACTTAACTAAAGTTTAGAAACTTTAAGTCTCCAAGTGCGCATAAGTGTAAATAGACAAATCACCACAATATAGAGAGAGTATAGAGATAGAGAGAGAAAAATCGACATCACGATATATACTACTTCAGGATACGGGGTTTAGATCATCCATTTGTCCAGTTGCGAATCCATGACACCTATACTATTCTACTAGTATAATCCTTATGGTGGATTACAAACCGTTTATATGCACTAAGATCGGTTCTCACAAAGAACAGATACTCCCAACAGTATTCCACCCTCTTAACCACCCACAAGAATCTCGTGATTTAACTTTCCACTAAGAGCACTAAGACCACAAATAACTTCCCCACAAAAGTATCAAATCTTAACTAGATCATCACTTGATCTAGGCATGACCACTGAGTTACAAGACTTTATTACACCCTAACTTATCCACAAGCGGATAAGACTTCAAATGTGTAACACCCCAACTTTTATAGTATTGATTTATTATATTTTAAATTAAATAGGACTATCCTTGTAATAGTTCTGCCATTAGGGACTAAACCTGCCAATTGGTGAAAGTTAAATTAAAACTCATATAACTCTTATGAGTAATTTGTAAACTCATAGAACAACCGGCTTTGTCTTCCTCCTCCTCCTTATGTCACGCGTCACACACACAAGACAAATTCTAGCGTTTGATTTAAAACTTATTTTATCAAGTTTAAGACAATGAATCACTATATTGAAGGTTAGAGGTGCAAATTATGGCTTCCTCACAATCCAATTCAAGGTAAACATTATACCTAAGTCGTTAATTTCATGTTTTATGATTACCCAATATTGGGTAATGCTTAAAGATAAGAACTTGATGCCATATATGGGGTTTTATAGAAATTTACAAGAGTATGTTAAGATGTGATTTTCTAAAATCACTAAGAACATGTGTTAATAATGTGTATGAGTTAAGATAAAATGATAGATATCTTATTATGATGCCATAACACCAATTTATGGTGTTAATTTTCAGAAAGTGTGATTATGTCACATGTGAGCCGCAGAATCAAACATCCCCTTATGGCCTTGTTCATTCTAATGCTTGTTTATGACAAGTTAAGTTTTATTCTAAGTAGCTCCATGTATAATTACATGTTTCTAGGTTATAAAGGTTAGCCGGGGACGTTTACGGGAGCTCGCAATAGGTTGCAAGCTTTATGCGGTGAGTAACGTATATAAAAGTAGAAACGGGAATTTAGTAACCGTTAGATGTATTACTCATTTTGGGGTGCTTACGTTTAAGTACACGTGATATTCTCATGTTACGAGTTCATGTTAGTATATTTACATATTATGAGTTCTAGTGACTTACATTACGTAAGCTTTGTTGAGTCAAATTCTGACCAAATTATCCTTCACAAGTATTTGAAACATTAAATTAGTCTAAGTTGAGGATAGCTGACACATCAGAGATTCAACTCTCTCTTTCTCTCTCTCTGATAAAGTCAACACGTAAACCAAAGAGCAAAGTTTACCCCTTGACTGAATGATCAACACATCTGATCATCATCAGTTATCCAAAAGACTCAAATGTAAAACACCTTTGAGTGAACCTCAGAGAAGTCAGAGTCAGAAACTACTAAATGGAAAAACAATGGTTTTAAGGGACTCATTGGATGTTCATATATCTGAGGATAACACCTCAGGTATATTATATATCTTATTAGCCACAACAGTCTTGCTTTGCAAAAGACAAAGTCCAAAACTGAATGAAAACTTTATAACCTGATAACAGAGTCAGCAAACGAAGGCAGAGAAGTGACAAACCCCTAAGACCTAAAGGACTAACAAATGTCTTTAGGTCTTTAATTGTGACTTATCATCTTAAGTCATGCAGAAGAACCAGTTGCACTTATCAGATACACTCAGAGTATTTCTTCAACATACTTACAAAGTGTATCCTTGGAGCTGACTGGAGTATTCAGACACGCTTAGGCGAGAGTAATTTAAGCTAAGGAAAAGCCGGAAAACCCTTGGTAAGATAAGGATTCATCGATAACACGGAAAGCAACTTGCATGTACAAACGTTGTCAGCACAGTAAAGCAACCCTAGCCACATAAGTACACGTGTACCTTACTTCCAGTTTGCTTCTAGTTTAGTTATTACTATTCTTTGAACTACTAACAGTGTATCTCCCTTTGTCTATAAAAGAGAGGTTAGTAGTAGTGATAGGTAACAGATTCATCTCTAGAACACACTTCATCTTCTAAGTGGGATCTTCCTTTTCATAATTTAAAAAGCATCATTTGTCATTGCTAGGGATAGTATTCCACAACTATCCCTCGTTAAGCCTTCACCTTAACCTCTAAAGTGAGATTGATACAGTCATAATGTACAAATTCGTATTATTGGTTGTTCTAGGTTAAGATTATGTAACCATGCCCGTATATATAATGAACATAAGTTATTTACATTTGCTCGAGCTTTTATTCTTACAATTCATTGTTTTGCACAAATACGTCAAACCAACAAGCTTATTTGTGAAATAAAGGTGGACGGGTCAAAATAGCCCGTAACGACTCGTGTGGTCTTAGTAACATGTTTTTAGTACATATGATGAATCTTGGCTTACTTTAACGTCCTAAGTGGACAACATGATTAAAAGATATTTGCCTTGGCTAATGGCTTTTGGAAAAGATTTTTCAGTTGGCGTTATGTAAAATGGGAAGACTTATTTTGGTCATCTCCCTAAGTCCAAATCTTGTTGTGAGTTTACCTAATATCTCAAATATCATGTACAAAACTGTATTAAAAGATCCACTTTAGTCAGGTAAGAGGAAAGTCGACTTGGAAAATTCGAAAACGCATAGACCAGCCCATGTCGCGCTGGAACGCCAAGTCTAGTGATGTGCGTTTTTGGTTTTTGGCTTTTGGCTATCGTACATGACTTTAAATGTTTCGTAATATATATTTACCATCACTAAAACATAAAAGAGACCTTGACGTTAAATTGCACCAACAGATATTTTGGTTTATAACCAGTTATATAAAGGAGGATTTATAATAACATTTTTGGCATGATGCTAATTTTATTGTTGTTGATATTATATCATGGCCCCATAAAACATATAATTTTTTTTTTCATTATCACTGAAAATTTCAAATAAATTCACTGTATTCTCATAAAGAAATAGATAAAATGGAATGTCTTGTTCACATTTTAAGTAGTTGAGCTATTTATCATGCAAACTTGAGGTTGCAATTTTGATGAATATTTAGATGATGCATTGATTTTAGACGCTAAATTATTCATATGGTAGATGTATATTTTTTAGGGGTGTTGAAAAAATCCGAGAAACCGACTAACCGAGCCGAACCGCTCAATCGGAAACCGAAAAAACCCGAAAACGAAGAAACCGAAATCGAAAAAAACCGAAACCGAAAAAACCTGCTTATCACAGTTTGGTTTCGGTTTTTACTTTTTGATATTCGCGGTTAACTGAACCGAACCGTGCTTAATACATGAAGGCTTTTTTAACTAAATATTCAAATAATTGTATAAGTATTAATTATATTATTGTACTAATTTTATTGTGTAACGCCTTTTTTGCTCATAATGTAAACATTTCTAAACATTTATGTGTAAAAGTTGCCAAATGCAATCGTAATCTATAAACGTCGAATAACTCTTATTTTGTTAATTGATTATGTATGCATATTTGAATACAATTATTCTAACGAGATAACTTTTATATGATTGTTATCTATTAAATGTCAATTAATTTTAGTAAAATGACATTTTACGCTTTAGAACGTGTTATTGTTTATACGGTTAAACTCGATTAAACGTCTAAAATGGTTAACCGTGACCTGAACCGTGGATAACCGATCATTTCTGGTACCCGCTT
The DNA here is from genome assembly GCA_030686995.1 of Artemisia argyi. Classification (NCBI taxonomy): domain Eukaryota; kingdom Viridiplantae; phylum Streptophyta; class Magnoliopsida; order Asterales; family Asteraceae; genus Artemisia; species Artemisia argyi. The sequence continues at coordinate 72,073,640 of CM060692.1, forward strand.
GTCCGGTTACCTGCTTAGTACAGTTCGGTTCCGGGTAGTAAAATTAATTATCCGCTCCGCGATAGATAGTTTAAATCTTTCAACTAACCCAACCGAACCGCCCCGCGAACACCCCTAATATTTTTAGGTACATTCACTTGTTTCTTTTCCATAATATTGAAGGATTGAGTCCCAAATCTAATTGATGGGTGAATAATAGACTTCCTTTAATAGAAAAACTATGTTAGATTGAACAATCTTATAGTTTTTGCATCATTAATGACTCGGGATGGTTTAATCGGTCATACCGGAAAATATTATAATTATGCCCCATAAACTTATGTTATGGCTAGTGATTATCTATCACACTAATCTATGCATAATGCATGTTGAGAGATGCAAGAGAATATAATGCATCATTAATATGAAATTTTGTCCCTCATGACAATTTTATATTTTCTTTTATGAAGCATTTATGCAAATCTCAAAGTATGTGGCATAAATTCTTACATCTATGAAGTTAGTGTGTAAATTTTATTTTTATTTTTTATTTTTTACACACTCGTATTTTATATACATCACATTTTCATTTGCTTCGTTTTTATTTGTCACTACTAGTGTTGTCATTTTCATATTACTTCAACAATAGTCTTTACCATGATAAATGATCTTTAGACCTTTATCATAATATTATCATATTCACTTGAGGGGAATGAAGATTTTCATCATTTTATAACATTTTGGAGGAATGAAGATTATGATCATATTCACTTGAGGATTGGAGATCTCTACATTGATCTGTATATTATCACATTTTCTTGAGATATTGTATTTGTAATTCACTTGAAGAATCATATAGAACATGATGTTCTTAAAAAGAAAATACAATCATAATAGCATGAGATTTTGATGTTTCGATTTTGAGAGACATAATAGACCAAATCTTTAAAAAAATATATATAACAATAACTTGAAGTTATGTTAACCATTAAATTTATATTCTAAAAAATTAAGGAAATACATATTAATGTACTATACTTGCCACAAATTTTACTTTCGTGTACTGAACAAATATATATCCTTATATGAGTACTGAACTTCCATTTTTTAGTCTTTTTGATGTACTTTGTGACATTTTTGCCCCTGGATTTTTAATAATTTGAGGGGCAAAAACGTCACAAAGTACATCAAAAATACCAAAAATGAAAGTTCAGTACGCATATAAGAAAATATATTTATTCAGTACACGAAAGTAATATTTGTGCCAAGTATGATGCATTTTGAAAGATTTTGCCCAAAAATTAATAACATTAGCTTTGAGGTTATGTTATTTGATTGTTAACCATTAAATTTATATTCTAAAAAAAATATATAACAACAAAACTTATAATAAAGCTTGATGTTTTACTTTTCTTCTAATACAACATGAGGTTATGTTATTGGTTCTGTTAATTGAATCAAATTAGAACTTGAGGTTATAGTTATATTTTTTTAATATAACATGAGGTTATTATTTTTGATTTTCTCTTTGTAATCACAATAGAACATTTGTTGTTCTTGCAACCTAAAAGAGAGTTTATCAAGAAAATAATTAAAACAAAATTCTCTTTGCGTAATCACTATAAAACATTTTTGTGTTCTTGTAAACTATAATAGAGTTTGATTTAGATAAGAACAATATATAGTTAATATTTGTAGTGAACCGGTTTAACTTGGGCATTCTAAATTAATAAAAGTAAACATATAATGAAATAATGATCAAACCTACAATTGTCGAATGAAGACATTGGTTCTTTATGAGCTTTTGATCAACAAATAACTACGAATTTGGACTAGAAAGTTTCTCCATAACAACTTATAAATTAGAATATATTATCATCATCATTGTTATTGATTTAAAACCATCAAAGCCTACGTCAATATTGACTGCCGTAAAGTTTTTTTCCTTATTTAATATTTTTTTTTACAAAGAACAGTGATATGAAATTTAATACTAACAAGTAACATAAAGGATTGTGTAATACTTTATAATTGGAGTTTGAGAATTACTTTTTTATCATCGCATTGCAAACTTCATTAAGCATTGCAAACTGCATTAATGTTTTATCTCTTACCCTTTTGTTGTCGCAATTCTTGTAAAACTTTCGCCAGAACCTACTTCATGACTTTTAGGGTTTGTATTTTAGAGCTTGCTAATAACATGTTACAAAATAACAAACAAGAACACAAAAATAAAAAAGGAGAGAGAAGTCTTATTATTAAATGAATCAATAAAGGTACAATATAGGGCTGAGCATGGACGACTCAAAATCGAACCAGACCGATAAAACCGACCGAATTGACAAAAACAGAGCGGACCCGACAACCTTTCTGTTCGGTCTCGGTTTCATGTTTTTCCTATTTTCGGTTTCGGGTCAGTTCGGTTCGACCCAGCACCGACAAAAACACACATAAACCTAATCGTACCAACCATATTCGGTTTGGTTTCGGTTCATGTTTTTCATGAAATCGATTCTCGGGTCGGTTCGGTTTTAGACCTGATGAGGTATGGTCTCCTCTGGATACTTGGGAGGAGATAATCACAATTAGTCTTTAATATTTCTAAGATAAATTCACTCAATGACCATCTCAGTGCTTGCTCAAGAAGCATAGCAACGGAAGCAGTGCCTGCTCAGGAAGCATAACAACGGAGCAGTGCCTGCATCGGAGTTAGTACACTGACCATCAGAGCTAGTACACTGGCAACTGACATACATAGTGCGATGATGTACGAATAGTACAGATCGAGCCACAGATGCTTGGTCCATAAACTAACATGGAGACAAGTTTAACCCTGAAGACCAAGCCTGGTGCTTATCAGTGCTTCAGGCGCTGCACCTAGAAGACAACTTAGCTTCCACAAAGAGTTTTGTCATGGAGCTAATCACAGGTAGTATAAAAGGAATTCTTCACACACATAAACAGGGATCCTTTACACACACACTCCGATATAGCCTTCTCTCTATTATACACTTACTCCTTTTTACTTGCCACTCATTACTCACTTATACCAATTACTTACTCTCACGCCGGAGTTGGTTTCGGACTAAAAACCCGAGGTGAGCTAACGGTGTTCTCTCTTATTTCAGCCTACAAGACGAAGGAACTACCGTGGAGTCTCCTGAAGCTTAGGGTTAAAGAGCATCTACAGAAATTTGCTCAAACAAGACCTTTGCTCAGCCCTAACTAGAATATGACATCTATTTATAGTGTAAATAGGTACAAGGGAAAGTATTAATCAAAATTAGAGAAATGCTATATCTTGCTACACATTCTTCTACTTACCCTTCTACTACTTATGTGTCAGTCATCTAACGGTGAATGAGAAAGTGAGCCATGTTTATAAGTTATGGATGATTAACACTTAAGTGGTAGGATGAAAGGTACATCATTCATAAATCATAATTTTACAATAAGTAGAATAGGGCAATTGCATATATACCCACTAAAACTTGCATATTTGCATATATACCCAAAATATGCTTAACTTGAATTGTACATGATGCATTAAAAACTTGTATTTTAGGTAAATATGCAAGTTTTTGAGTTTTAGTGGGTATATATGCAATTCTCCCTTACAATAATAACATATATATTATGATTATAAATTTACATTTCTGAATTGATAGGATACAATTTTGGTGTGTATATGAATAAACAGTAGAATTAGTGACTAAATGTGTTTGATTTTATGATAACTTTTTTTTTTTTTTTTTTTTTTTTTTTTTTTTTTAAATAGGTATCGATTAGAAACCTGACAAGATCAATAATCAATTATTTGGTGGCCTTTGATTATGAATAGGATAAATCAATTTACAATCATTCAGAATGCACGCGGCATATATTTGTAACACAACAGACAAACTAAAAACTATTATATGAACTCGAATATAGTTCTATTCGAACAAAAGCGAGAATATTACTATTGGAACAAGTGTATTAAAACTAAATTGAATTGAAGTATATAAGCAAATACAATGACTAGATATAAAAATTCAACATAGGTGAATGAAAAGGTTTGCAAGTTACTGATATTTCTCATATCCATGGTACCATGCATAAGTTTGTTTGAGGGGTTGTGGCTTCTTGTTGTCTTTTTATGTTGGTTTGGTTTTGTCTAGGTTTATTTAGGTTTGGTTTTGTAGGTGTGTCTTTTGTCGTTAGCTTCTTGCTAATTATGTAATATAAATTTTCCGCTAAAGAAAATCCATGCATACGCTGAATTGAATAGCGGTTAATATAATGATGTTTCAAAACAAGTAGCTAAATAATCAAAATATATGTCGATCTTATGATATGATTCACATAACTACATATCACACAATCAATGGTAGTTTATACATAATCACAGGCTATAATCAATGCAATGATACTGTCTAAACAACAAGCTAAGTTAAGTACATTTCTTATCAACATATATAAATTTTCGATTAAGAATCTATCTGGATAGAACAAACTTCTAGCGATTCAAAATACAAACGTGAACACTTACTAAACGTATTATACACGTAAAGAGGAGTTCGAATCTAATTTCTTTGTCGGATCCAGATCAATCATGTGGTAGGAGAGCAGGAGAAGCAAGAATATTAATCAAAGAACAATCGAGTAAAAAGTAACACAGTGCTCTAAGTTGGAACAAAATTATATAAACAAGCAAGTGAAGTTATATATCATCATCCTTTCAAATACAAATATATTCAACAAATAGATGACACCCATTTTGATGAGATGCATATGAATACTTCTTCAAACATAACTTTAACAATATTTAAACGAAAATTTCAATTGAAAATAGTTTCTTTCTCATAAAGTATAAAAGCAATCATCTTTGCTTTTGATATTGTTTCTTTTATAACAAGATCTTGTATGAAGAAAGATTGGCCATCAAAATCTAAAGTTAGAAAGCATGAAAAGACAAGAAATCTTCTTATAACTTTCTTCTTTCATGCAACAATTGAATATTCTTCTACTTTTGAGATAATTGGGACAAGAAAATAAATCAAACAAGGCAAAATTATTTAAAATTGTAAAAAAAATATTTTTGTTCCAGAAAGTATCATATACTAAGAATATTATTGTTCTTATAATTCAGGCTTTCCAGCTATTAAAATAATACTTTCTATACAAGAAAACGTGGATATGCAAAACTCGCTAGTGAGAAATCGTTTCTACATTTTATGTCATAAAACATTTCTTGCTTATTACTCCCTCAATCTCATATTAAATGTCCTGTTTAACTTTTTAAAGTATTTCTTTCTCAAATTTGACTTTAAATATTTTTGTTTGTGTAATATAATATTTGATACAAAATATATGAATGTATTAAGTTTTAAATGTATTTTCATTGCATATAATTTTTATCAAATACTATATAACACAAGAAAAAATATTTAAGTTCAAAGTTGATAAAGAAAAACTTGAAAAGTCAAACATGGACATTTAATATGGGACGGAGAGGGTATTCACATATTAGTTTCCCGAACTTGACAAACTGGATCATTTAGTACCCTAAACTTTTAAAGGTGCATAATGCTACCCCAAACTTGGCAAACTGAAATTACCACTACCTATAATAAATTAACTCCATAACTTATTATTTATTAATTTTTTCTAAAAAACAAATTAGTAAGGCTTAATGTAATATTGCTGATTTATACTTAAACTTAGGATAATTGATCATATTTTATTTAAAATTGAGTTAATTTCATTTTTGTAATTAATATAATATTATATTTAGTTATTGAGAATAAATATACATTTGAAATAATACTTTATAAAAAATGAATAAACTGCATTATGTTTGATATATAAATTTCGTATTATATACTAAATGTTTGTTTCACATATTTTTTAGACCATAACAATTTAACTATTTATTTCTTCATATGCATATGTTAAATTAAAAATTACAAAAACTCATATAGAGTTAGTTATAAATTAATCTAAAAATTATTTGTATAAAAAGTTAATAATATAATATAAAGATATATTAAGAGTAATGTGTTAGAGATATTTTAGAAATAGATACTACATATATATTCTAAATAATCAATAAAAACAAACTTTACTAAATTAATTTTTAAAAAGAAAAAAGACAATTAATTGTTGAGTTAATTAGCATAGGGTAGTAGAAATTCCATTTTGTCAAGTTCAGGGTACCATTATGCATCCTTAAAGTTCAGAGTACTAGATGATCCAGTTTGTCAAATTCGGGGTACTAATATGTGTTTTGGCCTATTCTAAATACTTCGTAATCAATTAAAATAGTATATTGATACCATATTGTTTCATCACAATTTGAAATCTGACTGTACATGTAATCAAATTAAATGCTTCATTATGAGCTAGGAGTATGAATAATTATTGGTAAAAGTTAAGGCTTTTAAGATCGAGATCCTATTATGGATTGTTTTTGTCTTTGCAAGATCAGAATCATAAGATCAGATCAAGATCGAAAGATCATGCTTAAATATTTAAATGCCTTATATATCTAGTTATTCGTAGTCAAGCTGATTGTATAGCAAATTTATAAATAAATAAGAGTTCTCAAAGTTATAATAATATGAAAATGCAACTCATAATAAACTAGTTTAGAATACTAAAATAAATAATCGATAATTAAGGACGCTGAATTTGTTAATTTAAATATCTATATATTTTACTCTTATAAAACATTTATTATTATACATGCCTATGTTATTCTTTCACTTTAACAAAATTCATTTATTTATATAGATCAACATATGCCACCGGTAAAATATCGTGCTATCCTTAAGTATGGCCTCATGACTCCTTTATTTCTAGTTGATGAGTGACTCACTCCAAATAGTCAAACTAAGTCAACCAAGTGTGCTTGGTCAACAAAGTCAAGCTATGATAGAGAAAGTGATCAATTTATGATCCGGAGTAAGCATAGTGTATTCCCGGGTCGTTATGTCCCAGCGAGATTGAAAATGTGTTTTGGGAAACGTTTGAATGATTTAGTGATCGGGAAAGTAACCAGATAAAGATTTGGATTGATTTACACTACTGATTGCTTGGTATTAAGATAATGAAACAGTATTAACAATTACAGAATTACAGATATAATCAAACGTAAACAAATTAAAAATCAGAAATGTTTACAGACAGAAGAAAAGGCGAGTTTTGCACAAATTAAAACTACAGGGGGTGAAAATGAAACTTTTATAAACTTAATATTAAAAGAAAATTTAACTAAAAATAAAATTATTATTTTTGATTATTTTATTATTTATTATTAATTAAAACTATTTAATTACTTATTATTAATATTTAACTTATACTAAATGCAATATAATATTAAATTAAAACTAAGAAAATGAAAATTTATTTTTAAAAATTCTAAAATAACTTAAAAATAATATAAAAACTAAAAATATGTCTTTTTGTCTTTTTTTGAATTTAATATTAATTAATTACTATTTGGATATTAATTAACTAATTAATTAATTTAAATTACTAATAATACTACAAATGACTTAGATAATTATGAGAAATTTTATAAAACTAATTAACCATCACAAGAATCCTATTAAATTATAAAAAGTTTATAAAAATTATTTTTAAACTATTTATTAATTATTTACTTATTTATTAATTAAAAACTAATTAAACTAAATTAATTAAGAAAAATAGAAAATTAACAGTGAAAATTATGAAAAATTTCCTAAAATTATTTTATGATATATAAAACCTAGGAAAAATATAAAAAGGTACTGTTGTTAAATGAAAATTAATAAAACTATTTAATATACTAATATTACTTAATTATTATTTCAACTAATATTAATTATAATAAATACTAAATTAAAAGAGAAAAATCTGGAAAAATTCCTAAAAATACTAAAATATAAAAGAAATCTAAGAAAAATATAAAAATGTAAAAGTGCTTAATAATAAGCTGAAAGAAAAATTAAAAAGATAAATTCTATTAAATAGAAGCTATCACTTTTTTAAAACTGATGATTTTTGAATTTTTTCTTTTTGAGAACTGATTATACACTAAAAACAAGCAACTTTTGTGAAAACACTTTTGCTTAAGCTCAAAAATAAGCTTTATGCAAGCTTTTGTTCTTGACAGATGGATTTTTTTTTTTTTTTTTTTTTTTTTTTTTTTTTTTTTTTTGATTTTATATGAATTTTTGATGAAAAAGCTAGTAATAAGCTACACAGAGAGAACCAGAGGTAAAACAAGCTATAACCTAATGAGATGCATACATAACAAGCTCAAACAACAGAGAAAACACAATGAAAAAGCTAGGAAATGGAAATAAGCAATTCCACAACACCACAGACCAAACAGGTTTTAGGGAGTGATTGCAGGCCTAGATTCAGCTAGGGGCAAAAGCTCTTGAGCCAAAAGAGACCCTAGAACTAGGAAGCTAGTACCATTGGCTTCCCAAGAATCCAAATTCCAAGGAAAAAGTCCAAGAAACCAACCCATAATGAGCTTGTGAAACTCACTGTGAATCCTGGCTAGGCTATTGGTGAGATTGGAATAAGCACAATAAGCACAAGGGCAAAAATCAACACAAGCACAGTCATATTCAATCACAAACAACTTATAACAACTAACAACAACAATCAAACAGGCTATGATTAAATGGAATTCAAAATCAACAAGCTTAGTACATGCTAATTGCATACAGAATGAATAGTGGGCAAGGGGCAAATAGATAAGCCAAAATAAGCTAACAAACAAGTACTTAAGGCTAAACCAAGTATGCAGCTAACAAGACAACCCAGATAGCTTCCCAAATCACCAATTTTCAGGTCTAAACTCCAACAAATGAGCAAGATGTGGGATAAAGAAAAATGGGTGAGAGTGGGTAAGCAGGGGAGGTTTTGTGCCCTGCACCCTTAAATAAGTACTTGCACAGGGCAGGGAAAAATTCTAAAAAATAAGCCAAGCATAGATTTCTGAAGTTTAGGTGGGATATTTTGATCCCTAAAAATTTCAAGGCTTGATTCTTAACACAAAATTCACAAAAATTCTTGCAAAATCTGGGTTTCTGATGAACTATGCAATTTTTGACTTTTTACTTTGAACCTAAAGTTGACCTAAGTGAGATTTGATCAGGTCTAATTAACTAGAAATGATATATTAAACTATTATGAGACTTAAATAAGCTAAGTTAACTACTTATGCACTCATTCTATGATTATGCACTCTTGAAAATCTAACAGCTAATGAGAAACAAGAATTTGAAAGTGATTTTTGACTTTTTAATTAAATGACCTAAGTTTTTATGCTTGAAATGTCCTAGTACAACCTAATGCAAGATGACTTGACCAAAAACTACCACTATAACACAGCAAGACTCAATGAACACCCCTTTTGCCAAACACCCCTTTAAGAAGCTAGATTTTATCTTTTCAAAGTAAGTGGATGAGTGGAACCCTGAATATGATTTATATCAACTTAGTATGAACTAATAATCCTTAATGAGCACAGATTTATAACTATAAACTACAAATGACCAAGATTCTATAATAGGCTAAAAATGGCAGTGAACCAAAAACTTTGAACACTAATTATTTTATATGAGCTGGTACACAATTTTAAGCTACAATATGATTCAATAACACCTAATAAACACAACTAAACACAAATAAGCAGAAATCAGGCACATGAACAGTGAAATCATGAAAATGGAAGAAATTCTTACAAATGCTTTCCTGCCAAAATAACATGAACCAAGAATCAAATTTCAAACCTAAAGGTTTCCACAAACCACTAACCCATAGCCATCCAAGATTTACTATGCTCCAGCCATCTTTTGTCTTTAACCTGTACTTTTATTTTTTTATTTGATTTTTCTGATTTTTTTTTATATTTTTTAGTTTTACAAACTAAGCTGATTTTAAATGGTTTCTAATAGCTCTTAAAGTTATTCAGGGAGCTTATATGCACTATTTAGTCCAAAATAACAAGAATAAACACTAATTAAGCTAGGTGATAATTTTTGGAATTTAAACTTGCAAAAACTAAAAATGGATAGAAACCTTGAAATTGATATTACTTAAAATTCAAATTACATTAGAAAAAGAGATTACAAAATTTGTTAACCAAGTTTTACAACTAAAAACAGAGATTACATGAAAACGACACTAGATTTTACTAAGTAAACTACTATGTCTTCTCCTTTGCATCTTCTCTCTTTTATAATGACTTTCAGAGCTCCTTGGGTTCCACTGAGTCTTTCCCATCACCAATCTCAACCATTGGATGCATAGAATTGATCCCAGACTTTAAAATATTTTTGGCGCCAAAAGAGATAGTGCAAATTGCACTAAGATTGCAATTGGGGGGGGGTGGCATTAAATGCATTTTGTTTTGTTAGGTGAGAGTGGTGGTGAGTGGTTTGGGCGGTGGAGATGGTGGGAGAGGTGATGGGACTGAGTTACAGGGTGCAACTTGGGAGGGAAGAGGGGTCAGGGATGAGGGGTTGACCGTTTGACTGGGGGAATGAATAAAACGGGGTGAGTGTTTTATTCTTTGTGGGGTTGAGCCGTGGATTGGTTGGGCCTGGTTTATAAAAGGGTTAAGGGAAATGGGTGGACTGGATCAGGGATGGTTTAGATTGGTTTTGGTTTTGTTTTGGGTTAATAAAGAGTGGTCCGTTTGGTAGTAGTAAATATCACAAGGACCAAAATTGTAACTCTCTGAATTTTAAGGGGCTGAAATGTTAACTTGTATAAAGTATTCCAATGGTGATTCCTGCCAAGTGTGAATAGTACAAGGACCTCATTTGATTTTTCCATTTTTGAAATTCCCAAGGACCATTTTTGTCAATTTTCCAAACTGTAAGGACCATTCTTGTAATTTCCCCAAACTTTTCATCCAAGGACCATTTCTGCCAACTTTTGATTTTCCAAAGACCTTTGTTGACTTTTCCATCCAAAATAATTGCTCAGGGGCCATTTTTGCCAATTTTGAAAGTACAGGGACCAAACTTGAAAACTTTTGAAATTTTTCACCAAAGGACTAATTATGACAACTTGTCATTTCAAAAGGACCTTTGGTGACTTTTCTTACAAAACAAATGCCTAGGGACTGAATTTGACAAGTTTTGAAAGTTGAGGGACTAAAACTGCCAATTTTGCAAACTTTGTTTGTTTTTCATCTGTTTTCAATCATTTTGCATCTGAAACATATAAAACACAATCCTGGGATATTTTCAGTATTATGATGCATATTTGAGTGTTTTTGGATGTTTTGGCTGTTCAGATACGACAAAAATGATGAGTATTTACACACTCATCAATCCCCACACTAAAATATTGCTAGTCCCTAGCAATCTTTTATGAAAATTTAATGGATTTGATGTCTCTTTACCAAAAGCCATTACTTCTGGAGTAGCCAAATGCTTCAGTATGATACTTTGGTACACTGATAACCAAATGATTTTGAGCAAACCATCAGCTGTTAACGGACTTGATTTGTCTTTACCAAAAGCCGTTTGCTTTTGACTAGCCAACTCTTCATGATTAAAGATATGGTGAGTTGAATCCCATACAATTTTTGGCAAATTTTCAGCCATCAACGGTTTTGAGATATCTTTACCAAGAACCGTTTGCTATTTGATTAGCCAGTCCTTATTTGGGTTAGACATGGTGGACAGATAACCATTTGTTGTGTTAGTGCAAGTCACTTCCACTAAATTTTTTTTTTGCCAAAACGGGGGTATTATGGCACTATAAGGTACAAATGTGATCAAATTCGCCAGAATTACCCCCTCCCCCCACACACACACACACTTAGAGTTGAATATTGCCCTCAATATTCAAAGTACCAGCTATTATGCCAACATTTTGAAAAGCTTAGATTTGAAAAAATTTAGATTTTGGCAAGTGTGGGAACAACATTTTTTTTTTTTGATATTTATATACATGGTAACAACAGCATGGGCAACTCCCCCACACTTAGGATTTAGAAAAGAGAAAGAAGTCAGAGATATGGGTGAAAACCCATGTTGTGCTAATTTTTGTTCACCGAGTCACTAGCTTGACTCGATCCCCGCATTCATTTGTCCATGGGGAAAGTTTGAAGATCCGGGACAACCGTGGGTGGTATGTCCTCTCCAAAATAGTGTTTCAACTGATGACCGTTCACTTTGAAGTTAGGACCGTCGGGTTGAGATAACTCAACAGTCCCATATGGAAACACTTTTGTAACAGTGAATGGCCCAGACCAGCTGGTTTTTAGCTTTCCTGAGAATATCTTTAATCTTGAATTGAAGAGAAAGACTCTGTCACCGATGTTAAAAACACGATTCTTGATCTTTGAGTCATGTATCTTCTTGGTCTTTTCTTTGTAAATCAAAGAATTCTCATAAGCTTGATCACGAAGTTCGTTTAATTCGTTTAGTTGAACCTTGCGGTGATCACCCGCTGTCTGGAGGTCGAAGTTTGCATGTTTTAAGGCCCAGTAAGCTTTGTGCTCTAACTCAATCAGAAGATGACACGCTTTCCCGTACACTAGCCTGCATGGAGTACACCCAATGGGTGTTTTGTAAGCTGTGCGGAAAGCCCAGAGTGTATCATCGAGTTTGTCCGACCAAGAGGCACGATTTTTACCAACTGTCCTCTCCAGAATCCTCTTTATACCTCGATTCGAGACCTCCACCTGCCCACTTGTTTGGGGGTGGTATGCAGTGGAAAGACGGTGAGTTACACCGTAGTTCTGCATCACTCTTGCAAATTGATCATTGCAGAAGTGTGTACGACGATCACTGATTATGGCACGAGGAGTTCCGAATCTAGCAAAGAGAGACTTCAAAAATTTTACCACTAGTCGGGCATCATTGGTGGGTAAAGCTTTCACCTCAACCCATTTTGACAGATAGTCGACGGCCACGAGTATGTACTTATTTCCTCGACATGAGGGGAATGGGCCCATAAAGTCGATGCCCCATATGTCAAATATTTCACAGACTTGGATGGAGTTTTGAGGCATCTCATTCTTCTTAGAAATATTCCCGTGACGCTGACAAGCGTCACAGGCTTTGACCAGTTCGTGGGCATCTTTATAGATGGTGGGCCAGTAGAACCCGGAATCAAACACCTTTTTAGCGGTGTAGTTAGGACTATGATGCCCCCCCCCCCCCCCCCGTGGGTCCATCATGACAAGCTTTGAGAATATCCATGGCTTCTTGGCCATGGACGCACCGCCGGATGACTTGATCCGCGCATATCTTAAACAGGTAGGGATCATCCCAGAAGTAGTGATTAACGTCTTTGAAGAACTTTTTCTTCTGTTGGGACGTCATCCCTTTAACAATGAAATTACCCGCATGGTAATTTGCAAAATCGGTAAACCATGGGGTTTCAGTGTCTCCATGAAAGGAAACCGCGTTAAGTGTCTCGAGAGGGAAGGTTTCATTAATTTCCTTATTTTCAGAAACATCTTGGTGGGGGTTTTCCAGTCGGGAGAGGTGACCAGCATCCAGGTTTTCAGCTCCTTTTTTATCTTGTATGATTATATCAAACTCTTGTAGGAGCAAAACTCAACAGAGCAACCTCGGCTTTGCGTCTTGTTTAGCAAAGAGGTATTTTAAAGCCGAATGGTCCGTATACACTATGCACTTGGTAAGGATTAGGTATGGCCGAAACTTTTCAAAGGCATATACAACGGTTAAGAGTTCCTTCTCTGTTGTAGTATAATGACTCTGAGCTTCGGTCATAGTTTTGTTGGCATAACGTATAGGCTGGAAGTGTTTGATTTTACGTTGTCCCAGGACTGCACCAATTGCAAAGTCACTTGCATCGCACATAAGTTCAAAGGGCAGGTCCCAATCGGGGCCAACAAGAATAAGTGCCTCAGTAAGCTTCTTTTTTAAGGTTTGAAAAGCTTTGATGCACTCGGGTGAAAAGATGAATGGAGCATCTTTTTCAAGAAACTGGGTCATAGGCCGGGCAATTTTTGAAAAATCTTGTATGAATTGACGATAAAAACCGGCATGACCCAGAAAGCTTCTAACACCTTTGACAGTAGTGGGAGGAGACAGTTTAGCTATTACATCAACTTTGGCTCTATCAACCTCAATCCCACTTTTAGAAATCTTATGGCCGAGGACAATGCCCTCTTTGACCATAAAGTGACTCTTCTCCCAATTTAGACATAGATTCGTTTCTTTGCAACGTTTCAGCATGTTTTCTAAATGGGAGAGACAAGATTGGAATGAATCCCCAATGACTGAGAAGTCATCCATAAAGACCTCCATAGTTTTCCTGATCATGTCGTGGAATATGGCCATCATTCATCTTTGGAACGTGCCTGGAGCATTACATAAACCAAAAGGCATACGTCTATAGGCAAAAGTTCCGTAGGGACACGTGAAGGTGGTCTTTTCTTGATCTTGCGGATCAATGGGAATCTGAAAGTAACCCGAGAAACCATCGAGGAAACAATAGTACTCGTTTCCTGCTAATGTCTTGAGCATCTGGTCCATGAAGGGTAGAGGAAAATGGTCTTTACGAGTAGCATCATTTAACTTACAATAGTCAATGCATACTCGCCATCCCGTAACTAGTCGAGTTGGAATCAACTCATTTTCTTCATTTGTGACAACAGTTATGCCACCCTTTTTTGGAACACAATGGATTGGTCTAACCCAAGGACTGTCAAAGATGGGGTAAATCAATCCGGCATCAAGAAGTTTGAGAACTTCCTGTTTAATAACCTCATGAATTTTGGGATTAACCCGTCTCTGTTGTTGGACTGCTGGTTTGAAATTATCCTCCATTAAGATTTTGTGAGTATAGAATTCAGAGTTAATACCCTTGATATCGGAGAGTTTCCAAGCAATTGCTTGCTCCTGAGATTTCAAAACCTTTATGAGAGCAGCTTTCTCCTCATCTTTTAAATCTTTTGCAATAATGACGGGTAATTTATCATCACCCTCAAGGAATGCATATTCAAGATGGGGAGGTAAGTCCTTAAGCTCGACCTTGGGGAAATCTTCAGTTTTCTCAACATTTTTTATTTCGTCTTTATGAAGTGTTTGTGAAAGAACGGGAGGGTGGGAGGGATTTTGATTGAGTAACTTCTCGAGGAGAAGTATATCCCTGTCCGGGTCAATCTCCTGGTTATCAATTCCTTCGGGAATTGAGTCACTTCGGAGAAAGGCCTCTATTTCCTCCAAGACGAAGTCACTTCCCTCAAACGGAGTGAGGGAAGAAGTAGAATTAGCAATTATGGGATGAGAGGAGGGAGTGGGATTGCCACTCGAAGAATCATCAGCAAAACCAAGAGTTTCTTGAGAGTACTCCTCGGTTGCAACATCGATGACATCGATGCGGTTAACAGATTTAGAATCATAATTCGAGGAGTATCTCGAGGTTTGATCAAGGTTGAAGGTTATGGCTTTGGAACCAACACGTAACGTGATTTCCTCATCGAATACATCGATCAGAGCATGACCCGTCCTAAGGAATCCTCATCCAAGAATGAGAGGAACCCTTGGATCCGCATCAAAATCAACAATCACGAAGTCTGCTGGAAAATGGAACTTTCCCACTTTTACAAATACATCCTCGGCAATACCGAGGGGATGAGATATCGAACGATCTACAAGCTCGAGAGTCATTCAGGTGGGAGTGAGTTCTGGAAGAGAGAGTTTCTTCCATACTGAATGAGGCATCAGGTTGATGCTGGCACCAAGATCGGCCAAGGCATAGCATTCAACCATTCCCGGGAATATACATGGAATGAGAAATTTCCTGGGATCTCCCAGCTTTTCGAAAAGCTGTTTCAATAAAATGCAGAGCAGTTTTCATTGAGGGGAGTTTTTGCCATCTCAAACAATTTTTCCTTGTTACTTCACAGATTTTTGATTGTGAACGCAAATTTAGGCATTAAAAGAATAGCATCCGCGAAGCTGATATCAAAGTGAAGATCTTGAAAGATTTGGAAAAAATTTTCCGTTTGATGATTTGCTTTTTCACGGAGCTTTTGATCTTGCAAAAGTGATGGATAAGGAATTGAAGGTTTCGGGTTGGGTTTTGGATTTTCAACAGGAGTCTCGGGAGGTTCAAATACGATTCTTTTTTTGCGGGTCGGGACCAGGATAACTGGAGGAGGGATGTTAGTGGTATCTCCGTTATTAGTAGGAAGTACCGTATCCGTTGTGTCCTCAGTTTCACGTTCCTCTACCTGAACAGGAGAAGAGGTAGACGGAGCCGTGGGTCCTTTATAAGAAACTCCACTTCGGGTTGTGATCGCCTTAACATCGCCCCTCGGGTTAGCGATCGTGTTGCTCGGTAGTGTACCTGAGCCCGAGGGTCGATCATTTAAAGACTTCTTGAGTTCTGAGATCTGGCTGACCAACAATTTGTTTATTTCTTCTTGGGATTTCATAAATTGTTTCAACAACTCATCGGATGATGGTCTAGTTGGAACAACGGCTTGATTTTGATTAGGAACATTTTGAGCACGGTTGTTTTGAAAATTCCCTTGATTTTGATTATTATGACCCTGAAAATTGTTTCCTTGTTGAAAATTACCCTGTTGGAAATTATTACCCTGATTAAAATTACCATGACCTTCATTACGGTTAAAATTTCTTTGGTTTTGAAAACCTTGGTTCATTCGGTTTTGATTAAAATTTTGATTCTGGTTTTGATTCTGATTCTGAGACTGATTAAACCCGGGTGGTCCAAGGTAGTTATTAGAACGATAGCTCAAAAGATTACGGTCCCCTTGTGGTTGGTAGGAATTACCTCCCGCATTATAAGAACCTTGAGCTGCGTACACGTTTTCGTGAGTGAAGCCACCGGAGGCTGGGCACTCAATGTACGGGTAGGGACCACCACAAGTTTCACAACTTGGGTTAACAACTTTGACTTGATGATTTTGATTTGACTGATGCATACGTAAAACTGCAGTGGACAAATCATCAAGTTTCTTAGCAAGGACAGCTATATCATTGTTTGCTGGAGTGACTGATTTACATGAGTCATTCCTCTCGGCTGAGGAATCCCAGAAATTGTGATGGGCAGTCATGTTTTCAATCAAATCATAGCACTCTTCAGGGGTCCTTTTCATAAAGGTGCCCCCAGAGCAGCATTGATGGTGTCACGGTGACGAAGTGTCAAACCATTGTAGAAGGTATCTATAATGGTGACAAGAAGCACATTGTGATTGGGACATCGATCAATTGCAAGCTTATAGCGTTCCCATGCCTTAAATAAGGACTCGTCAGGACGCTGTCTGAAGTTGCTAATAACATTTCTCAGTTTAGTTACCACGGATGGTGGGAAGTATTTTGCCAGGAATTTGGTAACCATCTCATCAAAAGTGTGGATCGAATTCTTAGGAAGAAGATCGAACCAGGCAGTAGTATGATAAGTGAGAGAATAGGGGAAGAGATACAAACGAAGGCCGTCTTCGGTGAAGCCATTTTGTTTCATGCTTTGGGTGACGGTTAAAAATTTGTCAAGATGCTTGTTAGCATCGTCACCCGGCAATCCGTGAAATTGCCACGAATTTTGGACTTGCTGAATCATGTGATGCTTGAGGCCAAAGTCCGTAGCCTCAATAGTGAGTGGTGCAATAGGTCCACCTCTCCCTTGCATGGTAGGCTGACACAACTCCTCCATCATTCGGAGATCGGGAGCTGTCTCATCCTTGGGAGGGTCAGGAGGGGGTGGTGGGGGCCCGTCGTCCATTTCTGTTTTGGGTTCTTCAATAACTGATAACGCTCAAAATTAACATGTTTTTAGTCGCGTTATTGTTTGTTTTATGCATGGAAATTGGTCATATTCGTATATGTTTGTTACTTAATCGTGGAAAAGTGTTTATGCATGCAAATATAGCCAAAAGCAGGTAAAAATGAAGAAATGAAGTGATCATGCACATTTGGAGAGTTTCAAGAAGATCAAGAAAGAAAGAAACGTCGCATGGACAAAAGGATTTGATAAAGACAAGTTTTCTACACATATTTATCACGGAAATATCAAGTTCTGATGAATAAAGTCATGCCACGAAGAAAGACAATGCATGCAACATAAAACGACAAAGAAAAGACAAAAGAAATATTTTCAGACAGAGTCCAACCGATCGGATGCAACCCGCATCCGATTCGGTTGGAATGTGCCAAAAGAATGACCATCCGATCAGATGGAGAGAAACCGATCGGATGGAGGTGACTGAAGTTACAAGTTTTGCATTTATGGACGTATTTACTCCCCATTATCATGTGTGGCTGATCATTTCTGCTTATTAACTCTAGAGGGACATTTTTACTTGGAGGATAAGTGTTATTATGCTATATAATGACTACTTAGGGTCTAGAATTACTTGTACCACCAAATATCTAACCTAGTATTACACCAAATATTGTTACTTCATCTTATATTGCCTGAAAGTTTACTAAGTGTTGTGAAAACGTCCAGAACGTGTTGAGTTAGAGTCTCAAGCATTGGTTCGAGTTTGGAGTTGTTTACTTATGTTAGTGAGCAATTGGAGGAGTGTGGTTGCTATAGTTCCACAAGTTTATTCATTGTAATTCTCAAGACTAGGTACACCTTGATACTTATAATGAACAATTGTTACTTTGAGTTTTATGAAAGTTTTCTTATTTACTTGTGTTTTAATATGATTGCTATGGAGTAATTTGTGATATACTTGTGTATATGATGTGATTGGTTAATGGAGTATTCTTTTATGAAAAGGTGATGCATGAAAACATATCTATTTTATGAGTTTGTTGAAGTAACATCTAATATTGCTTAATTTTGTTGGTAAAAACAATCTTTGGAAAAATAGGTCCGAAAGGAATTTCAACTTGTTTTTATTCCAAAACATTAGTGCACGAATTAGTATGGAATAGGATGCTTGACAACCATCTTATTTACTTGTTAAAATGGATTTGAGAAGATTTCATCACGAAAAAGGACCTAAAGGATTCGTAGGAATTCATAAGAAAAGAATTGATTTTCAAAACAACCATGTGATTATAGAATTGTCATACTCATTTGATATGTCCGAAAGGAGTCATTTAGGTGATAGAATTCTTAGTGGTAGTTAAAACATGACATACATCATAGATTGTATAACTACTCATTTTTAGTTGCGCATCATAACAAGTTTTACACCAAACTTTGTACTTAAATTGTCATGATACTCCTAATTACCAATCAAGGAATTATACACAAGTATATGCTTAGTTTTTATTGAGATTCTTTTAAATTGATATTTACATAAATTTGGATTGACAACCCTTATTTAACAAACGTTTTTCTTATTACTAAAACAACCAAATCCCTTGGGACGATCTCGACTTACCCACCTTTATTACATCGGACGAGTATACTTGCTCGTATGTGCTAAATAATAATCGGATAATTTGTGTTTATAAATTTTAAAACTTGTACTAATAAAACGCACATCAAGTTTTTTGCGTCGTTGCCTGGGATTTGATTAATTTTCTTAGTTTTTAGTAATAAAATTGTTTGTAATTTGTGAATTTTTAAAGTTTTTAGAGTAAAAAAAAAGTTGGTTTTTAGCCAACCGATTCGGAAGGATGTCCATCCGATCGGTTGGTGGTCTCGGTAAAATTTTTAGGATTCTGTTTTTTTATTTAATGTCCATTTTTCTGTTTTTAGTTAATTAGTTTTAATGATTATATGATTAATGTTAGTTATTATTAGTTATAAGATGTCATTATGAGTAAATTTAATGTTTTTAGTAGTTTTAATTATAGTTAATGTTTTAGAAGTTTAAAGAACACCTTAATTAATGTTTTTATTGTCCTTAATGTTATCATTACTGTTTTATTAAATCTAAGTCTTTTTATAAAATAAAAAAAAAAAAAAAAAAGTTTTAGAAAACTCCAGCCGAATCGGTTGGAGGTGGTAATTTGTGCCATCCGATCGGATGGATGTCCATCCGAACGGATGGAAGTCTCGGTATAATTTTTAACATTTTTATTTTCTAGTTTATTTTCAATTCTTAGTGTTTTAGTTTGTTAATTTACTTGTTCTTATTTCATATTAAGAGTTATTTGATTACAACTAACCCTCATGCTAATGATTTGGATGTTTTTGTTGATGGTTATGTTATAGTTAGTAATTGCTTAAGTTGAAATGGAGAGTTTAAGTCAGATTTCGGCGTACTTGAAAGATTTGGAGGATATGTTCAAGGATTCCGGTGATTCCTTGGAAAAGTTGGAAAGCATGTTGGAAAAGGCTAAGTTGGATTTAGATGGAGAAGAGGTTGTTGGTGACAATGTGTCTTACTTGCCACATGAAATGTGTTACCCAAAGAAGGAGAAGGAAAGGAAAGTTGTTGTTTTCACAAGAGCACCACCTAAGGAATTTGATGCTCCACACATGAGGTATTCTACACCTTGTGCGGTGGAAGGTTTTAAAGCGTGGGATGCGGAATTGAATATGGAATATGGAGACAATTACATTTCGGAAGAAGTACTTGACAAGCTTGGTTTTGTTAGGCTTGACTATGTAAATTATGGAAGAAAGGAAGTGAAAGGAGTTAAAGTGAACATTCATGGTCACATCTTCAAAGTTGATTTTGTGGTTTTGGAATATACTAATGCTGATGAACCGGAGGTTGTCTTTGGTAGAGATTTTCTTGTGACTACCAAGTGTACATTGGATTTTGCACTTGGGGAGTTATGAATTAACATAAGTGATTTGGAAGAAGGAAAGAGTGTGAATGAAATGCTGGTTGATGTTTGTGAAGGAATGGAAGAGATGAAGGAAGGAAAGGATGAAATTTGTAAGATGGGCAAAGCTAACCGAAACAAAACACCATTGAACAAATTAAGCCAACCCTCCACCCAAAAAGAAAAAGAAAACAAATCATCATCATCATCATCTAAAACTCCACCAAATTCACCAAAAAGTAGCAAACCTTTAACCAAAGAGCAAAAACAAGCTATCTTGGAGAATCTTGAAGCAAAAATTAGTGAATTGATGGAAAACAAACCGGTCATTGAAGTGTTAAGAAATTACATGGATTATAGGAAGAAATTAGATGGAGTCATGTTAGCAAAGTCGAAGTTTGAGGATAATAGTTTTGATGAAGTATAGGAGAGAAGGATAATTGAGAATGGGCTCCCAAAGAAAATGAATGATCCCGAAAATTTTGTTTTGCCAGTTAAAATTAATGGGACAACTCCTTTATATGCATTAGCCGATACGGGCTCAAGTGTGAGTATCATGCCTTATCCATTGTATCACAAGTTAGGATTAAGAGACCCTACACCTAACAATTCTAAACTCACTATGGCGGATAATTCTAAGGCGAAAGCAATGGGGGGAGTAAGAAATGTGAGAGTTCAAATTGGTTACCAAGCGTTCTTGGCGGATTTTCTTGTGTTGAATGTTGCGGTTGATAAGGAATTACCTTTGTTGTTAGGTAGACCATTCTTAAGAACATGTGGAGCTGTAATAGACATGGGAAGAGGTACCATGACAATTGATGATGGAATTCTTAAGAATACTTACTATCCAAAGCCTAGAGGGGGTAGTAATGGGGATGATAATGATGAGGACCAAGAGGAGGATTACCTTGGTTGCTTTGAAGTGGGAAGAGATGAAGATGGTAGACCTAAGTTTGGCCCATGCACACCTAGTTTCTTTGATATTGAGGATGAAATGGAAAGGGCTCTAGCAGTGGAAGCTTTCTTTAACCCATTTAAAAACATTTTTGTGTTTAACAAATTGACAGATTTTCTTGGATCTTTACCGGTCCAATTGAAGAACTTGGAATGGGGTTCCGATGATCATAGCATTTATAAAAGAGAAGAAGGAGATGGTGATTGGCATTGCAAATTTGATATCACATGTCCTAGTGCAAGGAATTTTGCACGAAGTTTCAAAACTCAAAAGACTACTAGGAAGTTGTCAAACAAGTATCGTGGAGAAGACATTCTTAGGAATGAATATTTATATGGATGAAGAAGAATGATCACAAGAATAAAGCACATCTTGTGCTATTTTGTTTGTTTCGTATTTTTAATTTCATGCAATTTATTTTATGTTTTTTAGGTTTTATGCATTTCATGTTTGAATAAGACTATCTATCTATTTATCTATCTAGTTATCTATTGATCTATTTTATCTAGTTTTTTTTTAGAGGTTAAGTTATGTTTTAGTCTTAAGTTAGAAGTAGAAATGATGACCAAATTTTTGGTAGACAAAGTGTGTTTGGAATACATACAAAATAATAAGTTTTTGAAGATATAAGAACTACTAGTGCTTGTACCAAGTTTAGTAGTAGAAAAGCTTTGAAAAATCAATTTCATACAAAACCGAACGGATGTATTCACAACTGATCGGATGGGATTGAATATATAAACCAAAATTTTCAAAAACCCAAGAAAACCACATACACACAATCCACCAAGAATTGGGGTTAGAAATTCGACCATAAGAAGTTGTTTAAGAGTTGCAGGAGTGATAATTGATCATCAATGGCATCAAGTCAAGTAAGTTATATCATTAATTTCATTCAATTAGGTTTTAATTCGGATGATTGAAATTAGGTCACGAATTGGGTATTTTTGAATTAGTTCGAATTAAGATGTAATATTTTGGGGATAAGTGATTAGATGATAGGAGAATGTATTGCAAAAAGAATTAGATCAATTGATTAAGTTTTGAGTAAGAATTCATTGATTGAATTTTTGGATTAAATTGGGTAGAATCTTTGGAGCTAGTTTATTTGCAATTGATTAATCCCAGAAGTTACATGCTTGATAACCAGTGATGTTAGGTAATTGCATTGTTGATTAGAGCACTAATTGGAAGATTTTAGTAGATGTTGTTCTTGGTTTTCATAGGATCATTAGGTTGATGATTGGAAATGTTATGAATCGTTGATAGGAGAGTTCATATGTTAGAAGTACTCAAGAATGGTAGATTACAAGTTAGAAATAAGTTCGGATTGATTGGGAAACGTTTAGAATGGATTGAGGATGAAGAAAGTATACAGAAACTCCAGCCGAATCGGTTGCGAGTTGCAACCGAACGGATGGAGTATGCCAAAAGATCCATCCGATCGGATGGATGCTACGGAAAAATTTTTGAAATTTTTGAAATTGCGTTTTCTAGTTTCTAAATTGATTGGTATTAGTTTTTATACTCTTATAATAACATAATTTGAGATTTCTTTCAGGGAAATGTTGCAAGATTGGGTCGTAATCAAAGAAACCCGATTGTTAACAAGTATTTGAAAAGGAACGAGAGGAAGAGGATCACTTTCAGTTTGAAACCGGAGTCTAATGATAATGTCAAGTTTTCTAATGTGTAAAACAAGGATGAGAAGAATGCGTATAGGGAACGTCTTTCAAAACTTCAAGAGAGAAAGATTGCTAAGCCTATGTTGGGAATTATACTAACAATTACCACGGCTAGTGAAAATATTACAACTGCAGAAGAATGCACTTGCAGTGGAAACACATTACCACTGCTAGTACATATATTACCACTGCTGTTAGGATAATTGTTAAGAAACGTGTTTGGATAAATATAGAATAGATTTTGTGTATATCTTATTATATTAGAGTTATTCTTATCTTGTAGAAGAGGACTCCTTGTGCTATCAAAGGAGGTCCTAGGTTAAAGGTTATATATACGTTTTTCTAGAGCTTCAAGGTGTAACCCTAGTGATACAAAGATCACTCGTATTATTATCATTAATAATATTGGAGCTTACAGTTTGTTACATACATTGTTCTCATTCATAAACAACTGTTTCATTCACAATCAAACTTCTAAGTATTACTAAGTAGATTCCGCATACTTAGTGATATACCTTAAAGTATTAATCTAACACAGTTCAAGGTGTAAAGATCCATCAAGTGGTATCAGAGCCAGGTTTTGATACTTTGATTTAGAAGACCCCAAGTTCACTCAGAAGAATCAATGGAGACAGAAACCAGTCAATCAAACATTGCTGCTAAGCTTCCCAAGCTTAAGTTGAATGACTTTGAGATGTGGAGGCTAATGATCGAACAATTCTTTATGGTGCAAGACTATACACTCTGGGAGATTATTATGTTAGGTAATTCCTTCAAACCAAGTACTACCTCAGAGATGGTTGGTGGCAAGGAAGTAGTAAAGGTTAACACTAGACCTGTCACAAATGATGAAAGACTTCAGATGAAGAATGATCTGAAGGCCAGAGGTTTGTTGCTGATGACCCTTCCAAGAGATCAAGTTCTAGCATTCAGCAAGTACAAGACTGCAAAGACTCTGTTTGAGGAGATCTGTAATGTTTTTGGTGGTAATGATTCCACCAAGAAGACTCAGAAGACCCTGCTGAAACAAACTTATGAAAACTTTGGTTCAACAAGTAATGAATCTATTGATAGCATCGTCACAAGGCTACAAAAGATTGTTACTCAACTCACTGTTTTTGGAATTGAGGTGGAAAGGGAAGACCTCAATCTAAAGTTCTTAAGAAGTTTACCCTCTGAGTTTGGAACCAATGTTGCAGTGTGGGAAGACAAGCCAGATTTAGAGACTATGAAACTTAATGATTTGTACAATAACTTCAAGGTTATTGAACAAAGATTGAAGAAAGCTGGCAAACTAAGCACAGGTTCAGGAAGTGAAGCACTCATATCATCATCTGTTGATGATAGTTCAGATGGAGAAAGTGATAGTGATGATGATAATGATAACATTGTTGTTTCCACTGGTAGTGGAGGTGTTTCCGCTGCTAGTTCAAAAAGACAGATTGCTGGACTTAGTGATACTACCTTTTATGAATTTATATCAAGTCAGATGGGTGGTTCAATTCTCAATCATGAGGATTTGGATCAAATTGATGAGGATGATATGAAGGAGATGGACATTAAATGGCAGGTGGCATTACTAAGCTTAAAGGCAAAGAAGTTTTGGAAGAAGACTGGAAGGAAGATTACCATTAATGGCAATGAGACAGTAGGGATTTGTAGTTTGTACGTGATTAGCAACAATGGGACTTAGACTTTGATTTTATTTTTCTTTAAAACCAATTTCATAAATATTCCCATGCCTTATCCTTACCTTTTTGACTTAGTGTAATTATTTGCACGAAAGTTTTATTTACCCTTAGCCTAAACGTTACAACCCGAATAAAAGACCTCTTTGATGAATTATTCTATTGTTTTGATACTTGTACAAGCCTATGGTAAGAAACATAAATCATGACTGAGCAATGAGTGATCTATTAATCATGACACATATTGAGTGATGAGTGAATTTCAAATTATCTTCGTGAGGTGCATAGAATTGTTATCAAGCTCTTTATTTACTTGATTGAGTTCAAATAAGATATTTGCATTATTGCCATTGAAATCAATTTTCTTTTGATTAAGACTTGCTCGAGGGCGAGCAAAGCTCAAGTGTGGGGGATTTGATAACGCTCAAAATTAACATGTTTTTAGTCGCGTTATTGTTTGTTTTATGCATGGAAATTGGTCATATTTGTATATGTTTGTTACTTAATCGTGGAAAAGTGTTTATGCATGCAAATATAGCCAAAAGCAGGTAAAAATGATTAAAAATGAAGAAATGAAGTGATCATGCACATTTGGAGAGTTTCAAGAAGATCAAGAAAGAAAGAAACGTCGCATGGACAAAAGGATTTGATAAAGACAAGTTTTCTACACATATTTATCACGGAAATATCAAGTTCTGACGAATAAAGTCATGCCACGAAGAAAGACAATGCATGCAACATAAAACGACAAAGAAAAGACAAAAGAAATATTTTCAGATACAGTCCAACCGATCGGATTCAACCCGCATCCGATTCGGTTGGAATGTGCCAAAAGAATGACCATCCGATCAGATGGAGAGAAACCGATCGGATGGAGGTGACTGAAGTTACACGTTTTGCATTTATGGACGTATTTACTCCCCATAATCATGTGTGGCTGATCATTTCTGCTTATTAACTCTAGAGGGACTTTTTTACTTGGAGGATAAGTGTTATTATGCTATATAATGACTACTTAGGGTCTAGAATTACTTGTACCACCAAATATCTAACCTAGTATGACACCAAATATTGTTAGTTCATCTTATATTGCCTGAAAGTTTACTAAGTGTTGTGAAAACATCCAGAACGTGTTGAGTTAGAGTCTCAAGCATTGGTTCGAGTTTGGAGTTGTTTACTTACGTTAGTGAGCAATTGGAGGAGTGTAGTTGCTATAGTTCCACAAGTTTATTCATTGTAATTCTCAAGACTAGGTACACCTTGATACTTATAATGAACAATTGTTACTTTGAGTTTTATGAAAGTTTTCTTATTTACTTGTGTTTTAATATGATTGCTATGGAGTAATTTGTGATATACTTGTGTATATGATGTGATTGGTTAATGGAGTATTCTTTTATGAAAAAGGTGATGAATGAAAACATATCTATTTTATGAGTTTGTTGAAGTAACATCTAATCTTGCTTAATTTTGTTGGTAAAAACAATCTTTGGAAAAATAGGTCCGAAAGGAATTTCAACTTGTTTTTATTCCAAAACATTAGTGCACGAATTAGTATGGAATAGGATGCTTGACAACCATCATATTTACTTGTTAAAATGGATTTGAGAAGATTTCATCACGAAAAAGGACCGAAAGGATTCGTAGGAATTCATAAGAAAAGAATTGATTTTCAAAATAACCATGTGATTATAGAATTGTCATACTCATTTGATATGTCCGAAACGAGTCATTTAGGTGATAGAATTCTTAGTGGTAGTTAAAACATGACATACATCATAGATTGTATAACTACTCATTTTTAGTTGCGCATCATAACAAGTTTTACACCAAACTTTGTACTTAAATAGTCATGATACTCCTAATTACCAATCAAGGAATTATACACAAGTATATGCTTAGTTTTTATTGAGTTTCTTTTAAATTGATATTTACATAAATTTAGATTGACAACCCTTATTTAACAAACGTTTTTCTTATTACTAAAACAACCAAATCCCTTGGGACGATCTCGACTTACCCACCTTTATTACATCGGACGAGTATACTTGCTCGTATGTGCTAAATAATAATCAGATAATTCGTGTCTATAAATTTTAAAACTTGTACTAATAAAACGCACATCAATAACCGTATGTAACTCGGGTATGTTTTTCTGACTATTACGCTTTGTTTGTGAACGAGTGCGCATGCACTAAAAAAATGTCAATTAAAACAAGACCGAGGCAAAACAACAGGGAACTTAAACCAATAATCACATTATGACTGACTTCTTTGAAAAAGGTACACCAATCACAAGGATACAAAGGCAAATTTTAATCTTTAGTTTAGGAACTTATTAATGTACATACCCCCAGTTGGTAGGTATTCAGCCTTGGTTTGCGGTGGTAATATTTTATGTATTTATTATTAACAGAAAACAAAATGTTTTTGGCTTTTCGGGTGCGTGTGCAAAAAACTTTTAGAAATATTTTTGGTACTGATTCGTTAACCAAAATCGTTTTCTTTAAAATTACTCGCAGGGTGGCGGGAGAGAAGAATTGATTTCTCTTCAGTTTGCAATTTAATGTCAGAACTTCCGTATTCCACCTGTGTAGGCTGTAATCTTAAAGAAACCGAGGTAATTTAACTTCACGATTTGTTTTGTTGTTTTTGACTTTTTTGGTATTGTTAACACTTTAGGAAAAGTGTTAATAAACTTTTTGATATGATTAAGATTTTTACAAAAACATTTTACAAAGTGGTGAAATTTGTACAAGGATGGTTTTGAAAAATCACTAAACCTAAAAACGTTTTGAAACACGCAACAACCTCCCCGGCAGCGGCGCCAAAATTTGACTCACTCCAAATAGTCAAACTAAGTCAACCAAGTGTGCATGGTCAACAAAGTCAAGCTATGAGAGAGAAAGTGATCAATTTATGATCCGGTGTAAGCACAGTGTATTCCCGAGTCGTTATGTCCCAGCGAGATTGAAAATGTGTTTTGGGAAACGTTTGAATGATTTAGTGATCGGGAAAGTAACCAGATAAAGATTTGGATTGATTTACACTACTGATTGCTTGGTATTAAGATAATGAAACAATATTAACAATTACAGAATTACAGATATACTCAAACGTTAACAAATTAAAAATCAGAAACGTTTACAGACAGAAGAAAAGGTGAGTTTTGCACAAATTAAAACTACAAGGGGTGAAAATGAAACTTTTATAAAATTAATATTAAAATAAAATTTAATTAAAAGAAAATTATTATTTTTGATTATTTTATTATTTATTATTAATTAAAACAATTTAATTACTTATTATTAATATTTAACTTATACTAAATGTAATATAATATTAAATTAAAACTAAGAAAATGAAAATTTATTTTTAAAAATTCTAAAATAACTTAAAAATAATATAAAAACTAAAAATATGTCTTTTCGTCTTTTTCTGAATTTAATATTAATTAATTACTAATTATATGTTAATTAACTAATTAACTAATTTAAATTACTAATAATATTACAAATGACTTATATAATTATAAAAATTTTTATAAAACTAATTAACCATCACAGGAATCTTATAAAATTATAAAAAGTTTATAAAAATTAATTTTAAACTATTTTAATAATTATTTACTTATTTATTAATTAAAAACTAATTAAACTAAATTAATTAAGAAAAATAGAAAATGAACAGTGAAAATTATGAAAAATTTCTTAAAATTATTTTATGATATATAAAACCTAGGAAAAATATAAAAAAGTACTGTTGTTAAATAAAAATTAATAAAACTATTTAATATACTAATATTACTTAATTATTATTTAAACTAATAAAAAATCTGGAAAAATTCCTAAAAATACTTCAATATAAAAGAAATCTAAGGAAAATGTAAAAGTGTAAAAGTGCTTAATAATAAGCTGAAAGAAAATTTAAAAAGATAAATTCTATTAAATAGAAGCTATCACTTTTTTAAAAGTGATGATTTTTGGATTTTTCTTTTTGAGAACTGATTATACACTAAAAACAAGCAAATTTTTTGAAAACACTTTTGCTTATGCTCAAAAATAAGCTTTATGCAAGCTTTTGTTCTTGACAGATGGATTTTTTTTTTTTTTTTTTTTTTTTTTTTTTTTTTATTTTATATGGATTTTTGATGAAAAAGCTAGTAATATGCTACACAGAGAGAACCAGAGGTAAAACTGTTATAATATAATAATCATGACAATAATAAAATAGGTAAACACATATGCGGAAGCGTAGGAACATCTATAACATACAAAAGATTAACATAAATTAAATAGAACGTACCTTTAGTGAATATAGCAAAACAAGAATCAATAAATTAATCTTGAACATGTGATGAACCCTAATTAGGGATTATATAGATCAATGATTAACCCCTTACCGTTTTGTTAATCGATCCCAAGGCAGGCACTAAGGCTCTTTCCAAGCCTTCTTACCACGACTATGAATTTGTCTTAAAGGAGTTACTTTTAAAACCATGTGTACAAAACATCAATCAAGCAAAAGTTTATGGATTAAATCTTAAAGCATGTAACAAAGTATGAATCTTGCTAGTCTCGCCATGGAGCGAATTACCGTGCGAAGCGAACCTTTGTTGGCACATAAGACACCGCAAGATTCAATCTTTATCACTTAAGGTTTCACCATTATTAGTCCATTTAATTTTCTTTATAAAAATTACCCTTTTATTGCTTACAACGTGTCCAACATAATAAAACAATAAAACAAGTAATTAAAGACAATCAAGCAACTAATAAACATAATAATTATAAGGTGAAACAATTAGCCACATGCATTCTTAATTAGAAAATATCCTAATAAATTCAATTCTAGGTTTTAATATGCATATAATCAACTAAGGCATTCCCTTCTAGAAGGAAGTGAGCCACATACATTGACGAATCAATTGCGTGGGCCAAAGTCAATCACATACCACATAGCACATAAATTGATTTTAATAATTATGGGGTCTTCCCCAATATAGATCTATCTAAACATGTGACAAAGCTTAACAATTAATAACCCATGACTAACATGCATGTTTCGTCGCGGATCAAAGCATAACAATTACCAATTAGGTCAAGGATACGCCCAATTAACACATAAGCATGTAGGCAACCTAGGGTTTCTAATCCAATTAATATTAAAAACCACAAACCCTAATTTGGATAAAGAGGTAATCGACCCCCCCCCCCCCCCCCCCCAATTTTTAGGGTTTAAGAAATTTAAAGAACCCTAGATCTATAAAAATAACCTAACATGTATCTAAAACAATCAAAATTCGTTTTTTATGTGTTTTATGCAATCAATTATATGTTATAGCAAGCTCGTGATACCACTGTTATAATATAAGAATCATGACAATCATAAAATAGGTAAACACATGTGCGGAAGCGTAGGAACATCTATAACATATAAAAGATTAACATAAATTAAATAGGAATGTACCTTTAGTGATTCTAGCAAAACAAGAATCAATAAATTAATCTTGAACAAGTGATGAACCCTAATTAGGGTTTATATGGATCAATGATTAACTCCTTACCGTTTTGTTAATCGATCCCTTGATAATTACTATATTGAGTAATTACCTCGTTCTTGTACACACAAACTTCTAACGAATTAAAGGTGATACTAGTAACATAAAACACAAGAATTTTCAATAATGAAAATCGATCCAAAACCCTTAGGGTTGTTTGGACGATCGGTTAGAGCAAGGGAGAAGGAAAAGAAAACCAAGTTAAGGTTATGTGTACAAGAGTGAAAAACAATGACCCTTGGTTTTCTATTTATACTAAATGTAAAACTCTGGGAACAAGTTAGGGCAAAAGGGTTGCCCCTTTCGCTTGTGCTCGACCGACCATAGGACCACAAGGGTCCTTCCGGATCTTTCTTGCTTCCGAATTACATTGTAGTCCCTTTCGTTTGCTTTTAACGATAGTTAGTCCATACGTTTAATAACCAACGATCATTAACCCTTTTACTTGTGTTTAATTAATAAATATACATAACATTTAATATTTCTTAAACTTTAATTCTCGTTAATAATGTGTGCAATCCCGAGGTCTCGGGTTCGATACTAGACATTTAACTAATTAATATTTATCCAATATTCCAACAGCTCCCACTTGGATATCTATTAATAGTAAAATGACATTGGTAAGCGTCTAGCAACACGCCAATGCCCCTAGTTCAACTCGAGGTAGGTTTCCTGTAAAACCCTTTAATGATTCATCATTATTATTATTATCCTTTTGTTTCTAATACCACGTTAATAAAGATATGGATCTTAGTCATTCTTTAATTAACAATTTTGTTTCTCGTTGTTTATAATTGAGCAAGATTACCAAAACATCTGAACGTATTTCAGATAGACTTTGTGCGTACGCACGCAAACATCTTGTCAACCCTACGAGGGGCCCAACAGTATTAAACTTCAAAACAAATTTGAAGGAACAAATTCTTTCTTGACTACAAGAATAACCCATGGACTTTGCAACACTTCTGAAAACAACCCTTATAACTCCCTGTTACGGTGAGCGGTAGATTGCTTCACAGAAATGCATTACATCCATGACACTTATCTGGTATCTCAAGTTTGAGGATAACAAATTCATGATTTACTCACTGACAAGATCCATAAAGTAAAATCATGTAGTTGTGATAAGTCCTATATTCAATTCATTGAATATCATGTGAAATTGGTATGTTAACGCATCAATATACTTTCAAGTATATTCTAACCAATACTCAAATTTTTCTTAGTTTAATGATATTCCCATATCATTAATTGACAACGGACAATTTAGAACAACATAAGTTATTCACGGATTTAAACATGCAAATATAGGACACAATTTATTAATAATGAATGCAAACGTACTAAGTACTTTAATTCATTATACATAATAATTGCTTAATATCCTTTATCCAAATACTAAATAAATCAATGCATGATAATTCTAGTTAATGAATTTGTCTCAAGTAATGACTTGTTGACAATTATACATAATAATTGCTTAATATCCTTTAATTCATTATACATAATAATTGCTTAATATCCTTTATCCAAATACTAAATAGATCAATGCATGATAATTCTAGTTAATGAATTTGTCTCAAGTAATGACTTGTTGACAATTATGCCTCAAGTAATGACAATCACACTTGTTGACAAAGCATTATTCAACTAACTTTGATCTATCATAATTTTGAGAATACTTATTTCAAGAATTTAATTAGCAAAATTCTTGTATGTGTATATCCAACTATCTTGATATAGTTACACATACCATTCATAAATGGTGTGATATCCTCAAACACCAATTTATGACAATCAAACTTTCAAACATTTTAAAGTTTAAAGTATTCCAATTCTTTAATGTATAATGCAACTATGCTATTAGTTGAGCACAACTAGTTCTCATGGCTATTAATAAGGATGAAATCCTTCCATGACTAGTTATTGAGTGTCATCTCAATTTAAACCAGCATCATGGTATATAAAACACAATATGCTCTTTAAAATTCTGTAAACTTAATATCCATTGTGTAATTTTTAGGAGCTATTCCAGGTTGAGGATCATTATTCTAAGTTCAAACATATTTCAGTAGAATATCTGTTACACAAGTTATATAATAACTTTTAATTGGATATCAAACATTGTCAAATCATTAAGCACTTAAGCATGATACAACAATAATATAATGCACATGAAAACCCTTCAGTCAAACTTAGATTTTATTCAAGTTTGATCTTTTCAAATATGTATATCCATTTAGTCATTCAAAATAATATATCATATTCTATTTAGAATTTATTTACCGCGCATGTTTATTTAACAATAAACTTTTGTTTCAAGGTTGTATGTTTTATTTTTTAAATCTTTCAAATAAAGTTTCATTCCAAACTAAGTCTAATATTTTACTTACATGGAATGTTACTCTACAATATATACGATTTAGTAAATTAAACATAATACTCCCACTAGCTTTCAGGAATTTTTAGAAATTATCTTATTTCAATTATAAATCAATGCATGGATTTAATAATTAAACATAAGCTCAATTTCCTAGATGCATGCATTTATCCATTCATGGATTATTGCACTTTGTACACTTTCAAAGATTTATTTGAATTCATAAACTCATTTTGATTACTTATCGTCCTCGCTCAAGTAATTATTCAAGAAAGAGTTTTGACATTCATTGTCAAATTTCATATATATGAAAATAAGCATGACAATTACCATCTTTGTATCTTTAATATTCTTAGGAAAGAGTATTCAGTCATAGTTAATTGCTTAAGTATGATTAATATTCTTGTCATAAGATATTCATTAAAATATGTATATAATTTTGTCCATATGATTTTTACATAAAGATTTAAACCACTAGGGTTACATAATCTTTGAATAAACTCATCTTCATTCTCTAACCATTAAGAATTAAGATAAATCAAATTTTAAATTTGAATATCTTTATGAACAGCATCTATAATATTCATAGTATGAGTAATTCACCCAATTCATTATTTTGGTAATACTAGATCATATAATCGTCAGCATATTAATTAAATATCATCTTGAGGTTTATCATTTACATGTTTAGCCTCATCATGATTTTTACTAGTGTGTTTTTAGAAGATTATATATCTTGTAATTCTATCATTTCAAGATAAAATACTCCCACTTGCCTTTAGTATTATGTAGAATATAAATACTTAGCAATTAAAAATATTCTCTTTTTGGGATATTACAAATACATATTGACAGTTTCTGACATTCTTTTATTAATAACCTACACATAAGTAGTTTAACAAATTCAGAACTCCAATTTAAGATTTAATGTGATTCATCACATTTCATTATTCAATAATGTCTTATTAATCTTCTAGGAGTCTAATTGAGTATCTTTAATCTATACTCAATTTTCTAACCTTGATAACTTTTAGAAGATAAGAAGTCATAACTATCTTTAATCAAACAATCTAACAAAAGTTTGATTTACCTAACTGATCATCCCATAAATATGTGGTATTTCAATTAGAATTAATATTGTAAGAAGATCTAAGAATATATATATATATATATATATATATATATATATATATATATATATATATATATATATATATATATATATATATATATATATATAAGATAACCATATTCCTGTTGGCATTCCTATTTACCAACTAAGTCAGCTTAATGGTATAATAGTATTTCCAAACCAATTGCATACTTTATAACACAAGTACTTTTGACCAAGTCACTTCATGTTTATGTCTCATAAATTCATAAACTTGTTATAATCCCACTATACGTTTTTAATCATTGATCAACTCAATGACTTCTAGTATATGTCTTAATTAAAAGATCATAACAAGTTAACGTCTTATTTTATTATAAGTCTTGTAATACTTAAAAGACTTCATGTTTATAACTATACAATAAAGTATAAACATGTATAATTAAAGTAATCATGAACACCATCATTTCAATAATATTTTCAAGTTAACACACTACTTCATTTATTTATGTCATTCTAAGAGTACATAATTATTGAAGTAGTATTATATTACTTCATGCATTTATGTCATTCCAATAATACATTAATATTAAAGTTGAAGTAGTATTGTTATTAACACATGTTCTAATAGATGTCTAATTTAGAAACAGTAAATTATCCATGTTGGTCTCACGCATACATGGAAATTCACCTTGTTGTTAATATTTAGCATGCGTCTCACGTTTACTAAATTTCAACACCAAGTGTTTCTTAGATTAGATGTATATTAATCATATTAGAACTATAGTCTTTTACTTAAAAGTAAGAGAATTCGTTAAATCATATTCTTATGTGTTGTACCTTGCACACAATGTAGATTTCTCCCACTTGTGCATGGAACAACATCATGTACCACATAAACAGCACGCACGCGTTTGTTAATGTGAACAATATGATTTGTGTCATTAGCATAACTAGTAGATATAGAGTTTACTCAATCAATCAAAGAAACGCACATGACTATTCTTGAAAATATTAGTGTCTATATTTGGAAAGTAATTATCTTGAGACATTCAAAAGATAATCTGAGTTACAATTAAGACAATAAGTCTTATAACTCCCACTGAATTAGAGAACATTACAATAATCGCTTATTCAGCCATAAGAACACAATACTCCCACTGAATTTGACAACATTATAAATGTTTCATTAATCAGTGAAAGGAAATAATGTACTATTTACTTTCCTACATCGTTTAAGAAAACCCATTCCAACAATTATATATAGGTTCTAAAAGAATGTATTCTACTACGTAAATGTGATTCATGACATTCCAAACTTTTAACTTGAAAAAAATTGGGCATGCAATTTCTTCCTGTATAGATCTACCATTCCAACAATTGTATGTAGTATCTTTAAATGGTCAAATCAAAACAACTAGATAAAATAATCTAATTCATCTTTTACCATTGTGCAGTAATCAGTCTAGCTTCTAATTTAACAACTCATAAAGTGCAAATAATCTTACTATTAAATTTTGCTATGAGTTATGTATTTAGAATTTAGACTATTCTAATCATCCTATGGAAAGAATAGGATTAAGTCTCACACTTCTCCTAATGGAAAGAAGACTTGGTTTATTCTTTTAGTAAAATTGACTCTAACCAAAAACCCATACGGGTGTAGATTAATTTACTTGATAAAAGAATAACTTACGTTTACGGTTTTAATGTTGCATTAATACATTTAAAAGAATTTACAAAATTCAATTTTAGTATTTTCAATAATCAATTTTCAAGAAAACATAATACCCAATGATATATTCATATAACCAACATATTTTCTTGAAAATCTAGGATCCAACTTTACATAGATTCCACCACATCAGTTGATCTGCTAGTGGTGAAATTATAAAAGATGGTAATCTGTCAAACAATAATTGACAAACACTTTTCCAATTCCTAGATCATTATGAGATTTATATCAAATTGATTCATCAATTTGTCATGTAAGCATGTTTCATCCCATCTCATGCCTTAAGTTCTAGGTCTCACGCATCAACTAAATTATGTAAAACCCGAAAATCCGTTTTTCCTAAATTTCCACTACAATTTGAATTTTCCTAAGATTGAGATTTTAACATAAGTATTGAAACATTATAACTTTGAGAAATACCAAAGATACAATCTATCACTTAAGTACGAATAAAATTCGACTCAACTTGTATTTTACTAAGTAATATTACACGTTATATAAGTCATATAAAGGTCCAATTTCATTTTTAGTTGTACATTATATATGCACATTAATGATGGGATAATATTATTTGAAAGTTGAATGAAAAATGAGTCCCATATCTCCACAAGACTCGGGTGGTTTCCAGCCTATATCTTCCCCTCATTTTCTCATTATATCAACAAAATATACATCTCATTTACCCAAAATTAAGAACCCTAAAGACCTACAACAAAAAAATGGCAGCTCATTTCTCTCTAGAAAACAAGAAGTATGAAGGGTGTGACAAGGCGGGTGATCGGTGTAGTGACGTACCAGCTTTGGTCAGATCGTGTGGCTGATTTTGGGTTCGAAGGGTTTAGGTCTCGGTTCTTTTGTCCTTGTTTCGTTCGTTAATTCCAGCCAAAGGTATCACCACTCCTCTCGTTTCTTTTTTCTATTTTCCAGTCGACATATATATCTAAGTAAACAAGAGTAAACTACATCATATAATCATGGTACACATATGGTTGTCTCGTTATCGGATCACATAAAATAATGAAACTGTTTAACATGTGTCGATCTCTATTCTGTTTCGCTTTTCGATTACGTTTGATATACTTTTTGTTTTGGTCATTGGAACGTGTAAATTGTGACTAAGAAGCGAGTAATAAATCCGATTACAAACCTAAAGAATTATGATGGGGCATGCATGTTTATTCACATGGAAAAGGACTCGAATTTGCGTGATATCATGATATGTTTTGGCTCGTCATTTTGGGTGAGTGTGTG
Organism: Artemisia argyi; assembly: GCA_030686995.1. Taxonomy (NCBI): domain Eukaryota; kingdom Viridiplantae; phylum Streptophyta; class Magnoliopsida; order Asterales; family Asteraceae; genus Artemisia; species Artemisia argyi. The sequence goes on from CM060692.1 coordinate 72,110,671, forward strand.
TCGTAGCAATCTGTATGGGGGAGGGTACCCATCGGATCTGAAGCTGGTCGAGTATTAGGGATTGTTTTTGAGCTCGTTAAACATGTACTTGCTTCGTCTAATGGTGTGGTGCATATGCATGCATGTGTGGTGTCATTTTGTGTTTTGCGTGTGTGTATCAAAATTATGGCGGTAAAACATGTGATATATAAGCGACATGAAAACTAATCTAATATACTCGTTAATAGGGTCTTACGAATGAATATATATACACATGATAAGAATATACAACTACTTTTAGATGTGCATGATTATTAACATACGACAAACTGGACAAGAGAGTTTACATAAGTATTTTTTGTATACACTTTTATGAAAAAGGGTCAATTATTAGTCTTTAAAGGCTCAGATGATTAACTATATTGAATCCTGTATGCAAGTTGGGTTTAAAAGAAATAAGGTGTGAGCGTGCATGTGCATGAGTGTGAAATAAACCAAAGAATTAAAAAGAGACTTGCATGTGTATATTCGTGAACAAGGATCTGTTTGAGTATGATATCATGTATTAAATATGGGGCGTGTGTGTGAGCTCCTAAGAGCTGAAGAACATGCATGCGATACGGAGAATTGTTATTGTTTTAAAAAGAGAGTGTGTTGAGTATAAATACGAGTCATGCATGTGATAATAATATTTTGGTCGTCGCGGTCTAAATTTTAATGTCGAGAGTACGTTAAATAAATCATAAATAACGGGGCCTAGAATTTTCATTTTGATTATAGTATAAACCTTAAAATAATTTTATTTGACATTTTTAATATTTAATTTTGATAATTTACATTTATAAACCTAAACTACGATATTGGTCATTATTAACCTTTAACTTTACTTAATTGTCAATTGTAACCCATAACTTATCAAAGTTACATAATTCGGGAAACCTGCTAATTATGAAAAGTTATTTAATAATTGAAAGTTACTATATTTGGCAAATTACTAAGAATAGAAAGTTTCTAAAAATAGAAAGAAACCTCAAATGAGTAATCTGATTTAAAATGAGCTTATTAATAATAAGACGATCATTAATTCGTGTAGATTCGTTGAAGAAGGAGCGACTTCCTATCCCTATATTTCTGATATGGTTTCATTTGCGATATAAGGTACAGATATTCTTCCCTTTTCAGTAGGGACTTCTCATGACTTTCTTTCGATCCTTGACACCGCTAAGATTCCCTTCAGTATGCCATTGCTATGTTCCCCATTTGATATGATTGATATGATCCATTTGATATGATTCGTTGATATGACCTATTTGATATGAGCCTTGCTATGATACCTCTGATTTTATTCTGATTTGCTATCCGCTTTGATTATGATTATGTGATTGCGAGATTCTGTTATATTATGCTCTGGGAGCATTCTGTTTTGTCATGCTCTGGGAGCATTTTGTTATGGATAGCCTTGCTTTGTTTGTTCTGATATGTTCTATTCTAATGCCCGAGTTTTTAGTCTACTCATGGCGGGTACCATGGGCGTGTCATTGAGGCACCAATGGCATGACACTATCTGGGCGGTGTGATTAGTCCCTGGCGTCCCCGTCTGATTATGATATGATATGAGATCTCTTGGCCACTTTGTATATAATTTGTTTGTGGGGGGGGGGGGGGGGGGGGGGGGGGGCGTATGGATGCATCCTAGGATTTGTTTTGATATGATATGATACGATTTGGTTGGGACTGGTTGTACGTGCCTTGGCCCCTTTCACGTCTGGTACTTGGAGGTCGCCCCTCTACGTACACCCTATGAATTGACGGATATGTGATTATGTGATTTGATACCTATTCGAGTATCTCGGTAGGTCGGCTCGTGGCTTTCCTATGTTTCTTTGTGTCTATTCGAGTATCTCGTAGACGAGCCTTTGTTCTAGCTGCTCATGTGATTCTGGTTACTATATGATTCATATTATCATTTGATTCTTTATATTCTTTATTCAGTTGACTTATGATATTTGTTCAGTAGATCGTTCATCTCTTATTCATTTGACAGATGATATTCATTTCAGCAGGAGTTATGATTTCCTTTTTCTATCTTACATACGTTTCGATTATCAGTTTTTGTATACATCTGTTCACTGGGCTTTTTAAGCTCAGCCGCATTTTTTTTCCTGCGGCAGGTTTTAGGTTGGAAGTTGGGTTTGGTGAAGAGTGCATAGGAGCGTTAGTGGACTATCCCAATGATTAGAAGCCCATTTACATCTGGAGACTTGGATTTTTGATTCGATTAGATTTTGTTTGGATTTGTATTTCTTCCTGTATAGAGTTAGTATTTCTTTGTAACCTTAGAATACCTTTGTAACTTTATGATTATAAGTCTTCCGCTTGCGTTTGTATGTTCTGATTTGGCACCATAATGTGACATTTTGACCCGTGTCGGGTTGGCGTGTTACAATTAAGTCGTCTAACTTAGAAACTGCAAATTCTCCATGTGTGGGGCTCACGCACACTCGGAAATTTACCTTGTCATTAAAATTTAGCCTGCGTCTCACGTTACTAAATAATAACTTCAAGTGTTTCTTATAGTTAGATGGCATGTAACTTAAATTTTAAGGTATTTAGTTTGATGTGAAAATCAAATCATGTATAAAGATGCATGCACTCATCTTTATAACATAAGTTTTCAAAACCTTTTTATTACCAATTCTTAAGATTAATACAAAAAAGTTTCACTTGAGGTAAAATACCTTAAGATGATTTTGTACAATAATGAATTTAAAAGAAAATCGTTTAAGACGTATTCGTAAGTGTGATAACCAAGGCTGACTCTAAGGCTCTTTCCAAGCCTTCTTACCTCGACTATGAATTTTGTCTTAAAGGAGTTACTTTTTAAAACCATGTGTACAAAACATCAATCAAGCAAAAGTTTATGGATTAAATCTTAAAACATGTAACAAAGTATGAATCTTGCTAGTCTCGCCATGGAGCGAATTACCGTGCGAAGCGAACCTTTGTTGGCACATAAGACACCGCAAGATTCAATCTTATCACTTAAGGTTTTACCATTATTAGTCCATTAAATTTTCTTTATAAAAATTACCCCATTACCCTTTTATTGCTTACAACGTGTCCAACATAATAAAACAATAAAACAAGTAATTAAAGACAATCAAGCAACTAATAAACATAACAATTATAAGGTGAAACAATTAGCCACATGCATTCTTAATTAGAAAAGATCCTAATAAAATCAATTTTAGGTTTCAATATGCATATAATCAACTAAAGCCTTCCCTTCTAGAAGGAAGTGAGCCACATACATTGACGAATCAATTGCATAGGCCAAAGTCAATCACATACTACATAGCACATAAATTGATTTTAATAATTATGGGGTCTTCCCCAATATAGATCTATCTAAACATGTGACAAAGCTTAACAATTAAAAACAATTAATAACCCATGACTAACATGCATGTTTCGTCACGGATCAAAGCATAACAATTACCATTTAGGTCAAGGATACACCCAATTAACACATAAACATGTAAGCAACCTAGGGATTCTAATCCAATTAATATTAAAAACCACAAACCCTAATTTGGATAAAGAGGTAATCAACTCCCCCCCCCCCCCCCCCCCCCCCCCAAATTTTTAGGGTTTAGGAAATTTAAAGAACCCTAGATCTATAAAAACAACCTAACATGTATCTAAAACAATCAAAATTCATTTTTTATGTGTTTTATGTAATCAATTACATGTTATAGCAAGCTCGTGATACCATTGTTATAATATAAGAATCATGACAATCATAAAATAGGTAAACACATATGTGGAAGAGTAGGAACATCTATAACATATAAAACATTAACATAAATTAAAGAGTAAATTACACGGATGGTCCTTGTGGTTTGTCAAAAATTTCATGCATAGTCCCTCAAAGTTTAAAGTTGCATGTATCGTCCCTCTGACTGCAAAAGAATAACATCTATGGTCCCTCAGACTAACTGTCGTCAGTTTTTCCGTTAGTCTATTTGCACCGTTAGTCCTTTAACCACCGTTTGCAATAAACATTTGCATTGTTAGTCCTTTTTTGTTAAATATCGTTTGCACCATTAGTCCTTTAATACTTTTTCACCCACCACCTCCACCCACCACCGCCACCACCACCACCACCACCCACCACCCGCCACCACCACCACCCACCGCCACCTACCAACACCTCCACCCACCACTGCTACCACCACCCACCGCCACCACCACCACCCACCAATGCCACCACCTCCACCACCAACGCCACCACCCACCACCACCACCCGCCTCCACCCACCACCACCCACCACCGCCACCACCACCTACCGCCACCACCCACCACCCGCCGCCACCACCACCACAAAAAAAAATTTTGAAAAATTTTTTTCAAAATTTTTTTTCTAAAAAATTAAAAAAAAAATCAAAAAAATTTTATAAAAAAAACCAAAAAAAAAAAAAAATGTATTTTATTTTCAATTTTTAAAAAAATATATATTTTTTTTTCGAATTTTTTTTAAAAAAAGATTCTAAAAATTTTTTGTTCGAAATTTCTAAAAAAAATCAAATTTCAAAAAAAAATATTTTTTTGTTCGAATTTTTTTTTTTCAATTTTTTCAAAATTTTTTTTCAAGTTTTTCAAATTTTTTTTTTCTAAAAAAATAAAATAAAATTAGAAAAATATATCAAAAAAAAAAATTTTGATTTTATTTTGAGTAAATATTCTAAAAAATATTTTTGATTTTTTTTCAAATTTTTTTTTTCTAAAAAATAAAAAAATATTTTTTGAAATTTGATATTTTTTTAGAAATTTCAAACAAAAATTTTTTTTCTAAATTTTTTTTTTTTTTTATTTTTTAGAAAAAAAAAATTTTGAAAAAATTGAAAAAAAATTTTGAAAAAATTGAAAAAAAAAAATTCGAACAAAAAAATATTTTTTTTTTGAAATTTGATTTTTTTTAGAAATTTCGATCAAAAAATTTTTAGAATTTTTTTTTTTTAAAAAATTCGAAAAAAAATATATATTTTTTTTAAAATTGAAAATAAAATACATTTTTTTTTTTGGTTTTTTTATAAAATTTTTTTGATTTTTTTTTTAATTTTTTAGAAAAAAAATTTTGAAAAAAATTTTTCAAATTTTTTTTTTGTGGTGGTGGTGGCGGCAGTGGTGGGTGGTGGCGGTAGGTGGTGGTGGCGATGGTGGGTGGTGGTGGGTGGAGGCGGTGGTGGTGGTGGGTGGTGGCGTTGGTGGTGGAGGTGGTGGCATTGGTGGGTGGTGGTGGTGGCGGTGGGTGGTGGTAGCAGTGGTGGGTGGAGGTGTTGGTAGGTGGCGGTGGGTGGTGGTGGTGGCGGTGGTGGGTGGTGGTGGTGGTGGCGGCGGTGGTGGGTGGTGGTGGTGGGTGGTGGCGGTGGTGGGTGGAGGTGGTGGGCGAAAAAGTATTAAAGGACTAATGGTGCAAACGATATTTAACAAAAAAGGACTAACAATGCAAATGTTTATTGCAAACAGTGGTTAAAGGACTAACGGTGCAAATGGACTAACGGAAAAACTGACGACAGTTAGTCTGAGGGACCATAGATGTTATTCTTTTGCAGTCAGAGGGACGATACATGCAACTTTAAACTTTGAGGGACTATGCATGAAATTTTTGACAAACCACAGGGACCATCCGTGTAATTTACTCTAAATTAAATAGGAACGTACCTTTAGTGATTCTAGCAAAACAAGAATCAATAAATTAATCTTGAACATGTGATGAACCCTAATTAGGGTTTATATGGATCAATGATTAACCCCTTACCGTTTTATTAATCGATCCCTTGATAATTACTATATTGAGTAATTACCTCGTTCTTGTACACACAAACTACTAACGAATTAAAGGTGATGCTAGTAACATAAAACACAAGAATTTTCAATAATGAAAATCGATCCAAAACCCTTAGGGTTGTTTGGACGATCGGTTAGAGCAAGGGAGAAGGAAAAGAAAACCAAGTTAGGGTTATGTGTACAAGAGTGAAAAACAATGACCCTTGGTTTTCTATTTATACTAAATGTAAAACTTTGGGGACAAGTTAGGGCAAAAGGGTTGCCCCTTTTGCTTGTGCTCGACCGGCCATAGGACCACAAGGATCCTTCCGGATCTTTCTTGCTTCCGAATTACATTGTAGTCCCTTTCGTTTGCGTTTAACGATAGTTAGTCCATACGTTTAATAACCAACGATCATTAATCTTTTTACTTGTGTTTAATTAATAAATATACATAACATTTAATATTTATTAAACTTTAATTCTCGTTTGTAATGTGTGCAATCCCGAGGTCTCATATTCGATACTAGACATTTAACTAATTAATATTTATCCAATATTCCAACAAACACAAGCTATAACCTAATGAGATGCACACTAAACAAGCTCAAACAACTGATAAAACACAATGAAAAAGCTAGGAAATGGAAATAAGCAATTCCACAACACCACAGACCAAACAGGTTTTAGGGAGTGATTGCAGGCCTAGATTCAGCTAGGGGCAAAAGCTCTTGAGCCAAAAGGACCCTGGAACTAGGAAGCTAGTACCACTGTCTTCCCAAGAATCCAAATTCCAAGGTAAAAGTACAAGAAACCAACCCACAATGAGCTTGTGAAACTCACTGTGAATCCTGGCTAGGCTATTGTGTGGATTGGAATAAGCACAATAAGTACAAGGGCAAAAATCAACACAAGCACAGTCAAATTCAATCACAAACAACTTATAACAACTTATAACAACTAACAACAACAATCAAACAGGCTATGATCAAGTGGAATTCAAAATCAACAAGCTTAGTACATGCTAATTGCATACAGAATGAACAGTTGGCAAGGGGCAAATAGATAAGCCAAAATAAGCTAACAAACAAGTACTTAAGACTAAACCAAGTATGCAGCTAACAAGACAACCCAGATTGCTTCCCAAATCACCAATTTTCAGGTCTAAACTCCAACAAATGAGCAAGATGTGGGATAAAGAAAAATGGGTGAGACTGGGTGAGCAGGGGAGGTTTTGTGCCCTGCACCCTCAAATAAGTACTTGCACAGGGCAGGGAAAAATTCTAAAAAATAAGCCAAGCATAGATTTCTGAAGTTTAGGTGGGATATTTTGATCCCTAAAAATTTCAAGGCTTAATTTTTAACACAAAATTCACAAAAATTCTTGTAAAATCTGGGTTTCTGATGAACTATGCAATTTTTGACTTTTTATTTTGAACCTAAAGTTGACCTAAGTGAGATTTGATTAGGTCTAATTAACTAGAAATGATATGTTAAACTATTATGAGACTTAAATAAGCTAAGTTAACTACTTATGCACTCATTCTATGATTATGCACTCTTGAAAATCTAACAGCTAATGAGAAACAAGAATTTGAAAGTGATTTTTGACTTTTTACCTAAATGACCTAAATTTTTATGCTTGAAATGTCCTAATACAACCTAATGCAAGATGACTTGACCAAAAACTACCACTATAACACAGCAAGACTCAATGAACACCCCTTTTGCCAAACACCCCCTTAAGAAGCTAGATTTTATCTTTTCAAAGTAAGTGGATGAGTGGAACCCTGAATAATATTTATATCAACTTAGTATGAACTAATAATCCTTAATGAGCACAGATTTATAACTATAAACTACAAATGACCAAGATTCTATAATAGGCTAAAAATGGCAGTGAACCAAAAACTTTGAGCACTAATTATTTTATATGAGCTGGTACACAATTTTAAGCTATAATATGATTGGGTTAAATTCATAAATGCTTAACATACTTACAATTTTGACTCATTCTACATAATGTATTTTTTTTATTGTCAATATGCTTAATTAAGTTCGTATTAGCTGTCATAATGCTTAACAAATGGTTCTTTATTATACAAAAGAATTAAATACCCTTGGATCATCATCACCACAAAAAATCCAGTTAAAAATGCTCATGAGTTCTGCATTTTTTTTCATCAATAGTAAGTTTTCAAGTTAAATCGCATATTATCTTTCGTAATCGCCACATACAAGTGAGCGGTATTGGTTTGCCGTTCACTTTACGCTTTTATGCTGTCATTAACGGACGACGATTAATCACATTCTCCCTAAACTACATGTTCAGTCAAAATAAGAGGATTGGATATCTTAATTCTTGACTCAAATGCAAACTGAGCATTAAAAAGCTATCACTCGTAGATCATAGACCCATGTTCAGCCAAGTCTGTGTGACTTTTCAAATACAACAACTTGGTGGGATTCTCTTTGCAGTTCTCGAACAGCGGCCAGTCCAGCAACACCGGCTCCAATGACAGCCACCTTCAACGAAGTTGTCATGTAGTCGGACATGTTTTTGTGTTTTCCAATTTATATGGAGCAGTTACTCCATTTATATATGATTGTATGCTCAGGGTTTATTGGTGAAAGAAACATTTGTCTCTTAAAAAATAAAGTAATTGTATGCTCAGGTTTTAATGTTTGAAGGTCAACAAAAGTTAAATAAAGTTTAAAATTCACAAAAGTTTAATTTTGCTTTGTTTTTCATCTAATTATTTCGTAATAAAAAATAAAGTAGAATCAAATTGGATCTGAAGTAAATTTATTATACATTGATACAATTATTTCGTAATACAAAAGTTTAATTTTAGGACAAATCATTGTTCTTTAGTGGTTTTCTCCCTGGAAATTATGGTGGTGGGAAGTAGGAGATGAAGACGTAAGAAATGACGAAAGTACCCTTAACAAATCCTATTAGTTATGCGTAATGAAAAAAAACATAAACTTAATTAAGCATTTTGACAATAAAAAAAGTACATTATGTAGAATGAGTCAAAATTGTAAGTAGGTTAAGCATTTATGAATTTAACCCAATATGATTCAATAACACCTAATAAACACAACTAAACACAAATAAGCAGAAATCAAGCACATGAACAGTGAAATCATGAAAATGAAAGAAATTCTTACAAATGCTTTCCTGCCAAAATAACATGAACCAAGAACCAAATTTCAAACCTAAAGGTTTCCACAAACCACTAACCCATAGCCATCCAAGATTTACTATGCTCCAACCATCTTTTATCTTCAACCTGTACTTTTATTTTTTTATTTGATTTTTCTGATTTTTTTTATATTTTTTTAGTTTTACAAACTAAGCTAATTTTAAATGGTTTCTAATAGCTCTTAAAGCTATTCAGGGAGCTTATATGCACTATTTAGTCCAAAATAACAAGAATAAACACTAATTAAGCTAGGTGATAATTTTTGGAATTTAAACTTGCAAAAACTGAAAATGGATAGAAACCTTGAAATTGATATTACTTAAAATTCAAATTACATTAGAAAAAGAGATTACAACATTTGTTAACCAAGTTTTACAACTAAAAACAGAGATTACATGAAAACGACACTAGATTTTACTGCGTAAACTACTATGTCTTCTCCTTTGCATCTTCTCCCTTTTATAGTGACTTTCAGAGCTCCTTGGGTCCCACTGAGTCTTTCCCATCACTAATCTCAACCATTGGATGTATAGAATTGATCCCAGCCTTTAAAATATTTTTGGCGCCAAAAGAGATAGTGCAAATTGCACTGAGATTGCAATTGGGTGGTGGTGGAATTAAATGCATTTTTTTTTTTGTTAGGTGAGAGTGGTGGTGAGTGGTTTAGGCGGTGGAGATAGTGGGAGAGGTTATGGGACTGAGTTGCAGGGTGCAACTTGGGAGGGATGAGGGGTTGACCGTTTGACTGGGGGAATGAATAAAACGGGGTGAGTGTTTTATTCTTTGTGGGGTTGGGCCGTGGATTGGTTGGGCCTGGTTTATAAAAGGGTTAAGGGAAATGGGTGGACTGGATCAGGGATGGTTTGGATTGGTTTTGGTTTTGTTTTGGGTTAATAAAGAGTGGTCCGTTTGGTAGTAGTAAATATCACAAGGACCAAAATTGTAACTCTCTGAATTTTAAGGGCTGAAATGTAAACTTGTCCAAAGTATTCCAAGGGTGATTCCTGCCAAGTGTGAATAGTATAAGGACCTCATTTGATGTTTCCATTTTTGAAATTCCCAGGGACCATTTTTGTCAATTTTCCAAACTGTAGGGACCATTCTTGTAATTTCCCCAAACTTTTCATCCAAGGACCATTTCTGCCAACTTTTGATTTTCCAAAGACCTTTGTTGACTTTTCCATCCAAAATAATTGCTCAGGGGCCATTTCTGCCAATTTTGAAAGTACAGGGACCAAACTTGTAAACTTTTGAAATTTTTCACCAAAGGACTAATTATGACAACTTGTGATTTCAAAAGGACCTTTGGTGACTTTTCTTACAAAACAAATGCCTAGGGACTGAATTTGACAAGTTTTGAAAGTTGAGGGACTGACACTGCCAATTTTGCAAACTTTGTTCGTTTTTCATCTGTTTTCAATCATTTTGCATCTGAAACATATAAAACACAATCCTGGGATATTTTCAGTATTTTGATGCATATTTGAGTGTTTTTTTATATTTTGGCAGTTCAGATACGACAAAAATAATGAGTATTTACACACTCATCAATGAGATATGCCCAGTTTGTCGCAAGACATGTTTGGATCCCTTTGGGGAACATGCGTCTCATTGCAAAGAACTCCCGGGCTTTATGTACAGACACAATATGGTTAGGGACGTCCTTTTTGACATATGTAGGCATGCCGGAATCTCCGCCAAGAAAGAAGCACCTATGAACTTTTTGACTGACCCGTTGGATGGAAGATCTACACTCAGACCGGCAGACATTTTGGTTTTTGGATGGGTTAGAGGGAAACATGCATGTGTGGATCTAACTGGGGTTTCTTCTCTCGTGGGTTTGAGTAGCCGGGATTCTACAGTGGGACAAGCCGCTTCTTACAAAGTGACGAAACACGAACCAAGCACTGAAAATCAACATGTTTTTATTTCTTTCGCGTTTGATACTTTTGTTTCCTTACACCTGAGGCAGTAGAGTTCTTCAAAATAGTCCAACGAGTTACGCATAGTAATGTTATAACTTATAACGTCTAAAATACACAAACGGGTTAAAAGAATTAGTTTTGCATTACAAAAATGGCTAACAATGCAACTTATAACAAAGTTAATTAAAGGAAAGTGAGATCGAACCAGATCAAGATCTTACGATCTTGTGGTATGATTGAAATCTTACTTAAAATCCTATGTCTTTTAAGATTCTGTGAAAAATTAACTCGTTTTTAATTAGCAGGATCATAAAATAAAAAGATCTTAAAAGCTAAATCGAGATCTTAACAGCTACGGGTAAAATATTGATAACTGACAATATTTGAAAAGAAAAAGATCTTAACAACTACGGTAATAGATTTACAAGCGTGTTGATGATTCTTTCCTGAAAAGGTGAATATTGTTGCTATAATGCTATCGGATAATTAACTTTTTGTTTTTGCTAATTATCCGACCATCAATTAATATGCCAATAAACAGCATACATATCCGCGTTGTATACATTTAAAAGGAAAAATATGGTAGGCCTAGTTTCTCGAATATTTTTTTGCTTAGTTGTGTATTTTTGCTTCCATTGGAATTTTTTTACATGAAAAATAAATTAAAATATATATATAGTAGACTCGGATATTGATCCCAATTCTCCATTTAACACTTATGTCAAAAGTTTGATCCTTTTTGTATGGCTTCCAGAAGTAAAGATGCTTTTTAGTTACTAGTATTATTTTGAGAACAAAAAATTTCGTGTTTATTTCAAAGAAATCCACTTATATAAAGCAATTAAAATATATTGTGGCGTAAAGTAATGTATTTTGGATGTGGGTAATGATATAACCTAATCTAGATTTGACAACAAAGTGATGGTAATACAAGAATATATACTTTAATATTGAACTAGAAAAGTAAACGAATACTCGAATAGTATATTTTGTTTGTTTCAACATCTATAGTTCTATACCCATTGTTAGTTTAACTCTTAAGCAATAAATATACTCCTTGTCTTTCTTTAAGGAATCGTGTTTTCTGTCACAAAACAATAACTTTATAAAACATGGATGGTACTGAAAGTTGTTTAAAAAGTTTAACTTTAACAGAACTTAAGTTCAGACTCTTTTATAAGGCCCTCATTATATAATAAATTACCATAAAATGAAAAAAACAAAATAATAAAATTAGTTGCTGTCTTAAGATTTTGTATCGAAGACAAAAGGAGTGTAAAAACCAAATCTTTCGTCAGGTGTTCCGCACATACTCATGAGTCTAAAGTAAAGTAAATTGAAAAAAAAAAAAAAAAAAAAAAAACTAAATAAAAAATAAATAAATAAATAAAAATAAATAAATTCGCATATTGTAACCAACTCTAAATACAGCTAAGAATGGTTAGTTATGAGTATGACTTTAGAATCAGCAGACATATCTATTTTGACTGTTCTTTTATAGCCGTGGTCGTGAATTTGATACTCATTAGATAAAAATCAGGGTATGATTTCTATTGAAAAACAGCATGATATTGGTATTTTAGTGAGCCTGACCAGATGAGAATGTGTAGCATATAAGATGCATAATGTAGGACTACTTGGTGTATAGCAGCAAATATTATATTTTCGCAATCATGATTCTAAAAGTTGACCTTTGATGCAAAGCATGTGTTTTTTGAAATACAAAGCGTGTATATGTTAAAATTAATATAGTGTGTTTTTTAAAAGTTGTCAAGTTTAAATTGATCAAGATTCAAGTAGTATAGATATAGAAGATATTTATGTTCAGTGCTACATGAGGCACTTTTGTTATCTGATTTTTGTTTAATACCATTTCAGCTAAATGCTATGTTCAGTGCTACACGGGTCACATTTGTCTACAAAGAGGATATCCAAGGCACTGGCAATGTCATTCACACATTGAGGTCACATATTAACTATTGAAGTAAACTTTTGAGGGATTTAGAAACAAAAGCGTCAATGGAAAGCTCAAAACAAGGAACGTCAAATGGTTAAAAGTCGATGAGGCAACACTCAGATCAGACATGCGACCTCAGTCGACGAGAAAACCTCGAAACTTATACTTGATCACACACGATGGTCTCAAAGCCTATCAAAGTATCAGGTAATGACGGTCAAAATTTAAAAGAGATCATGGCTAGTAGCAACCTTACAGAACAACTATTTGGATATATAACCAACTGATCAAATGCTACAAATCTATGAATTAGGATAACAGCCCTAATATTTATGTTACAAGATATGGTGACAGAATCATAATCTATGAAGATCCTGTCTTATTCTTCCACATCCAGTCCTGAGCTCCCTGCATACCATGTAACGCAGAAAGGTTAAATAACAAAATCCCAAAGAAGTGTCCCTAAACAAAATCCCAATTGTGGCATTACCTGCTGGTAGCGTGCAGAATCATTCATAGAGCCACCGGCCACCGGCAATTGTGCATAGCCATAGCCCTGTAATGCAGAAAAACCCAAAAATAAGACGAAGTTGAATATAACCGCCTGGTAACAGTTTGATGAATATAAAAACTGAAAGAGAAATGGGATGGTCTATATTAATACCTGTATATTTTGATGACCTGCAGCACCAGCATTTTGATACTGGAACAACAATAAAGAAATGAGATAACAGCCAAATATAACATGTTGGTCATAAGTTTTGTTACAACCAAGGGCTGACACACACGTAATTTCGCAAGGGCTGACACACATGTAATTTCGCAACACTATAGTACCTAGACTAAAAAATACATTTAATGAAAATAAAATTTACCGCTGAGGGCTGAGTGGGATGCTGCAACTGTTGAGGGTGCCGCCCCTGTGCTTGCATCTGTGTTTGAAGGTGACTTTGAAGCTGGAGTTGGGGAATCTGAGTTTGCTGATTTGGCATACTTTGGTTGTTGGGTTGACTCTGGGGTTGCTGTATTGAAATGGCCTTTTGTTGCTGGTGTTCTTGAGGCTTCTGTTGTTGTTCAAATAGAGCCAATTCCTCCGGTTTTTCCCACTGTCGTAATCAAATCAACAAAGATTTACCACCTCCAATATCAAGATGATTAAAAATAAATAAATAAATAAAAAATAAACAGTAAAAATAATTACCTTGCTTTCACCAGTTGTGCTATTGTAGTAGTACTTGTATCCATCAGGAGAGGTGTGTTCTGTCCAATTACATTTCAAGGCACCCCCAGCTGTTGGCACGCCTGGAGCACCTGAAGCGCCAGATGCAGCAGGAAGCGAGTCTGTTACGGGTTTTACAGTTGGACCACCTGATGTCTGTGGCCATGCGGACTGCCAAAAAAAATAGAAGTATTATCAGCATGTGAAACAGACCTAAAAAGCCAACACGGTTTTAGCCAAAGCATCATACGAACCAGACCTGAGGGTTCAATTCACACATCTCACAGTTACTGATATGTAAATGTATACAAGTACATATCAAAGTTAACATTTTGGATACCTGCAATCTAGCACCTTGGATATTCTGCTGTGGCATCAAACTCGGATTTGATGGTTGAATGAGCTGCATTTGCTGCTGAAGCTGGGAGAATGCCTGCTGAGATGATTGGTAGCTTGCCTGTAAAGTTTGTTTTTGTTGAGACAACATTTGAGCCAGTGGAGAAGCTGATTGGTGCACAGGCTGCAACATTTGCTGCTGTCCAGGCTGCTGGTACTGATTCATCATTGCGGTAAGAACTTGGGGAGGTAAGTTGTTAGAAAGAGCTGGTGTTGCTGATGGGACCCCCGCTTGGGCCTGCTGAACAGGCAACATCCCATTATAACCGGGCATGGGCTGAGATGGAAACCCCTGACTGTAGGAAGGTTGACCAGCAGAGTTGGGTACTTGTAGTTGGCCAGGAGGCCTTACCGTACTAGATGATGGGGCCTGTGAGAAGGTCTGAGGCTGCATAGATGAAGGGAAGTGTTGTGGTGACGGATTAGGCTTCTTTAAGGGTGATGAATTCTGGATACCAGATGAGAGTTGAGGCAGAGATTGATTGAAGCTCTGTGAATAAATCATGAGAAGATATTACAATCTAACGTTATCAAGTAGAAAATAACACGAAGCCTAAATATGTGCATACCTGATATGTTGAAGTAGATGGAACACCAGGCCCAGGATAAAGATCGGAGGGGGCACCTTGGCCACCATGGGAACCACCCTACATTATTATTATTAAGGATCAGCAAATTAGTTTATCCTTCAAGGTACAGTGATCGTAAAAACTATTTTAATACCATCAAAGGAGGACTAATATATCTAAGTTTATTATAGTATCCTACTATCCTATATGAATAACATGTCGCATTACCGGAGCTGAAGAAAATTTCCCATCACTAGGTCTAGATGCCACTTGACTGTTATAACCATGCATGCCATTATCAGAAGATGGTACTATGCCCTGCTGATTCATTGTATTCCAGGCATTTTGAGGAACAGAAGCATGCATCCCCTCACCACGATTCGGTGGTCTGCAAAAACATTGTAAACACGAAAAGTCAACTATACAAAGATCCACAGAACTGATATATAACACCATTAAACAAAAGACAGCAAAAGATGATGAAGATTGAAGGATTGAAAAAATAGGGTAATCTTCTGGGTGGTGAAGCATATGAACGTAAGAGTAATAAACATATAAAAAGGATACCTAATCCCAGGGGACAGTAGCTGGGAGCCATACCCAGGACCACCAAATGCAGGAGCTCCCCTAGCAAAAAAGAAGACAATGAATGACGTGGACAATAAGATCTGGTATTGCAATTGTTAAATAAGGGAGGAGATCAGCAGAAATATTCCTATCCGGGGAAGTGATGGCTTAATCCTAAACTGTTTAAAATTTTCAAAGTTCAATCTTATAATTTTCTTAATTTCATGGTTTATCCTTCCTTTAGCCTTTATGCTTATCTTTTCGCAAGAAATAAAAGTGTAAAGAATTATAAATAAGGAGCTTTCAAAGTTAGATATCACAAATTTACCACTATCACCTTATGCAAAAACATTTATTCCAGAAAACCAAAATCTCACAGAGCTGTCTATTGTTTCTTTATTCAAATTCTAAACCAATAAACTAAGGTCACGATCAAGGACAGCTGTACATATTACTTTAAAATGGTTTCGGTATTGATGTGCTCCAAGTATGATCCTTCACTTTTAAGAGCGTCCAAGTTAGGAGCTGGTCTCAAACCAAGTTAAGCCCATAGCTATGTTTCTTAGTAAAATTGAAGAAGCTAAAGAAGAGTTGTATAGACAACATTGAATTAATGCGTTATTTTACATCTTTCTACTATATGATGTCAACCCAAAGTACCAGCATAAAGTTGGACTATATACTTAAATTTAAACAGGTCTATTTAGTAGGATCATATGTATATTTCGACAAGCTGGAAGTAACAGTGTCTAAATGATTATGAAACTCCGCTGTAATAAACCATGCATATAATCATATAATTAAGATGACCTACTACAAGCAAAACAGCATTCTAGTTCTCAACAGACCTGAGCCCCAAACTAGTCTGAAGAAGAAAAAGGACCAGTTCCCCAACCAAAAGATTTAATTAACATTGATAGAAACATGTGCGATTAAATGCATCGCAAAGTACCTTGTTTCTCCCGGCCTGGGTCTCTTCGGGTCAGCAAATCGAACACCCAACGGTTGTTCACAACCCTGTTATTTCAATATAGGAGGTACAATGGATGAATATCAACAATGGTTGCTACAGAAGAAATAAACAATAATTAATGAAGTTGCTTACTCTCATTATGTATATTCCATTAAGAGCATTTATGGCTGCCATTGCCGCGTCCTTGTTTGAGTATTTAACAAATCCACATCCTTCAGAGAAAATTTACCACATTAGAGGTAAACCAAAAACAAGCTTGTTGATTTTGGACTCCTACATCTAATAAAGGTTTGTTGTCGCAGAAAAGGTTGGCACACCTACCAACCCACCCACCGCTTCCAAACTCAAATAGAAGGTAGATACTTCTTTCAGATAGCTAATCAAACTTTTCTAAGCTAGTATACAAAGGGCTAAATAGCGGGAGGGTGGTCCTTGATTAAAGAAGTACATCACTTTGGCATGTAAATGAAGCCAAGCTAATTGGGTGTTAATGGGCCAAATAATATCCTAGTACAAGTTCTTACATTTTAACAGACTAGATATATATAACAAAACTTAAAAAACAACAGAAACAAAATGTATTAGAGAGTTGGGACAAACCACGACTTTGCTTCATTTCATCACGCATGAGATAGACATCCTCGATACGACCATAAGGCGCGAAAATCTGAAAAATTACAAGGTTGTTTACTTTATACTCTGGATAGACAAAATAAAATAGCAAAAAAAGAGCACAAAGAATAAGAAAACATTAAAAGAAATAATGCACTAGATTGTTATGACCTACTTCTTCAACTTCTTTTTCAGTTGCTTGTTTATTTAACGAGCCGACAAACAACTTGTACTCCACTGCACCTAACACAGAAGATAGTCACATCAGAATGGAACTCCAAACAAGACAGTGAAAAAAGTACGATTTTTATTGCCACAAATCAAATTGAAGATATCAAACTACTAAACATTTACCGTTACTTTATATAGATACTCAAATTTGAAGGAGTAAATTACCTAAGCGTTCACGCTCCCCATCAGCATACCTGACCTGGATGGGGCCCAATCCCTGTACAAAATTACAGATTATTATGCTTCGTACTTTAACAAATATCACCAAATGTTTACAAGAAGATTGTATCAGATAAATGAAATACAGAAAGTACTGACCCCCGGCAATGTGTACTGATTATGTAAAGCATGTATTGCCCTATCAGCCTCTTCTGACGTGGCATACTTAATAAAGCAACATCCTGCAGCAGCGAACTGTGTGTTTCCTGGTAACATTAAGAACACAACTTGATGACCAGAAGCAAATATGTTCTTTAAGTAAATATTTGTGAGCATTAGAGATGAAGTATTCCAACAAAGCATAATTAGCATATTTAATCAAACATCTATCGGTAGATATCAGGAATTCCACCAATAAATAACCTAGTGTAACAATAAACAATAATCGCATATTAACATCTTTGTGTCTATAACTACCACAACTATCAACTCAGTGCTACAAGACTAAACCTACGTAAAAGATAGGATCATTGCTTCAACTATAGAAAATAATACACAATAGATAAACCATCCAATGACAACCAGAGAATATCAAACAATAAAAAAATCAACCACAGCTCCACAAGTACAATAAATATTACTGACACGAGGAATCAATCAACTATAGTTAAATTATGCATCATGCAGTCATCAAACAATACCCACGAATATATTTGCCATCACAAACCTGCTATCCAACCCATCTAATAAACAATACAACTGCAGAACACAGTATATGTTGTGCAATTACAAGAAAATGACAAGGATAATAAAAAGGAAAAAAAAAATATCTCAATTCCAACATCAATTCACTCACTCACAACCACAGATCACCTTAAACTTTCTAGTTTTACGAACGATTAATAGTATTTAAATATCTCCACTGTTCCAATATCCATTCACTCACAACCACAAAAAATAAAATAAGAACGACATTTGGTCACATTGGAACCAAATGAACCAATAAACTAGAAGATATTGATCACGTGCAAGTTGAATTGTATCCACAGAACACGACATTTGAATAGAGGAATACAATATGCAAGATGATACAAAGATGAATATCGAGCACATCGCAAGACAAGCACCAGCTCATCCCAATCATCCAACGTGCACCAACACAAACAATACCATCAGTTCACAAAGTAAAAATGGCTAAGGGACTATCAACAAGACATGGATGCAGCCCCGCAGGTTGCATTTGAAAAGGATGAATCCATTCAACAGTCTTAAGAGGAAGGTATTGCATATGATTGGATAAATGGAATTTGGGCAACTCAAACAGCATCAAGTGATGCACTAAATCAATAGCTCATTCAAAAACCAAATCATGGGAAACTAGAACTTCAACTAAAGATGAACAAAAATCCAAAATTCAATAACTCATTCAACAACCAAATTACATACATCACTCATTTTACAGATAATCAATACTCAAATACTTTCGTGTTCAGCCATACTGCAGTATGCAGATATTACCAATCACTAAATTTTATAGATCTAATACAATGATCAATATATAGGTTGACATCTATGTCTAAAGGTGCTGGTAGGACATTACATCCCACGACTATGTAAAAGTCTTAATAATAATTACAACCCCTTAAAAGACATACATAGAGGCACGGAACCCCAATGAAGTATCAATGACAACAAACTTTAGGCAAGCTTTTGGCTGAAAGCAAAGCTACACTTTCATTTCCAATAGTATCCACATACAAAAAATCTACTAAATGCCTATTCTTGCCATTCACGCTCCTCAAACCAGCCAAGAGCCAACAAAGAATGTGCAAATTCAATATATTAACTTGTTAGGATCACATGATGTTGATCCCATCAAAAATATTAGTAATAAGACATGAATACAACAAGATATCAAACCTAAAACTGAATCATACACAAACTTCATCAGCAGTAACGAATAATATAAAACAGAAACAAGCAATCAGTTCTCCACCAAAATTGCAACTAAGATCCTACATAAAGCAACAACTCGAAACTACTATAAGGTCCTTTGCCAAGAAAAATCAAAACATGACACTGAAATCAACATTCAGAACTTCTAGGCCTCTAATAGCCATTTACAACAGGTCGTTTCACCTCAAATGCAAGGTATACAAAGATAACTAAGTTTATGGAAGGAGTGGTCTGCTAAAGGAGACAACACATACAAACCAAAATTGAAATTACGTGTTTCTCGATGTCAGACATACACCAATACAAAGGTCGGAAATTGCGAATGATCAACTCATACATTCAAATACTGATATCGCGACCATTAAGACAACAGACCATTATAGCAAATCTAGGTATCCTTGAATGAGTCAATCAACAAACCATTCCATGTCACTGAGCCCAAGAGGCAACTGACAGATAAATATATCCACTCATATTATACCTATAAGGCCTTAATGTTCAGAAGGTTTCAAAAGACAAATGAACACTATCACAACCACATTATCCAACTACAAACTACACGTCAGTATCAATCCATTTTTTGGAACAATCACATTTCCAAAATCACGACTAATTGATACTAACAAGCTTTTACAGATTAAAGGTTCAGGGTCTCAACGCAAAAAGTATCAACATTGCCACTACCCACACACTACAAATAACCTACTTAATGCACCAGTTGATCTATGACTATAACACCTTCTACATGTTTTAACACTACAAACCTAACTTCTAAAGTAGCAAAACCCCCATATACAGAAAAAGGTTGCAATGTTATTATGACATAGATGCTGCCCCCGAATCAACATCTATCAGCATCTTCGAAGAACGAACGGCTATAGTTACTGAAATTTTATGATCTAATTTTATCTTCTTCTTCTTAGACAGATATGATCTTGCAAACCATAATAAGAGGCCCGAAAATTGCCAAAGCAACTACTGGGAAGAAACGTAACGTTACATT
Organism: Artemisia argyi; assembly: GCA_030686995.1. Classification (NCBI taxonomy): domain Eukaryota; kingdom Viridiplantae; phylum Streptophyta; class Magnoliopsida; order Asterales; family Asteraceae; genus Artemisia; species Artemisia argyi. The sequence continues at coordinate 72,131,256 of CM060692.1, forward strand.
TGCTTCCCTCAACTCCTCAAATAACCTGAAAAGACATATTGACACATATCAAATTAAAGAAAAAGCCTATGTGGTTGCACATACCTTGTTGCTGCCCTGCTCGCTTGTCTTTGATCAAAGCAACCTCTACGACATTTCCATATTTCTCAAATGGAGGCCGGATCTGAAATCATATTTAAAATGCATCAGATAATTGAAATTTTGACCACAGCATGTATACTAAAGGGAATGGCCACCTAAGCATCCTTACGAAACACGTTGTGTTTACACGAAGAGTACAAGAAGTGAATCCAAATTGCAACATGTAATAGAAACCCATGGCAATATGTAACAGAAACCCGAAAAAGGGATAACTTATATCTACAGACTTCAGCATGTGTAGCAAAAACCAATTGTTCCAAAACTTACATCTTCTTCGGTGGCTGTCTTCGGGACAGATCCAACAAAAAGTTTAGCAAAATTGCCTCCATCGGAACTCTTTCTCTCGTTACCTCCATCAGCATGTCTTCTGTCAAAACTATCTCCATCGAAGTTCCTCTTCTCATAACCGCCTACACCATATCGCTCTATAACAAACAATGTATTAGTACCCCCAAAAAATTTCAGAACAAAATCCACAAGTACAAAATATAAAATAACACAAATAACAATACATTTACATTACAGTTTTAAATTTATATATAGTCGAATTTCGACTAGCATTATTAAACATAGTTTCAGTTATTTAGGTATTTGTTTCAGCTTATATGTGGCTTATGACCTTATTTGTGTTTCGGCTTATATATCATAAGGCCCAATTTTCTGGCTTATTTTGAGACTTGCGGGCTTATATAAGTTTATTACAATATGATAAACTTATATAAGCCCAAAAGTCTTCAAATAAGCCAGAAAATTAAGGCTTATGAAATATAAGCCAAAATCAAATAAGCTCATAAGCCCGCATATAAGCTTAAACAAACACCCCCTTGATTCAACATATGATGCTTAAATAAATTAATGCGAGTACATTCGGTAAATGATAACAATGCAAGTACGCAACTTTAAACCGAGCATACTAAAATTAAACTCATTATCGTTAGTTACTCACCACCACTCAATTAACACCCTAAACAAACAACCACTAATGCGTAAAACAGTGCAATGTTCAAGTTCTCTAACTATTCAGGGACCGAACATAATGTTTTTTATTCCTACTACTTATCAATATCATTCAAAACCAATAAATAACAGCTAATATACCTGACGGAGGCGTGCCGCTTCGTCCAGTCGGTCCCGAAAACGGAAACTGCCTCTTCTGGCCCGAAACCGGCATCTCGTAATCCGAACCAAACCTCTTCTGCCCGGAAAGCGGCACTTCAAACTCCGAAGCATTATTACTATTATTATTATTACTATTACTACTATTATTATAACCCCTACCACCACGTACACTAGCACCACCATACCGAGGTGAACTGTTACCGTCAAACGGCCGTCTGTTACCGGAAAACCCGCCACGGTGACGGGGACCGTCGTCACGTGACGGAGGTGGGCCACCACCACGTCTGTAAGGGTGTGAATCGTTATTGTAACGATCTGATGATCTATTGGGTCTGTCCATGGTGGATTGTTGTTATTGGAATTGGATTTGGAACCCTAACCCTAGAAATTAGGGAGTTTGTTAATTTAATTGGGAATTGTGAATTTTGGGATTTTTATAGTTTGGTTTTTGAGTTGACCGTGTGGTTTTAATTGGTGTTGTGGTGAGGTTTGTGTATTGTCCTTGTAGTTTATTTCTGTCGGTTTGTGACCCCTCGTTTATTTGAAACCCCGTACAATCATTGCATGCAACGCCAATTTGTTCGGTGTGCATCGCGGATTTTACAATTTGACCAAACCCTTCTGATGTGACAATATTGGGAGGGTTTGTATAACACAACCCCTCGATTATATAGGCTTATGGCGTATTTGTTTTCGGCTTATGTTTCATTAGCTCATCTTGTGTGTTAGTTTATTGCTTTTACAGGTAATGCTTATGGTTCTGTTTTTGTTTGTTGTATTTTGTTTCTCATCAAATCACATAGATGAAACATGTATAATGTGCTTATGTTAAAGCGATTCATTTTTGGGTTTATGGTTTATATATGGGTTATTTTTCAAGTTATTTTCATTCATGTTTGTGATACCATTGCTTGATACATGGTTCTTCAAATCTATTTCACATATTTTCGGTTGTTATATAAAATCTTTTGCAATTTGAACATATTACTTGTGAATTGTGATAGTTCATTTGGTTATAGTTTTATCAATTATGGATACTATAGATGTAATATGATTGCAATACTTTTGTAATTTACATGCTCAATGTGGTGTGATTTGCAATCTCTGTTATTTATAAGTACTCTCATACAGTAAAACCTCTATAAATTAATAGTGTTGGGACCGGGATATTTTATTAATTTAGCGATATATTATTCACAAAAAAGGGTGTAGATTGGCGGGAACACCCTGACCCCGGGTGCCTTTTGGCACCAGCCATTGTCCACCCCACAAGGAATAGCTCCGGGCAACTCTCTTGGCCTAGTGGGGCACCAACTGGAGTGAGCTGAGACTCTCGGACTCTTGAGCTCTTATCCACAAAGTCTCTCCAGTGAACCCATAGGTTTAGCGAGATATTATTATATCAATAAATTAATAATTTATTAATTTAAAGAGGTTTTACATATGAATTTAATGTATACTCGTTAGAGATGAAAAATAAATTTGAAAAACAAGTTCTAATTAAAATTTTATGAATTCATATTCACACTTTATGAAAATAAAATTGACACTTTTTGTTGCAATACGAGAAAACAACACACCAACACTTTAGTGCAATAAGGATATTTTGAGATAAATTCAATATAGATTTGAAGTTTAACAAAAAATAACATGTGACAATGAATTCATTTTTAACAGTCTTAGGATTTTAAAGTGTATATTTCACACACACACACATATATACATAGCTATGTAATTTTTAGTAATTATTAATTTATAATTTCGTTGGGACTAATATATATACACTGTGGTTTCAAAAAAAAATATTATCTTATTATTTTATCGATTGGGGTTCAAATTTGTATTAGTCTCAAGTTGGGACTGGACAAATTATTAATTTTATCGAGGTTATTAATTTATCGAGTATTAATTTATAGAGGTTTTACTGTATATCTTTGCTCCTAAGCATTTTTTAGTTATGGGGTTATTTCTATGCTAAACTTGTATGTTTTTAGTTATGGTGTTTCAGGTAGGATATAAATGCTCTTTAGCAAGCTTCAACCATGGAGATCTAGTGGTTTATAAGGCTAGACGCAGTGGACTGATTTTAATCGGTCGAGTGGCCTTGCCTACCGATTTCAATATCGGTCATGGCCTTTGTGGCTTAGTGGTCAAATATCGGTCACCGGAGGAAAAAACAGGGAATCGGTCGAATTTTCAACCGATGTTTTGCACACAACATTCCAAAAACTTTAAAATCTTACCGTTTGTATTAAAAATAAATAAATAAATAAAACTTAAAAAAAAAAAAAAAAAAAAAAAAAAAAAAAAACTTTACCATTTTACATCCTTATAAATACCAACCTCAAACACACAATTCAAACAACAATTCAAACACAAAATTATGGCTTGTCGTCTCCCCCATACCGTCGAACAAATACAAAAGTATATTAAAAAACAATGTGACAAAGACGATACGGCTCAAAAACAAGCTCTTGTCGAAGTTATCAAGCAGTTTGAGCTCGCGAAGGCACTGAAACAACGATTGAGACAACGATACGCGGAGTGCAAAGACATCTCTGCAGAAAGAAAGGTTGTGATCGACCAATTTTTGAACGATGAAGCTCGCAAAGACGGCGCCATTAGTGAGATGTTGTGGGGTTATGTTTCACAGATTGAGGCCCAAATCACCAACAAGATCCGTTGGAGTTTTGAGAAAAACAAAATTGTTGGTTCTGTACTACAACATAACCAGCAATTTGGCCCAAAGTGTATCAACTTCATCTGATGCACCAAGATTTGTTGAGCAACAAGAATATCAACCTCAGATGACTTAATTTGGGCTAGGTTATAAAGAAGATCCGGCTTGGAATGAGAGTAAGGAGCGGGAGCTGAGCAGATTGGAAGCAGAGTACGAAGAAAGAAAGTTTGAAAACTACTATGCGTACTGATGAGGCGAAAAATGAACCACTTTTAGGGGGTCATTTAAGCCTGGAATTGAATTTATTTGATCAAATATTACCTTAAATCGTTCCTTTTGTGATTTTAGGTACTTTGGGAGTGAAATCTGGAAAATGAAGCAATTCGGACATTTTTGGAGCATAAAAGTGAAGAAAACGCCAAAGACTTAATTTTCTATGCTGGAAACAGTGTATGACGGCGTCAAGAAGGAAATCCTGACGGCGTCAAGAGTAAAATCCATGACGACCCAGAAGAAACCTGAAGGCGTCACAAAAAGAGCGTCAAGAGTTAAAATCATGACGGCCTGCATAAGGTGTACACATGACGGCGTCAGATCCAGATCTAGGCAGTCCGAGGAACTATTTGGCGGTGAGATGACGGCGTCAGACATTTTTTCTTGACGTCGTCACCTCCTAAAATCTATATATAGTTTTCTATTTTTCATTCATAAAGAGGAACTTGTGTGGAGAAACCCTAGGGCCGAACTTTGTGAACTGATTGATGCTAAACCATCAACCAAAGTCAACCACGGATGTGGTCAAGATGGTCAAACTGCCTAGAGTCAATGCTCCGCGGAATATAGTGTTTCCCCGGGTCGTTATGTCCCGACGAGGTGTGGATGGTTAACAAACGGTTATGTGATGAGGTGAATTTGGATGAAAAGGGGTTTGTGATTGATTACACTACTGATTTGTACAATGAAATAGCTTAAATAAGCTATATGAATAAGACGGGAAAGTTAGAAAAACCAGAAACGTTTAAAACTTAAAACGCGTACGTTCACGTTTAAAAAAAACGTAAACGTACGAAATAAAAAGTAAAAACTGAAATCTGAAAACACCTAGGGGTGAAAATGACTTTATCACAAACTACAAGGTAAAAGAAAATTTTTAGAAAAAGAAAATTAATTTTTACACTATTTAATTATTTATTATTAATTAAATACTAATTAAAACTAATTATTAATATTTAAACAACTTAAATATAATACACTATTATTTAAACACTAGAAAAATGAAAATAAAATTTCTAAAATTATAAAATAACTAAAAATAAGTTTTAAAATTAAAAATAAGTATTTTTGTCTTTTTGTGATTTTTCTATTAATTAATTACTAATTAATTACTAATTATCTAATTAAACTATTTTAAATTAAGAAAAATAGAAAATGAACTGTAAAAATTCTATAAAAATTTCTAAAATTATATTATACTATATAAGAGCTATAAAAAATATAAAAACTAGGTTTTACTTAATAAAAACTAATTATGTTGTTTAACACTTAATATTAATTAATAATTAATAAAACTAAAACTAATTCTAATAAATACCAAATGATGAAATAAAAATATGATAAAATTACTAAAATTACTTTAATATAAAAGGTAATTAATAAAAATATAAAAATGACAAGTACTTAATTAAAATCTAAAAATGAAAAATAAAATTTAAATAAAATTAAATAGAAACTATCATTTGAAATTACTTTGACTTTTCTGGATTTTTCTTTTTAAAAACTAATTTACAACTAAAAACATGAACTTTTTGTGAAAACAAGTTAAGTAGAAATCAAAAATAAGCACTTGAAGTGCTTATTAGGTCAACAGTTGACTTCTGTTGACCAAGATGGAAATAAAGCTCAAATCAGCTTAGGTGGGACCCACAATGGGTTCATCTGATTCAACTGAGTGTATTAGACAAGTATAAGCCAGAAATAGCAGAGGTGGACCACATAATAAGCAATTAAGCTTCAAAATAAGCACATGGAAACTTAACTCCAACCAGAAATTGGGACAAACTTGAGGGCTTGATACAGGTGGGGTCCACAGGTATCTAGGTCAAACCTCAGGTCAAAATACCAAGCCTGGTAGGAGGTGAGTTCAAATGAACCAAGGTGGTGGCCTGAGGACCACTGAGGTGATCAGAAAACCACCACCAAGTGGTGGTTGTGGGTTGATAACTGCTGGTGCAGGGCACACAGCCTCCCTGCAAGTGACTTTTGGGGGTTTTGGGGCCCAGATAAAAATTTGCAAAAATTAAAGAGCCATGGAAACATGAAATTGAGCTGGTGGAAAACAATTAGAAACAAATTTCACAATCCAATTCAATACACAAAAATCAAAACAAATATTGCAATTTTGGTAAAAACCTGATGAGCACAATTTGACTTTTTCTAAAAACTTGATAAGCTGACTTTTTTGAGATTTAATCTATCCTAATTGCATCTATAATGGATAATAAGCTGAAGTGAGGTGACTTTTAGCTACTAAGGTCACAAGTGAACTTATATGAAAAGCTATTCCAACTCAAATCCTCACAGTTGACTGTGAGGAAGGATTTGGTGAGTTTTGACTTTTTTACAAAACACAACTTGATTTTATGGGTAAAATGACCTACTGAGACATAAAGAACCATGCATAAACTAAAAATAGCAGCAACCACAGACTAGATCACAGAGTATGTTCTAATCCAAACACCCCTATATGAAATTTGTTTTGAGAATTTAAGAAGCAAATCAAAAATCTAATTAAGGAAACTGAGATCTAAACTTATAAAAACATTAAATAAGCCAAGTTAAGCTGAATCTAGCAACACTTGCAGTACATAAACCTTGAATGTGAAAAATTTGAAAAATGCTTACAATGGGAGCCAAACTGAAACAGATGTACCAAGGTAACACAACCACAACCTACACCCCCTTGGGGTTCTAATACCCCTGCAATCCAAAATCAGCTATGAATCTTGCTTCAATCTTCACCTCCACTGATTTTTTGATTATTTTTCTATTTATCACTTATTTTTTTGTATTTTTGAGAATTTTAATAAAAACTTGTGTAACTGCATCTGGAGCTTATAGAAGCTTGTAAATAACTTATATTGAGCTTATGGAATACTGAAACAACTTATAACAATCTTTAAGTTAAGTTGTCAATTTAACTTAGAAAATACCAAAAGTTAATTTATAAAAGAGAACTTAATTTAAATTGTAAAGATGCCTTAAATTATACAAATTAATCTTAATACAACATTTTTAAACTTGAAAACAGAACTAGGAAATACATTAAACTAAAAACGACATGTGAAAAATAAAATTACACTACTCTTACTCTAATACTCCTTCTTCTTCTCTTTTTCTTTTCTTTTATAGGTCCCAGAAGTATCCCTTGACTTTCCCACTTCACTCTTGGCCCTTGGATAGCCTTGAATTAATCCCAGCCATTCAAACTATTTTTGGCGGCAAAATTGGGTTTGGCAGGTAAAGTGGGTTTGGTGGGAATTTAATGAGGAGATGAGGGGGGTTGAATGTAGGTGAGAGCATTTATGATAGTTGGTGAGGAGGGGGGAGACAAGAACCTAGGATTAGGGATGAGTTTAGGGACGATGAACAGTGGTAATGGGAGGTTAGGGATGGGGTTTGACTGTTTGTTGACCCTGGTTTGACTTTTTGACCGGGTTTTATATTAAGGTGGGGAGTGGGCTGATTTTTGGTGGGTTGGGGTGGACTCATGGATCAGGTAGGGGTGGATTGGGTTTGGAATTGGTTTTGGGTAGTAATAAAATAAAAGGGTCCGTTTGGTTGTAACTTTCAAAATCATAAGGACCATATTTGTAATTTACCAAAAGATGAAGGGCTGAAGTTGTAATTATGCCAAAATATCATAAAGGACCATTCATGCATAGCTTAAATATCCAAAACCCATTTTTACAATTTTTGTACTTTTCAAAATTCCCGGGGACCATTTATGTCAATTTTCCAAACTATGAGGACCAAACATGTAAATTTCTCAAACTTCACCCCAAGGACTAAAAATGGTTTTTGTAACTTCCCAAGGACCCAAAATGATTTTTCTTTCAAAATTATCCCACCAGGGACCAAATCTGACAATTTCTGAAACTCCAGAGACTAATTTTGTAAATTTCCAAAACTTTCCAATTTTTCACCAAAGGACTAAATATGACATTTTATGATTTCAAAATGACCTTTGGTGATAATTTTCCATTTTTTGAATGACCAGGGACTAGTTTTGTACTTTTATGAAAGTTGGGGGACTGAAACTGCCAATTTTGCAAACTTTATACGTTTTTCGTCTGTTTTTGCTCATTTTGCATCTAAAACATATAAAACTCAATTTTGAAATATTTTTAGTATTTTGATGCATTACTGAGTGTTTTTGTATGTTTTGCAGTTCAGATTAGACAAAAAATGATGAGTGTTTGAGCACTCATCAATCCCCCACACTAAACTATTGCTAGTCCCTAGCAATAACTGTTTTGAAAACTTGATGGATTTGAAAACCTCTTTACCAAAAGCCATCACTTCTGGAGTAGCCAGGTGTAAGAACTGTGGCACACCTGATAACCGTGTGATTTTGAGCAAACCACCAGCTGTCAACGGATTTGTCTTGTCTTTACCAGGAGCCGTTTGCTCCTGGACTGGCCAGCTCTTGATGGAATAGTCAACATCTTGGTGAGCTGATTACCAATTATGGATTTTCCATTGCCTTTACCACAAGCCATAATCTTGCGGGCTAGCCAACTCATTCGCGTTTTAGGATATGGGGAGTTGAGGAACCATACAATTTTGGGCAAATTGCAAGCCGTAAACGGATTTGAGATGTCTTTACCAAGAGCCGTTTGCTCCTGGACTAGCCAATCCCTTTTGTCGTTTAGACAAGGCGGACTGATTACCACAAAAATTTTGAAGCACCAGTGAAAAATTTTTAAAATTTTTGAAATTTTGGCTAAAACGGGGGTATTATATAGTAAAATGTGATAAAACTCGCTAGAATAGCGAAATACCCCCCCCCCCCCCCCCCCCCCCACACTTAGCATGAATATTGTCCTCAATATTCAAAATCTCGGCTATTATGCTGACATTTTGAACGTAAAAGGGCAACATTACAAGCTAAGCGTGGAAAACACCATTTTGTATTTTCACTTCTGTAATCATAGCATGGGGGACTCCCCCACACTTAAGCTGAAAACCCTATAAACATGCGACTGTTTTTGTTTACCGAGTCGCTAGCTTGACTCGACCCCGAATTCATTTGTCCTTGGGGAAGCATGATGTGGAAGAAACAATCTCAATCGGACTTTCATTCAAAATGTTTGGACAAACATTTGAAGCACGTGAAAGTTCCACACCGGTGAGATAAGTATCCGGCTCAAGATAATGATACATGAAAATGCCGGGATCAAATATAGTGTCCTTACTCCCGAAGGAGTGAAGAAGAGGAGAAATCATCTGGTAGGTGAAGGAAAGAAGAGAGATCTGAATAACAATTAAGATAAGAACTTCCTCCTCAAGAAATGCATATTCAAGTGGAGGAGGCAAGTCCTTAAGCTTGATCTCAGGAAATTTATCAGTTTTCTCAACTGATTTGATTTCCTCATTATGAAGTTGTTTGGGTAGAAGAGGGGGGGATGGATCTTCGTTTAACAAACTTTCTAGAAAAAGAATGTCCCCCTCAGGATCAAGATAATTATCATCAACTTCATATGAAATTGAACTATCTTCAGTAAGAAAAGCCTCAAATTCGTCCACATCATTTTCACTTTCCGGAGAAAGTGGATTGATCTGAGTAAGTTCAATCGAAGGATCATGAGTGAGTAAGAATTCTAACTCTCTCAAATCCGCATCAAAGTCAAAGACTTCATTTTCATCCCTTGGTGGGATGGGATCCATATGAGAGAGTTCATCAGCGAACTCTTCAAGAAGAAAGTCAACATCAGAGTGGGGAAGTGATGCATCAACAAATTCAATGTCTCCATAAGATAAACAATCATCACTGGAATCAGAGACAATCTCAATTTGATCATTTGGATTATTAGGGGTGGAAAGAATATCACACACTCGATCAAAAGTCCCCTGTGACTCTCTCGGGATTGGGACAAGGATCTCAACACTAGACTTTATTAATTCGTCCGATTCCTTATTAGGAACAGTGCTAAGATGCTCATCCCCCATGTTTAGAGAGTGAGTGTGAACTTCGAGTGTGATATCAATAGACTGAGGGAGATGAGAGGAGCTAGCATTCATGGATTGTACAAGTTCCATTTGATCTTCTGCTAGTAATTTCTCCGTCACATTATTTTCTCCCTGATTCTCCATAGAAGGAATCACTACTGATGAATCTGATGAATCTTTTTGAATAATAACAATGTTATCTTCATCATTATCACTGTCATCATCGTCATCATAAAGAGCAGCATAGCGAAGATTGGCATGTATTTTAGCCGCTCTTTGCTCAGCAAGTAACTCTTCCATGCTCAATTCGTTTCTAGCCTCTCGTTCTTCAGCAAGTAATTCTGCCATTGATTTCTCACGAGAATTTTGAAACGATATAGTAGACAACTCCTCCTTAAATTCTTTAAGTTTCTCAAGAGCCTCATGACAAAGGTCTTGCGGGTATTGAGGAGTTGCTTGGGTAATTTGGTATTGTGGAGGTGGGTCTTGAAACGAATAGTCGTAATTGTTACAAGGAAATGGATTCCCTGTTTGACAATCAGAGCTAGTGTGTGGACCTCCACAATACTCACAACAGTAAAACTGATGTGGCTGTGGGTTGTACGTGTTATAGTCATAATTGTTATCAGGAAACTGCTCATAGACAAGCGTGTTGCCTGATTGACAATCAGAACCGTAGTGTGAACCACCACAGTACTCACAACAGTAAAACTGTTGAGTCTGGCTTGGTGTATCTTGATACGAAGCATCATTGAAATTTGGGTAATATGATTCTTGCTCGTATGAATGTGATGGGTAATTGGAAAAATTTGAAGAGTCGTTGAATGAGTTTTGATTAGGATCATAAGCAAATGAATTACTCGACCCACAAAACAAACAACTCCCGTTTTGAATATCATTACCACATTGCACACATGTACACCAACGACATGGTAAACCAAAAAGCGGCTCACCACAACCGACACAAAGAACAAAATCTGGAGGTGGGACAAGTGGTGTGCTCTTAGAGCTAGCAATTTCCACCACTTCCGTTATGGTCTCGGGTTTTGGTTCTTGATAAATGTGAAGATTGGGCAAGTCGTGCTTTTCAGTCACTGCCCTAAGCTCTGCACGTTTGCTTGACAAACTTTTAACCGTAAACCGTGAAAGGTTAGGATCAATTCTTGACGGTTTATCATTAATAGCACGTATCTCGGGCTGTGAAGGGCAGTTGGAAGAATTTGGTGAATCATTGAGAGAATTTGGACTTATGAACAGATTGCACACATTGCAGAATCTGTTACTACAATTTTTGCCACATTTCTCACAAATACACCAGAGACAACGAAAGCCGTTCTCAATCGGGCTTTTACAGTGAAAACACGTGTAGCCGAGAGACGCCATAAGGAAAAATATTTTTGGGGTTTTTATGGAAAAATATGAACAAAGATGGATAATATACAAAGAGATGAATTCCAAAATCACTAATCAGCAAACCGTATTTTTGAAAACGCGCACGACCTCCCCGGCAGCGGCGCAAAAAATTGATTGATGCTAAACCGTCAACCAAAGTCAACCACGGATGTGGTCAAGATGGTCAAACTGCCTAGAGTCAATGCTTCGCGGAATATAGTGTTTCCCCGGGTCGTTATGTCCCGACGAGGTGTGGATGGTTAACAAACGGTTATGTGATCGGGTGAATTTGGATGAAAAGGGGTTTGTGATTGATTACACTACTGATTTGTACAATGAAATAGCTTACATAAGCTATATTAAAAAGACGGGAAAGTTAGAAAACCAGAAACGTTTAAAACTTAAAACGCGTACGTTCACGTTTAAAAAAAAACGTAAACGTACGAAATAAAAAGTAAAAACTGAAATCTGAAAACACCTAGGGGGTGAAAATGACTTTATTACAAACTACAAGGTAAAAGAAAATTTTTAGAAAAAGAAAATTAATTTTTACACTATTTAATTATTTATTATTAATTAAATACTAATTAAAACTAATTATTAATATTTAAACAACTTAAATATAATACAATATTATTTAAACACTAGAAAAATAAAAATAAAATTTCTAAAATTATAAAATAACTAAAAATAAGTTTTAAAATTAAAAATAAGTATTTTTGTCTTTTTGTGATTTTTCTATTAATTAATTACTAATTATCTAATTAAACTATTTTAAATTAAGAAAAATAGAAAATGAACAGTAAAAATTCTATAAAAATTTCTAAAATTATATTATACTATATAAGAGCTATAAAAAATATAAAAACTAGGTTTTACTTAATAAAAACTAATAATGCTGTTTAATACTTAATATTAATTAATAATTAATAAAACTAAAACTAATTCTAATAAATACCAAATGATGAAATAAAAATCTGATAAAATTACTAAAATTACTTTAATATAAAAGGTAATTAATAAAAATATAAAAATGACAAGTACTTAATTAAAATCTAAAAATGAAAAATAAAATTTAAATAAAATTAAATAGAAACTATCACTTGAAATTACTTTGACTTTTCTGGATTTTTCTTTTTAAAAACTAATTTACAACTAAAAACATGAACTTTTTGTGAAAACAAGTTAAGTAGAAATCAAAAATAAGCACTTGAAGTGCTTATTAGGTCAACAGTTGACTTTTGTTGACCAAGATGGAAATAAAGCTCAAATCAGCTTAGGTGGGACCCACAATGGGTTAATCTGATTCAACTGAGTGTATTAGACAAGTATAAGCCAGAAAAAGCAGAGGTGGACCACACAATAAGCAATTAAGCTTCAAAATAAGCACATGGAAACTTAACTCTAACCAGAAATTGGGACAAACTTGAGGGCTTGATACAGGTGGGGTCCACAGGTATCTAGGTCAAACCTCAGGTCAAAATACCAAGCCTGGTAGGAGGTGAGTTCAAATGAACCAAGGTGGTGGCCTGAGGACCACTGAGGTGATCAGAAAACCACCACCAAGTGGTGGTTGTGGGTTGATAACTGCTGGTGCAGGGCACACAGCCTCCCTGCAAGTGACTTTTGGGGGTTTTGGGGCCCAGATAAAAATTTGCAAAAATTAAAGAGCCATGGAAACATGAAATTGAGCTGGTGGAAAACAATTAGAAACAAATTTCACAATCCAATTCAATACACAAAAATCAAAACAAATATTGCAATTTTGGTAAAAACCTGATGAGCACAATTTGACTTTTTCTAAAAACTTGATAAGCTGACTTTTTTGAGATTTAATCTATCCTAATTGCATCTATAATGGATAATAAGCTGAAGTGAGGTGACTTTTAGCTACTAAGGTCACAAGTGAACTTATATGAAAAGCTATTCCAACTCAAATCCTCACAGTTGACTGTGAGGAGGGATTTGGGTGAGTTTTGACATTTTTACAAAACACAACTTGATTTTATGGGTAAAATGACCTACTGAGACATAAAGAACCATGCATAAACTAAAAATAGCAGCAACCACAGACTAGATCACAGAGTATGTTCTAATCCAAACACCCCTATATGAAATTTGTTTTGAGAATTTAAGAAGCAAATAAAAAATCTAATTAAGGAAACTGAGATCTAAACTTATAATAACATTAAATAAGCCAAGTTAAGTTGAATCTAGCAACACTTGCAGTACATAAACCTTGAATGTGAAAAATTTGAAAAATGCTTACAATGGGAGCCAAACTGAAACAGATGTACCAAGGTAACACAACCACAACCTACACCCCCATTGGGGTTCTAATACCTCTGCAATCCAAAATCAACTATGAATCTTGCTTCAATCTTCACCTCCACTGATTTTTTGATTGTTTTTCTATTTATCACTTATTTTTTTGTATTTTTGAAAATTTTAATAAAAACTTGTGTAACTGCATCTGAAGCTTATAGAAGCTTGTAAATAACTTATATTGAGCTTATGGAATACTGAAACAACTTATAACAATCTTTAAGTTAAGTTGTCAATTTAACTTAGAAAATGCCAAAAGTTAATTTATAAACGAGAACTTAATTTAAATTGCAAAGATGCCTTAAATTATACAAATTAATCTTAATACAACATTTTTAAACTTGAAAACAGAACTAGGAAATACATTAAACTAAAAACGACATGTGAAAAATAAAATTACACTACTCCTACTCTAATACTCCTTCTTCTTCTCTTTTTCTTTTCTTTTATAGGTCCCAGAAGTATCCCTTAACTTTCCCACTTCACTCTTGGCCCTTGGATAGCCTTGAATTAATCCCAGCCATTCAAACTGTTTTTGGCGGCAAAATTGGGTTTGGCAGGTAAAGTGGGTTTGGTGGGAATTTAATGAGGAGATGAGGGGGGTTGAATGTAGGTGAGAGCATTTATGATAGTTGGTGAGGAGGGGGGAGACAAGAACCTGGGATTAGGGATGAGTTTAGGGACGATGAACAGTGGTAATGGGAGGTTAGGGATGGGTTTGACTGTTTGTTGACCCTGGTTTGACTTTTTGACCGGGTTTTATTTTAAGGTGGGGAGTGGGCTGATTTTTGGTGGGCTTGGGGTGGACTCATGGATCAGGTAGGGGTGGATTGGGTTTGGAATTGGTTTTGGGTAGTAATAAAATAAAAGGGTCCGTTTGGTTGTAACTTTCAAAATCATAAGGACCATATTTGTAATTTACCAAAAGATGAAGGGCTGAAGTTGTAATTATGCCAAAATATCATAAAGGACCATTCATGCATAGCTTAAATATCCAAAACCCATTTTTACAATTTTTGTACTTTTCAAAATTCCCGGGGACCATTTATGTCAATTTTCCAAACTATGAGGACCAAACATGTAAATTTCTCAAACTTCACCCCAAGGACTAAAAATGGTTTTTGTAACTTCCCAAGGACCCAAAATGATTTTTCTTTCAAAATTATCCCACCAGGGACCATATCTGACAATTTCTGAAACTCCAGAGACTAATTTTGTAAATTTCCAAAACTTTCCAATTTTTCACCAAAGGACTAAATATGACATTTTATGATTTCAAAATGACCTTTGGTGATAATTTTCCATTTTTTGAATGACCAGGGACTAGTTTTGTACTTTTATGAAAGTTGGGGGACTGAAACTGCCAATTTTGCAGACTTTATACGTTTTTCGTCTGTTTTTGCTCATTTTGCATCTAAAACATATAAAACACAATTTTGAAATATTTTCAGTATTTTGATGCATTACTGAGTGTTTTTGTATGTTTTGCAGTTCAGATTAGACCAAAAATGATGTGTGTTTGAGCACTCATCATGAACCCTAGCTCGTATTTTACAGTAAATTCAAGGGTTTTCACCCCTTGAATCTTTTCATGTGCTATTAAGATAAGTCTTCTATTTAATTCAATCAATATGTCTATGTGTTGGTTGTCTATATCTTGTACTTGTCTTAATTTCAACATGCTAGGCTAGATTTATCTTGTGTTTGCTTTGATCTAATGAAACCTAGATGTTAATTATGTGTTGCTTACTTGTTTATGGTTGTATTGGATGAATGATTTCAATGTTAGGCTTAAGAAAACTGGCAGATCTCCATTTGGTAACATGCTTGAACGTCTTAGGAAACATGAACCGATGTGTACTAGGTTTTATTGGTTGTATTTAATGCATGAGTAAATTCTAATGATCCCATGTTAGGAGCTTCTTAGCCGGCTCGACATAGGAGTGAAGTAGGCACTCATAGGATTGGGGAAGTAAGTACGCCACCCCATGAATGGTATTAAGGAATACAATCCGTCATCCACGCAACTATAACAAGTAATTAATGTGTAAAAGATATCTAGGGAGTAGTGAAATCTAAGTAAACACATTTCTCCCACATATTGCTCACAACTTTAGTTAAATTAGTTTATTTTCATTTTTAGTATTTTATTTTGATTGCATCTTAGTATTGGGTTAGTTGACTAGCAACTAATTCCGCCCAAATCCTTCAAACCCGAGATTTTTACTTGCTTTCTAAAAAATATAAAAAAATACAAAAAGAATCATCCCTCATCTCTAGACCTAGTCTTTAGGTTTTCTAATCCTAGCGACACTATTCCTAGCTGAACGATCAATCCCCCGATACTTGTCATTATACTATACTACATCGATCAGGTACACTGCCTGGTGGGGGTTGTAAGCTTCTCGAGATCCCTCGAGAGGTAAAGCCTGGTGCAATTCCCACGCATCAAGTTTTTGGCACCGCAGCCTGGGGAATAGTTATTTTCTAGGTTAGAATATCTTTTTATTAGGTCTACTTGCTAGATTCCTTTCTAGTAAGATTTTATTTTTATTTTTAGGTTCTCTTTAGTCTATTTTATTTCTTTGTGTTTTTGTTCGTAACTTTTCACCACCCGACATCATGGACGATGGGAACATCTTTGAACCCGTCATCCCACCACAACAAAACCCACCACTAGAACCTCTTAGGCCCCGATCCTTAGGAGAGTATTCCCGACCTAGCCACCAAGGCTATCGAAACACTATTGAGCTCACCGGAGCCAATGTGACCCCCTTGCTATCCGACACCATCCGGTTGGTGCAAAGCGGATGTGCATTCCATGGACTTCGTTCCGAAGATCCAAATCAACATCTTAAGGACTTCCTTAAAATCGTAGATTCCATAGACCTAGATGTTGCAACTAGAGAGACAACCCGATTACGCCTATTCCAATTCTCTCTACGTGATCAAGCTAGTCAATGGCTTGAACGTTTACCCGCGGGATCCATCACCACATGGGATGATCTCACCACTCGTTTCCTTGCTCAAATTTTCCCACCGGGGAGAACTACTAAGCTTAGAAATGACATCTTGATGTTCCAACAACGTCAAAATGAAACTCTTTATGAAGCATGGACTCGTTTCAAGGACTTACTCCAAAAAGTCCCTCATCATGGCATAGATCTTTGGCTCCAAGTCCAAATCTTTTATGACCATATCGATCTCTCCACGAGGCGAGCCATTGACCAATCGGCCGGTGGTAAGCTACGTGATCTAAGTGCGGAACAATCATGGGAACTCATAGAAGATCTTGCTCTCTATGACAACGAAAGTTGGAATGATCCCCGTGACTTGAACAAAACGTTCAAGGCAATATCTTTGCCTTCGAATAACTCTAGCACTCCCGACCGTAGGATCATGGAACTTGAGGACCAAGTCAAGTTTCTCATGAAATCTTACGAAGCTCCTAAGCCTTCAAGCCAAGTGAACAAAATCACTTCTTTATGCGAATTATGTAGTGGTCCCCATGACACTCGTGATTGTGTGGAACTTCCAGGAACAGCTTTTGCGGACTACGCATCCTCGCGTACCGACGAAGCGGGAGATAAGTGGTACACTTTCAAACCCGAGCTAAACCCTTACGGTGATTCATACAACCCCTCTTGGAAAAATCACCCAAACCTTAGGTGGAAACAAAATCAAGCCAATTCTTCCAATCCGCCTAATCGTTACCAACCAAACGGTCTACCCTCCAACCGTCCTTTCAACAACAATCCTTCTAACAACTATGGTAGTACCAAAAATCTTGAAGGATTGATTTCCAAGTTTATGGCATCTCAAGAAGCTCGCATATCTAAGTTTGAAGCCGATTTCAAACAAAAGCAAAGCGAGATGACCACTAAAATTGATACATTGTTGAAAATTCTCAATGACCGAGAAATGGGAGCACTCCCAAGAGACACGGTCAAGAATCCGAAACTAAACGTTAATTCCATATCATCAGTTTCGTCACCCACTTCTTGTCCACAATACTACTCGGTTAAATCAACGAGCACGTGTTTCAAACAAAACCAAATTCTTCAAAAGGACCAATCAAGTAAAACACCCGATATAAAACCGGTCAAAAGCATAGTTGAAACACCTCCTACGCAAGACCTTGACGATGAATTCAAGGAACTTCGCCTTGAACGCCCCGTTATTGATGTCTTAGCCCGTGCTCCCTACTATAGTGCCCTCCTAGAAAAATATGAGAAGTTTAAACTAGGTAAAAATGGGACCGCCTTCGTTCAAAACAAGTTTCCTAAAAAGCTTGATGATCCGGGTATATTTGTTTTGCCTTGTAAGATAGGAAGATCCGAAGCTTTCGACACACTAGCCGATTTAGGGTCAAGCCTCAACTTGATTCCCTTATCCCTTTTCACTACTCTTAAGCTAGGAAAGTTAGAGGAGATGGAGGTATTGATAGGTCTAGCGGATGGAAGTATTGCCCACTCGGTTGGAATGATTAAGGATGTAGTTGTTCACGTAGGAAAGTTAACTATCTTAGCGGATTTTCACGTCCTAGACATGGTTAGTGACACTACATGCCCATTGTTGGTAGGGAGAGGATTTTTAGCAACCGCTAGTGCCATGATAGATTGTAAAGAGTCTAAGATAGAGGTAGGTGAAGGCGACACTTGGTCGGTATACGATGTTAAGAAGCATAGTTATGATTGTGATGATGAACCGACATCACATTGGGTAGAAATTAATAGGAGACCGTCTAGATATGGACCTTGGATAGAAAAGGAACTTTATAGGACCTCAACGCCCATTCTATCTAGAAAAAGATTTCATTGAAAAGACACATTCGGTGGAACAACTCATAGCTAGAGATGAAGAGCTAGATCCTTTTGAGGACCCCTTAGTTTTTAGGAAGATGATTGAGTTCTTAAGCGTAATGCCTATTAACATAGAGATGAATAAGTAGAAAAGAGAGGGAGACAAGTGTAAATGGAGGTGGGACAAGCCACCTAAAGAAGGTGACGGATCATGGCATATGAAGATGACTTTGTATGATCCGGATGGAGAAAAGTTTGAAAGGTCATACCGTACTAAGAAAACCGATAGGAAGCTAAAACTTAAGTTTGATCCCAAGGATGTCCTCAATGAGGAGCTCACCCGTATCACGTAGTAACCCATGACCTTGAGTCTAGCTACAAGACTCGTAAATAAAGAAAAGCGCTTCTTGGGAGGCAACCCATGATTTTGTGTGATTTTTATTTTGTTTATTTGTTATTGCTTCCGTATGCATGCTTTATTTTTATTGTTGGTAGATCATGTTTCTAAACTAAATAGTGGAAATACTTTATTTTGTTGTTTTGGCCTAGTCTTAACTTCACCCAAAAGTATTTTTGCAAAAGATAAGTGTAAGGGGAAACCCCAAATATGTTTTTAAGAAACAAACCGATCATGATTCTCCACAATATTAAATGAACATGTATATTCGTATTTGTTAGAGTCAAATGCTTGTATTGAGTCATAATGAAGTTTTGCAGGATTTTCCAGGAAGTAGAACCAAGTTTTTCCAGAAATTTTCTAGAAACTTAACATAAGAATTTCTGCAGGTCACTTCTGACGGCGTCATGAGTTTACTCTTGACGGTGTCACATGTAAAAATCTGGAAATTTTACCGGTTTTGTTTTTCTAACGGAGTTTTAAAGATTTTGTTGAATTATTAGTTTTATAATCTCCAGGAAATCTGCAAACATCATTCCACAAGCATTATATCTTATTTTATTTTCTAGGATTTAGTAACATATGTAGATTGCCGCCGATTTTATTCGAGGTTGCCTTGTCTGTTTTCTCAGGATTTACAGGTTATGTATGACAAGAAGATGATTATTATTCTGGAAGGGAAGCTTTGATTGTTCATTTTCTTGGAGGAAGATTTAACCTGACCACCTTATTATCCATACCGAGCGAATCAGGGGAGTATTTGATTTCATTTGTTTTACTTATTTCACTTTTACATTCTTTACTTGAACATTGGGGACAATGTTCATCTTAAGTGTAAGGGGAGGGTAAAATGATGATACCTTACAGATACACTTTCGCTTGAGTTTGTTTGTTTGATAGTAGATGTGTAATAAAACTATGAGAAATACTTGTTAGTGTAATTTTAGCGCCAAATTTAAATTTTTTTACAACATTTAGGAGTGAAACTTTAGCCATAGCAAGCGTCTCATGGATAGGAGGTTGTATGACTAGCACAAAACCGTACCATTCAGAAAAAATTTCCACCCAAATATGTGAGGTTCGCCTTTAGATTTGATAGGAAAAGCATTTACTATTAGTGCTAATGAGTGTACCGGAAGCATTTAGATTCTAGAACTTGAGTTAGTGATGCATCCCGAGACCGCTAGTGAGACTACATTCGTGTAGTGGGATTTCCTACATGATAAGAGGCATTAAGATCACCCTTGTGTTAAATCTGTATCATAATAATTGACCATCTAAGTCATATTACTTGGCTAGTTAAGTCAATTAATTTTACCCACACATTAGCGTTGTACTCATTTTTAGTACACGAAACCCCTAGTACACCCCTCCGAGTCTATTTTTTCGTTTATTTGTAAAGTATGTAAAAATTCAAGTGTAAGGGGAATTTTCATCCCCTATGATGTATTATTTTGGATGGTAGGGTAAGAGTGTATGAAAAAAAAAAAATCGAAAAATCAAGAAAAAAAAAATAGAAAAAAAAAGAGAAAAACATACGGACTACCATCCCTTTTTATTCTATGTTTATTTTATGTTTTTGTTATTTTTCATTTATTAGCTTAAGTCGAGTCAAGTCTTGGCTTAGCAACGCCATTTTGTACATGTAATTAACCAAGATTGTTAACTCGTCACCAGTAAAGACTGCCTATATCTAACAAAACCGTGTATTTCATATCCCTACACCTAACGTTACAACCCTTTAAAAGACCTCTTTGATAGTTTATCCTAGGTGCTTACGCCATGTGGTGGAGGTTTGATCCTTTCCCAAGCCTATGGTAATCTATTTTGCCATGACAGGTAGTGAGAGATATCTTCCGTTTCCATATTGTAATTTATACTTTATTACACCCGAGAGATGTGAGTATCTAAACACTATTTGTGAGGTGCTAGTATATGACCTCCGTGCTTGTCTTTGGTCTTTACTGGAACGATTATTTGTTGTAATTATTTTTATATTAGTGTTAAATGACCCCTAACTTGTATTTTGATTAGAATAAAAGCGCATTTGCTTGAGGACAAGCAAATCTCAAGTGTAAGGGTATATGATGAGGCGAAAAATGAACCACTTTTAGGGGGTCATTTAAGCCCGGAATTGAATTTATTTGATCAAATATTACCCTAAATCGTTCATTTTGTGATTTTAGGTACTTTGGGAGTGAAATCTGGAAAAGGAAGCAATTCGGACATTTTTGGAGCATAAAAGTGAAGAAAACGCCAAAGACTTAATTTTCCATGCTAGAAACAGTGTATGACGGCGTCAAGAAGGAAATCCTGACGACGTCAAGAGTAAAATCCATGACGACCCAGAAGAAACCTGAAGGTGTCACAAGAAGTGCGTCAAGAGTTAAAATCATGACGGCCTGCATAAGGTGTACACATGACGGCGTCAGATCCAGATCTAGGCAGTCCGAGGAACTATTTGGCGGCGAGATGACGGCGTCAGACATTTGTTCTTGACGTCGTCACCTCCTAAAATCTATATATAGTTTTCTATTTTTCATTCATAAAGAGGAACTTTTGTGGAGAAACCCTAGGGCCGAACTTTGTGAACCCTAGCTCGTATTTTACAGTAAATTCAAGGGTTTTCACCCCTTGAATCCTTTCATGTGCTATTAAGATAAGTCTTCTCTTTAATTCAATCAATATGTCTATGTGTTGGTTGTCTATATCTTGTGATTGTCTTAATTTCAACATGCTAGGCTAGATCTATCTTGTGTTTGCTTAGATCTAATGAAACCTAGATGTTAATTATGTGTTGATTACTTGTTTATGGTTGTATTGGATGAATGATTTCAATGTTAGGCTTAAGAAAACTGGCAGATCTCCATTTGGTAACATGCTTGAACGTCTTAGGAAACATGAACCGATGTGTACTAGGTTTTATTGGTTGTATTTAATGCATGAGTAAATTCTAATGATCCCATGTTAGGAGCTTCTCAGCCGGCTCGACATAGGAGTGAAATAGGCACTCATAGGATTGGGGAAGTAAGTACGCCACCCCATGAATGGTATTAAGGAATACAATCCGTCATCCACGCAACTATAACAAGTAATTAACGTGTAAAAGATATCTAGGGAGTAGTGAAATCTAAGTAAACACATTTCTCCCACATATTGCTCACAACTTTAGTTAAATTAGTTTATTTTCATTTTTAGTATTTTATTTTGATTGCATCTTAGTATTGGGTTAGTTGACTAGCAACTAATTCCGCCCAAATCATTCAAACCCGAGATTTTTACTTGCTTTCTAAAAAATATAAAAAAATACAAAAAGAATCATCCCTCATCTCTAGACCTAGTCTTTAGGTTTTCTAATCCTAGCGACACTATTCGTAGCTGAATGATCAATCCCCAGGTACTTGTCATTATACTACATCGATCAGGTACACTGCCTGGTGGGGGTTGTAAGCTTCCCGAGATCCCTCAAGAGGTAAAGCCTGGTGCAATTCCCACGCATCACGTACGATGACGGTTACCGCTCAGACAACTCTCAAACTTGGGATCACCCGGATTACTAAAATTTAAGTTTATGTTTATGTAATTTTTTTTTTTTTTTTATTTTTTTTTATTTTTTTTTTATCTATGTACTGTCTTAATTATTAATGAAATTTAAGGTTTTAATTTTTAATGAATTTTAAGTTTGTGTTAAAAATGTTTAAAAAAATGGTCGGTCACCACTGTGGCACTTGGGTCATGTCTGGGCACCGAAGAGAGAAAAATGACGTGCCAGTGGATGACCTGGGTCACCACTGTGGCTAGCCTAATTGGTAAAAAGAAATCATGACTAAAAACTAAAAAACGGGTCAATTTCGACCCACTTAACAATAATAATGGTCCAGTTTATACTATGTTTTATCTCTAACATTCAATTTATACTGCTTTCAAAACCGACTATACATGCTGGAAAATTGTACAGTACGGTCATTTTTTTTAAGTATTTTTATTTTTATTGATAAAATAATTAAAGACATAATATTCTTTAGATAATTAAGGAAGTTGATAAATATTTAAAGATATATTATGCTTCAGATAATTAACAAAATCAACTAGAACTCAAAGTTTGAGGCTTCTTGGGTATAGTTAGTAGATCATTCTCTGCATAATTTTGTACATCATCATTTAACCATGCACATGTATGAAATTTCTTGTTCGATTGTATGGTCATTTATACTCTTAAGCATGATAACGGTTATATATCGGCATGTAAAAACCATGATGGGGATGTTCAACGTGGTTTCTTAGCCCATGTATGTATTAAAAGCTTTTGGTACACCAATTTCATCATGGTTGAATTTTCCTATTCAATATTATGTTTACTTCACAAAACGGATCGAAAAACTTGTATTCTAAAAATGTTTTTTTTTTCTTCTCATCAAATGGATCAAAAAATGGTGATTCAAAACTGTCATTTACACCTATGCTATATTGAAAACATATAAAGTGTTTATGATTTTGTTTTGTTCTAATGTTGCGGAACTTTTGCTCATATCGACATGCTTAACTAGTTGCAGGCCAAAGCATGTTTTCTAGACAATTTAAAATTTGTTGTGAAGATTACCTCGATCAAATGAGCAATATGCATGCTATTGAATTGGAAATGAAAGAAAGTTATAGATTGTAAAGAAACTACATAATCGTATTAATAAGAAGTTGCAGATTATGATGAATTAAACTATTTAACATTTGTAAAAAAATAATAAAAAAGGTTATTGTTCATAACACGGGCTACTGTTCGTAAGCAACCCCCTCCCCCTTCGCCATTTTCACCAAACTATCACTAAATATTTGAGGTGAATTGTATGTTGAAAACCTGTTATCCATTATCAAGATATTTGAGGTTACAAGTTTACTCATTTTATTATTGTAATGTTTTAATGTTATTTGAATTATTATGTAATGTTTTTAGTATTAATAAAATTCAATTTTGTTATTAAAAAATTAAAAAAAATTAAGGTCACCTTGGTGTGGTAAAAAATCGTCTGTAGTTCGCCGGAGAGAAAAATCTGATATAGCAGGCAAAATGAAGGTCGTTGTAGGTAGCTGGTGTGGGTAGTCTTAATACACAAAACCAATAAACCACAACTAATATACCTGACGGAGGTATGTCACTTCGTCCAGTCGGTCCCGAAAATGGAAACTGCCTCTTCTGGCCTGAAACTGGCACCTCATAATCAGAACCAAACCTCTTCTGCCCCGAAAACGGAACTTCAAACTCTGAAACATTATTATTATTATTATTATTATTATTATTATTATTATTATTATTATTATTATTATTATTATTATTATTATTATTATTATTATAACTCCTACCACCATGTACACTGACTCCTACCAAACTAACCAGTCAACCAGGTGTGGTCAACAGGTCAAATCTGAGAGAAAGTGCAAGATATATAATCCGTGGAAGTACAGGTAAATCCCCGGGTCGTTAAGTCCCAACGAGATTGAAATTGTGTTTTGGAAACGTTTAGGAGATATAGTGATTTGGAATAGTAACAAATAATGATTTGGGTTTAATTACACTATTGATTTTGTTGAGGCAACATGATCAAGATCTCTTTATGTTTTAATGATGACAAATAAACCATCGAAATACATAAAATAACAAACGGTAGCCTAAAATCGCCGGAGCCAATAGCTGCTGCTGGCGCGCTGCCCGCGCGTCAACGCGCGGGTGACGCGCCAGGAGTCTGTATTGCTCCGGGCGAATTTTGAAAGTTGGCTTTCCCCTTACCCGACAAATGTGGATCTTTCAATACAGGTATGCATATGTTATCTGCTTAATTGAGAACACTCGAAACGAGTTTTGGGATTAGAGAGATCTGATGAGGCGAAAACTGAACCGTTTTTAGGGGGTCATTTAAGCCCGGAATTGAATTTATTTGATCAAATATTGCCCTAAATCATTCCTTTTGTGATTTTAGGTACTTTGGGAGAGAAATCTGGAAAAGGAAGCAATTCAGACGTTTTTGGAGCATAAAAGTGAAGAAAATGCCAAAGTCTTAATTTTCCTTGCTGAGAACAGTAGGTGACGGCGTCAAGAAGAAAATCCTGATGGCGTCAAGAGTAATTTTCATGACGGCCCAGTACAGAATTGAAGGCGTCACAAGGTAGAGCGTCAAGAGTAAAATACGTGACGGCCTGGAAAATGTTATAACGTAACGGCGTCAAAAGTAGATCAAGGCAGTCCGAGAAGTATTTTGGTGGCGAGATGACGGCGTGTTAGGAATACAAATATTCCTGTAAAAGTCTCGGTCACCTAATGATTGTAATAGCATTAAGGTAGCTCGTAGTTAGTTAGTTTATTAGTTAATTAGTATTAGATTAAGTAACACCGTGGAAGAAGGAACGAGTCTTTACCCACTGTATGCCTGATCCACAGCCCGGGAGTGGGCGTTATATTGTAACTATAAATACCCCTCTCCACATGTGGAGAGGGTTGGACCTTTCATACATTTTCAATCTAATCTTTTCCTTTTTCTTTCAAGGTTCCACTCTTTCTCTCCTCTCCTCCCTTCTTCCATTTCTACGCCTAACTCACCACCACTTAATCATGTTTCCACCTTAATTAGTGTTCTACAATTGGTATCAAGAGCCAAGGTTTCATCTTAGGGCCTTGTAGAATCGAATTTGATGATGTTTTGAGTGGTTTTGTGAGTTTGGTGCAACTTTCTTGGAAAACATCTTGGTTTTATCCCTCTTGTGTGGTTTTACATGTTTGTGATGTCCTTTTATGTTCATTTGTGTTTGTGGAACATTGTAGTGTAGAGTGTGTTACAATATCATCAAGATATTTGAAGTTTGGAATTGTTTTTAGGCGAATTTCTAGGTTGCGGTTAAGTCCACTGTTCCATTGCCTGGTTGCGATTAAGTCCTGTAATCTGCGTTTGGATTGCTGCGGTTACTATTTCGAGAATACAAACAAAACGCAATGAAAGTGACATTTTTGGACGCTTGTCTCTGCGAGTAGATTCTGCGGTTAAGTCTCCCTCAGCTTGCGTGTTGCGTCTAGGTTCTGCGCTTAAATATTCTGCGTTTGGTTAAGTGTGTTGCGGTTAGACTCATTGCGGTTAAGTGTGTTGCGGTTAGACTCATTGCGGTTAAATGTGTTGCGGTTAACTCATTGCGGTTAAGTATCTTGCGGTCAAGTACACTGCGATTAGTTTCTGCGGTTAGGTCCTGTGGTTAGCATATCTTGCGGTTATCCCTTCACATGTGATTTTATCCTTGCAAATCTTCAAATGAAAGGACCAGTATCGTATGTTGACTCTGGTGGACAATCATGCTCGGACTTTCAAGGGAATGAGCCTTCTCAGTCATACAAACTACTTGAACTGGCAAGTGAATGTCACATTGAATGCTTCCATACACTTCAGTCACATCTTTCTAGGCTGCTTGAGGGCAATGGATTCGTAATGGGTTTTGAACGTGCATTCATGACACTTTTCGGTCAAGATGTCCAGTCATTCACGGAAATCATGATCTTGAATTTGGATCAACTACGACAACGATTGGTCAGAAAAGAAACATCTAACGAGGGATCCTCTGCAGCCCTAGGAGTGCTCAGTAAACAACTGAATAATTTTTTTGACTCCAAATACTCCGTGATCTATGATTACGACAGTCAGATGACTATGAAGTGCTTCACTGAACACACAAAGATAGATGTTGATCAATTTAGAGATATGCTACGTCAATACCTGGACAAGGTAAAAGAGTACGTTGAGAGACAGCCAATACTTGAACTTGGAAATGACGACAAGGCCGAGTCTCATGATGATCAAGCATGTGATAGTTTGAGGTTGGGTTTAACAGTGAATGCAAAGTTGGTCAAAAATGAACTCATGAATGCTGAAAATGATAACAGAGTCACTTCTGCTGAATCAGTGACCCAGGCTATGGTGAACTTTCCCACACCAAACTCAATCAAAGAGGTATCATCAATTGATCAATACAACACACCATCAAACCTAAGTCATCATACAGATCAAATCAATCTTAGTTATAACACAAATCTGTTACGACAGGTTGACAGTGCACTACTCTTAACTAATTCAACAAATATGTGTTATAAAGGGGGAGAAAATGATCTGTATGATATATTCAAAAATGACTTGTTTGATGAAAACCCTTGTCTGAAAGTTGAGTTTTCTAAGACACTGGACCAGACCATGGTTGATAAAGAGGCATTTAATCAACTTCAAAAAAGTTTTTCAAAATTACAAAAAAGGTTTTCACAATTACAAAAACACTGCATTGATCTTGAACTTGAAATACAATGTAAAGAAGAATGCTTTCAAAACAGCAAACCGTATTTTAATCCCGAATTGCCTGATCTTAAAGAATATTTTCTAATCAACAATCTGAAAACTCAACTGCATGACAAGGACTCAACTATCAACTGTCTTAAGAATCAAATCAAGATGTATGAGCAAAAAAATGCCGCCAAATGGAAATTCAATGCGTATGAAACTAATTGCAAAATTACTAAATTACGTGTTGATAATGAGAATCTCAAGGAGAAATGTAATAAACTACATGAGTCACTTAAACATACTAATACTGAGAACATCAATCAGACTGTTTCACATCTTGCTAACTTCGATGATTTCTCCACTCTAAGTCTGACCACATGTACTAATACTCCTAGTATGCACACAGTGCCAAGTGTTGTTTCAAAGTGTCAAATGAGTCTCAATCTTTCAAAACCATCCATCTTGGGAAAACCTGTCCTAAAAAAAGTTGATTATCAAACCAACATTAGGCAACCAAATGTTTTTGGTCAAAAGAGACTCAGTCTTTCAAAACCGTCTATCTTGGGAAAACCTGTTTTGGAAAATGTTTGTTATCAAACTACCACTCGACAACCAAAGATTTTTTGTTTTGAAAGATCTAAATTCTCGAATAAACGATGTGTTTCTCAGGTGGACAAAAAACCTTGTTTGACTAACCCTGTAAGGCCAAAACCCACATCTCAGATATTAAATGGTCTTAAATCAGTTAAACCTTTGAGACATAGACCAAGGAAATATGATCATAGTACCACTCATCACAAGAATGTAACCATGCATGAAACTCGTCACAAGTTTAGATCTTCTGGGTTATGGATACCAACTGGTAGAACATTCGTGATGAATGGTCACAAATGGTCATGTGTGTGTACCACTAACACAGGTGTTACCAAGGGATTACACAACAGGTCCACTATAACCAGCGTGTGGCGCCCAAAGACACTGATACATCTGGCTACTAGAGACATGTCTGCCCACACGTGAGTCGACATCATATGGACTCCTGATTACTTAGTTTCAGGACTCGGGCTTCACTGTTCACCCACTAACCCATTCACTGTTTATATCCTATGTCAATAGATGTGTGTACATTCTGTGTGTTTGTTTTTCATTTATTAATTTGTTCAGGTTAACTTTATGTGTACAGTCTGTTACTTCACATTGTGCCTATGTGCTTGCTTTATGTTGTCTGCTGCATCTCTTATTGTGCATCATGATACTTTATGTTAGTCTTGTTGACTTCCTCTTTGCCTGGGCATAGTTCATAACTGCAGGGACTAATCGTGGACACTCGCTTTAGTAGTTTTTAAGTGATAAGTAGAGTTCAGGGACTAGATGTGTCATTTTGCAATTTACATTTCATCCCATACTTAAGGAACTTTATTTCTTGCGTTTAGAATAATTCTAATCACAACTCATATCACTATTCACTCATTTGCTATTTAAGTGCTGCGATTAAGTCTTAATTGTGATTCCAGTGTGCTCGATTCTTGGTAGGTCAAGTGATTCTATCTTCACGTTTGCTATTATGTTCCTTGTTTTCAAATTTCTCATTCGTTGCATCATTTTTAGGTGGATATCCGCGGTGATCAATATTTCGTACTAACGAATTGGTGTCTAATAGGTTAGATCATGCTGTTTTATTATTCATGTTATTGTTCGTTCATTGCATGTATGTGAGATTCTTAGTCGCGAATTGTAGATCGTGGATTTGATAGGCTTGCGGTTAGGTCGATTACTCCAAGGGTAGTGTTGTTGATGATAGGTGGGATAATAATGATGTTGGTACTTAGGTTATTTGATCTCTGTTCTAGTTTAAGTGTCAAATCTTGGTTCTATTAGAGGTTATGTATTGCGGAGTGTGTTCTTGACTGCGTTTAGATTTATTTCTTGATTGCGGTTAGTTCTGGATCTTGATTGCGGTTAATTCTGGATCTTGATTGCGGTTAGATCTAGTTTTTGATTGCGGTTAAATCTAGTTTTTAATTGCAGTTAGATCTAGATTTTTGATTGCGGTTAGATCCTGTGCTTGTTGCGGTTAGATTAATTTTATTGACTGCGGTTACCTATACTTGCGGATAACTTGATGTGCGTTGACCTCGAGTTGCGGTTCATTTGGTTGCGGTTATCACTACCTGTTGCGGTTAACTTGGGTTGGGATTACAACGTTGCGGTTAAATAGGTTTCTTGTCTGCGCTCAAGTGATCTGCGTTTATGTCAAACTGGAAACTCTCTTGGCATACTTTGTCATATACCTTGGTTGTGGTCTGAATGTGTGATTATGTGTAGACATCTAAGGTTTTATGCATGGGTTGGTGTGTTTGACACTAATGTTTAAGTGTCCTAACTACCTCTCTACGTGTTGTATAATTCTCTTGAGTACTCATTACTTGCAATACGAAACCCTCGGCCTTGTTTCTACTGACTTAACATGTAATTCTGGGGTTTCTCCTACTGCTAACACTCACCTTCACATATGGTTTTCTTCTGTGTTGATGTTTGTCAAATGCAGCTCCTATGGCAGAACCTAATGTCGAAGTGCCTTTGGCTCCACCTGTCCGTACTGACGATGACATTTTGCCATTCAACAAGTGGATTCCTATTGGGAAAAGTAACTGCTATGTTAAGACGGATAGACCTCAGAATCATCCCATATTCAGAGTTGCCCTTGACATACTGAAAAATACCACCTTCTTCAATGCCTTTACCGCATCCTCCTCAATCCCCTCCATCTACATACAACAATTCTGGAACACTATATGCTTTGACAGAACAACCAACCTGTACAAGTGCCAACTGGATGAGCAATGGGTGAACATCACCATGGAAACACTGGGTAGCGCTCTGCAAATACTACCAACAGGTGATAATGTTGAATATACTCCCCCACCTACTCCAGCTACTCTTATTGACTTCGTCAATGAACTTGGATACCCCACTCAAGTCTCCACACTTTCTGCTGTCATCACACATGACCTCTATCAACCATGGAGAGCAGTTGCAAGCCTAATCAACCTGTGTCTGACTGGTAAAACATCAGGATATGAGAGACTTAGAGCTCCTTCTCTACAAATTCTCTGGGGGGTTGTCAACAGTGAGAACATCAATTTTGCTGAACGAATCTGGGAGGAATTCAGTCAGTCCATCCACTCTTTCTTGGTAGACAAGGCTAACCTTGAAGCACACAAAGACGGCAAGAAAAGATCAGCCAAGCTCTCGATCCCAAGCGTTAGGTTTACTAAGCTGATCATACTGAGCCTTCAGCGATCTCTTAAATTTCATCCAAGAGAAGAATCCCCTCTTCATCAACCTACTGACGAACATCCACTTGGGTTCCTCAAATATGATTCTAAGAGCACTCGAGAGATCATATTCGGAATGGATATTCCCACTGCTCTTCTAACCCGTGATATCCTGTCTGCTCAATATTATGAGGAATATCTTAAACATCTAAAGAAAAGTCGGGAAGCACCCCCTAATGAGCCAACTGTTTCCACTACGTCCGCAAGATCTGCGTCTAAGAAACGCAAAGGTGGTAATACCTCGGCTGCTTCCTCTGAAGGCTCCAAAAGGGTTAAGAAGACCACTGGAGGTAAAAGAACCAGCTCAAAAACTAAATCTCCAAGTGCTGAAGACCCCAATCATGCACTGTGCTCCACTCAATTGCCTATGACTGAGGAAGAAATGGTACAAATGGTAACTGCTGAAAGCTTGAAGGAAACTTATATGCCACCGGTTCCACCAGTCAGTGGGGTCATCATTAGAGAACCTCAATCTGATAAATCTTCTCAGATCCTGCAAGTGTCCGGTAAAGGTAAGGATGTTGCCACAGAAGAACAAGCAGCACAAACCCTCTTGAAAATATCATCTCCTGCCTCCAAATCAACCAGTACCAAGTTTATTCTCAAAAGACGCTCACCCACATCCTCATCGGCTAAGATTTCTTCTGAGAATGTTTCCTCACCAAGTCTCGGGCAACCCGATAAATCCAGCAGTTCTGAGACTGACACCAGTTCTGCCCCCAAAGGTGATAAACCACACCTCTCGACACAAGATGTTACCAGCCAACGACCTGTACAGGATAAACCGGCTGATTCTGCTCCCCTTGTTGATCCACTCGATGATAAGTTCGTTTCCACTGCATATCCGAATATCCAAGGTAACCTCAAAATGAAAACAGATGATCCTAAGCTCGAGGTGATACCTGACAGCCCCACCGGTACACTATCATCATACAAGAATCTGGACACTTATGGCGATCAATTCCTCATGGATAAGCCAGATGATGCTGAAGGTGATAAGTCCGGTGATGAGCATGCAGAAGTTGTATCAATGGTAGATGTGCCTATTGTGCAAGACAACTCCACCATTCCTACCAAGTCTGCACCAACGTCTACTGCGGGTCCCAACAACGATGACATCCCACAAGCTGATGCCGCACAAGAGAAACCGTCTGCATCTGCCGCTCCTGCTGACTCTGAGAAGAAGTTAGATCTGGACACTTTAGCTGCTTTGACGGCTGATGCGGTTCAAGAAAATCTTGAGATTCGTGAGAAGTTGGACAAGCATGCCACTATGCTTCAAACCCTTGTAAACCTCAAACTCCCACAAACAATCACCAATCATAGCAGCAGATTATACAGGTTGGAGCATCTCGATCTTGAACAACAAGTATCTAGGGCAATCAACGAACAAGTTGCTGAAGCTGTCAATATTGCTCTCGAAGCCCCTCTCAGGTCCAGGTTCAAAGACCTTCCCATCTATGACATGAAGGTTATTCTGCAGCACAGTATGTATCAGCAGGGTCAACACACAGGACACGATGCTCACGTACAGCTGTATAAGGCACTGGAGGCATCAATTCTACAAGATGATGCTGAGGAACACGCCCGGGATATGGAGATTGAACGTAAAAGAAAACAGCGGCGTCAGGGTCACCCCAAACCACCATCTGGCTCACCTCCACAACCACCTCCACCTCCACCACCTGCTGGGGCATCTGGTCCATCAGGCACTTCGTCATTGCCTGGTGGGTCACAAGCTCCTGGCAGATCATCGCAACCCACCTCATCATCTCAAAAACATCAGACTGACAAGTCAACCAAGTCCACTCCGTCTAAACAAGCAAAACATGTTAAGTATGCAGCCTGGACTACGTTTGATGCTGGTGCGACCTCCATTGCATCTCATGCCACTGAAGATCATGTCTTTAATGAAGATTCAGTCATGCCACAACACGATGAGTCATCCGATGACGAAGATGATGATGCTTCTACAACTCATATTCCTGGAAGACAGTGGTGGAAATCATTCACCAGAACTGACACCAATGATCCACCTCAAGTTCCCTTAACCAAAGATAACAAAGAAACATGGTGGAAACCAGATGACAGCAAACCACAATCACCTGAGCCCGACTGGACGATTCCTTCCTCTGATTTACCAACCAATGATAGCAACTGGATCAATGCAATCACCACCAGTTTTGTTCCACCCTCTGAAGATTCCCTACTTTCCCAAACTGGTGATATGGGAACATTCATCGCATGGTTCTGCAAGAAACAGGGTCTCTCTAAGCTCACTCAGAAGGACCTGGAAGGCCCAGCATTCAACATTGTCAAAGCTTTTCATCAGGATGTTAATCATCTACAATACCAGATGGAAGAATGCCACAAGATGTTCAATGACATTGTGGATGAAGGAATGAAGAAATATAATTACAACTCTCCACTTCCCTTGGGTGGGCCTCCAGGAAACGTCACTATCCAAGCAGAATTCTTCTTCAACAAAGACCTTGAATATCTTAAGCTTGGGAGTAGACAATGCAAGTCAGCCTTGTCCATCACTAAGATGAAAGCTGCCCAGTATTCTGACATCGGGTTGGAACAGTTGGTCCCCGACAGTATGTGGAGTATTCAAGAATGCGACTATAATATCTCTGCATCTCTGGGCATTTCACACTGGTGGTTGAAGAAACAACAGTTCTACATTGATCGGTTTCAAGCTCCAGGGGACCGAAAGTCAGTTCGCTCACCCCTTCAAATCATTAGTGTGGTTAAGGTTCTAATACATCCCATCTATGGATATGACTATCTCAAGAGCATTACACTCAAACGAGCAGACTTCAAGGACTACACCATATCTGAAGGGGATTTCAAACACCTACGCCCTAATGATTTCGAAGACTTGTACCTCCTCCATCTTCAAGGGAAGCTGCATCATCTACCATCACGTGAAATGAAGTCTCTTGTGTTTGCTGTACTTCACTGGATCCGGGGCATCGTCATCAGGAAACGGGTCGAAGACTTTCAGCTTGGTATCGAAAGCTACCAATCCCAGCTCAACCTCACAAGACCCCTATGGAATGTTAGCAGTCTAGAACGGGTTGCAGATTTTACTGTCATTGAATCTCCTCTAGCAACTGTATTTCGAGACAAGTACAATGTGCCCATAGTTTTGCGCTTCAATGAAATACATAAGTTCAGTGATGGTACCTTGCGTATGGTCGAAGAGGCACTGGACTTCAGAGTGAAAGAATACCACGTTTATGCCCAGGGAACTAGACGATATACCAATAACTGGACTGCAAATGAGTCAACCCGCAACAAGAAGTTTTTGGCTGGCATCCGCAAGAGATTAATGACACGAAGAATCTTTCGAAGCATGGAGTGCTACGTTGGTGGCAGAGTTCGTGAAGGGGACTACCGTCTTCTTCAACGTACTGAGTAATAAGATCAGTAATGGGGTGCAGTGTCTCAATTATGTGTGTTGACTGGAATGTTTCTGTTGTACTGTTATTTGTTTATGGCTCTCCTTGTGTATCCATATAAACATTTCTCTTGCCTTCTGCATCCTATCTCTAATTATGTACATACTTCTATATATATATATATATATATATATATATATATATATATATATATATATATATATATATATATATATATATATATATATATATATATATATATATATATATATAAATAGCAATCAAAAAAAAAAAAAAAAAATATTTTTACAAAAATTTCAAAAATATTCTTCTCACGACATGTCTCTTGTGTAATCAATATTATGTACGTTTCTAGAAATGTCATTCAATAATGACACGGAATCATACATATGCTTGAGCAAGAGTTTTTTTTCGGTTTCAAATAAAGTTCTTTTCAAAAACATGTCGTTACTCAAAACATTCTTTCAATATGGTTTGCTATTACTTCAGATAGCAACCCGGTTTTCAAAATTCAGGAAAACACGTCGCCAAAAAGACGGTTGTTCCTAACAAAGGGTGCCGTTCATCCGAGCGTGAATTACTTTATATTCATGCACCCTCGATCTAATGTACGTTTCAGTGCATTATTTCTTGATAAAGAAGAGAAGTCTTCTTTTTATCGCCAAATACTTTCCCTTCTATGATTTTTCCGGAAAGTGTTTGTGCAAAACTTGGTGGTACCATGAAATTTTGAATGAAAATCAAATTGAACTCAAAAGTTTGATAAAATTTCACTCAATCAATGACGTTAATAGTTTATGAAAATATTTATGCTTTCACATCCGTCATTGATTGAGGGGGAGAGTGATTTCTCAAAATTTTATGTATCAACAAAACTCCCCACACTTTGTACAAAACAAAAACAACAATCCGATTTGTGATGGTTATGTGTCAGAATGAGTAAATTTTTGAAAGAGCTTTCATTAAAACTTCGAATCTTTTGCAAACTCTTCAAATCTGACACATAACAACCTCCCTCACAGTTTGAGGGGGAGCATGAAAAAGTTCCTTTTATCAGAAAATATTAAACTTGACCGCATTTCTCTCCCAAAAACGCTTTCTAAATTATTTAAATCAATTGAGATCAAAAATCTCGAAAGATTTGAAATTTTTGATCGGGGGAGAGAATGTGATTTAAATATGAAATCTGATAATCAAAAGTGATCTTTTGTACTCAATAATAGACTCCCACATATGTGCTAAACACTTTCGAATATCGATGCACATATTGAGGGGGAGCAAAAGGCGTTTGTGGAAGTTATACCAAAGACCGACCATTTATCTTTATGCATGGAGTTATAAGGTTGGTTAAGGTTAGGTATAAGTTCCCATGATCCACCAGAACCGGAAGGATCTTCCCAGGGACAATCCATAGATAGATTAGAAGTCCTTAGGAATGATTATGAAAAAAGGAGTAAAGTGAGAAAGGGAAGAGTGCGGACTGAGATAGAGCTAGGACTGGAACAAACCCAACAAGGTTCTAGTGATGAAATCTCGGTAAGCACTGAAGGGGTTGAAGAATGAAAAAGAAATATAATGAGAAAGGGTGAAAAGAAATAGCCCTCCAATTATTCAACCTTAGGGCAGAAACCGGGTTCAATACATATGCTACTGGCGGTTACTAAGGTAACGCCGGTATTGAAGACAAGACGTCATGGACCCAGTGACGCACTGCACCAAAACTTCCCAAACACTCAAGTTCTCTTAAAAGAGCTTGTTTCATTCTCACGGGGAACCCTGTGCAATGTATCGACCGCTCATTGCGAGCTATGTTGATACCTAAAACAGGAGACGCCTCCCCAGTCTCCAGGAGCGGATCAAAACGCACTATTGAGTCTAGAGCCATGAGATCATCCATAAATCTCGATAGGACACACTTCCTAATATGCTTGTTGTTTCACACAATGTGGAAAATAAGACAAAATATTTAGAGTCCTACGCATTATCCTTGTGGTATTGCCAGAACATCCGAGTGATATGAAAATATTCACAATGACGATGGAAATCCTTCTAGAGCGAACATCACTCAAGCTCTTGGTAGGTGACATGTGAGATCCATCTTGGATCAATGATCAAGTGACAACTGGAAAGCAACGATGGTGCGATTCAAATTTGAATCAAACTTGTTCCAGGATATGGATTGACGGATACTTTTGCCAAAACCTCTCAATGTGCTCACCAACTTATCTTTCGAGCACATTGATTGTGTAATATCTTTCAAACAAAAGTATTTTTGATGGAAATGTGATTCAAAGTATAAAACTCTCGTCGTGTCTCAAAAATGTTTATCATATGACACGCGAGTGATTTCTATAAATCAATTTCTCATCAATCCGTGAATATCTATTCACCGATTCACTCTATCATGCTGTCTGCTTTGAGACGTTCCGGTATGAGAACATGCTAAGTATGAAGATTCCAAAGTGGATTCTTTGGAAAATTCATTACTACAAGCTGGAAATTCCTGTCAAGGAGAGTCTTCTTTAAAAGAGACTCTACCTGATCACAGGCCGGTTTTCACAAAACCGGAGGGTAGTCTGTCCTCGCAGAACGAATGACAAAGCCATATTCGTTCTCCATCTTTATTGCTAACTGTTTTATTTCAGGGACACATATAAAGATGGCGTTGATGGCTCCAGTTTCCAGCTGAATCGGGTCAATCCATACCTCATGCTCACACATCCTCCACACTATCAATGAAGATGAGAGACTTGCTACAGCAAATGTTGAGAGACTACCAACAACGTTTCCGCAACTCTGATGGAAAAAAGTCTCCTGATCCACAACTCTAAAGTCAAGTCTCCTGATCTAGAAGGGTGTGAGCATGATGGTCCTTAGTCACTACATCACATGAAGGCGATGCTACTATGGATGAGCTGGGAGATTTACTTTGGCTGATGATCTCAAAGAAGCTCAAAGATCACACATCACAAAGGAACTCTAATCACAAGTTCGCTTGCTTGAAGTACGAAGTGTGCTGAAATGAGAAGAATCAGATCCTACGAGCTACAAAGACTAAAGAATGCTTAAAGACCAAAGATCTTAACTTCAAAGGTGACCTCGCTTAGGGGGAGATTGTTAGGAATACAAATATTCCTGTAAAAGTCTCGGTCACCTAATGATTGTAATAGCATTAAGGTAGCTCGTAGTTAGTTAGTTTATTAGTTAATTAGTATTAGATTAAGTAACACCGTGGAAGAAGGAACGGGTCTTTACCCACTGTATGCCTGATCCACAGCCCGGGAGTGGGCGTTATATTGTAACTATAAATACCCCTCTCCACATGTGGAGAGGGTTGGACCTTTCATACATTTTCAATCTAATCTTTTCCTTTTTCTTTCAAGGTTCCACTCTTTCTCTCCTCTCCTCCCTTCTTCCATTTCTACGCCTAACTCACCACCACTTAATCATGTTTCCACCTTAATTAGTGTTCTACACGGCGTCACCAATTTGGTCTTGACGCCGTCAGCCTTAATTTCCTATATATAGTTTTCTAATTTTCATTCATAAAAAAAGATAAGTTTTGGAGAAACCCTAAGGCCGAACTTAGTACGAACTTTACAGGTTTTTCAAGGGTTTTCAGCCCTTGAACCCTTTCATGTGTAATTGAGATAAGTATTCTTTTAATTCAATCAATATGTCTATGTGTTGGTTGTCTATATCTTGTTCTTGTCTTAATTCCATCATGCTAGGCTAGATCTATCTTGTGTTTGCTTAGATCTAATGAAACCTAGATGTTAATTATGTGTTGATTACTTGTTTTTGGTTGTATTGGATGAATGATTTCGATGTTAGGCTTAAGAAAACTGGCAGATCTCCAAATGGTAACATGCTTGAACGTCTTAGGAAACATGAACTGACATGCACTAGGTTTTATTGGTTGTATTTAATGCATGAGTAAATTCTAATGATCCCATGTTAGGAGCTTCTTAGCCGGCTCGACCTAGGAGTGAAGTAGGCACTCATAGGATTGGGGAATTAAGTGCGCCACCCCATGAATGGTATTAAGGAATATAATCCGTCATCCATGCAACTATAACAAGTAATTAACATGTAAAAGATATCTAGGGAGTAGTGAAATCTAAGTAAACACAATTTCTCCACTTATTGCTCACAACCTTAGTTTAATTTAGTTTATTTTCATTTTTAGTATTTTATTTTGATTGCATCTTTAGTATTGGGTTAGTTGACTAGCAACTAATTCCGCCCAAATCCTTAAAACCCGAGATTTTTACTTGCTTTCTAAAAAATATAAAAATACAAAAATAATCATCCTTCATCTTTAGAACTAGTATTTAGGTTTTCTAATCCTAGCGACACTATTCCTAGCTGAACGATCAATCCCCCGGTACTTGTCACTATACTATACTACAACGATCAGGTACACTGCCTGGTGGGGGGTTGTAAGCTTCTCAAGATCCCTTGAGAGGTAAAGCCTGGTGCGATTCCCACGTATCAAGATCCAACTTTTAAAGCACCCATTTACGGTAAAACGCCAACTCATGTTTTCTAACTATCGCCTCAAGCCAAGGCTTTTCTAAACTTAGGGAGCTTATATACTTCACGTAATATCATGTGAAAGCATCCATATGCTCATATCCCGTGCTTACGTCTTCTCTAATTACGTAACGGGTTTACTCCCTTATTGTTCAAACTAAGTCAAAGGTCACTTTAAGTAAATGCATCCTTTCCCACTTGGGTTATGCTTTACATCAAGGCAAAGCACTTAACTTGTTTGAATCAAGGTATTAGCTGAGAATGTCGAGTCGTGGAATGTCACGAGATATGAAACTATGGATTCTCGACGTTATGTTACTTGAACTTATAAGTAACCTATAAATTTCTCAACTCATAATCTTAATTGTCTAAACATTCTCTTCTTAATGACAATTAGATTATTTCTTAATCTTCCTTTTAATCTCATTTTACAAAAGACAACAAAACCAAATCTCCCACAATCCTTCCCAAATATCCCTCTCCAACATTCTCTTACAACATTCCCTTACACTCTCTTACAATGTGTACCTCTTGTCCCCTATACTCCCACACACAATATTCCCTTTTCATATACAATCTTTGTAGACACACTTATACACCTTTTGTATACACACACAGATACATACCTTGTACATTTGTACACACACTTCTCTACACACACTAGATTTCAAATTTACACACACTACTCTCACAACCATCTCTTCTCTACACACACTAGCCAACTCACCAAGATTTCCATATCCAATCATATCCAAATCATATATTCTCTTACACAAATCTCTTACATACTCCCTTACAACATCACATCCCTTACACAATCCAACTCATCTCTTATATTCCTTACA
Source organism: Artemisia argyi (assembly GCA_030686995.1). NCBI lineage: Eukaryota > Viridiplantae > Streptophyta > Magnoliopsida > Asterales > Asteraceae > Artemisia > Artemisia argyi. The sequence continues at coordinate 72,170,787 of CM060692.1, forward strand.
CACTCTACATCTAAACCATCCATTCCCTTACAATACATCTCAACCCTCTATTTCATCACATGGGAATAAATTTGAAATCCAAACATAGGCTCCCTTTGATCCTAGCCATCCATTTCAAATAAACACATCTCAACCCTCCATATTTCCCACATGCCAAATACTTTGAAATTCAAAAGAGGCTCCCTTTGATCTCCACCATCCAATTCAAACAAAACCATCTCAACCATCCATCTCATTCTTTCCCCCCAAGTAAAGGAATATACCTTTGGAATTACCCTTTCTACTCTTCTAACCTTGGTATTTGGTTTTCTCATAAACACTTCACAAAATGATTTTCTAATTGGCTATTTGAGTTGGTAAACCTTAGATTGATTAATGTTAAGGTTTAGTGTGAAGTACAATTGGGGGTTTAGCAAGGTTAGGTATTTATAAGATCCAACACCCAACACTTGGGATTATTCACAGACGCATGGCACGCTGCCTACGCGTCGACGCGTGGGTGATACGCTGGCCTCGGTAAATTAATCCCAAGTTTGGGTCTTGGCCTATAAATACCTCCCTTGCCTCTTGTATTCCTCACCCCTTGTCATTACTCTTTCTCTCTACATTCTTTCTCTCTAAACACTCTCAAATCTTTCTATCTCTATTCTTGTGTTCTTGATTCTCACTCTAACATCTTTGAAAGAACACATCTCATTGCAAGGGAAGAATCACAAGAACCTAATCCACTCTTTTGATTGTGTCGAGGGTCTTCTTATCTATACGCTTTCTACTAGAATCGAGTCACTTGGTTAGGTTAGGGCTTGATTAAACAAACAATCTCTTATTCATTCTATTGTTTGTAAGGGAAGTCTTGTGTCTTGGTGACCAAACCTATATCATTGGGGATCTAGTTGGTGTTTGATACACTACTAGAAAAAGGTCTATCATTGACTCGCATTTTATGACGCACACAATATAATGACACGCAAAATTGTAAGTCATAAAAAAACTGTCATAAATTGTAAAATCTAAAGGCTAGACGACAGGCATTTTTGTGTGTCAAAAAATTCGTGTCATATCTCAAATTTTTTACTCAAGCGGGCTTTTCCATTTCAACTTTTTATTAACCCGCCCTCTACCAAAAACTTTTCATCACCCACCGCTACTTTGCAAAAAAAAAAAATTCATTTCATCTTTTTTCACACACCTCTTTTACCAATCCTCTAACCCTAACCATCTTCTCACTTCCACTTCCACTTCATCACAACCCTTCTCCACACCACACTACTAGCCGCCACCGTTCACCATCAGTCTCACCGAACCAAATCGGTTAATTTCTCAGGTTATTTCCCATCTTTTTATTTTAAATTTATATCTATTTATTTATGAACATTTTGCTCTTTGTGAGATAGGGTTGTGACATAATGGTTTGATTATTTATGTCTCTATATTTTTTTGATTCGGCTACTATGGTACTTGCCAATGGCTACTGTAACTCAACTTTGGTAATTATTTTTCTCTAATATGCAGTAGTTTTTCTCTAATACTGTAACTTGCCAATGGCTGCTGTAACCAATTAAATGGATCTATTACAGATTGATGGGTTCCGTTTTGATCTTATGGGTCATATGATGAAAAGTACCATGGTATGTGACTCTAACTAGATGTATTAACTGCCCACGATAATGACAACATAGCTTTAAATTTGTTTGTAACTTTTTTTAATCACAGATGAGAGCTAAGAGTGTGCTTAAAAACTTGTCAAGGGACAAAGATGGAGTAGATGGTTCAAGTATTTTCTTGTAAGAATGAACGCAGCTTTTAGTTGATTCCCTATTAATTGATAGCCTTAAGACTCAGGTCATTTCTTTCGTTCATTGTATCGACTCTTCACTATGTAAAGTAGTATTAGAAAATCACAATATGTAATTTTGCTATGTAGACATGTTTTAATTTCGTTATGTTCAGTATAGTTGTTGTCGTTTCAGATATGGTGAAGGTTGGGATTTTGGTGAAGTGGCCAATAATGGTCGCGGGATAAATGCATCACAATCTAATCTAGCCGGAAGTGGAATTGGGAGGTACAGTTTATTTTACATAGCAGTTATGGTAGATCAAATTTTTAGGCCAAACATGATTGTTAACTATGTTCTATGGGTAACTCACATATACTGATATACAGCCAAATGGTCACGACCATGGTACAGAGGCTAATGCAACACATATTCTTGCTATATCAAAGGATCACATTCAGGTGAATATCCCCTTAAGGAAGTTTTTTAAGGACCAAAGATAGTATAATCATTAACTTGCCCACTTCTATTTCTAGTTTATGTTTGTATTTATTAATAGGATTCATGTTCAAGTATTGACAATACTTATTTTACAGGTTTGAATGGCTGCAAACCTGAAGAATTTTGTGCTAACAAACTACGATGGTCATGAGGTAAAGCATATTTCTCAACTCCCGTTTGAACTTTTTAGCATATTCATACGAGTATTTTTTTAAGGATCGGAATTTTAACTTATGGTGGAGCTCCTATTGTATATGCTTCAGGGTTACAGGGTCAACGATTTGCAATGCCTCTTTCAAGAATCGCTTTAGAGTCACCAGCTAGAGCAGCTCGTGGCCAGGTCTGAACATACTAATCTTTACAATAGAAGCCGACAATTATTAGATACCTTATGTCTGAAATATATCCTTCTCTTTTCGTCATTGTTGTAAATTTGCTACTAAGTAATGATGTTGTTCAGGCTGATGATATTCAAAATGAGGCCAACGAGCTTTTAAGAATTAGAGATTATCTATTCAAGGAGTTGGCTCAGAAGACGGGTCAACCTGTGGAACAGGTATAGCATAAAATGCTTTCACTAAGATACTACTATTTCTTAGTTGGTGTTCGTTCTTGGATGTGTGTTTTTGAACTGTTTGTGTGGTATTGAAATAATCGATTGGTTGAATGTTTGGATTCTTAATGGTGAATACTCGTCAACCATAATGTGCAGGTTCACAAGGACTTGAGTCGAACTAAGCGGTTCAATGCTCAGGAAGCTTTGGATTACGGACTCATTGACTGTATCGTTAGGCCTCCCTGTATAAAGGCTGATGCACCAAGGAAAGAGGCTTGTACAGGTCTTGGCATAACCGACACAGTGGGTGCCAATAGATGAATCATGTTGTCTGCACAGGGGTAGTTTAAAAACTTGATCTATATAAAAACTAGGCATATCGATGTGTAATTTTTGTCGTTAATTAACTTGTGACTTATCGTGAATTAGTACTTGAATTAACCTCATTGTTTTGATATATATATATATGAAATGCGTTATTTTGATATTTGTGTTTTTAATTTTGTATTATCAGGTTTTTAATTGTCATTTAATAGAAAATTAGGAACTGAAAAAAATTAATTTAAAAAAAATTAGGTTATGACTCGCAAAAAAGAGTCATAAAACGTGGGTCATAAGTGCGCGTCATAGAGGGATGACGCACAAATGCGAGTCATGAAGCTTTATGACGGGTCCTTCCTTGACTCGCATTTGCGAGTCAAAGGCCTCTTCTTGAATCGCATTTGGAGTCAAGAATAGCTGTTTTTCTAGTAGTGATACTTCCGGTGGGAAGTCTTGGTAGTGGTTTTGGTGACCCTTAGGTGAAGTCGAATCACGAGATTCTTTAGGGTGGTTTCCGAGGGCGGAATACCGTGGGAGTAACTCCTTCTTTGTGAGCATAGATATTGGCGAATACCGGTGGAGTGAATTGTAACGGTTTGTAGTCCACCGAAAGGATTATACTAGTGAATAGTATCGTGTCGTGGATTCACAACTGGATGTACGGATAGTATAAACCCCCCATCCCGAACCAGTATATATCGTGGTGTTCTTTACTAGCTTTATATACTTGTGTTTGTGGTTGTTCCTAGTTAGACCACTTGGTTGTCTTCGTGACTTAAAGTTTTTAAACGTTCTAAAATGCCGAAGAAACCGTATTCACCCCCCTCTACGGTTCTACAATTGGTATCAGAGCAGAATACTCAAGTTTTTTAGCGTTAAAGCCTTCCCAAGAAGTCTTTTTAAGTCAAAAACTTCTTTCCCGAAAATCTAAAATCCTAACTAAGATTTTTGGTAAAGTAGAGTATAGATCCATGGCTCAAAAGAACTATGTTGAGGGGTGTTCTATGCAAAGACCACCATTGCTTGAAACCGATGGGTTTTGTTTTTGGAAAACCCGGTTTGAGACCTATGTTAGGTTTAAAGATCTTGATTTGTGGGAAATCATCCAAAAATGGCAACTTTGTGTTCTTGGTGGAAGACCCCGAAACAAAATTGTTGGTGGAAAAGCCACATGCGGATCTTAAAGATGATGAGACGAGAAAACTTGGCAAGAATGATGAAGCCAAGATGTTAATCTACAATGCTCTACCTAGAAGGGAGTTCGAGAGGTTCCATGTTTGTAAAACCGCCAAGGAGATTTGGCGTTCTCTCATCATCACTCACGAAGGTAACTCTAAAGTAAAGGATTGCAAGATCGATCTACTCATACAAAAATATGAGAAGTTCTCGATCTCGGATGAGGAAACCATTGATAATGGTTACACAAGGTTCAATGCTATTATCACTAGCCTCACGGCTCTAGATCCTAGCTTCTATAACAAGAACCATGTGAAAAAGTTTCTTCGAGCACTTCCGGTAAAATGGAGGCCAAAGGTGACGGCCATAGAAGAAGCCAAGAATTTGGCGGAACTTCCCCTTGACGAGCTTATTGGGAATCTCAAGGTCTATGAAATGATCCTTGAGAATGACAAAGCTTGCACCAAAGACAAGAAGGAGAAGGTAAAGTCTTTGGCTCTCAAAGCTAAGGTCACAAAATGTCAAACAAGTGAAGGAAGTGATTGTCAAGAAGTAAGTGATGAAAAAGACGATGAAGATGACGAAGAGTACAACTTGATGGCAAAGAACTTTAGGAAGTTCCTTAGAAGAGGCGGCAACTTTAGGCGTAGTAATAGAGTTGGAAACCAAGGGAATGATGGAAGGAACAACTTTGGTGGAAGTCGAGGTGGTGACAACAAAGTTGGTGAGAGCTCTAGACGCATGCAAGGATGCTATAACTGTGGTGAAAAGGGTCACTTCATGAATGAGTGTTCTAAGCCAAAAGCAAACAAGGCATTCGTGGGTGAAGCATGGAGTGATAGTGAAGATGATGATCAACCAACAAAGGAAGCTACTTGTCTCATGGCTCAAGAAAAACTTGAGGTTTGTCTCAAAAGTGATCTACAACCGGATGAGTGGATAGTGGATAGTGGTTGCACTAAACACATGACCGGGAATTGAAGATTGTTCACATCATACACGACGTATAATGGCAATCATGTCATTTTTGGGAGCAAACTTAACGGCAAAATTGTCGGCAAAGGTAATGTCCTTCATGACTCCATTGAAATTACCAACGTTGAGCATGTTAGAGGTTTAAAATTTAATTTGATTAGTGTGAGTCAATTAAGTGATGATGATTGTGAAGTTAAATTTACTAAAATAGATTGCTCTATTAGTAAAAATGGTGTTGTACTAGCTAAAGGTCGTAGGCGAAACAACTTGTACACCTTTTAATCATAGATTATTTGTAACAAAATATGCCTTTCAAACATGGTAAATAACCCAACGCCTCGGCTTAGGAAGTTAGGTCTTGCCGACAAGCTAGTAAGCAATTTACTATTGTTGAGTATTGAAAGGCATTATTGTGATACATGTCTAGGGAGTCAAGGACAAGCAAGCAATAGAAATAGGCATGAAGAGTCAACAAATAAGGGTTTAGAATTGATACACTTAGAGTTGTATGATCCATCTCCAATTCAAAGTTAAGGAGGAAACTTCTACTCTTTAATAATGGTAGATGGTTATCCAAATTGTCTTGGATAGTGTTTTTAGAGAATAAGGATGAAGTCTTAAATAAATTTGATATTTTAAGAAAGAAACTTGGAAACCTAATTAATTGTTCATTTGTCTTAATTAAAACAAATCATAATAGTGAATTTGATAAATTGCTATTTGAAAGCTTTGGTAAATAACATGGAATATCTTATAACTCATCGGGCCCGTTCACTTCTCAATCGCTTAAGATTGTTGAAAGAACACATCGTGAGTTAAGAAAGATAAATCGTGCAGTACGAGCAATCCATTCCACAAAAGTTTTGGTGTCATGCCTTTGATGTCATAGAGTCTATATTAGAAAAGTCCTAAATAAAACACCATATGAAATACTTAGGAATTGAAAGCCATCTTTAGAGTATTTTTGAGTATTTGGTTATAAAGTATTTATACTAAACATCAAAGTGTATCTCAACAAATTCAACCCAATGTCGTATAAAGGTGTGTTCCTAGGATTCTCTCATAATAATAAAGCATACATAGTGCTTAACAAGGAAACGAACAAATAGTTCTTGATTAAGAAAGGTCGCCATCATTACAAGTTAATGTTTCTGCTGAAGGCAATCCTAAGGAATTGAGAGATGCGAGGAGTCACCCCATAAATAAGACATTGATGACTTGAATAAAAGGACTCTTAGGTCACAAAATAAACAAGGTTAAGTTTTGTGATACGTGGGAATTGCGCCCACGCAACAGGTTTTACCTCTCAAGGGATCTTGAGAAGCTTACAACCCCCACCAAGCAGTGTACCTGATCGTTGTAGTATAGTATAGTGACAAGTACCGGGGGATTGATCGTTCAACTCAAGAATAGTGTCGTTAGGATTGAAATTAATCTAAGTAGGTCTAAAGGTGAAGGATGATTCTTTTTGTGTTTTTTATATTTTATGAAAACCAGGTAAAAATCTCGGGTATTGAAAGAGTGGGCGGAATTAGTTGCTAATCAACTAACCCAACAGCTACTAATTAAACTAATTAACAAGAAAAGTAAACTAGGGTTTGATGCGTGGGAATCGCAACAGGCTTTACCTCTCGAGGGATCTCGAGAAGCTTACAACCCCCACCAGGCAGTGTACCTGATCGTTGTAGTATAGTATAGTGACAAGTACCGGGGGATTGATCAGTCAGCTTAGGAATAGTGTCGCTAGGATTAGAAAACCTAATTACTAGTGCTAAAGATGAGGGATGATTATTTTTGTGTTTTTATATTTTTATGAAAGCAATTAAAATCTCGGGTTTTGAAGGAGTTGGACGGAATTAGTTGTTAATCAACTAACCCAATACTAAGATGCAATTAAAATAAAATACTAGAAATGAAAATAAGCTAAATTATACTAAAGTTGTGAGCAGTAATTAGAGAAAATGTGTTTACTTAGATTTCACTACTCCCTAGACATCTTTTACACGTTAATTACTTGTTATAATTGCATGGATGACGGATCGTATTCCTTAATATCATTCATGGGGTGGCACACATAACTCCCCAATTCTATGAGCTCTTATCTCCTCCTACACCATGCCCAGCACAACTATAGGGATTGTAAACAGTGGCTCATGCATTAAATACAACCAATAAAGACCTAGTGCGCCTCGGTTCATGTTTCTTAAGACGTTCAAGCATGTTACCAAGTGGAGATCTGCCAGTTTTCTTAAGCCAAACATATAAATCATTCATCCAAGACAAGAATAAACAAGTAATCAACACATAATTAACATCTAGGTTTCATTAGATCTAAGCAAACACAAGATAGATCTAGCCTAGTATGATAGAATTAAGACAAGAACAAGATATTGACAACCAACACATAGACATATTGATTGAATTAAAGGAACACTTATCTTGATTAAACATGCAAGGCATCAAGGGTTTGGAACCCTTGAAAAACCTGTAAAATTACACCAAAATCGTACTTAGGGTTTCTCCAAAACTTCTCTCTTTAATGTGTGAAAATTAGAAAACTATATATAGAAAAATAGGTCTGACGGCGTCAAGACAAACATTGTGACGCCGTCACCTCGCCGCCAAAACTAATATCAGACTGGCTTGATCTACATTTGACGCCGTCAAGACTTAAACAATTCCAGGCCGTCATGACTCTTTTACTCTTGACGCCCTTCCTTCGTGACGCCGTTAAATCTGTACTGGGTCGTCATGGACTTCTACTCTTGACGCCGTCAAAGATTTGCTCTTGACGCCGTCACCTACTGTTCCCAGCATGGAAAATTAAGACTTTGGCGTTTTCTTCACTTTTATGCTCCAAAAACGTCCGAGTTGCTTCCTTTTCCGGATTTCTCTCCCAAAGTACCTAAAATCACAAAAGGAACGATTTAGGGCAGTATTTGATCAAATAAATTCGGATTCGGGCTTAAATGACCCCCTAAAAACGGATCATTTTTCGCCTCATCATATACCCTTACACTTGAGATTTGCTTATCCTCAAGCAAATGCGCTTTTATTCTACTCAAAAGACAAGTTAGGGGTCATTTAACACTAATATAAAAGTAATTACAACAAATAATCGTTCCACTAAAGACCAATAGACAAGCACGGAGGTCATACACTAGCACCTCACAAATAGTAAGCACCTAGGATAAACTATCAAAGAGGTCTTTTAAAGGGTTGTAATGTTAGGTATAGGGATATGAAATACACGGTTTTGTTGGATAAAGGAAGTTTTACTGGTGGCGAGTCAACAATCTTAGTTAATTACATGTATAAGATGGCGTTGCTAAGCCAAGACTAGACTCGACTTAAGCTAATAAATGAAAAATAACAAAAACAAAAAATGAACATAGAATAAAAAGGGATGGTAGTCCGTATGTTTTTTCTCTTTTTCCTTTTTTTTTTTTTTTTTTTTTTTTTTTTTTTTTTTTTTGCATACACTCTTACCCTACCATCCAAAATAATACATCATAGGGAATGAACGTTCCCCTTACACTTGAATCTTTACATATTTTACATTAAACTAATCTAATGACTCGAATTAAGAAAATCAAAACACTTGGAGCACTTTTAAGATTAACGTACATATGGGGGTAATAAATGATGTTCTTCCCCATTACTCCATAAAATAAGTACTTACCCATGAGTCCCAATCGTCCCAAAACAATATGTACAAGGATATGACTCTACTTAGCAACCATGTAATCAATTAGAAAGTTAACTTAGGGTTTAACAAATAACAATAATGCACTAAAAATGAGCGCATACACGGAAGGCTAAGGCGATTTGGTTGTACATTTAAGTGGGGTGTAACAAATTCTTCCTTTAAGTAAAATGCTTAAAGTTAGAAACGAAAAGATAGGCTCGGAGGGGTGTACTAGGGGTTTCGTGGACTAAAAATGAGTACAACGCTAAGGAGATGAGGCGAAAAATGATCCGTTTTTAGGGGGTCATTTAAGCCCGAATCCGAATTTATTTGATCAAATATTGCCTTAAATCGTTCCTTTTGTGATTTTAGGTACTTTGGGAGAGAAATCTGGAAAAGGAAGCAATTCAGACGTTTTTGGAGCATAAAAGTGAAGAAAACGCCAAAGTCTTAATTTTCCATGCTGGGAACAGTAGGTGACGGCGTCAAGAGCAATACCTTGATGGCGTCAAGAGCAAATTTCATGAATTTCCATGACGACCCAGAACAGATTTGAGGGCGTCACGTAGGAAGGGCGTCAAGAGTAAAAGAGTCATGACGGCCTGGAAGTGTATAAGTCTTGACGGCGTCAGAAGTAGATCTAGGCAGTCCGAGAAGAGTTTTGGCGGCGAGGTGACGGCGTCACAAGTTTATTCTTGACGCCGTCAGACCTATTTTTCTATATATAGTTTTCTAATTTTCACACATTGAGAGAGAAGTTTTGGAGAAACCCTAAGTACGATTTTGGTGCAACTTTTACAGGTTTTTCAAGGGTTCCAAACCCTTGATACCTTGCATTGTAATTGAGATAAGTGTTCCTTTAATTCAATCAATATGTCTATGTGTTGGTTGTCTATATCTTGTTCTTGTCTCAATTCCATTATGCTAGGCTAGATCTATCTTGTGTTTGCTTAGATCTAATGAAACCTAGATGTTAATTATGTGTTGATTACTTGTTTATTCTTGTCTTGGATGAATGATGTATATGTTAGGCTTAAGAAAACTGGCAGATCTCCACTTGGTAACATGCTTGAACGTCTTAAGAAACATGAACCGAGGCGCACTAGGTCTTTATTGGTTGTATTTAATGCATGAGCCACTGTTTACAATCCCTATAGTTGTGCTGGGCATGGTGTAGGAGGAGATAAGAGCTCATAGAATTGGGGAGTTATGTGTGCCACCCCATGAATGGTATTAAGGAATACGATCCGTCATCCATGCAATTATAACAAGTAATTAACATGTAAAAGATGTCTAGGGAGTAGTGAAATCTAAGTAAACACATTTTCTCCAATTACTGCTCACAACTTTAGTATAATTTAGCTTATTTTCATTTTTAGTATTTTATTTTGATTGCATCTTAGTATTGGGTTAGTTGACTAGCAACTAATTTCGCCCAAATCTTTCAAACCCCGAGATTTTACTTGCTTTCATAAAAATATAAAAACACAAAAATAATCATCCCTCACCTTTAGAACTAGTATTTAGGCTTTCTAATCCTAGCGACACTATTCCTAAGCTGAACGATCAATCCCCCGGTACTTGTCACTATACTATACTACAACGATCAGGTACACTGCTTGGTGGGGGTTGTAAGCTTCTCGAGATCCCTCGAGAGGTAAAGCCTGTTGCGATTCCTACGCATCAAGTTTTTGGCACCGCAGCCCGGGGAATAGTTATTGTCTTGGTTAGAATTTCTTTTTATTAGGTCTACTTGCTAGATTCCTTTCTAGTAAGATTTTATTTTTGTTTTTAGATTTCTTTAGTCTATCTTTTTCTTTGTGCCTTTGTTAGTAAATCAAATTCATTGACTATTCCGTTGACCATTATGGAAAACGCGAATCCACCCCTTTCCCCTAGAGAAGTGGCTTTGTTACGTGAACAAATTGAGAGTGAGATTAGGGAACTTAGGGAGCTTAATAGTTTGATCAAGATCGAGCTCGAACATGCATTTAGTGACCTAGCGACCGCCTTGTATTCAAATGAGGACCTAGGGCCTAATGATTTTGTGAATGTTATTGAGGGACTTGAAGAGGGGGAAATAGATCCGAAGCTTAATGACTATTTTAATCTATACCCCACTAAGGAGGAGATTGCATATTATAATAATCTTATTGATAACCCGCGATCTCCTTTCACCATAATTGAACCTAAGATCAAGAGAGGCGATCCTAAGAATGCTAAGATACCATGTATGATTGGATATAGGCACATTAGCAATGCTTACATTGACTTTAAATCTCCAATCAACATTATGTCCTCAACTGTTTATAATGATATAGTGAAAAAAAGACTTGAACCTAGAAGGGATCCCAAATACCCCGGTGGAGTTTGTAACTTTGTCGGGAGAGTTAAAGGTTTACATGTCTTTGTTGGTAATTTCACTTTTGTCACCGACTTTATGATTGTGGAGGATCTTTCTAATGTTATTGATTGTCGATTATCCAATGTTGTGTTTGGCAAACCATTTGTTGAGGAGTCTAAGTTGGAATATGATGAGATAGAAGGAACAGTCCGATTTGCAAGTAACACCGATAGTATCACTTATAGGATGCCTAATAGGATGAAAGAATTTCGATTTATATCTCGTTTTGATAAGGACAACGTTGGTGCTTTCGAGGATACTAATGAGGAGGATAAGAAAAAGGACATGGATTATGTTTGGGAAAAGAGGAGTCTTTATTACAAAGATTGTTTGGCTCTTGGACCAAGGTATAAAGTCGATAAGGAATTTGCCCAAATGATTATGGGGGCGGTTGAGAAAAAAGTGATTGGTTTCTACAAGGAATATCTCCAATCAGAGAGTGGAACCAATGATGAAATCACGTAGTAACCCATGACCTTGAGTCTAGCTACAAGACTCGTAAATAAAGAAAAGCGCTTCTTGGGAGGCAACCCATGTTTTGTGTGATTTTATTTTTGTTTGATTGTTATTTGCTTCTGTATGCATGTTTTATTTTTATTGTTGGTTGACCATGTTTCTAAACTAAATAGTGGAAATACTTTACTTTGTTGTTTTGACCTAGTCTTAACTCCACCTAAAAGTATTTTTGCAAAAGATAAGTGTAAGGGGAAACCCCAAATATGTTTTTAAGAAACAAACCGATCATGATTCTCCACAATATTAAATGAACATGTGTATTCGTATTTGTTAGAGTCAAATGCTTGTATTGAGTCATAATGAAGTGTTGCAGGATTTTCCAGGAAGTAGGACCAAGTTTTTCCAGAAATTTTCCGGAAACTTAACATAAGGATTTCTGCAGGTCAATTCTGACGGCGTCAGGGGTTTACTCTTGACGGCGTCAGGAGTTAAAATCTGGAAATTTTACCGGTTTTATTTTTCTAACGGAGTCTTATGGTTTTTGTGAATTATTAAGTTTTATAATCTCCAGGAGATCTGCAAACTTCATTCCACAAGCATTATATCTTATCTTGTTTTCTAGGATTTAGTAACTTATATAGAATGCCGCCGATTTTACGCGAGGTTGTCTTGTCTATTTTGTCAGGTTTTACAGGTTATGTATGACAAGAAGATGATTTATATTCTGGAAGGGAAGCTTTGATTGTTCGTTTTCTTGGAGGAAGATTTAACCTGGCCATCCTATTATCCATACCGAGCGAATCAGGGGAGTATTTGATTTCATTCTCTTTACTTTTTCACTTTTACATTCTTTACTTGAACATTGGGGACAATGTTCATCTTAAGTGTAAGGGGAGGGTAAAAAGATGATACCTTACATATGCACTTTCGCTTGAGTTTGTTTTGTTTGATGGTAGATGTGTAATAAAACTATGAGAAATACTTGTTAGTGCAATTTTAGCGCCAAATTTAAAATTTTTTACAACATTTAGGAGTGAAACTTTAGCCATAGCAAGCGTCTCATGGATAGGAGATTGTATGACTAGCACATAACCGTATATTCAGAAAAATTTTCCACCCAAATATGTGAGGTTCGCCTTTAGATTTGATAGGAAAGGCATTTACTATTAGTGCTTATGAGTGTACCGGTAGCATTTAGATTCTAGAACTTGCGTTAGTGATGCATCCCGAGACCGCTAGTGAGACTACATTCGTGTGGTAGGATTTACTACATGATAAGAGGCATTAGGATTACTCTTGTGTTAAACCCGTATCATAATTACTTGACCATTTAAGTCATATTACTTGGCTAGTTAAGTCAACTAATTTTTCCCACACCCTTAGCGTTGTACTCATTTTTAGTACACGAAACCCCTAGTACACCCCTCTGAGCCTATCTTTTCGTTTCTAACTTTAAGCATTTTACTTAAAGGAAGAATTTGTTACACCCCACTTAAATGTACACCCAAATCGCCTTAGCCTTCCGTGTATGCGCTCATTTTTAGTGCATTATTGTTATTTGTTAAACCCTAAGTTAACTTTCAAATTGATTACATGGTTGCTAAGTCGAGTCATATCCTTGTACATATTGTTTTGGGACGATTGGGACTCATGGGTAAGTACTTGTTTTATGGAGAAATGGGGAAGAACATCATTTATTACCCTTATATGTACGTTAATCTTAAAAGTGCTCCAAGTGTTTTGATTTTCTTAATTCGAGTCATTAGTTTAGTTAAATGTAAAGTATGTAAAGATTCAAGTGTAAGGGAAATGTTCATTCCCTATGATGTATTATTTTGGATGGTAGGGTAAGAGAAAAGAAAAAAAAAAATCGAAAAATCAAGAAAAAAAAAAAGAAGAAAAAAAAGAAAAAAAAAAAGAAAAGAAAAAAACATACGGACTACCATCCCTTTTTATTCTATGTTCATTTTATGTTTTTGTTATTTTCCATTTATTAGCTTAAGTCGAGTCTAGTCTTGGCTTAGCAACGCCATATTGTACATGTAATTAACCAAGATTGTTAACTCGCCACCAGTAAAACTTCCTTTATCCAACAAAACCGTGTATTTCATATCCCTACACCTAACGTTACAACCCTTTAAAAGACCTCTTTGATAGTTTATCCTAGGTGCTTACGCCATGTGGTGGAGGTTTGATCTTTTCCCAAGCCTATGATAATCTATTTTGCCATGACAGGTAGTGAGAGATATCTTCCGTTTCCGTATTGTAATTTATACTTTATTACACCCGAGAGATGTGAGTATCTAAACACTATTTGTGAGGTGCTAGTGTATGACCTCCGTGCTTGTCTATTGGTCTTTAGTGGAACGATTATTTGATGTAATTACTTTTATATTAGTGTTAAATGACCCCTAACTTGTCTTTTGAGTAGAATAAAAGCGCATTTGCTTGAGGACAAGCAAATCTCAAGTGTAAGGGTATATGATGAGGCGAAAAATGATCCGTTTTTAGGGGGTCATTTAAGCCCGAATCCGAATTTATTTGATCAAATATTGCCCTAAATCGTTCCTTTTGTGATTTTAGGTACTTTGGGAGAGAAATCTGGAAATGGAAGCAATTCGGACGTTTTTGGAGCATAAAAGTGAAGAAAACGCCAGTCTTAATTTTCCATGCTGGGAACAGTAGGTGACGGCGTCAAGAGCAATACCTTGACGGCGTCAAGAGCAAATTTCATGAATTTCCATGACGACCCAGAACAGATTTGACGGCGTCACGTAGGAAGGGCGTCAAGAGTAAAAGAGTCATGACGGCCTGGAAGTGTATAAGTTTTGACGGAGTCAGAAGTAGATCTAGGCAGTCCGAGAAGAGTTTTGGCGGCGAGGTGACGGCGTCACAAGTTTATTCTTGACGCCGTCAGACCTATTTTTCTATATATAGTTTTCTAATTTTCACACATTGAGAGAGAAGTTTTGGAGAAACCCTAAGTACGATTTTGGTGCAACTTTTACAGGTTTTTCAAGGGTTCCAAACCCTTGATACCTTGCATTGTAATTGAGATAAGTGTTCCTTTAATTCAATCAATATGTCTATGTGTTGGTTGTCTATATCTTGTTCTTGTCTCAATTCCATTATGCTAGGCTAGATCTATCTTGTGTTTGCTTAGATCTAATGAAACCTAGATGTTAATTATGTGTTGATTACTTGTTTATTCTTGTCTTGGATGAATGATTTATATGTTAGGCTTAAGAAAACTGGCAAATCTCCACTTGGTAACATGCTTGAACGTCTTAAGAAACATGAACCGAGGCGCACTAGGTCTTTATTGGTTGTATTTAATGCATGAGCCACTGTTTACAATCCCTATAGTTGTGCTGGGCATGGTGTAGGAGGAGATAAGAGCTCATAGAATTGGGGAGTTATGTGTGCCACCCCATGAATGGTATTAAGGAATACGATCCGTCATCCATGCAATTATAACAAGTAATTAACGTGTAAAAGATGTCTAGGGAGTAGTGAAATCTAAGTAAACACATTTTCTCTAATTACTGCTCAAAACTTTAGTATAATTTAGCTTATTTTCATTTTTAGTATTTTATTTTGATTGCATCTTAGTATTGGGTTAGTTGACTACCAACTAATTCCGCCCAAATCCTTCAAACCCCGAGATTTTACTTGCTTTCATAAAAATATAAAAACACAAAAATAATCATCCCTCACCTTTAGAACTAGTATTTAGGCTTTCTAATCCTAGCGACACTATTCCTAAGCTGAACGATCAATCCCCCGGTACTTGTCACTATACTATACTACAACGATCAGGTACACTGCCTGGTGGGGGTTGTAAGCTTCTCCAGATCCCTCGAGAGGTAAAGCCTGTTGTGATTCCCACGCATCATAAGGGTTTGGGAAAAATTAGTTGACTTAACTAGCCAAGTAATATGACTTAAATGGTCAAGTAATTATGATACGGGTTTAACACAAGAGTAATCCTAATGCCTCTTATCATGTAGTAAATCCTACCACACGAATGTAGTCTCACTAGCAGTCTTGGGATGCATCACTAACGCAAGTTCTAGAATCTAAATGCTACCGGAACACTCATAAGCACTAATAGTAAATGCTTTTCCTATCAAATCTAAAGGCGAACCTCACATATTTGGGTGGAAATTTTTTTTGAATATACGGTTATGTGCTAGTCATACAATCTCCTATCCATGAGACGCTTGCTATGACTAAAGTTTCACTCCTAAATGTTGTAAAAAATTTTAAATTTGGGGCTAAAATTGCACTAACAAGTATTTCTCGTAGTTTTATTACACATCTACCATTAAACAAAACAAACTCAAGCGAAAGTGCATATGTAAGGTATCATATTTTTACCCTCCCCTTACACTTAAGATGAACATTGTCCCCAATGTTCAAGTAAAGAATGTAAAAGTGAAAAAAAGTAAAAAGAATGAAAACAAATACTCCCCTGATTCGCTCGGTATGGATAATAGGGTGGCCAGGTTAAATCTTCCTCCAAGAAAATGAACAATCAAAGCTTTCCTTCCAGAATATAAATCATCTTCTTGTCATACATAACCTGTAAAACCTGATAAAATAGACAAGACAACCTCGCGTAAAATCGGCGGCATTCTATATAAGTTACTAAATCCTAGAAAACAAGATAAGATATAATGCTTGTGGAATGAAGTTTGCAGATCTCCTGGAGATTATAAAACTTAATAATTCACAAAAACCATAAGACTCCGTTAGAAAAACAAAACCGGTAAAATTTCCAGATTTTTACGCCTGACGCCATCAAGAGTAAACTCCTGACGCCGTCAGAATTGACCTGCAGAAATCCTTATGTTAAGTTTCCAAAAAATTTCTGGAAAAACTTGGTCCTACTTCCTGGAAAATCCTGCAAAACTTCATTATGACTCAATACAAGCATTTGACTCTAACAAATACGAATACACATGTTCATTTAATATTGTGGAGAATCATGATCGGTTTGTTTCTTAAAAATATTTTTGGGGTTTCCCCTTACACTTATCTTTTGCAAAAATACTTTTAGGTGGAGTTAAGACTAGGCCAAAACAACAAAGTAAAGTATTTCCACTATTTAGTTTAGAAACATGATCAACCAACAATAAAAATTAAGCATGCATACGGAAGCAAATAACAAACAAACAAATAAAATCACACAAAACATGGGTTGCCTCCCAAGAAGCGCTTTTCTTTATTTACGAGTCTTGTAGCTAGACTCAAGGTCATGGGTTAACGTGTATCGCTTATGCTCACATAACCAAGTGTGAGCCATTTAATAGTCGCCTCATCTTTCTTATAATCATCTCCTAACTCTAAGCATCCGCGATAGTATCTTTTATTCTTTTCATGGGTATACTTAAGTCCTTTTCTCTTATCGTTCTCACTTAATATTTCCATGGGCGGATACCTACTACACTTTTTCATGGAAAAATCCTTGAACCTAGGGTGTGTGCGGGGCATTTGATAGAAAAAATCTTCTTCCCCATCCGAGAATGTAATTAACCCTTCAACGAGTTTTTCATCGAGGTTGGTCAACCGTTTGAAGGGTTTTCCAAACACAACTTGGGTCAACTTATTATCAATAAACTCTCCTAGATTCTCCATAACCATGAACTCAACAAGATAAACCAAGCTTCCTACAAACACATGCAATGGTATTGCCTTAGCAATAATGTTTTCTCCTTTGTATTCTAACTCATCTACCATGATTTGATTGTATTCATTACGTGAGATTATGTTCATTGGAAGAGATGAGTTGAGATAGGCGTTAAGGCTCTTAAATCCGATCTTACAAGGGAATTGCATGTTAAATGAACTATCATACTCAATCCTAGTCCTAGGGTCAACATACCTAAGAGGGTTTATTTCTTCTCCCATCCTATTCTCATTAATCACATCACCATCATCAAGATCCTCATCGGAGTCTGAATAATAGAAAGGACTAGCCCTACGGTCATCATCATGATCAGACTCTTCTAAATCAGAATTACTGTCAAAGTGGTGGTTGGGTGTGAGGTTAGGTGGATTCTCATTTTCTGCTAAAGGAGGTGGGGTGGGCATTTGGAAGATCCTACGACGAAAAACACGAATAACAGGAATCAAACGATCAATGTTATTGTGATCCATCGAAATAGTTTACGAACAAAGGGCACAAAGAAATAGATAGACTAAAGAAAACCTAAAAATAAAAATAAAATCTTACTAGAAAGGAATCTAGCAAGTAGACCTAATAAAAAGAAATTCTAACATAGACAATAACTATTCCCCGGCAGCGGCGCCAAAAACTTGATGCGTGGGAATCGCAAGAGGCTTTACCTCTCGAGGGATCTGGAGAAGCTTACAACCCCCACTAGGCAGTGTACCTGATCGTTGTAGTATAGTATAGTGACAAGTACCGGGGGATTGATCGTTCAGCTTAGGAATAGTGTCGCTAGGATTAGAAAACCTAATTACTAGTGCTAAAGATGAGGGATGATTATTTTTGTGTTTTTATATTTTTATGAAAGCAATTAAAATCTCGGGTTTTGAAGGAGTTGGGCGGAATTAGTTTCTAATCAACTAACCCAATACTAAGATGCAATTAAAATAAAATACTAGAAATGAAAATAAGCTAAATTATACTAAAGTTGTGAGCAGTAATTGGAGAAAATGTATTTACTTAGATTTCACTACTCCCTAGACATCTTTTACACGTTAATTACTTGTTATAATTGCATGGATGACGGATCGTATTCCTTAATATCATTCATGGGGTGGCACACATAACTCCCCAATTCTATGAGCTCTTATCTCCTCCTACACCATGCCCAGCACAACTATAGGGATTGTAAACAGTGGCTCATGCATTAAATACAACCAATAAAGACCTAGTGCGCCTCGGTTCATGTTTCTTAAGACGTTCAAGCATGTTACCAAGTGGAGATCTGCCAGTTTTCTTAAGCCTAACATATAAATCATTCATCCAAGACAAGAATAAACAAGTAATCAACACATAATTAACATCTAGGTTTCATTAGATCTAAGCAAACACAAGATAGATCTAGCCTAGCATGATAGAATTATGACAAGAACAAGATATAGACAACCAACACATAGACATATTGATTGAATTAAAGGAACACTTATCTTGATTAAACATGCAAGGTATCAAGGGTTTGGAACCCTTGAAAAACCTGTAAAATTACACCAAAATCGTACTTAGGGTTTCTCCAAAACTTCTCTCTTTAATGTGTGAAAATTAGAAAACTATATATAGAAAAATAGTTCTGACGACGTCAAGACAAACATTGTGACGCCGTCACCTCGCCGCCAAAACTAATCTCGGACTGCCTTGATCTACATTTGATGCCATCAAGACTTAAACAATTCCAGGCCGTCATGACTCTTGTACTCTTGACGCCCTTCCTTCGTGACGCCGTCAAATCTGTACTGGGTCGTCATGGACTTCTGCTCTTGACGCCGTCAAAGAATTGCTCTTGACGCCGTCACCTATTGTTCCCAGCATGGAAAATTAAGACTTTGGCGTTTTCTTCACTTTTATGCTCCAAAAACGTCCGAATTGCTTCCTTTTTCAGATTTCTCTCCCAAAGTACCTAAAATCACAAAAGGAATGATTTAGGGCAATATTTGATCAAATAAATTCGGATTCGGGCTTAAATGACCCCCTAAAAACGGATCATTTTTCGCCTCATCAGGGTTCTACAAGGGAAGTGAAGCGTATCTACCTATGATGTATTACTCCTTGCTAACTATCCAATTCTACCTATTGAATTGTCACATCCTTGTTTTAATTGATGGGTTGTATTCCTGAATACCATTCGTAGGGCCGTGTACAATATTCCCTAACTCTATAAGATCCTACTTCACTCCTATGTCGAGCCGTTAAAAGCTCCTAACATGGGATCATTAGAATTCACTTATGCATTAAATACAACCATTAAATCGTAGTACACCTCTGATCATGTTTCTTAATACGTTCAAGCAAGTTACCAATTGGAAGTCTGCCAGTTTTCTTAAGCCTAACATCGATATCAATCAACCAAACAAGAGACAATAGGAAATAAGAATTATAAGCTAAATAAACTAGACCTGTTGAAGTTGTCACACCCTAATTGATGAAGATAGACACAAACATCAACAAGGAATTAATAAGATCTAATCAATTATATACAAGTTTCACACAATCATAAGTAGACACAAGATGAATTAGCCAGGCATAATTAATGAAGAACAAGCAACAATAATGATAATTGAAGACATGAATTAAGATAGAATCAACAAACCAGTACAAGATGTTTATGGAGTGATTGAAACCCTCTATGTTGCTGAAAAAACACCTACCTAAACCCAGGAATCAACCTTAAGGTTTAGGGCTTAAAAATAATGAAGTTATGATGTTGTATTTATAGGCTCTTTTCTGCCCGACCCATCTTGACGGTGTCAGCCCGTAAGGAGTGACTGCATCATGACCATTTTTTTCACTAAATCTAAGATTTTTTCGTCCCGATCGTTTCCTTTTTTGAATTGCTCAAATCTGAGTTCGTATGCAAAAGTTATGGCCAAAACAGTGTCAGCTACTACGCGAGTAAGTTATGATTGTCTTGACTAACATGTGACGGTTTTACTAAGGCTTCTTCTTATGTAAGCCTTCTTCCTGACGTCGTCACTCTATATCATCTGACGTCGTCAGGTTGAATCCTGACGCCGTCATGTGTAAACTTACTCAGGGCCGTCACGTGTAATCTGGCCCTGACGGCCTTGGTATCTGTCACACCTCGCCAAGGCGGAAACGCGAGGGTGTAACTTCATGGATATCATTACAACACCTGGTGTCTATATAGAGAACAACTACATGCACAAAAATAGAGCAAAGTACAAACACAAAATGTTGTAACAATACCCCAAAACAAAATTAACCAAAACAAAACATAAACCCAAACATAGATGATAAACCACTTCCAATGCAACTAAGGTCTCGTATATCCACATCCTTCTATCTTATCCTTAGAAAGCTCACCTGAAAATGATGCTTAAAACGTCAACATAATGTTGCTGAGATTCATAGGTTTGAGACTCAACACACAAGGCAACCGAATTCACTGTGATTACAAAATATAGCTGGACAAAATAATTATAGTTATCATATAGCTACATGCATTTGCAAGTCAATATCCACACACAAAGGCAACAACACTCATAAGGCAACCATTAGGACGGCTCGTGTCCCCCGACCCCATAATCATCAATTAGGTCGCATGCGCGAGCAACAGGATAAGCATCCTCCTAATTGGATCCCATCTAACATATCATCAATTAGGTCGCATGCGCGAGCAACAGGATAAGCATCCTCCTAATTGGATCCCATATACACATTAAACTAGTAACGAGTAGGAGTATTACTCTCCAATTGGATACTCCCCCCCAATTGGACCACACAACATTATCATCACATTATCCAATCCACATAATTTGGTACGAGTAGGAGTATTACTCTCCAATTGGATACTCCCCCCCAATTGGACCACACAAGCAAATAATCACACATAGCATGCATACGATAACATTATAAGTCCAAGCTCTTTAATACCACATACATAATCATAGTAAATCAAATCATTTAAAAAAAGCATCATTCCCATCCCAAGTTTAAAACAAAGTAAAAATATGGGACTATGAACTCACCTTAAACTCCGCAGCTTCCACAAAACAACTCACAATCTATAGCACACAAAAATAATCCACATTACACAAGGTCAAGCTAAAAGCTACAACCCATGTAATACACATATGATGGATGTCTAAGACTCATATAACCCACCATGGATCTCCTAGATACCACACTAACCACTACCATAACTTAATACTCACTAAATCCCTTGCACTCTAAAACTCAGAAAACGCGGAATTTTTGAGTATATTCACTCACATGAAATCATGACAAATAAAGCTCAACAACTCACACAAAAAATTTACCATGGTCTCTCATAAGCATAGAAGCTAATACCAGAAGGCCATAGACCAATAACACACACAAGTACTCACAAGAAATTCAAACTTGACAACGACTCAAATTCGGATCTGAACGCACACCAACATGTTTTGACTTTTAATAATTACTTCCACAAGTTTTTATCGCGAATCCTCTTCGTGGTAGTCTAATATAACCTAAAACTTAACTATTCCAGAAGACCAAGTCAAAATACCACTTTTACAACCACATGTCACCCTTAAACGTTTACCCAAAATCTGTCCTGGTTTGACAGCTTTGACCTTATCAAAGAAAAATCAAAAGACCGACTTCCCGACCTCAAAATCGATCGTGGCTGGACTTTTTGGAAAGCTCTTTCATTATACTTCAATTTAGACATAAAATTCGTGACTTAACTCATCACCATCTGTTACATACACTCACATCTTTACAGCCCTACAAATCTGTCCAAACCCTAACTCAATAAATAACATGTTTTACGCTCAATTCTCTTAACCAATCATCATACTATTAACATCTAATCATTCTAACATGTTTTACTTCAATAATTTACAGAAGTTTACAAACCCTAGATCCATCATAATTAATATTACATGAATTCCAATAATTAATCAAACAATTGAACATAGGGTTTAAAATTTTTACCTTGATTCTTGATTTTAGCCTCAAAACTATAAACCCTAATTTTTCCTTCTTGTTTCCTCCTTGTGTCGACTTCAAATTGCAGGAAAAGAGGGGTATGGGTCGTTTGTTATGTTTATATGGGTAGGGGTTGGGCTTGTTTGGGTTGAACTAGGATTCCTTGGGCCTAAGAGTTATATTTGGACTCAAATTGGGTTTCATTTTCTTTTTTTTTTCTCTTATTGCCGAATTTTACATATATGTATATATATTTTTATTTTTTTTATTAAATTTATTTATTACACTCAAAACCTCATACTTTTCATATTTTATAAATACCCGTAGCTAATCCTAACGTCTTACGCGATAAACCTCAGTTTTACGACAAACCGGAAAAATATCATTTTCAAAAATAAAGTTTCCAAAAATAGAATTTCACACTCTTTTTGAAATATAACTCATAAAAACAAATCCCACGTAACTTACTAACGCTCAATTACTTGAACGAAGTCTCGTTACGCAAAAACACAAAAACACCAAAACTACACAAGTTATTTCTATACCACAAAGGTGATCAAAATGAACTTTTCCAAATTCCAAACTTTCCAAATCACAATAAAACCATTTACGCAAAGGGATTTAGTGCTAAAACTCACCTATATCACTCCTATATCACTTCAAACACCTAATACACACCAAACAAACGTCAACCGAGTCAAGACTATCAGTCAAACTGACCTGCTAAAACCACGGTTGTTACATCATCCCCCACTTAGGGAAATCGCGTCCCGAGATTTCAACTACTATAGTCACCACTCACAACAGCAAAAGGAAAATTATGGATTTTTAAGCGGATAAATACCACCCCATAAAATCACAGAGAAAGAATCGCAAAAATGTGAACCGACTAAATACCCGAATTCACAAGATAGAAAACACTCCGACACTCCAATGATACACGAAAATAGATACACTACACCGATCAATAACACCAATGATCCAAACGACTTCTCACAGGTAGGTACGATACCCTCGTACCAAATGAAAACCCAAATGGTAACCGCAAGACGCACTCACAAATAACAAATACCCATAAAACAAACATTTATGAATATCCCGCATCTAACATCCACGATCTAAATCCAACTACAAACGATCTACTTCAACAACCACATCAGCAAACAAAATTGGGTACTTAAATATCATCGGATCCTCACGTTCCTAAGTAAACTCAGGACCACGCTTAGAATCCCACCATACCTTTACCAACGCTATCTCACCATACTTCAACCCTTAACATCTCGATCCATAATCTCAACAGGTTTCTTGACAAAACGGAGAGTGTTGTCAACCTTACATTCATCTAATGGCACATGCAGACTAGCATCCGCCAACCACTTCTTTCCATTAGATACGTGAAACGTATCATGTACACCACTTAATTCCTCAGCTAACTTCAACCGGCATGCCACAAATCCAATCCTTTCCGAAATCTCAAACGGTCCTACGTATCTCGGTGCTAGCTTGCCTTTCTTACCGAAATGCACAACACTCTTCCAAGGAGATACTTTTAACCTCACAATATCGCCAACACCAAACTCTAAGGGCTTACGGAAATAATCCGCATAACTCTTTTGGCGATCTCTTGCTACCTTAAGTCTTTCCTTAGTTAGAAAACCTTATTCATAGTCTCTCATTCCAGTTTAGGACCAATTAGTTGGCTTGTTCCAACCTTTGCCCACAGAACAAGTGACCTACATTACCTTCCATACAACTTTTCACACGACACATACTCAATACTAGAATGATAATTGTTGATATAGGAGAACTCAGCTAAGGATAAATGTATACCCCGGCTTTCTCCAAAATCAAACAAACCCATGCTCTCAGCTCACCATCCATCGCCTGATTTGTACGCTCACTTAGTTCACTCATTAGAGAATGATAAGTCGTACTCATCTACATACGCGTTCTCAAGACTCCATAACACGTTTACCACTATCGCGAAGTAAGTATTTCATCATGTTTCTTGATGATCAACGCGACACCCCATGGCTCATTACCAACTCACCGAGCGAAAAGTCTCGCCTACTCCTCCATACATCTCTTGCTAAGGTAATAATACATCTTATCCATTCTCGGATGTATCAAATACCTTTCATGATTGATGTCCTTACGCTTCCTCTCAATGGAACCAATAGCTGGAACGCAAAGTACATTCCTCCATCTTTGTTCCTTTCCATTTACTGGTCTATACCAAGTAATCATTCTTCTTTCATGTTCTCAACCTTGAGCCTCTCTCTCTAGGCTGCCAGTATCATCCTCTTAACTCCGAACCGAATTATCATAACCATTGCTCACAAACATCCAAGTTTCACTCGTTCACTCCCGCTCAACGCTCTTACCACGATGTCCTCCCTTCCTTGACGATAGCGAATCAGACAATCGTAGTCACTGAGAAATTCCACACCCAACTTCTCTTCAACATATATTAACCTCTTGTCAAATATATGCTAAAGATTCTTATGATCTGGGTAGACCACACTCTTTGCTCCATAAAATATCATCTCCAAGTTTTACTCCCCAACTCTAAGTCATGCATCACATAGTTTCTCTTATGGATCTTCTACCTCCGCGATGCCCATGCAATCTAAAGAACGTATATCTTGAAGCTAAACCTCTCACTTGAACAACTTGGAAACATCCTCTTCTTCTTCAACGAACAAATTGATAATCAAAACGACAATCTATTCTAAGTAAACGACGCGAACCATGAAACCGGTCGAACTAAAACGTATATCAACGAACTCAAAAAGGGGTACGAATTACCAACTGACGAAGTAACGAACATCAAAATCAAAGCTAGAAAAACACAATGAGATTTTTTTTCCCCAATAAAAGTAGACACGGATAAAATATTCATGAAAACCCCAACAAAGAAAATATAAAATACACGTACCCATGAAACATCCACAAACGTACCTCAACGAAAGGAACACTCGATGAACCAAATACATAACAAGTTTGGTAAATGAGAACCATAGACAGTTCTTATTCTCGTACTCGACCTTCCCAAAAACAAATGAACACCATTTTTCACAAGACATGTCTTAAACTTATATATCTTTTTTTTAATATAAAATATATATAAACCATTTTATATAAGACATCAACATAACCATTTTTCTTTTCCACACTTCATTTCCCATAAGAAAAAATAGCTTCCATTAAACGAACTTGAAATACCCAAAACAAATTTGTAAAATGCCATAAAGACTCTATCACAACCTCTTAATCGAACGCGAAAGACATTGAAGAATTCCGTAATCAAAATAATCCTCAAACGAACTCATACCAGTGAACACTCACGCAAATACATTGCAAACCAAACGATGAACTTACAGAATCATTCGTACAACGATCAAACCAAAATCATAGAAGAACACCGATACTAACAGGTCACAAAACATGTCACAAAATTCAATTGGTGTGTGTAAATGAGGGATCAATTATCCACACCAACTCGTCACGAACCAACAATACTCGAAGAACAATATAATATTCATTCGCGGAATGAATGCAAGGAATAACCAAAGAAACGAACCAGTATCCAACAAAACGAATTTGATTACCCAACACCTATCACGACGTTAGAGAGAAAGAATATGGCATATATACCATCATGGTACGAATAGGAATGCCAACCCAAGAATTAGGTATACAAATGGAATGTCTAGCAAACGAATCAACTTAAATACCGCAACATAAGTACCCCCCGATAATTGAGGTATCAACATATGATAGGTAGGATGGAATCTTACCACCTACACACCCCAACATATAACGACTGCCCAAACGGTTAAGAGAATACTTCTCTAACCATACAACCATCACCAACATGATATCACATACCATCTACCACAACATATAACAACAAACATCAATCAATGCAATAATGGTCACAAGTCCACGTGTGTGATACCCTTATAATTATGTTCGCGACCATAGTTATAAGCCTATTCCACACGCATACTTACTTCCAAAACCACACATCTCAATGATAACGCACATATACCACATAGCACCTAATACACTATGCAGTCCATGCTATCATACTTGCAAGTCCACTTGTGTTGTGACGCATGTATAATTATGTTGGCCACCATAATTATCTATGCCCCATTTCACAAGTGTACTCCCTCCTATGACAACACATCATGCAAACAATCATACAAACAAAAGCAAAAGACGTGGCAAACACCCATCTCGCATGGAACAATTCAAACGATCACGTAAACTCTATAATCAAAATCACTTGGGTAAGGTCGATCCAATACCCAAGAGTAATCATGCTCCAACATGGCTCCAGACGGCAAAAGACAATATACGAATTCCAAAACATAACACAAAACAAAAGACGGCTCATAATGGCTCAACTCCACTCTCGCACTTATTTCCCCACTCAGATCAATTCAACTTACTTCTCGCTGTGGACTCTAGATCCGAATCCACACCATTTCATCCTAACTCCCTTTCATCTTTACTCAACCAACCATTCATGTTTCCTACATGTTGAGGTAGTCGACAACATGCAAAACCATCTCTAATTCATTTCTTCCAATTCCACATAATTCACAAGCACATATAAATCACGAGGTTTAGGCTAAACCACATCTCCTTCCTATGTGAAGTGAGGACACTACCAAGGGTATTTGGTAATGGCTCCATCTTCAGAAGTCACCGTGATTCCAAACCTCTCCACTTCTTCTCCACCAACGTTTCCCATAAACGTCCTCTCCTTGTCCGAACGTAGATACATGATATCGGGAACTCGGATTCTGCAGTTAATCCGCTTCATCTTACCACTTCTCTCGCATCCGATAGCAACAACGGCAGTCCAATGAAGCATCTTACGCGTGGAAGTCGATATAATAAAGTCGATATATACAATACTACGTATAGGGGATAGAATAGACGTCCGAAACTCAATAAAACATCTCATAAATGTAGGAAAATAGACATATAAAATACTATACTTACACATAGGTCCTAAATGCAACTATATGAAGGACTCCTAGGTTATAGTCTAGGTCCAACCACCTAATTCTCTATAACCAAGGCTCTGATACTAATCTGTCACACCTCGCCAAGGCGGAAACGCGAGGGTGTAACTTCATGGATATCATCACAACACCTGGTGTCTATATAGAGAACAACTACATGCACAAAAATAGAGCAAAGTACAAACACAAAGTGTTGTAACAATACCCCAAAACAAAAATAACCAAAACAAAACATAAACCCAAACATAGATGATAAACCACTTCCAATGCAACTAAGGTCTCGTATATCCACATCCTTCTATCTTATCCTTAGAAAGCTCACCTGAAAATGATGCTTAAAACGTCAACATAATGTTGGTGAGATTCATAAGTTTGAGACTCAACACACAAGGCAACCGAATTCACTGTGATTACAAAATATAGCTGGACAAAATAATTATAGTTATCATATAGCTACATGCATTTTCAAGTCAATATCCACACACAAAGGCAACAACACTCATAAGGCAACCATTAGGACGGCTCGTGTCCCCCGACCCCATAATCATCAATTAGGTCGCATGCGCGAGCAACATGATAAGCATCCTCCTAATTGGATCCCATATACACATTAAACTAGTAACGAGTAGGAGTATTACTCTCCAATTGGATACTCCCCCCCCCCCCCAATTGGACCACACAGCTGATGCGTGGGAATCACAACAGGCTTTACCTCTCGAGGAATCTCGAGAAGCTTACAACCCCCACCAGGCAGTGTACCTGATCGTTGCAGTATAGTATAGTGACAAGTACCGGGGGATTGATCGTTCAGCTTAGGAATAGTGTCGCTAGGATTAGAAAGCCTAAATACTAGTTCTAAGGGTGAGGGATGATTATTTTTGTATTTTTACATTTTTATGAAAGCAAGTAAATATCTCGGGTTTGAAGGATTTGGGCGGAATTAGTTGCTAATCAACTAACCCAATACTAAGATGCAATCAAAATAAAATACTAGAAATGAAAATAAACTAATTATACTAAGGTTATGAGCAGTAAATGGAGAAAATGTGTTTACTTAGATTTCACTACTCCCTAGACATCTTTTACACGTTAATTACTTGTTATAATTGCATGGATGACGGATCGTATTCCTTAATACCATTCATGGGGTGGCATACATAACTCCCCAATTCTATGAGCTCTTATCTCCTCCTACACCATGCCCAGCACAACTATAGGGATTGTAAACAGTGGCTCATGCATTAAATACAACCAATAAAGACCTAGTGCGCCTCGGTTCATGTTTCTTAAGACGTTCAAGCATGTTACCAAATGGAGATCTGCCAGTTTTCTTAAGCCTAACATATAAATCATTCATCCAAGACAAGAATAAACAAGTAATCAACACATAATTAACATCTAGGTTTCATTAGATCTAAGCAAACACAAGATAGATCTAGCCTAGCATGATAGAATTAAGACAAGAACAAGATATAGACAACCAACACATAGACATATTGATTGAATTAAAGGAACACTTATCTTGATTAAACATGCAAGGTATCAAGGGTTTGGAACCCTTGAAAAACCTGTAAAATTACACCAAAATCGTACTTAGGGTTTCTCCAAAACTTCTCTATTTTAATGTGTGAAAATTAGAAAACTATATATAGAAAAATAGGTCTGACGGCATCAAGACAAAGCTTGTGACGCCGTCACCTCGCCGCCAAAACTATTCTCGGACTGCCTTGATCTACATTTGACGCCGTCAAGACTTAAACAATTCCAGGCCGTCATGACTCTTTTACTGTTGACGCCCTTCCTTTGTGACGCTGTCAAATCTGTACTGGGTCGTCATGGATTTCTGCTCTTGACGCCGTTAAAGAATTGCTCTTGACGCCGTCGACTACTGTTCCCAGCATGGAAAATTAAGACTTTGGCATTTTCTTCACTTTTATGCTCCAAAAACGTCCGAATTGCTTCCTTTTCCAGATTTCTCTCCCAAAGTACCTAAAATTACAAAAGGAACAATTTAGGGCAATATTTGATCAAATAAATTCGGATTCGGGCTTAAATGACCCCCTAAAAACGGATTATTTTTCGCCTCATCATATACCCTTACACTTGAGATTTGCTTGTCCTCAAGCAAATGCGCTTTTATTCTACTCAAAAGACAAGTTAGGGGTCATTTAACACTAATATAAAAGTAATTACAACAAATAATCGTTCCACTTAAGACCAATAGACAAGCACGGAGGTCATACACAAGCACCTCACAAATAGTGTTTAGATACTCACATCTCTCGGGTGTAATAAAGTGTAAATTACAATATGGAAACGGAAGATATCTCTCACTACCTGTCATAGCAAAATAGATTACCATAGGCTTGGGAAAGGATCAAACCTCCACCACATGGCGTAAGCACCTAGGATAAACTATCAAAGAGGTCTTTTAAAGGGTTGTAACGTTAGGTATAGGGATATGAAATACACGGTTTTGTTGGATAAAGGAAGTTTTACTGGTGGCGAGTTAACAATCATAGTTAATTACATGTACAAGATGGCGTTGCTAAGCCAAGACTAGACTTGACTTAAGCTAATAAATGAAAAATAACAAAAACATAAAATGAACATAGAATAAAAAGGGATGGTAGTCCGTATATTTTTTTTTTCTTTTTCTATTTTTTTTTCTTGATTTTTTTTTTTTTTTTTTTTTTTTTTTTTTTTTTTTTTTACATAGACTCTTACCCTACCATCCAAAATAATACATCATAGGGAATGAACATTTCCCTTACACTTGAATCTTTACATACTTTACATTAAACTAATCTAATGACTCGAACTAAGAAAATCAAAACACTTGGAGCACTTTTAAGATTAACGTACATATGGGGGTAATAAATGATGTTCTTCTCCATTACTCCATAAAATAAGTACTTACCCATGAGTCCCAATTGTCCCAAAACAATATGTACAAGGATATGACTCGACTTAGCAACCATGTAATCAATTAGAAAGTTAACTTAGGGTTTAACAAATAACAGTAATGCACTAAAAATGAGCGCATACACGGAAGGCTAAGGCGATTTGGTTGTACATTTAAGTGGGGTGTAACAAATTCTTCCTTTAAGTAAGATGCTTAAAGTTAGTAACGAAAAGATAGGCTCGGAAGGGTGTACTAGGGGTTTCGTGTACTAAAAATGAGTACAACGCTAAGGGTGTGGGAAAAATTAGTTGACTTAACTAGCCAAGTAATATGACTTAAATGGTCAAGTAATTATGATACGGGTTTAACACAAGGGTGATCCTAATGCCTCTTATCATGTTGTAAATCCTACCACATGAATGTAGTCTAACTAGCGGTCTCGGGATGCATCACTAACGCAAGTTCTAGAATCTAAATGCTACTGGTACACTCATAAGCACTAATAATGAATGCTTTTCCTATCAAATCTAAAGGCGAACCTCACATATTTGGGTGGAAATTTTTTCTGAATATACGGTTATGTGCTAGTCATACAATCTCCTATCCATGAGACGCTTGCTATGGCTAAAGTTTCACTCCTAAATGTTGTAAAAAATTTTAAATTTGGCGCTAAAATTGCACTAACAAGTATTTCTCGTAGTTTTATTACACATCTACCATTAAACAAAACAAACTCAAGTGAAAGTGCATATGTAAGGTATCATCTTTTTACCCTCCCCTTACACTTAAGATGAACATTGTCCCAAATGTTCAAGTAAAGAATGTAAAAGTGAAAAAAGTAAAAAGAATGAAATCAAATACTCCGCTGATTCGCTCGGTATGGATAATAGGGTGGCCAGGTTAAATCTTCCTCCAAGAAAATGAACAATCAAAGCTTCCCTTCCAGAATATAAATCATCTTCTTGTCATACATAACCTGTAAAACCTGATAAAATAGACAAGACAACCTCGCGTAAAATCGGCGGCATTCTATATAAATTACTAAATCCTAGAAAACAAGATAAGATATAATGCTTGTGGAATGAAGTTTGCAGATCTCCTGGAGATTATAAAACTTAATAATTCACAAAAACCATAAGACTCCGTTAGAAAAACAAAACCGGTAAAATTTCCAGATTTTTACACCTGACGCCGTCAAGAGTAAATTCCTGACGCCGTCAGAATTGACCTGCAGAAATCCTTATGTTAAGTTTCCAGAAAATTTCTGGAAAAACTTGGTCCTACTTCCTGGAAAATCCTGCAAAACTTCATTATGACTCAATACAAGCATTTGACTCTAACAAATACGAATACACATGTTCATTTAATATTGTGGAGAATCATGATCGGTTTGTTTCTTAAAAACATATTTGGGGTTTCCCCTTACACTTATCTTTTGCAAAAATACTTTTAGGTGGAGTTAAGACTAAGCCAAAACAACAAAGTAAAGTATTTCCACTATTTAGTTTAGAAACATGATCAACCAACAATAAAAATTAAGCATGCATACGGAAGCAAATAACAAACAAACAAATAAAATCACACAAAACATGGGTTGCCTCCCAAGAAGCGCTTTTCTTTATTTACGAGTCTTGTAGCTAGACTCAAGGTCATGGGTTAACGTGTATCGCTTATGCTCACATAACCAAGTGTGAGCCATCTAATAGTCGCCTCATCTTTCTTATAATCATCTCCTAACTCTAAGCATCCGCGATAGTATCTTTTATTCTTTTCATGAGTGTACTTAAGTCTTTTTTTCTTATCATTCTCACTTAGCATCTCTATGGGCGGATACCTACTACACTTTTCCATGGAAAAATCCTTGAACCTAGGGTGTGTGCGAGGCATTTGATAGATAAAATCTTCTTCCCCATCCGAGAATGTAATTAACCCTTCTACGAGTTTTTCATCGAGGTTGGTCAACCATTTGAAGGGTTTTCCAAACACAACTTGGGTCAACTTATTATCAATAAACTCTCCTAGATTCTCCATAACCATGAACTCAACAAGATAAACCAAGCTTCCTACAAACACATGCAATGGTATTGCCTTAGCAATAATGTTTTCTCCTTTGTATTCTAATTCATCTACCATGATTTGATTGTATTCATTATGTGATATTATGTTCATTGGAAGAGATGAGTTAAGATAGGCGTTAAAGCTCTTAAATCCGATCTTACAAGGGAATTGTATGTTAAATGAACTATCACACTCAATCCTAATCCTAGGGTCAACATACCTAAGAGGGTTTATTTCTTCTTCCATCCTATTCTCATTAATCACATCACCATCATCAAGATCCTCATCGGAGTCTGAATAATAGAAAGGACTAGCCCTACGGTCATCATCATGATCAGACTCTTCTAACTCAGAGTTATTGTCAAAGTGGTGGTTGGGTGAGAGGTTAGGTGGGTTCTCATTTTCTGCTAAAGGAGGTGGGGTGGGCATTTGGAAGATCCTACGACGAAAAACACGAATAACAGGAATCAAACGATCAATGTTATTGTGATCCATCGAAATAGTTTACGAACAAAGGGCACAAAGAAATAGATAGACTAAAGAAAACCTAAAAATAAAAATAAAATCTTACTAGAAAGGAATCTAGCAAGTAGACCTAATAAAAAGAAATTCTAACCTAGATAATAACTATTTCCCGGGCTGCGGCGCCAAAAACTTGATGCGTGGGAATCGCAACAGGCTTTACCTCTCGAGGAATCTCGAGAAGCTTACAACCCCCACCAGGCAGTGTACCTGATCGTTGTAGTATAGTATAGTGACAAGTACCGGGGGATTGATCGTTCAGCTTAGGAATAGTGTCGCTAGGATTAGAAAGCCTAAATACTAGTTCTAAGGGTGAGGGATGATTATTTTTGTATTTTTTTATTTTTATGAAAGCAAGTAAATGTCTCGGGTTTGAAGGATTTGGGCGGAATTAGTTGCTAATCAACTAACCCAATACTAAGATGCAATCAAAATAAAATACTAGAAATGAAAATAAACTAATTATACTACGGTTGTGAGCAGTAAATGGAGAAAATGTGTTTACTTAGATTTCACTACTCCCTAGACATCTTTTACACGTTAATTACTTGTTATAATTGCATGGATGACGGATCGTATTCCTTAATACCATTCATGGGGTGGCACACATAACTCCCCAATTCTATGAGCTCTTATCTCCTCCTACACCATGCCCAACACAACTATAGGGATTGTAAACAGTGGCTCATGCATTAAATACAACCAATAAAGACCTAGTGCGCATCGGTTCATGTTTCTTAAGACGTTCAAGCATGTTACCAAATGGAGATCTGCCAGTTTTCTTAAGCCTAACATATAAATCATTCATCCAAGACAAGAATAAACAAGTAATCAACCCATAATTAACATTTAGGTTTCATTAGATCTATGCAAACACAAGATAGATCTAGCCTAGCATGATAGAATTAAGACAAGAACAAGATATAGACAACCAACACATAGACATATTGATTGAATTAAGGGAACACTTATCTTGATTAAACATGCAAGGTATCAAGGGTTTGGAACCCTTGAAAAACCTATAAAGTTACACCAAAATCGTACTTAGGGTTTCCCCAAAACTTCTCTCTTTCAATGTGTGAAAATTAGAAAACTATATATAGAAAAATAGGTCTGACGGCGTCAAGACAAAGCTTGTGACGCCGTCACCTCGCCGCCAAAACTATTCTCGGAATGCCTTGATCTACATTTGACGCCGTCAAGACTTAAACAATTCCAGGCCGTCATGACTCTTTTACTCTTGACGCCCTTCCTTCGTGACGCCGTCAAATCTGTACTGGGTCATCATGGATTTCTGCTCTTGACGCCGTCAAAGAATTGCTCTTGACGCCGTCACCTACTGTTCCCAGCATGGAAAATTAAGACTTTGGCGTTTTCTTCACTTTTATGCTCCAAAAACGTCCGAATTGCTTCGTTTTCCGGATTTCTCTCCCAAAGTACCTAAAATCACAAAAGGAACGATTTAGGGCAATATTTGATCAAATAAATTCGGATTCGGGCTTAAATGACCCCCTAGAAACGGATCATTTTTCGCCTCATCAACAGCATTATCATCACATTATCCAATCCACATAATCTGGTACGAGTAGGAGTATTACTCTCCAATTGGATACTCCCCCCCAATTGGACCACACAAGCAAATAATCACACATAGCATGCATACGATAACATTATAAGTCCAAGCTCTTTAATACCACACACATAATCACAGTAAATCAAATCATTTAAAACAAGCATCATTCCCATCCCAAGTTTAAAACAAAGTAAAAATATGGGACTATGAACTCACCTAAAACTCTACAGCTTCCACAAAACAACTCACAATCTATAGCACACAAAAATAATCCACATTACACAAGGTCAAGCTAAAAGCTACAACCCATGTAATACACATATGATGGATGTATAAGACTCATATAACCCACCATGGATCTCCTAGACACCACACTAACCACTACCATAACTTAATACTCACTAAATCCCTTGCACTCTAAAACTCAGAAAATGCAGACTTTTTGAGTATATTCACTCACATGAAATCACGACAAATAAAGCTCAAAAACTCACACCAAAAATTTACCATGGTCTCTCATAATCATAGAAGCTAATCCCAGAAGGCCATGGACCAATAACACACACAAGTACTCACAAGAAATTCAAACTTGACAACTACTCAAATTCGGATCTGAACGCACACCAAAAAGTTTTGATTTTTAATAATTACTTCCACAAGTTTTTATCGCGAATCCTATTCGTGGTAGTCTAATATAACCTAAAACTTAACTATTCCAGAAGACCAAGTCAAAATACCACTTTTACAACCACATGTCACCCTCAAACGTTTACCCAAAATCTGTCCTGGTTTGACAGCTTTGACACCTTATCAAAGAAAAATCAAAAGACCGACTTCCCGACCTCAAAATCGATCGTGGCTGGAATTTTTGGAAAGCTCTTTCATTATACTTAAATTTAGACTTAAAATTGGTGACTTAACTCATCACCATATGTTATATACACTCACATCGTTACAGCCCTACAAATCTGTCCAAACCCTAACTCAATAACTAGCATGTTTTACGCTCAATTCTCTTAACCAATCATCATACTATTAACATCTAATCATTCTAACATGTTTTACTTCAATAATTTACAGAAGTTTACAAACCCTAGATCCATCATAATTAATATTACATGAATTCCAATAATTAATCAAACAATTGAACATAGGGTTTAAAGATTTTACTTTGATTCTTGATTTTAGCCTCAAAACTATAAACCCTAATTTTTCCGTCTTGTTTCCTCCTTGTGTCGACTTCAAATTTCAGGAAAAGAGGGGTATGGATTGTTTGTTATGTTTATATGGGTAGGGGTTGGGCTTGTTTGTTTGAACTAGGATTCCTTGGGCCTAAGAGTCATATTTGGACTCAAATTGGGTTTCATTTTCTTTTTTTTTTTTTTTTTTCTCTTATTGCCGAATTTTACATATATGTATATATATTTTTATTTTTTTTATTAAATTTATTTATTACACTCAAAACCTCATACTTTTAATATTTTATAAATACCCGTAGCTAATCCTAACGTCTTACGCGATAAACCTCAGTTTTACGACAAACCGGAAAAATATCATTTTCAAAAATAAAGTTTCCAAAAATAGAATTTCACACTCTTTTTGAAATATAACTCATAAAAACAAATCCCACGTAACTTACTAATGCTCAATTACTTGAACGAAGTCTCGTTACGCAAAAACACAAAAACACCAAAACTACACAAGTTATTTCTACACCACAAAGGTGATCAAAATGAACTTTTACAAATTCCAAACTTTCCAAATCACAATAAAACCATTTACACAAAGGGATTTAGTGCTAAAACTCACCTATATCACTCCTATATCACTTCAAACACCTAATACACACCAAACAAACGTCAACCGAGTCAAGACTATCAGTAAAACTGACCTGCTAAAACCACGGTTGTTACAGTGACGTCGTCAGGCCAAATTGCCTTGAAATTGTTCTAGGCCGTCATGTGAATTTTCCACATCCACCTCTTTTGCCACTCTTGACGCCGTCACTTGTAGAGCCTTGACGCCGTCAGGTACTGTTCCCATCAAGGATTTTGAGAGTTTGTCGTTTTCTTCACTTTTATGCTCCAAAAACGTCCAAAATGTCTCCTTTTCCATATTTCTCTCCAAAAGTACCTAAAATGACAAAGTGAACGATTTAGGGCAATATTTGATCAAATAATATCGAATTAGGGCTTAAATGACCCCTAAAAGCGGTACACTTTTCGCTTCATCATTTTGGCATGACATTTTTCAATAGTCCAAATTGTTTTGGGATAGGTCTAGATGGTCATGGTTGACATGCATCTTAAGAGATCAATCCATAAGATATAAGAAGTTGTTTAGAAGTCGTTTGCACGTCCTTTAGGTGTTCCTAGTGGTTATATGACTAGGTCTTATGTGAAGGCATGGAAGGAAGATCAAATAAATGACTTCCAAGAGGAAAGATATGTATCAACTCATTATTCAAACAATGATTGATAATATCCATGATTCTACTTGTCTATACTATGTGCATTGAACAAGAAAATTTGACACAAAATTATCTTGCTTAATCTTGATAATATTGATTTTGTCAAAATTTCCAAAATTAGATATGATATTTATCACAACTCACACTTGTGTTGAAAATCTTATGTCTAGCTTTCTTGTTCTCTCAATGTGATAAAACATGTGTTGCATGCATAATTTAAATAGATAAAGTTGTTTGACTTCAAAATGATGTCCTAGTAAAATGTCTTATTCAACCATAATTAAGAACCTCATGCATGGCTTAACAAATTATGGTGCATGCATGATAAATTGTGAGAACTAGCATGATAAACTAGATCATCCAATCTCTACTAAACATAAATTAGCTTTCTCTTTTATCTCTTACACCATCACATGCCTTATATCATCTTAAGTACATGATTTAGATGTGTTGAACATCTCTTCAAGCATCTTTGTACATTGACTACATCATGAGCATGAAGAACTTCTCTATTATCATACCTAACACCTTTCTTCTTCCCTATATAAATCACTTAAAATTGTGTCTCACTTCACACCATCTTCTCCTTCTCTAAAATGAGTAACTCTTCAAGTAATGACTACAAGGGAAAATCCATTGTAATAGATGATGAAACAAATGATGAGTGGGAAAACCCATCATGTAATGATAATATAATCCTTAGAAATTATGTTATGAAGTGTCTTTGGAGTGATCCCATTTGGTACAAAACGGGGTACCCTCTCCCTCCTAAGCTTGATGCTTCAAACAATGATCATACACAAAGGTGTAGATGTTGTATGAAATCCATCAAGATTGAGAATGAGGTCAAGGACCTCCAAGAGGAGTTGAGAGAGTTGCACCTTGCCTACAAGAACAACTTCATGATGATGGCAAATGTTGTGAAGGGTATTGCAAAGGTGGCGGCTCAAAGACGCAAGAAGTGAGTTTGCTTAGGAAAACTTGATGATAAACACGAGTGATATTGTTGATCATCATGTGTAGGCCTAATCTTGTGCTAGAATAAAATGTTGTAATCATTTGCTTCTATCCTGTTTTTAGTAGTTCTATGTGTTGTATGTTCTTCATGTTATCTTGAAATGAAGTAAATTCTGTTTTATATGATCATGTGTGCACATGTTTGTTGTATTATACACCATGCTCAACAAATGGTTATTGGAGTCAT
This sequence comes from Artemisia argyi, assembly GCA_030686995.1. Classification (NCBI taxonomy): domain Eukaryota; kingdom Viridiplantae; phylum Streptophyta; class Magnoliopsida; order Asterales; family Asteraceae; genus Artemisia; species Artemisia argyi. Next base: position 72,209,079 of record CM060692.1, read on the forward strand.
ATGGGACAAATATATATACATATTGTTGTAGACTAACCCTTGATGCAAGTATCCAAATGGTAACCTAACCCATTTTTGGAACTTTCTCATGTGAGGATTTCTCGTTTGTTAGATGTTGTGATTTCTATGTGTAGCTAGGCCACCGCAAAGGTGAGGCTCTTGACCCATGGATCCCCGCCTTGAAACAAGGGGGAGCAACGATCTATGGGGAGCTATGTTCAAGGGGGAGCACGCACGGGTGCACTTACAAGCTACTTACCCATTCAAATGGAAGTCCCGCCTTTTTGATTCGATAAAAGGGGGAGAAAGAAAGCAAGAGCATGAAGTTAAAGAACAAACAAAGGCTTCACCAAATTACATGGCAAAGGTCAAGACGCAAGCTACACCAAAGGCGCGCTTTGTCTTCGCTAAGTTTTGTAATTTCATTTGCTTTTGGTTTTTATTTATCATCATAAAAAAGGGGGAGATTGTTGAGGCAAAATGATCAAGATCTCTTTATGTTTTAATGATGACAATAAACCATCGAAATACATAAAATAACAAATGGTAGCCTAAAATCGTCGGAGCCAATAGCTGCCGCTGGCGTGCTGCCCACGCATCAATGCGCGGGTGACGCGCCAGGAGTCTGTATTGCTCCGGGAGAATTTTGAAAGTCGGATTTCCCCTTACCCGACAAATGTGGATCTTTCAATACATGTATGAATATGTTATGTGCTTAATTGAGAACACTCGAAACGAGTTTTGGGATTAGAGAGATCCAACTTTTAAAACACCCATTTACGGGAAAACGCCAACTCATGTTTTGTAACTATCGCCTCTAGCTAAGGCTTTTCAAAACTTAGGGAGCTTATATACTTCACGTAACATCATGTGAAAGCATCCATATGCTCATATCCCGTGCTTATGTCTTCTCTAATTACGTAATGGGTTCACTCCCTTATTGGTCAAACTAAGTCAAAGGTCACTTTGCGTAAACCCATCCTTTCCCACTTGGGTTATGCTTTACATAGGGGCAAAACACTTAACTTGTTTGAATCAAGGTATTAGTTGAGAACGTAGATTCGTGGAAAGTCACGAGATATGAAACTATGGATTCTTGACGTTATGTTACTTGAACTTATAAGTAACCTATGAATTTCTCAACTCATAATCTTAATTGTCTAAACATTCTATTCTTAATGACAATTAGATTATTTCTTAATCTTCCTCTTAATCTCATTTTACAAAAGACAACAAAACCAAATCTCCCACAATCCTTCCCAAATATCCCTCTCCAACATTCTCTTACAATATTCCCTTACACTCTCTTACAATGTGTACCTCTTGTCCCCTATACTCCCACACACAATATTCCCTTTCCATATACAATCTTTGTACACACACACACATATACATACCTTGTACATTTGTACACACACTTCTCTACACATACTAGATTTCAAATTTACACACACTACTCTCACAACCATCTCTTCTCTACACACACTAGCCAACTCACCAAGATTTCCATATCCAATCATATCTAAATCATATATTCTCTTACATACTCCCTTACAACATCACATCCCTTATACAATCCAACTCATCTCTTATATTCCTTACACACTCTACATCTCAACCATCCATTCCCTTACAACACATCTCAACCCTCTATTTCATCACATAGGAATAAATTTAAAATCAAAACATAGGCTCCCTTTGATCCTAGCCGTCCATTTCAAATAAACACATCTCAACCCTCCATATTTCCCACATGCCAAATACTTAGAAATTCAAAAGAGGCTCCCTTTGATCTCCACAATCCAATTCAAACAAAACCATCTCAACCCTCCATCTCATTCTTTCCCCCCAAGCAAAGGAATATACCTTTGGAATATTCTATCTCTAACTTAACCATGGTTACTTTCTAACCCAACCTCACACACTCTTCCCTATGGAGGAATATACCTTGGCATATTCTTTCTCTCTTTTCTATGCCACTTGAGGAATACCCAATCTACCCTTACCAAATTACCCTTTCTACTCTTCTAACCTTGGTATTTGGTTTTCTCACAAACACTTCACAAAATGATTTTCTAATTGGCTATTTGAGTTGGTAAACCTTAGATTTATTAATGTTAAGGGTTAGTGTGAAGTACAATTGGAGGTTTAGCAAGGTTAGGTATTTATAAGATCCAACACCCAACACTTGGGATTATTCGCAGACACCTGACGCGTTGCCCACACGTCGTGGGTGACGTGCCGACCTCGGTAAATTAATCCCAAGTTTGGGTCTTGGCCTATAACTACCTCCCTTGCCTCTTGTATTCCTCACCCCTTGTCATTACTCTTTCTCTCTACATTCTTTCTCTCTAAACACTCTCAAATCTTTCTATCTCTATTCTTGTGTTCTTGATTCTTACTCTAACATCTTTGAAAGAACACATCTCATTGCAAGGGAAGAATCACAAGAACCTAATCCACTTTTGTGATTGTGTTGAGGGTCTTCTTATCTATACCCTTTCTACTAGAATCGAGTCACTAGGTTAGGTTAGGGCTTGATTGAACAAACAATCTCTTATTCATTCTATTGTTTGTAAGTGTAGGATCTACACTTGATAGATCTTGAGCCAATGGATCATTAGCCTACTAATGTAATCACTAGCAAGACTAAATAAACAATCTCTGTAAGCTTTTATTTATTACAGAATATAAATATAAATGATATACTAAATACTTTGATCCTCTATGGATCATTTTTATTAACTAATAAATGTTTTTTTAATACACCTTCTGAATACAATGACCTTGGGTTCCTTTTATACTACAAGAAACCCTAACCTTTCTTACGAGAAACAAATAACATTAAACTATAAAAGATATTCAACATATCTTGTCCTAAAATAACTAAACTCTATCTACGGATTAACTATATCCGCAGAATGTCTATCATCAGCAGGAACCAGTCTTCAGTAGAAACAACTATAAGTATCCGTAGGAACCTGTCAGCAGTATCTAAATGCTGACTTCAATAATTCCTTACAATCCTCCCCTAATCTTGAAGTTGACATGGTTAACTCCAAGATTCTTGATAGATCTTCAAAGCCCAGAAGAAGAGGATTGAATATGAACTTTAGCAGCAAAGAATCTTCATCAGCAGGATCTCGATGATCAACAAAAACTTGAAAACACCATTCTTTGCAGCAACAAATGACCAAATGTACATCAAAACATAAGTGTCATACTATTCTCATCACTTCCAAGTGTGTTAACTCCAGTGAGAGGTTAATCATTGAAAATAATGGATTTGATGTCTCTTTACCTGTAGTCGTTTGCTCAGGACTAGCCAATTATTTGGTTGAGTAAATCACCTTGATAAATTGAATACCAAATATGGTTTTCCATAGCCTTTACCACAAGCCATACACTTGTGGACTAGCCAATTATTGGGAATCTATAAGGAAAAATCCATGGTCAATTGACAACCATTCAACTCTCAGCTGTTAAGCATGGGTGAGTTGAATACCCAATAGTTTTTAGCAAACTATTACAGCTATCAACAAATTTGACTTGTCTTTACCAAAGCTGTACCCTTTGGACTAGCCAACTTTTTGATGGAATAGTCAATATCATGGTAAGTTGATAACCAGACAAGGTATGGACATAACCAAAACCAAAACCTGCATACAACATGCAAAACACTATAAAAATATGTTTTTTTTTTTTTTTTTTTTTTTTTTTTTTTTTTTTAATTTTTTTTACTAAAATAATGAAAAGAAATATACAACAAGATACCATCACTCAGCTCTGGCCACCCTGATCCTAGTTTTGAATAAACGAATCAAAGATTCAACAAATAGTTTAGCATTCCCAACTGGATCAGGAGGAATCTCCAACTGATATAGAAGCATTTTCTCCATAAGAGGCACAGTCAGAGGATAATCCTTATCAATAAACATAATTACCCGTATACCAGATGTAGTCTCCAAGACATGAACATAAGGAAGAGGATAAAATTTCCAACTTAATACCTTCCACCTCTGATTGTGCTTCCAGACTGCATAACCAGAACCATTGGGAGAATCAGAATCCATGAGCACTTGAAGATCCACCAAAAGATATAATCCAGCACCCTCAGGAGCATGAATAGCATAATGCTTGGTAACCAAATCATATAGAGTGAGTAAATCCTGATGATCCACAAGATGCAAAATTTCTTGTAGAAATGTAAAGGACAAAGATGTTCCATCAAGCCTATAAATAGTATTAGACTTTCCATTACTAGAAAGCTCCCATCTAACCAAAACATCTCTAAACCCCTCAGGCCAATCTTCAGGAGACCCTTCTTTAAGAAAAGAAGAATCAGCAGCATCAACATCCACCATCCTATGCACATGAGGATTTTGTGAGACCTTCATTCTAGCCATTCTTTTGGCCCTTCTACCAGGAATGTAGATAGAGGAATGAGGAGAAGAAGATTCTTCAATAGATACACCCTCCTCACAAGGAGAAGAAGGTTCTTCCACGGATGGAGGTGTTGGTGGAATATCAGTAGAAACCTCAGCAGAAGATTTGTCAAGTGAAACAGAGTCTGCTTTTGCTTCAATCTCCATCCTAACTTGTTTAGCCCTAGCAGCTGCAAGCTCAACTTCTTTAACTTTGATCTCATAAAATCTTGCCAATTTAGCTTGTTAATCATCATGCAACCTCTTGGCAGCCTCTTCACCCAATCTATCCTCCTCCATTTGTCTTCTGGTCCTCTTTTTAGAAGGAATATCTTCTGCTACAATTTTTGCTTTACCTTTGTCAATAATAGATGTAGCCACAGCAGTAGTTGGAGCAGCAGAAATAGAGACAATAGGCAGAGGTGCATGACCAACAACAAGAACACCCATATCAGTAGTGGAAACAACATCAGCAGAATGAACTTCATCCATCTTTAGTTTCTTAAAAGTTGGTTCTGTAGCAGTAGAAGATAGAGTAGAAACAAGCTTAGGAGTAAGAAGTCCATCCTTTTGTAATCTAGTCTTAATTCTATTATAATGATAAACTAATTGTTCATCTGAGAAAGACCAAACTTGTTTCTTAGTCCAAGAATGATTATATAGTGCACTGCTTTGATTCTTCCCAAATTCCCTCATAAAATTCCTTTGCTGTGCTTGGGTAAGAGGTTTATCCCTCTTTGCTTTGGCAATCCTTTTAGCTTCGGCTTTCTTGTTAAGCTTAGCAGCTTCAACCATCCTCTTTGCAAAATCATCCTCATGATATACAACACCAAGGACAGACTTTTCCAAATTAGGTCTAGAAGAGACTTGAGTAGCTAAGTTATCCCATTGCTCAGCAGATAGACGTTTGGCAATTTCATCCAGCTCCTGTTGTCTTTCAGCAGGTAGGGTGTGAGTAAGTAGATCACCCATTTGATCTAAATCAGCCTGTATCTTTCCAGCAAGAGCCTCAGATGCCTTCATGTCTAAATCCCTCTTAGCCTTTGCAGCCTCCTCTTTAGCTTGCCACTGTGCTGCTACTAGCTCACTTAGCTTTTCATTAGCTAGTTCCTCTTTAGATTTCTGTCTGGAAGGAATATCTTGATCAACCACAACAGATTTTCCTTTATCCATCTGAGTTAAAGCAGCTTCAGCAAGAATAGAATGCTGAGCAGTAGAAGAGCCACCAGGATAATCAGCATGTATATCTGCTGATTCATTAGTAGGAACCACCTTAGGCATTGGATCAGCAGCTGTCTTCTTGCTAGGTGAGGACACATATACTTTACCAGCAACAAAGAAAGTATCTTCTGACTGAGAGGCATCAGCAGAAGTCTTTGTAGCAGAGACATCAGTCATATCAACATCAACAGAAGAGAAATCACCAGTCTTTTTGTGATGTTCTGCCAAATACTTTCTCTGACATAAAGCACTTTCTGATCCTTGGGAGTAGATGTTTCAGCTGGAGGAGCAGTTGATACATTCTTAGAAACAGGAGCATCATCATGAACACTCTCTATAGTGGTGGTAGCAAGAAGATGAAGTCCTTACAAGTCAAGTTTATCAGACCCTTCAGTAACTTCTTCATCTGAAGCAACCACAACACCTTTTCTTTTCTTTGTTTTGAGCTGATTCTCCAATTTTTTTTTACCCTTTTAACCAAAGTCACCACAGCTTCTCCAAGAGTCCTCTTGGTGTGCTTAAGATCCTTTTCCAAAGTGTCCACCTTTTGCACATACCTGTTCAATAAAAGGGACAAAGAGGTGAGAGTAACAGGACCTTCAGCTCCACCAACAGGGATATCTGTGGCATTAGAAGCATCATTGGTCCTAACAGGAAAGTTATAAAATCCTGCATCTATATCCAAATTTTCCTCAAAAGTAGGTCTTAATGGACCTGGTGTGGGAAGTCTTGTTATTTGTGGAGATTGTACAGGATAGTCAGGGCCAAAATCCTTAGTGACCACATGCTCAGTAGGAGCATCGACAATTGGTGAAGTGTGAGAGGACTAGGTGTAGATGGCCTTAGAGATGGTGGTGGTTGGGCATTAGCAGCAACTAATGCACTTGCATCAGGAGCAACTTCAGGCCCCTCAGGAGAATCCACTGGTGCATGAGCATCAGCAGGATCCTGACCACAAGCAGCTGCATTGCCAGCAAGCAACATAGCAGGTAATAAAGGCCTATGGTCTCCATTATAGTTGGTTTTCATAGAAGCAAATAGCTTACTAGATAAACCCTTAACAGGCATATGGGTATTATCATTGGTCTGAATACCTAAAATTATTTGAAGAAACCTAGGATACATTAAAAATTTAAGTTTGGTATCCTTAACATTTTGAAGCATTTCATCAAATATATACTTAGAGAAATTAAAAGTTCTCCCCTGAGATAAGCACACAATGGCAAGAGCAATGTCTGTGGAGAATTGATCCCATCTTCCAGACTTGGAACTCATACACTGAAGCAGAGTGTGTGTCAAGAATCTCCATTTAGGGCAAAACTGATTCTTGTACCAGACCTTCCCATTTCCACGATATCTAGCAGCCTGAAGACCTGCAAATATCTCCTCCTTATCCAATTCATGCTCCCCACCTTCATCATCTAATTGTAATTGAGTCCTAACCAATGACTCAGTGATAACACATTCTTCCCCATCAATAGTAGCCACAATTTCTGTTGGTCCATCTTCAGCAGACCTTGTACGTGCCGTTCCCCAAAATTGTTTGACCAAAGATTCATGGATAATGACAGGGTATTGTGTTAAAGCATAATGAATCTTGGATCTTTGGAGAAATTCCATCATCTGTACATAGTGACCATCTCCTTTACCACGACCTAAGAAAGCTTGCTTATTATGATCACCTTTGAATAGTAGTTCCGCCATTGATTGATAAAAGAAAGTGGGTTTTGAATGCTGAGAGATTTTGAAATGGGTTTGAAGTTTTATAAAGAGAGGGAATCAGTTATATGTGAGTGGGATTTACACGTCTAGGTTAATTCTGGTAAGTTTCCAAACGTGGAGTGTAATTGGCTAGAATTGTGGAAACAATCTTTGACCAATATTTGAATTTTATAAAATCCCAAATAAAACTGACCCATCCGTAGAAACCAAGTCAAATAGCAGGAACCAGATGGTCAATCCGCAGAAACCTATTAAATGTTGACTACGGTCAACCATTCCTTCCATCAACAGCAACCACATAGTCAAACAGCAGGAACAAGTCATCAGTGATAACCATGGTTCAGTAAAAATCCCTTTAGTCAAACTTTCTTCCTTAATTACGTGTAAACCGCCTTGCATTAATGACAATAACTACACACACTTTACTTGACCTTAAAAATAGAGGGTAAAAATCCCCAAATCTCACCAATCAATTTCTCAATCTAAATCCTTAATTACACAACCACCAATCAAGTAATAACAATGTCATCCAATCCAATCATTATTAACATCTCCCCTAATTCATCTGATTCTTCAGAATCACTAACATCTCCACCACCATTAAGATTACCAACCATCCCGCGAGGTCTGACCAAAGAACAGGCCAAGAAGAGGAAACATGATGCAAATCCTCCAAGTCCATCACCATCAGAGGACCCTGCAAATGTTCCTTCTGATTTGGATGATTCTGAAGCTGCTAGAGAGCTAGAGAGAAGATGGAATGCTCTAGAGAGGGGTGACGCAAGCAGAGCCCCCAATCCTTCTGTGTCTTTAGAGTCGTCAGAGGATCCCAATCCATGGATCCCATATCAACCACCAACCCGTGAGCTTGTGTCTCCGTTCATTTGTACTTCTTTTGATGAATCTTGTGTCATCAGCAGCAATTGGTCAAACTTTAGTAGAATTCATCCGTAGAATCCATTTTTATGGTCAACTTGCAAAATTAGTAATTGGCACAGACTTAACTACCTCCCATTAAGTTACATTTACTCTCATTAATCCTCAAATCAGTTCTATATAAAGAGGTCTTCAAGTCACAAGCTACCCAAATCAATTACACTAATACCAACACACCAGAGTCTTCCCAAATACACCAATTATGAAGCCAAAACCCAATGTGATTGAAATTTCCTCTGACTCATCTTCTGACTCTTCCTTTGACATTCCCCAAATTCAGAAATCATATTTCTATCTTGGTGAGGGACCATCTGAGTTCTATCCATCTCCTTCCTCATCAGAGGAAACAGAGGAAGCTCCAACTCCCCTAATAGTTGTTCTCCCTGACTTTACTCCAGTAACTGCTTTCCTTACCAGTGAAATGGAAAGGGTTTGTACTGATATGAGGAAGATCTCTGTCCCTGTGGAGCCACAATCTTCTCAAAGGTACAAGGGTCCACTCAAGGTTGTCCTTGGACTTGGTGCTCCCAAACTCTGGGACAAAGATATGCAGTCCAGAGGGGTCCACAAGAGGATGCCTGACCCCAAGTACCTGGGAAAGGGGAAGAGGAAGATGGAGTAGGAGTTTGGGTTGTTGTAGGTGGTGGTGTAGTGGTCTTTTGTGGTTGTTGGTTGTTGGGCTGTTTGGTGGTTTGTTTGTGTCCCTTGTAATCCAGTTCTGATGTTTGGTGGTTTGATGATGTACTCTTGTATCTTAATAATGAATAAACTTTTTAGTTTGTTTGTTAAATCTTATTCTACTGATATATGATGTGTGGATCTTTGTTCATTAGCAGAAACATGACCTGCAAACCAAACACTCAAACAGAACACAGAAGACAAACATAATAATATACAAAGTTAGTAATAAACCTGCAAAACAAAGTTAGTAAACATAATAATATACAAATTGTACAACATCAATTATAATCCTCCCCAAAGGCATATGCCTCCCCTCAGGCTGATGCCTCCCCTCAAACATAACATTCAAGGGTTAACCATCCCAATGTGGATAACTAAGTGGTTAAACCTAGGTCCATCAAAATCCTTTGTTAACAAATCAGCCACATTATCATCAGTATGAATTTTAAGCACTTGTATTAAATGTTTCTCATTTGCATCTCTTATAATGGTGCCTAATTTCAATATGTTTAGTTCTTTGATGAAAGACTGGATTTTTAACAATGGAAATGGTACTTTGATTATCAATATAGATTTTAGTGTTCATGAAATTGAACCCATAATCCAGCATTTGATTTTGAATCCAAAGTACCTGACCACAACAGTTAGCAGTAGCAAAATATTCTGCTTCAGTAGAGGAGGTGGCCACAATGGTTTGTTTCTTGCACTGCCAAGAAATTAGCCTTCTGCCAAGAAATTGACAACCTCCTATTGTGGATTTCTTGTCCAAATTAGCTTCAGCATAGTCACTATCACTGTATGCTTCCAACACAAATGGTGAGTCTCTTGGATACTAAAGACCTAACTTGGATTGGCCTTTGAGGTACTTGAAAATCTTCTTCACTGCATTTAGGTGGGAAGTCAATGAAGTGACTTGATGTCTTGAGCAAGCACTGACAGCAAAAGTGATGTCAGGTCTTGAAGCTGTGAGATACATGAGTGAGCCAATCATGGATCTATATAGATGAACATTAACAGCTTCATCTTGTTCATTTAGATTTTTAGGCTTGGGAGGTTCATAGGGAGTAGTTGTAGTCCTTAGTAGTTCAAAGTCAAACTTCTTCAAGATGTCTTTTACATATTTCTCCTGATGGATAAAGATCCCTTCAGGTTGTTGTTTGACTTGTAGCCCCAAGAAAAATGTCAGTTCCCCCATTGCACTCATCTGAAATTCACCTTTCATCAAATCTTCAAATTCCCTGCACCAATCTTCCTTTGTGGAGCCAAAAATGATATCATCCACATATACTTGAACCAAAATGATATCCCTGGAGTTCTTCTTAATGAAAAGAGTCTTGTCAATTGCCCCTCTTCTGTAGCCATGCTCCAAAAGTAATGTAGATAACCTTGCATACCAGGCTCTTGGTGCTTGATGAAGTCCATAGAGTGCCTTGACAACCTTGTACACATTCTTTGGATGTTGTGGGTCTTCAAAACCTTGTGGTTGAGTGACATAGACTTCCTCTTCAATCTTGCCATAGAGAAAGGCACTCTTTACATCCGTCTTATATACCACAAAACCCATATATGAGGCAAAGGCAAAAAACAACCTTATTGCCTCAACTCTGGCAACAGGTGCAAAAACTTCATCATAGTCAATCCCTTCTTCTTGTCTGAAACCCTGAGCCACCAATCTTGCTTTATTTCTGACCACTATTCCTTTTGCATTTTAAAATCCACTTGGTTCCAATTGCAAATTTACCTGCAGGTAGATCAACAAGTACCCATACATCTTGATTCTTGAATTGTTGCATCTCTTCTTGCATAGCTTCTACCCAACTAGGTTCACTTAAAGCTTGTTTAATGCTAGTTGGTTCTACTTGTGATAAGAAACAAGCAAACAGACAATGTTGTTGATCTGTATGATTGTCCCTCTTTTGATTAGACACATAAGTTAGAAAAGCACATTGTCCAAACTGTGTCTGTTATATTGCACTCTGGTTAGAACCATAGCATTTGGTTCACCAAGTATATTAGTTTGAGGATGAATGGTGTTGATCCTTTTGGTGAGAATAGGATTAACATCAACAGAAGTTTCAATATTGGTCAGAGTTGGAGCAAAGTCATCATCATAAGAAGCTGATTGAAAAATGTCAGCACTTTGTTCATGATTACCAAGGTCTGAGGGGGTGGGAAACCTTCCAAAAGGTTCATCAAAACTTGTGGATGTAGCAGTGGAAATAGGTACAACAGCAGAAATGCCTTCAGGAGAATTGGCATCAGTAGCAACAGGAGATCCATCAGCAGAAATTGATTTTCTGCTGAGATCAAGAGCAGCTTGTCTCAAGAGTGCCTTAGTATCTTGAGCAAACTCAAGACCAAGTCTGTTAGCTTCTTCAACAGCTGCATGCTCTTGCTTTTGAAGCCTTGCAAGATCTTCTGCATAAGTTGAGTTTTCCACATCATCAGCAGTTTTGGCATCAAAGGCTTCTTTGTTAGTAGGACTTACAACATGAATAGGGAGAGAAGAAACAACAATAGTGGGTTCATCACATTCTGAATCACTGTCTGAGTCATCTTCCAGGGTACCTGCAATGTTAGTAGGTGACTCTTGTGTACCTGCAGAAGGGTTAGTTTTAAATCTTGTATACCCCAAGTGATCTGTCAAGTAGTCAAGGTCAAAATACCATTCATGACCTTTACCCTGAACATTCTCATTGTCCTCCATAAATCTCAGGTTAAGAGTCTCTTCAATCTTCTTTGCAGCCAAATTATATACCTTGTAAGCCTTGCTATGAGCTGAGTAACCAACTATATACCCTTCAACAGCTTTTTCTTCAAATTTTCCTAAGTGATCACTTGTATTCAGAATAGTCACTTGGCATCCAAAAGGTTTCAAGTATTCAATGGTAGGTTTCTTCCCAGTCAGAAGCTCATAGGGTGTTTTATTATGTGGTCTTGTAATCAACACCCTATTTAGCACATAACAAGCAGTGCCTACTGCTTCAGTCCAAAACATAGTGGGAAGTTTAGAGTCAACAAGCATGGATCTTGCAGCCTCTATTAGGGTTCTATTCTTCCTCTCTGCAACTCCATTCTGTTGTGGAGTCCTGGGATTGCTATAATCCCTTTTTATACCCTTTAACCCACAGAGTTCAATGAGATTGGCATTTTTGAACTTTGTCCCATTGTCACACCTTATGCCTTTGATCTTCTTGTTGAGTTGGTTTTCAATGAGGGCCATAAATTCTTTAAGTGTCTGAAAGGTTTGGTCTTTAGTTCCCAAAAAGAAAGTCCAACTAAACCTACTATAAGCATCAGTGATCACCAGACAGAAGTACTTATGGTCAATATTTCTGATGGATGTTGGACCAAAAAGATCCATATGAAGCAACTGCAAAGGTTCTGAGATTGTGCTCACAGCAGTAATAGCTTTATAAGAAGCCTTCTGTTGCTTTCCTTTGTTACATGCAACACAGTTATGTTCATTAGTGAATATCTTGGAAGGAAGTCCATGAACTAGTCCATCTTTAGCAAGCTTGTTGATTACTTTGAAGTTTACATGTGCCATCCTTCTGTGCCATTTTGTAGATTCAACCAAGGATGCTTTAGCCACCAAGTATGCTAGATCATCTTCTGGCTGGACATCATTCAAGTTGAAGGTGTAAAGATTATGATTTCTTGGAACCCTTAGCAATACATGACTCTCATCAGGCATTTTGAAGTCATGTGAAAGAATGAGACAGTCCTCCTCAGTGAATAGCACATGAATCTTTTTGTCATAGATTTGTGAAACTGAGAACAAATTAAAACCTTGTAGCTCCTTCACATAATAGACATTCTCAAAATCCACATTTGGAGTTCTGATGGTTTCTTTACCAGTGATTCTTCCTTCTCCACTTCCAAATGTCACTTTACCTCCATCAAAAGGAACAAAATCATGTAGCTTCTCTTGATTACCAGACATGCTTCTTGAACTGCCACTATCAACAATACCTAAGTCTTTATTAAGAGAGGATGTCCCTACAACAACAAAATATACAACAACATGAGTACCATAGAGAGAATCAAGTCATGAAAGACTTGAGCCTGCCTTGTGGATCATTATAATGAAGCCATGTAGATGAGTTAGATCCACCATTGTTCCTGGAACCCCTGTGTACATATGGTCTATTAAATTTACAAGAACAATCTGCTGAGGACTTTACAACAGAATCCCAATATGCCCTTCCCAAAAACATTGGGTCATAACATCCAGGCCAATAACCATTTTGAAAGTAGTTATGATGATATCCAGAAAATGGTCTAGCAACATATTTATTCCTATCAGCAGTAAAGTGTCTGCTAGCAGAAACAGACCTACCGGTAGGAATAGATCTATCAGCAGAAACTGAGTTGGTTCTGCTAGTGGTTCGAGTTTCCTGTGGAACACATGAGGGTTTGGAATGAACATTGGTCCACTTTGGTCTAGGTCTATTATGAGCAACGGAAACACTCATCCTCTTTTCATGAAAATCACAATCCTTAATCAAATGCAATTTACTACCACGAACAAAACACTTCTTCTTTCTAGAAGATTTATTGAAACCAAAAGATGTCTTATTGATAAGATCGTTTTAAAGCTCGAGGTTGGATAAACCTCATCTAGGGATTGCACAATAACAAAGATAAAGAACATGTACGCAGCGGAATAAACAAAACATCTTTATTATTGCTAACAAGGTTTCTCGTCATCATCTCTACTCTAACATACACCAAAGCCCCAATGCTACATGATCAAGTGTAGCACGGTTACATCCTAACAGCTATCTAAGATAGTTGAGGCTTAACACAATCTACCCTAGGTGTTTCCCATAAAACACCTGTACACTAGTCTAGGCGTTTTTCCAGCCCTAGACTTACACACACGTTTTTCTGATTTTACATTGTGGAAGACCTATAAAACATATTCCCTGTATCTCTTTATATAATAGAGATACTAGGGTTACAAGGAATAAACTAGAATAATAAAAGATATGCTGTAATCTTTTTCTTTCTTTGCAAGTTTCTTCCTTTGTCTCCATAAGTCCTTCATCTTTCATATTTGTCAATATCAACTCAAAGTATAATTCCTAACACTTATCAACCACAAAATTATTCAAACAAACACCAGAAATAGAATTGTTTTGTAATGACTGAAAGGAATTGTTTTTAAAAGAAGTAAATAACAAGTCTTCAGAAGAAGCTGTCTTTGAAATAACTTCATCAGCAGCAACTTCAGAGTCAACAGACTTGTAAGAGGACTTGACAGAAAGCTTTGATGAGGACTTGGGTGAATCTGACTTGGTCTTGGAATCACAACTGGCATAACTAGAGGTAGAGGTCTCTAGGGTCATGTCCCTGAAAGAACAAGTGACACATTCATTAGAATCATTACTAGAGACACTACTAGAGTCAGGGGAGTCATTAGTCCTAGTGCCAGTTTGCATCTGTGATTCATTTAAGTCCAAATGGTGGGATGTGGGCTTGGGGATTCCTATGGTATTGGGAGAGTCAGAGTTATTAGTTTTACAAGAAGATTTTGGTAAGTCATCAGACTTCTTCCCATACAAGTGTTGTGAACCATCAAAGTCTGAGGTAGTGGTGGTAGGCATAAATACTCCTCTAATTGGTCCTGGAACTGCATGCATCTCTCCTTTTTTTAAGAATTTTACAGGTTCAGGGTTATTCCTACTTTTCTTGTCTAAATTATGATGTACCTCTGCACCTACATATTTCTGAAAACCTAAGCCTATTTTACATGTTACAGATTGACTACTATATAGCAAACTAGCTAACTTATCACCTGAAATTAGCCATTCTTTATGCCTAGCCACTTCCTTATCCAACTTATCTTGCAAAACTTCTTTCTCTGATTCAATTCTAGCTTTTTCTTTTTCAGTAAATTTTAAGTCATTGCTAGTCATCTCTAAGTCTCTTTTTAATACTCTTATCTTTTCCTCATAAGCCAAACTTTCTGTTTTTCTAATGTTTTAAAAGCTTCTTTATAAGATTAAGCTTCAATAAAACTGGTTTTATATTTTGGTTCCATATCATCATAAGCTTCTTTAAGAGCATTATATTTAATATCACACCCAAAAACATAATCAGATACCTGAGGAGATATTCCCATGAAGGCAAATTCAGCATCACAACTAGCCAAGCAGGAGATTTGCTGAGAAGAACTGCTTGCAGCATCATCAGTTTCATGCTCATTCCAGTCAATGCAAGCATCCACAGCAGTCACCAAAGCCTTTGAATCTCCAGCCTCCACATCCTTCTTCTTGTAAGCCGAATATCTTATATTATCTTCAGCCTTCTTGGTCTTGCACTCTCTTGCAAAATGTCCAATCTCTCCACATGAATAGCACTTCACTTTTCTCCTGTCAAAATGAGTTGCATCTCTTCCATTAACATTGAGCTTTCTTCCAGCCTTTTGTTCAAACCTTCTGACTTTGAGAGACAGCATTGCCATTTGCCACTTTAAGTCCAACTCTTCCATTGCAAGTTCCTCAATCTGCTCAAAATCTTCATAAGCTAATTGTTGCTGTTGATCAAATTCAGCAACAAACGAATGAAGTACATCTTCCATCACATTACTAGTCTTTGATAATTCTTTAGACTAGTAGTTGTGAAAGACAATGTTGTAGTGGAAGGACTTGGACTAGGAGAATGTGACACTCTGTTAGAATTAGTGCTTATGAAAGCAGAGTGTGATGGGGGTGCTGCATAAGAAGAGTGTCCCTTGATATCAAGTTCCAGGGCTCTAAGCTTATTGTACAAGTCATCAAACGAGAGATAATCCAAGCCACCTTTTGTTTTCAGTGAGATGCTGACCTGAGACCATGAAAGAGGTAAAGCCCTTAGAAACTTGGAATTGACCTCCTCATTATCAGGCCTGGCTTGAAGCTGATTTAGCTGACTTAGAATCTTCTGGAACCTATCATAACCCTTGTGAATGCCCTCCTCTTCTGTTATTTTGAACTCCTGAAATTCTTGCTTCAACATAGACTTTCTCATCCTTTTAGATTCCTCATTGCCCCCGAATCTTTTTTTTTTTGTGGCCATCCAGATGTCTCTGGGATCACTAAGTGAATGAAAATCTCCCATGTGGTCATCAAGGATTGCTTGAAGCAAGATAGTTCTTGTTTTGTTCTCCCTTTGTACAACAAGGATTTCTTCAGTAGATGATGGAGGAAATATAGTAAAATGACCATTTGGATCTTTTTCGGACTTTTTAGGACTGCATCCATTCACTATCGCATTCCATAGGTTGAAGTCGACACTGGCAATCCAGTTCCGCATCTTCATGGCCCAAATCTCATACTCATCCTTCCTGAGATATGGAAACTTGGCGTTGCTGTTAGAGAAAGCAATCTGTTGAAGCTGTTGAGTGAGAGTGTTGGCGTTTGTTAGAGTGACATCAGAAGTTTCTGCATCTCCCATTGATACTGAATGAGAAGGTGTTTGAGTGTAAATTTGAGTACAGAGATTATCTTGTGGCTCTGATACCACTTGTAGGATCTACACTTGATAGATCTTGAGCCAATGGATCGTTAGCCTACTAATGTAATCACTAGCAAGACTAAATAAACAATCTCTGTAAGCTTATATTTATTACGGAATATAAATATAAACGATATACTAAATACTTTGATCCTCTATGGATCGTTTTTATTAACTAATAAATGTTTTTTTAATACACCTTCAGAATACAATGACATTGGGTTCCTTTTATACTACAAGAAACCTTAACCTTTTTGACAAGAAACAAATCACATTAAACTATAAAAGATATTCTATATATCTTGTCCTAAAATAACTAAACTCTATCTACGGATTAACTATATGCGCAGAATGTCTATCATCAGCAGGAACCAGTCTTCAGTAGAAACAACTATAAGTATCCGCAGGAACCTGCCAGCAGTATCTAAATGCTGACTTCAATAATTCTTTACAGTAAGGGAAGTCTTGTGTCTTGGTGACCAAGCCTAGATCATTGGGGATCTAGTTAGGGTTTTATACTTCCGGTGGGAAGTCTTGGTAGTGGTCTTGGTGACCCTTAGGTGAAGTCGAATCACGAGATTCTTTAGGGTGGTTTCCGAGGGCGGAATACCGTGGGAGTAACTCCTTCTTTGTGAGCATCGATATTGGCGAATATCGGTAGAGTGAATTGTAACGGTTTGTAGTCCACCGAAAGGATTATACTAGTGAATAGTATCATGTCGTGGATTCACAACTGGACGTACGAATGGTATAAACCCCCCATCCCGAACCAGTATATATCGTGGTGTTCTTTACTAGTTTTATATACTTGTGATTATGTTTTTGGTTGTTCCTACTTAGACCACTTGGTTGTCTTCGTGGCTTAAAGTTTTTAAACGTTATAAAAGGCCGAAGAAACCGTATTCACCCCCCCTCTACGGTTCTACAGATTGCTTGATATTAAGATAATGAAACAGTATTAATAATCACAACATTACAGATTTATAAAAACGTAAACCAAATTAAAAATCAGATATGATTACAGACAGATAAAAAGGTGAGATATGAACAAATTAAAACTATACGGGTGAAAATGAAACTTTTACAAAATTAATATTAAAAGAAAATTTAATTAAAAAGAAAATTATTTTTTGATTATTTTATTATTTAATATTAATTAAAAACTAATTTAAACTATTTAATAATTAATAAAAACTAATTTATATCTAATTTAAATTTAAGAAAAATACTAAAATGCCTTAGAAAAATATGAAATTTTTTACAAAACTAATTAACCATCACAGGAATCCTAAAAAATTATATAAAGTTTATAACAATTATTTTTAAACTAATTTACTTATTTATTAATTAAAATCTATTTTAACTAATTTAATTATGAAAAAAACTAAATGAACAGTGAAAATTCTGGGAATTTTTCTAAAAATACTTTACTAAATATAAAACCTAGGAAAAATATAACAAGCTACTATTGCTTATTAATAAGCAGAAGGAAAATTAATATTTGGCTTTCTTAATTAAAACTAATTAAACTTAATTTAATTATTATAAATACTAAATTAACTAAGAAAATTATGAAATTTTTTCTTAAACTATTTTAATATAATAGAAACTTAGGAAAATTATATACATGGAAATTGCTTTTTGAAAAAGCAGAGCAATAAGCCAAATGGCTTAAATAGAAGCTATCACTATTTTTAAATTTGTCTTTTTCTGGTTTTTCTTTTACAAATCTATTTTACTACTGAAAATATGAAACTTTTACAAAGACAACTTATTTAGAGCTTAAAAATAAGCACTGTGCAATCCCAAATTAGTCTTATAGAAAGACTTTTTGCTATGCCGATAACTACGGTTAAGAGCATCCCCCCGTCTTGTCGATTAGTGATGATGTACCCTCCGATTAGCTCGAAGGACATCTCTTCGAGTCTGTTCGTAACCTACATAATCGAAGGCTCTGGTTAGCCTCCTAAAACATTCTTTGGCGTAAAACTAATCATCAATGATCTAGTTACCAAGTGGGAATTCACCAATCGAAGGATTAAGCCCTTCGGGGTATCTCTCGATAAGTTTTATGGACGGAACAATGCCAAGTACAATATTGGGGAGACCAAGTCTTACCCACGTCGCCTTTTCCTCTTTAGCACCCCCGCTAAACCCGGAGGAGTGGGACACTAAACCCTAGCGATTACCACAAATCATGGGACGCCCCCATGATCTCTCTCAAATGTGTGACCACTCTCTATGACCGTTTTCTTCACCTATAAATAGTCCTGGACGATGACAAATCTGGTATGCAATCTCTCTCACCTTACTTTACTACGCTTATACTTAAACTATCATACCGATCACTTATTCACACGCTGGAGGTGGTTCGCAGGGTCCAACCCCTGCGCAATCACTTAACGTAGTGTTTTCGTATTTCTTATTTCAGGTTATATCCAAGCTTGGCGTAATCACAACACCCCTCATTTCCTTTGATCACCATCGAAGGCCTGATAGTGCAAAATATTGTACAATTAGTGGCGCCATCTGTGGGACCTGCTACAATTAGTCCCGTTATTTCCATGTAAAATAACCAAGTCAAATACACCCACTATTATTCCGACATGAATCCAGAAAGAGAAATTACAGCCCCACCGGGTTTTTTGTCTTTAACCCCTTTACCCGCAACTGACACCAACGACCTTCTGCCAATCACGGCCTCCACCTTCACCAAACGAACTCACCCTGAAATAACGCCCAACCATCGCGCATCCACGTCAGCCAATCCAGAGCTCACCATTAGCCCCGCTTTTGTCGATGCCAATTACGAAGAGCTAGAGTCCTTGTTAAGAGCTTGAAGAAGACAAATCAGAAACACGGAGATGCGGAAGGAGTTAGAATATTCCAGTGATGAGTATGATGAAGAAATTGAGATGGAGCCAAGACCTTCGATAACTAGGGCTCAACACCCCATCCTGCGGATTGGGTCTCCAACGGGTAGAAGGGCTGGAGGAAGGTTCGAGGGAATCCCTGAAAGAACTCCCGTAAGGAGAGAAGGGACTATTACTGAAGTTTCTCATGGAAGAAGCCAACAGAGGGAGAACACGGAGGTGAACTTACCTCCCTTATTAGCAGCACCCTTAGGAAGGACCGAAGGAGGAGTTCTGATGAGGCGAAAAATGAACCACTTTTAGGGGGTCATTTAAGCCCGGAATTGAATTTATTTGATCAAATATTGCCCTAAATCGTTCATTTTGTGATTTTAGGTACTTTGGGAGTGAATTCTGGAAAAGGAAGCATTTTGGACGTTTTTGGAGCATAAAAGTGAAGAAAACGGCAAAGACTTAATTTTCCATGCTTAGAACAGTACCTGACGGCGTCAAGAGGAAAATCTTGATGGCGTCAAGAGTAAAATCCATGATGACCCAGTGAAAACCTGAAGGCGTCACAAGAAGGGCATCAAGAGTATTTTTGGTGACGGCCTGCAATTGGAATACACATGACGACATCAAACCCAGATCTAGGCAGTCCGAGAAATTATTTGGTGGCGAGATGACGGCGTCAGAAATTTGTTCTTGACGCCGTCACCTTTCAGAATCTATAAATACTTTTCTATTTTTCATTCATTAAAAGAGGAACTTGTGTGGAGAATACTAGGGTCGAACCTAATAAACCCTAGGTCGTTTTTAACTGTATTTTCAAGGGTTTTCACCCCTTGAAACCTTTCATGTTCAATTGAGATAAGTCCTCTTTCAATTCATTCAATATGTCTATGTGTTGTTTGAATATATCTTATGCTTGTCTTGATTTCAACATGCTAGGCTAGATCTATCTTGTGTTTGCTTAGATGTAATGAAACCTAGATGTTAATTATAGGTTGATTGCTTGTTTATAGTTGTAATAGATGAATGATTTCAATGTTAGGCTTAAGAAAACTGGCAGATCTCCATTGTGTAACATGCTTGAATGTCTTAAGAAACATGAACCGATGTGTACTAGGTTTTATTGATTGTATTTAATGCATGAGCAAATTCTAGTGATCCCATGTTAGGAGCTTCTTAGCCGGCTCGACATAGGAGTGAAGTAGGCGCTTATAGGATTGGGGAAGTAAGTACGCCACTCCATGAATGGTATTAAGGAATACAATCCATTATCCACGCAACTGTAACAAGTAATTAACCTGTAAAAGATATCTAGGGAGTAGTGAAACCTAGGTAAACACAATTCTCCCATATATTGCTCACACCTCTAGTTAATTTAGTTTATTTTCATTTCTAGTATTTTATTTTGATTGCATCTTTAGTTATAGGGTTAGTTGACTAGCAACTAATTCCGCCCACTCCTCTTAAAACCGAGATTTTTACTTGCTTTTCATAAAAATATAAAAATATAAAAAGAATCATCCCTCATCTCTAGACCTAGTCTTTAGGTTTTCTAATCCTAGCGACACTATTCCTAGCTGAACGATCAATCCCCCGGTACTTGTCACTATACTATACTACAACAATCAGGTACACTGCCTGGTGGGTGTTGTAAGCTTCTCGAGATCCCTCGAGAGATAAATCCTGGTGCAAATCCCTATGCATCAAGTTTTTGGCGCCGCAACCCGGGGAATAGTTATTGTCTAGGTTAGAATTTCTTTTTATTAGGTCTACTTGCTAGATTCCTGTCTAGTAAGATTTTATTTTTATTTTTTAGGTTCTATTTAGTCTATCTTATTTCTTTGTTTCCTTTGTTCGTAAACTAACTCGATGGATAACAATAAAGTTGATCGTTTGATTCCTGTTATTTGTGTTTTTCGTCGTAGGATTTTCCAAATGCCCGCTCCAATCCCTTTAGTGGAAAATGAGAACCCACCTAACCTATCGCCCAACCACCACTTTGACAATAATTCTGAAATGAAGGAGTCTGACCACGATAATGACCATAGGACTAGTCCTTTTTACTATTCAGACTCCGATGAGGATCTAGATGATGGTGATGTGATTAATGAAGATAGGATGGAAGATGAAGTAAACCCTCTTAGGAATGTCGACCCTAGAACAAGGATTGAGAGTGATAGCTCATTCAATATGCAATTTCCTTGTAAGATTGGATTTAGGAGCTTTAATGCCTACCTTAACTCATCTCTCCCAATGAACATAATCTCGCGTAGTGAATATAATAAGATTATGGTAGATGAGTTAGAATACAAAGGAGATAATGTTATTTCTAGGGCAAAGTCATTGCACGTGTTCGTAGGAAGCTTCGTTTATCTTGTTGAGTTCATGGTTATGGAGAATCTGGGAGAATTTATTGATAGTAAGTTAACCCAAGTTGTGTTTGGAAAACCTTTCAAAAGGTTGACCAACCTTGATGAAAAACTTATGGAAGGGTTAATTACATTCTCGGATGGGGATGAAGATTTTGTCTACCAGATGCCCCGTGCACACCCTAGGTTCAAGGACTTTTCCATGGAGAAGTGTAGTAGGTATCCGCCCGTAGAAATGCTAAGTGAGAATGATAAGAGAAAAGGGCTTAAATATACTCATGAAAAGAATAAAAGGTATTATCGTGGATGTTTAGAGTTAGGTGATGATTATAAGAAAGTTGAGGCGACAATTCGATGGCTCACCCTTGGTTATGTGAGCATAAGTGACACACGGTAACCCATGACCTTGAGTCTAGCTACAAGACTCGTAAATAAAGAAAAGCGCTTCTTGGGAGGCAACCCATGTTTTGTGTGATTTTTATTTTTGTTTGTTTGTTATTTGCTTCCGTATGCATGCTTTATTTTTATTGTTGGTAGATCATGTTTCAAACTAAAATAATGAAAATACTTTATTTTGTTGTTTGGCTTAGTCTTAACTTCATCCAAAGGTATTTTTGCAAAAGATAAGTGTAAGGGGAAATCCCAAATATGTTTTCAAGAAACAAAACCGATCATGATTTTCCACAATATTGAGTGAACATGTATATTCGTATTTGTTAGAGTCAAATGTTTGTATCGAGTCATAATGATGTTTTGCAGGATTTTCCTGGAAGTAGGACGAAGTTTTTCCAGAAATTTTCCGGAAACTTAACATAAGAATTTCTGCAGGTCACTTCTGATGGCGTCATGAGTTTACTCTTGACGGCGTCACGTGTAAAATTCTGGAAATTTTACCAGTTTTGTTTTTCTAACGGAGTCTTAAAGTTTTTGTTGAATCATTAGTTTTATAATCTCCAGGAAATCTGCAAACATCATTCCACAAGCATTATATCTTATTTTGTTTCCTAGGTTTTGTTAGCATATATAGATTGCCGCCGATTTTATGCGAGGTTGCCTTGTCTGTTTTCTCAGGTTTAATAGGTTATGTATGACAAGAAGATGATTTACATTCTGGAAGGGAAGCTTTGATTGTTCATTTTCTTGGAGGAAGATCTAACCAGGCCACCTTATTATCCATACCGAGCGAATTAGGGGAGTATTTGATTTCATTCTTTTTACTTCTTTCACTTTTACATTCTTTACTTGAACATTGGGGACAATGTTCATCCTAAGTGTAAGGGGAGGGTAAAATGATGATACCTTACAGATACACTTTCGCTTGAGTTTGTTTGTTTGATGGTAGATGTGTAATAAAACTATGAGAAATACTTGTTAGTGTAATTTTAGCGCCAAATTTAAATTTTTTTATAACATTTAGGAGTGAAACTTTAGCCATAGCAAGCGTCTCATGGATAGGAGATTGTATGACTAACACATAACCGTACTATTCAGAAAAATTTTCCACCCAAATATGTGAGGTTCGCCTTTAGATTTGATAGGAAAAGCATTTACTTTTAGTGCTTATGAGTGTACCGGTAGCATTTAGATTCTAGAACTTGCGTTAGTGATGCATCCCGAGACCGCTAGTGAGACTACATTCGTGTAGTAGGATTCACTACATGATAAAAGGCATTAGGATCACCCTTGTGTTAAACCCGTATCATAATTACTTGACCATTTAAGTCATATTACTTAGCTAGTTAAGTCAATTAATTTTTCCCACACCCTTAGCGTTGTACTCATTTTTAGTACACGAAACCCCTAGTACACCCCTCCGAGCCTATCTTTTCGTTTCTAACTTTAAACATCTTACTTAAAGGAAGAATTTGTTACACCCCACTTAAATGTACACCCAAATCGCCTTAGCCTTCCGTGTATGCACTCATCTTTAGTGCATTATTGTTATTTGTTAAACCCTAAGTTAATTATCTAATTGATTACATTGTTGCTAAGTCGAGTCATATCCTTGTACATATTGTTTTGGGACGATTGGGACTCATGAGTAAAGTACTTATTTTATGGAGTAATGGGGAAGAACATCATTTTATTACCCCCGTATGTGCGTTAATCTTAGAAGTACTCCAAGTGTTTTAATTTTCTTGATTCGAGTCATTAGATTAGTTTATTGTAAAGTATGTAAAGATTCAAGTGTAAGGGGAATTTTCATTCCCTATGATGTGTTATTTTGGATGGTAGGGTAAAAGTGTATGCAAAAAAAAAAAAAAAAAAAAAAAAAAGGTGTATTATTTTGGATGGTAGGGTAAAAGTGTATGCAAAAAAAAAAAATTGAAAAAAAAGAAAAAGAAAAAAAAAAAGAAAAAGAAAAGAGAAAAAACATACGGACTACCATCCCGTTTCATTCTATGTTTATTTTATGTTTTTGTTATTTTTCATTTATTAGCTTAAGTCGAGTCTAGTCTTGGCTTAGCAATGCCATATTGTACATGTAATTAACCAAGATTGTTAACTCGCCACCAGTAAAGACTGCCTATATCCAACAAAACCGTGTATTCCATATCCCTACACCTAACGTTACAACCCTTTAAAAGACCTCTTTGATAGTTTATCCTAGGTGCTTACGCCATGTGGTGGAGGTTTGATCCTTTCCCAAGCCTATGGTAATCTATTTTGCTATGACAGGTAGTGAGAGATGTTTTCCATTTCCATATTGTGATATATACTTTATTACACCCGAGAGATGTGAGTATCTAAACACTATTTGTGAGGTGCTAGTATATGACCTCCGTGCTTGTCTTTGGTCTTTACTGGAACGATTATTTGTTGTAATTATTTTTATATTAGTGTTAAATGACCCCTAACTTGTATTTTGATTAGAATAAAAGCGCATTTGCTTGAGGACAAGCAAATCTCAAGTGTAAGGGTATATGATGAGGCGAAAAATGAACCACTTTTAGGGGGTCATTTAAGCCCGGAATTGAATTTATTTGATCAAATATTGCCCTAAATCGTTCCTTTTGTGATTTTAGGTATTTTGGGAGTGAATTTTGGAAAAGGAAGCATTTTGGACGTTTTTGGAGCATAAAAGTGAAGAAAACGGCAAAGACTTAATTTTCCATGCTGAGAACAGTACCTGACGGCGTCAAGAGGAAAATCTTGACGGCGTCAAGAATAAAATCCATGACGACCCAGAGAAAACCTGAAGGCGGCACAAGAAGGGTGTCAAGAGTATTTTTGGTGACGGCCTGCAATTGGAATACACATGACGGCATCAAACCCAGATCTAGGCAGTCCGAGAAATTATTTGGCCGCGAGATGACTGCGTCAGAAATTTGTTCTTGACGCCGTCACCTTTCAGAATCTATAAATACTTTTCTATTTTTCATTCATTAAAAGAGGAACTTGTGTGGAGAATACTAGGGTCGAACCTAATAAACCCTAGGTCGTTTTTAACTGTATTTTCAAGGGTTTTCACCCCTTGAAACCTTTCATGTCAATTGAGATAAGTCCTCTTTCAATTCATTCAATATGTCTATGTGTTGTTTGAATATATCTTATGCTTGTCTTGATTTCAACATGCAAGGCTAGACCTATCTTGTGTTTGCTTAGATGTAAAGAAACCTAGATGTTAATTATAGGTTGATTGCTTGTTTATAGTTGTAATAGATGAATGATTTCAATGTTAGGCATAAGAAAACTGGCAGATCTCCATTGTGTAACATGCTTGAACGTCTTAAGAAACATGAACCGATGTGTACTAGGTTTTATTGATTGTATTTAATGCATGAGCAAATTCTAGTGATCCCATGTTAGGAGCTTCTTAGCCGGCTCGACATAGGAGTGAAGTAGGCACTTATAGGATTGGGGAAGTAAGTACGCCACCCCATGAATGGTATTAAGGAATACAATCCGTCATCCACGC
Organism: Artemisia argyi; assembly: GCA_030686995.1. NCBI lineage: Eukaryota > Viridiplantae > Streptophyta > Magnoliopsida > Asterales > Asteraceae > Artemisia > Artemisia argyi. Next base: position 72,234,718 of record CM060692.1, read on the forward strand.
AACTGTAACAAGTAATTAACCTGTAAAAGATATCTAGGTAGTGAAACCTAGGTAAACACAATTCTCCCATATATTGCTTACACCTCTAGTTAATTTAGTTTATTTTCATTTCTAGTATTTTATTTTGATTGCATCTTTAGTTATTGGGTTAGTTGACTAGCAACTAATTCCGCCCACTCCTCTTAAAACCGAGATTTTTACTTGCTTTTCATAAAAATATAAAAATATAAAAAGAATCATCCCTCATCTCTAGACCTAGTCTTTAGGTTTTCTAATCCTAGCGACACTATTCCTAGCTGAACGATCAATCCCCCGGTACTTGTCACTATACTATACTACAACGATCAGGTACACTGCCTGGTGGGGGTTGTAAGCTTCTCGAGATCCCTCGAGAGGTAAAGCTTGGTGCAAATCCCTAAGCATCAAGTTCCACAGCAGGCCTCCCACACATCTGGTGTGGGAGGTAATCCAGGATCGGTCAACACAGGAGGAAGTTTTCCCCCCGTCAATTTGCATCCTCAGTTCCCGGTTCAAAATTACCCCTCAAACGTTTATCCCTCCGTTAATGGGCAACCCGGAAGTCAGTACCCCTCACAAATGGCTATACCTTACCATCACCCCATGATATACCCTTCGTACACCATGTATACTAGTTACCCTCCAAATACGAGTACTCCTCATTCTTTCTACGCTGGCCAACCTTCTCAAGGGGTACCCCTATTCATAACGCATATCATGGCATCCCCATGAATATACCACCTTACACCCATTCGTACGCAGAGCCCGCTAGCCCTTCGACACCCTTTGTGAGATGGATCGAAGACTATCCATTGCCGGATGGTCTAAAGATTCCTTCGCATATAGGCACCTATGACGGAAAAGGGGATCTAGACAATTTCCTACATTTGTTTGAAGGAGCCATTAGGATGCAGAAATGGGTCATGCCCGTAGCCTGTTACATGTTTACATACACCCTGCGGGATTCCGCACGTATTTGGTGGAATGGACAGAAACCAGAAAGCATCATCAACTTTGATGATTTGAAGGCTAAGTTTCGATCTCACTTCAGCCAACAAAAGAAATTCACAAGGGCACACCTCACAGTGCACAACATTAAGCAGAAGGAGAATGAAAGCACGAGGAACTTCGTCACTAGATACACTGATGAAACTCTACAGATTCTGGGCTTACACGAAGAACAACGAATTTCTGGATTCGTCCACGGCCTACGCAACGGGACTCTTGTGGAATTCTTATCCACAGAACTTCCGACAACATACAAAGGCCTGATGGAAAAAACATATACGTGGATAGAGGCCAAAGAGGTATCCACCAATGGGGCTTCGATGGAGAACAACAAAGGAACAAAACCACCTTCATGGGAAGGATCGAAGAACAAACACAAAAACCATAACAGGTTCACCCCTTACAACAAGGGTCCGAACCATGGTTTATTAGGAAACGTCACAAAGTCTCCAAGGGAGATTTTAGCGACAGTGAAGGCCGCAAAAACCTTCGAGCCACCCCCTCGCATGATAGGAAAAAGCAAACACAGAGACACTACTAAATATTGCCAATTCCACGAGGACTTTGGCCATGAAACAAACAGCTGTCGAGAGCTAAAAAAGCAGATAGAAGAGGCAGTAAAATCCGGGCAATTAACGCACCTCGTAAAAGGAATAAGAAAGGGCAAAGAGAAAGCCACTGATACGTAACTGGGAAAAGATAATACCCCCCAGGAAGCCCCTATTCTAATGGTTCGCTGGGATACCCCCCGATTAAAGAGAAAAGCCTCCGAGAGGGAAGCTTACGCTGCAAGGGAAATAACATTCCCATCCGAAATGGGAGAATCTCCTTCAAAGGATCCAGTGATCATTAAGGTCGTAGTCTCGGACACAGAGGTCAATAAAGTTTATATGGACTGCGGGAGTTCCTGCGAAGTAATCTACGAACATTGCTTTAGGAAATTCAGCCCTACGATCAAATCCAAGAGAGTAGAGTCAAAAATGCCCCTGGTAGGTTTCTCGGGGGAACGATCATGGCCTTTAGGAGAAATACCTCTGGAGGTTACACTCGGAAGTGGAAAGCTTGCAAGAACAGAAATCCTCAATTTCGTCATAGTAAAATCAAAGTCACCCTACAACATGTTAATCAGACAAACCGCTATGCAAAGAATGGGTATTGTGGTCTCTACAGTTCATGCAACGGTGAAGTTCCAAACAGCCAATGGTGTCGGAACCATATTCTCTAGCTATCGCGAAGGGAAATACCAGGAAGCTCAAAAGAATAAGGTAGATGGTAATCAACGGTGTGCAATAAACATCAGGGGAAGCTCCGACCCCAAGGGGTATGTGGCACTAGACAACCCCCGTCCAGTACGAAAGGTAGAAATAGGAAAGCAACTCCCTACCATCTTCAGAAAAAGATTGGAAGAATTGCTCGAAGCCTATGAGGATGTGTTTGTAGGAGCATATTCAGATACAACAGTAATTCCAAGGTCGCTCACAATCAACGGCAGACCTTTTAACACGGAGCATAAGCTAAATGAATCCAAATACATCAAACCAGTCAGGCAGAAACCTCTTCAAGTAACACTTGAACAAAACGCAACAATTAAGAAAGAAGTAGACAAACTCACAGCTGCAGGAATACTTCGAAGGGTATTCAATCCACGATGGGTTACTAACCCAAATGCAGCCCAACGGAGAAATGGAGAATGGATACTAAAGGTTGATTTCAAAGACATCAACAAAGTTTGCCAAAAAGTAAGCTATTTGCCAGAAAGAAAGCAGCAACTACTACCTGGAGTTCGTTAGGAATGTTTCCTTAATACCAACATGGGATGCCATCAGATACAGATGGCACATGAAGATGAAGAAAAAACATCCTTTCATGTAGGCAGTAGCTCCTACTGCTTTAAACGCATGCCTTTTGGCCTACAGAACATCGAAGCCACTTACAATAGGCTGATTCAAAAGGTCTTCGAAAAACAGATAGGGAGGAACCTAAGAATTCACGGTGAATACTTAGTCACCCAGAGCAAGACAAAAGAAGACCTCCTTCACGATGTAGAAGAAACCCTCATACAACTAAGGAAAATCAACCTAAACCTAAACCCAATAATGTATTCTTTCGGCATTGAAAAGGAATGGTCAAACGAACGCCCGTTCGTAAGGCAAATGATTGGAACCAATCCAATCAATGAGGAAACCTCCTCAAAAAGACAAACATGGAGAACACAAGGGAGGACTCGAAGCCTACAAAATGACTTAGAAACACTGAAAGCATTCCTGTCAAAAGGCGTCAATAGATCTTCATCTCTCTACAAGGTCTGCAATGAGGTCATTAGCAAATTATCATACCCTTGGAACAAGGAAGCTGGAACATCCTTCCTGAGATGGAAGAATTGCATGGAGATCTTACCAACAGTTGCACCCCCAACCAGAGGAGAGGTGTTGTTCCTACACATAGCAATGTCCCCTGATGAGATCGGTGCCATGCTCTTCACAGAAAGAGGACAACTACAGATACCAATATATTTTGTAAGCAGAGCTCTACCGTACGTGGAACAAAGATATACAGCAGCAGAAAAGCTAATCCTAGCCTTAATCCATGCCACAAGACGTCTCCGAAGGTATTTCAAAGATCACCCTATCAGAGTAATCACGGATAAACCATTCGAAAGGATAATCCTGAACCCTGAGGGAGCACGGAGGATGGTCAAATGGGCTAAAGAGTTAGAGGAATATGACAAAGAATATGGGGAAAACGATCCTTTCGAAGGACAAAGTAATGAACCAGCTGAAACATGCGAATCAAGTATGTCCTACAGCAAGAAAGTCCTCCAAGCCAAACTAAAGGAAGAACACCGAATATATGATACAGAGGCACGTTCGGTCCCACAAAACCAAGAATGTCTCGAACTCGGAATGGAGCAACAAGCTTCGACAAAGTAACAAACCTCTCCCACTCCAAATCACAGGCTTCATAGCAATATGCAGGCCGTTTATAATAATGCAGGAAACCTCATGGAACATACTCCGAGGAAAAATATATGGAATGAGTCAAAAGTAACTACCCTCCTACAGCGTACAAACGACTTGCCATATCCTTCGTAAGTTCTACGTACAAGACTTACAATTTTTTATTATGTATTAAAATCTTCTCTTTCGGGAAAAAAAGCATTAATGGTAGGCGTCTTAGTATTCATTTGTACAAATGATGTAATCCTCCCCTACCCACTTAATGATATCACATATTTCCCTCAAATCTTTTGTCACATATAACTAGAAAGATTTGCTCAGCCAAGTAATTACAAGTTCAATGTTCGAAGGATGATACAAGATACTTATATCTTGTAGGCTATTAAACATCCAACACAATTCACATTAACTTTCCTTAATGGTCTTGGGGCATGCGAAGCCCTTCGCACTTAAAGGATGAAGACAGAGCGGGTCGCAACCCTCTGTCAGCAATCAAATTATACGATTGCTATAAAATCTTGGTTCAAAATACACACAATAAGGTTATGCATCTACTATAGCCTTAGGTTGTATATCAACGTTAATAAATAGCGTTAGAAAAGAGAAGCATAATAACAAAAGCGGGACACCACCCATCATTCGTAGATATAAATTATGCTAACATACGTAGCATAGGGCAGAAGCCCAAAAAACATAAATTGTTCAAAGATGGCCGAAGCCCAGATAGCATAAACATAAAAGGTGAGGGAAATCACTCCCCACCTATGCCGCTTAACATCCTAAACATTAACGCAGCACATACCTTCTGCTGCTCAAAAGATGCTAAGTACAAACATAAATTGTTCAGAAACCATATGGCATAAACAAACATTGTTTTAAAGGGTACATACCACCCTTGGGGCCAAATAACTGCAAACACTGCAGCCTTCACTTACCAGGAGATGTGGGTTTTTCATGCTGAACTTGGGGGGCTTCAGGACTGACCTTGCTAGGGGAAGTTTCTTTTGAATCAGCCTTCGAAGATGATGGCTGCACAGCAGAACTTTTACCCGGAGACTGAGGCTTCTCGATAGCCAACTTTGGAGATGAGGGCTCCTCAGGAGTTGCTTTCACAGATGCAGGCTTCACAGGAGTACTCGTTTTGCTCACAGCCATAGGCTTCACCCTATGCGGCTTCTTCGAAAGAAGCGTCTCAACCGAAGCCATGGGATCTTTGGTAGCATCAACAAGGAATGGGTACTCTGTAGTTGCGAGGATGTTGCTTGCATTATCATACTCTGCTTTATGAGTGGCACGGTAGTAGGTTACCTTAGATAAGTCCACCGGCTTTCCAGTTGCAGCAATTTCCTCCAAAGTAGTGCATTTCCCATGATAGATGGCAGCATTGACAACATCACCTATCATCTTCCCTACCTCATCGTTGTGATATAACTCCATGGCTATGTATGGGATGACCTTCGAGACAACAACAACCCTATCTCTTTTAAGCGCATTATATTTGCGCCTGGGGCCATCGAGATCTTCGCGAAGCTTGACCTCCAGCTCACCCAACTTTGTCCTCTCTTCTTCAATGTCCCCACACTTGATCTCCAGCTCAGCAATTTCTTCCTTGTAACCCACGACCTTTGCCTCCTCCTTTCGAAGCCTCTTACACTTCACCTTCACTTTGTTCAATTCCTTCTCCAACCCTGCTATATCAGAACGAAGGTCTTGTACAAGGGGATTCTGCTCAATATCCCTCAAAGCTTCTTCACACTTAGCTTGAACCTCTGCAAACTCCTGATCCTTCTTCTTCTCTCTTGCCAAAATCTCATCCATCTTCTCCCTAGCAGAAGCAAGGGTTCGTACCACCTCCCTTGTTTGAGAATTGGGATGATTGTCCAAAATAGCTTGACTTGTATAGCTTTTGTCGTGTAGATCAAACAAATCCTCAATGGGCATGTTGGTTAGCACAGACTTCCAGCTCGGAAGGGTAATATGCAAAGCAAGGCGATGGCAAGCAGAGGCATCAGGAAGCTCTTTGGTATTCAGAAGACCTAAGGAATATATAATCAATTAGAAGACATGTACCAACATCCCTGTCAAATCAATAGCACATATACTTACCATGGATATCTTCATCCAATGCTTCAGCAACTTTCTTGGTAATGATCTGACCTTTCTGCCTGGTGTTCCTGGAGGGCGGTGTTGGCAGAATCAATTTCCTTTTGGGAGTGGGCTTTATAGGCTTCGCACTCGTACCTTTCCTATTTCGAACCCTGTTAGCTATATGCCAGAAGATGAGCCAATAATAGTCACCTGATCATCCTCGGAGAGAGGGTCATCAGACTCAGAAACATTCTCCACCAACTGAGAAGTCTCCTCTGCAACCATAGGCTTCGATTTTTTATCTGGTTTAGAAGGTTGCAGGGAAGCTATGGGCTCAACCATTTTTGCATCATCCTCTTGATTATTAACTGACACAGAGGGTGAACCAACCTCATAGCTGACTTCCTCAGGATTCCTTGGAAGAAAGCTCGTCTCTTTAGCACCATCGGCAACAACGAAATTTCGGAAAGACATTGCTGCAACACGAAAGAAAATAGATAAATATCATCAGATAAGTTGTTCAAATTTATTTAAATAAAGAGTATACATACTTTTTCCATCACAAACAATTTCAGGCTTCATAGGGGAACCCTCTCAATGGTCAACAATACCAGCCATGTACAGAATGGGCTCGGGGAAAGACTGAACATTCACTGGATGGCGAACAAGACGCTGGTACAATGGATTCCTTTGAACAGTATAAGGTAACTCATCGTTGAAATGTTTTTTTATCAAACCTGTATGCTTCGTTCACCAAAGCAGGGTACTCTGGAGGTATAATTGTATCTTGTATGTAAAAGAAACTCCCTTTCCAGTCCGTTATGTTTGTAAAGGGCTTTAACAATATGGTTGGAACATCAGGGTCACCTCTTTTTGCCAAAGTTAACCAATCCCCACCCGGGTACAAGTTCGTAAAACCCCTAAGCACTGTTAGTGTAGGCTCATATCCATAAGCTTTACACATCACAATGAATGTCGTCAACTTAGCCAGACCAAATGGGTTGAACCTAGATATGTGTACTTGATAGTATTGCATAAACTCTAAAACCAAAGGGTGGATTGGTATTCTAAAGTTTGACAACTTAAAGGCATGGGTGTACAGATCTACATATCCCTCAGGAGCATCAAATATCGTTTGATTTTTACTAGGGAGAATAATCTTAAATTCTTTTGGAATGGGATAATCTTCAAGAAAAGCACGTAATTCATCTTTTGATAAAGTACATTTTTGTTCCTTAATCACAAATTTGTTATTTTTTGCCATATTGTTTAACGAAGACTGATACTTCTACGATACAATATAGTTTAACGAGGAAGAAATTTACCTTTTTTCTTGCAAGAGATAATGACAGATGTTACTATGTGTGTTTTGATTGCACGTAGTGAGGAAGATGAATTTTGGACGCAGTGAAAAGTTAATTAGGGTTTGGAGGAAACGAATTTATATCGTTTTTTATTTTGTTACTCACCGTACATGTGTCCCTCATGTTCTAATCTATTCGGATTTCAAATTGGGTTTAAAAAGTGATGGGACGTATGGGATTACCGATGCTTTGGCAAGTGGGGATATAATGCAAGTTAGTTAGAGGGTATTTAAGCGCATTTAATGCGTTTTTTGCGACGTTAATTTCTTTTGCAGGGTCCTACGAGCTAATACGGTTAGTTCACTTGACGATAGAGTTGAAAGCCACACATTCTTGTGCGCATATCTAACTTTCAACTGGGGGGCTTGATGATGTACCCTCCGATTAGCTCGAAGGACATCCCTTCGAGTCTATTCGTAACCTACATAATCGAAGGCTCTGGTTAGCCTCCTAAAACTTTCTTTGGCATAAAACTAATCATCAATGATCTAGTTACCAAGTGGGAATTCGCCAATCGAAGGATTAAGCCCTTCGGGGTATCTCTCGATAAGTTTTATGGACGGAACAATGCCAAGTCCAATATTGGGGAGACCAAGGCTTACCTACGTCGCCTCTTCCTCTTTAGCACCCCTGCTAAACCCGAAGGAATGGGACACTAAACCCTAGCGATTACCACAAATCATGGGATGCCCCCATGATCTCTCTCAAACGTGTGACCACTCTCCAGGACCGTTTTCTTCACCTATAAATAGTCCTGGACGATGAAAAATCTGGTATGCAATCTCTCTCACCTTACTTTACTACGCTTATACTTAAACTATCATACCGATCACTTATTCACACGCCAGAGGTGGTTCGCAGGGTCCAACCCCTGCGTAATCACTTAACGTAGTGTTTTCGTATTTCTTATTTCAGGTTATATCCAAGCTTGGCGTAATCACAACACCCCTCATTTCCTTTGATCACCATCGAAGGCCTGGTAGTACAAAATATTGTACAATCAATTAGCATTTGCATAGGCTTTATCAAATACATTGAGCAAGGTGGTGGCTACCCCTAGATCAGTTGAGGCCTGGATTAAATTGTTGTTGTTGCCTCGTTGTACGTTACGTACTATCCGACCGACTTTCAGGCAGGAACGGAGGTCTGGGAATCGTAAATCATTGCAATGCAGTAGCACCATGCGCTCCTTAGCCATTTGGAAAGATGGCGCGGGTATTGAGGAGCTCGTTACCTCCCTTCTTTCCCAATCGGATGAAGAGATGACTAGAGGGCCAGTCAGCCAAAATGAATCAGAGAATGGGGCTAATATCAAACAATTTTTGAGGAAAGTTACTGATGTTCACTTCACGGCTGCGGTTAAGGTTTTGTGCTCTTCTGGGGTTGCACCTTGTGGGGATTCCACCTTAAAAGCTTTGGTTGAGAAGCACCCGGTCAGGGATCCCCCCACTTGCCTCATGTCTTGCCCAACAAAGACGCTCTTCAGGTTAACGCTGAATGTGTGTTGCAGAATATCAGCTCTTTCCTTAAAGGAACTTCGTGCGGGAGGAACGGTTTGAGAGCACAACATATTATGGACGCGTTGTGTAGACAGGGGTCCTCTCCGCCATTTGCTCTTCTGGTGGTCATCACAAATGTGGTTAACATTTGGCTGCTGGGGTTGTGCCCAAAAATTCTGTCGGAATTCATTGCCTCTGCCCCCTAACCCCCTTATTAAAACCTGATAATGGAATCCGGCCCATTGCAGTCGGGGGTATGTGGCGGAGGTTGGTTTCTAAAGTTGCAATGCGTAAAATTGGGAAAGAGATGTCAGCTTACTTAGGGGACTTTCAATATGGGGTCGGGGTCCCCAATGGAGCAGAGGCTATCATCCACAGTGCGAATAGACTTTTGAATGCGTTTCGGGACAACGGATCACTGGCCATGCTTACTGTGGATTTTTCGAACGCTTTCAACATGGTTGACCGCACAATCCTTCTGCGCGAAGTAAGTATCCGCTGCCCATCTATCTAACAATGGGTTCAGTTCTTGTACGCCCAGCCTACCAGGCTCTACGTTGGAGACACCTGTATCGGGGCCTACACAGGGGTCTAGCAAGGGGATCCTTTAGGACCACTTCTTTTTGCACTTGTCTTGCATCCGTTGGTGCTACAGGTTGAAGAACACTGTTCTGTACCCTTTCATGCGTGGTATTTGGATGATGGCACAATTATAGGCAGGGCCGAAGAAGTAGCGAAGGCCCTTGACATAATTCGAGCGGAAGGCCCCCAGTTTGGGCTTATGCTAAATATTAAGAAGTCGGAGATCTTTTGGCCAACATGCCATGGTATGAAAGTGAAGCCTGGCATTTTTCCTGATGAGATCGGAAGACCACATACAGGGGTAAAACTTCTAGGGGGGGCTGTTAGCCATGATGGGGAGTACATTAGCTCTATGGAAGTCAAGAGGGCTCAGCGCGCGGTTGACCTGATGGGCATTTTGTAGAAGTTACGGGACCCCCAAAGTGAGCTCTTATTGCTTCGCTCATGTATGGGTGTGGCCAAATTGTTGTTTGGGCTTCGCACGTGCCAACCGACCTTTGTTGCGGATGTAGTATCCATTTTTGACAAGGGTCTCCGAGGTGCTGTTGAGGATATTGTTGTTCATGGGGGGCCTTTTTTTGGGGATCTTCAATGGCGACTGGCTTCCCTACCGATTAGCTCGGGAGGGTTGGGCCTGTGCTCAATGAAAGATGTGTCTGCATATACTTATGTGGCTTCTAGGGCGCAGTCCTGGAAGCTACAAGAATACATTCTAAGGAACAGCGGTATGGTTGGGATGGACGATGATTACAAGCTCGCACTGGACAACATTCGCAGCTCTCTCCCCAATGTAGAGCTGGGCGGTTTTATGGATAAAGAAACCGCCCAAAAAAAACCTCAAAAAATCTTGGCGAGTGCATTTAACTGTAAAGCCATGCAGACTATGGAGGAGTTTAACATGTCTTCGCGCCAGAAAGCGGTGTTTGAATGCCTCAAAGGGGCCCATGCTCAAGATTTCCTCAGTGTCCTCCCAATTGACGGACTCGGGCAACACATGTCGGCTATCGAATATCGGGCTATCCTCAAATACCGGCTTATGATTCCCATGTTTCCCGTCGACGAACCGTGTCTGATTTGTAAAAAAGCATGCTTGGACAAGTTTGGAGAACACGCCCTACATTGTAAGGAGCTGCCAGGCTTTAAATACAGACATGACCTGGTTAGAGATGTTCTATGGTATGTACTACGAAGGGCAGGGATTTCAGCTAAGAAAGAGGCTCATGTGAATTTCTTGACAGACCCATTGGACAGGCGGTCCACCTTGAGGCCAGCGGACATTCTTTTGTTTGGATGGGCACAAGGCAAGCATGCGTACATTGACCTTACTGGGGTATCCCCGTTGGTGGGACTCCGGGATTCTGTCTTTGTGGCAGGGCAGGCACTTTTGAAAGCCGAGAGCAAAAAAATGGATAAACATGAAACGGCTTGTCTAGAAAACTAACATGTGTTTGTGCCCTTCACTTTTGATACCTTTGAGGTGATAGCCCCCCAAGCAATCAAGCTCCTCGATCGCGTGAAGAAAGTTGTGCAAAGTAACTCACCGACTGCTAAGGGCCAATGTTTTATTTTCAATAGAGTAGGCTTTGCAATACAAAAAGGGGTAGCGGCGCAGCTTGTGGCCCGTTTACCTACATGCCACTTGTAATTGGATATTATAAACTGTTATCTCAAACTTTGCTTATTGTAAAAAATTAAAGTTTTTCTATTAAGTTCTTTACAAAATAGAAAAATGTATCTTCTACTACAATAAGCTTGAAAATTTGGATTTTTATGCAAATAAGCTGTTAATAAGCTACAATGAGGTAAATAAGCTACAAACTACTAAATGGCATACAAATAAGCTAAAAAGAACGGAATAAGCACATGTAATAAGCCAGAGGTATCAAATAAGCACTTCACAGAAATGCACAGGCCAAAGAGCCAAAATCAAGGACTTTCAGTCCTCTGTGGGGTCCACTAGGGGGGTCAGTAGTCTAAATAAAGGCTTGAACCTTTAAGGTGGACTGGTGAACCTTTGTTAAATCAAGATCGTTGAAGCTCTTCTAGGATTAGTAACATTGATTGCACAACGGAATAACAAGAACATAATCAATATTACTAATAAGGTTTTCTTTATTGAAAATATAAAATAAAACTACTACAACTACTACTACTACTAACGCTCTATGCGTTTCTAGACTCTCATTGGAGAGACTAGCTATGAATGAATGATTGTAACCTAGATGCCTACCCTCTTTATATAGGAGAGGGTGATTACAAACCCTAATAAGGCTAGCTTACTAATAAAGCTAACTAACTATTACAATTAGGCCCTCATTGTTTCTTCTTTCTTCATTCTTGCTTGTGGGTTTTGTAATCTTCAAATCTGTAATTCCCAACAATCTTCCCCTATTTGATATTACAAAACAATCTGCATGAAGAAACAATGTCATCACCAATAATAAGCTGCACATCATAACTATTCTTCCCCTTTTTGTAATCTTCTAATAGGGGTCTTGTGCATCTCGTAAACGCTTCCCCTCAAGTGATGCATGTAGATGGTTAACAAGCTTCCCCTTAAGAATAGACTAACCATCTCAGGAACCAACTAATAATTAATAATAATAATAATAATAATTTTTTTTAATTTTTTTTAACAATCAGCAGTAACGAGCAGCAGCAGTAACGAGCAACATGAAAAATGGTCAAGTATATTAACAATAAGCTTCCCCTTAAAAATATATCCTTGCCATCTCTGTAATCGAGTAGGCTCCATGGAGTGATCACTGATGAAGAAAATCAACTATAACTGATTTGATGAAGAAATGGAATCTCCCAACCTTGCATCTTATGTCTTGCACTATCCACGTGACGGCCTCTTGACAAACTCCTCATTTACGTATCCAATGAGACACTGAGCACTACAAGGTAACTCCTTTAAGTGATAGCAAATGTACGCATTAAGCACAATAAAATGGATCGTACCCCTTCACTAGAGTTGTCAAGTCTTCGTCACCATACAAACCAAGCAAGCTATCTTAAAAAGCTGCTGATCCCTTTAAGATATGATAAGAAAACAATACTTGGGAAAATCAATTACAACATCAGACAAGCAATAATCAAATGTCATCATCAAGTAATCTCCTCAACAAAATGATGATGGTTGATAATCCCGTCCTCCTTAACCATTAGTAATCTCACATGACTAGTAGGAACCAAAACAGGAACCATAAGGAAGTCAGCAAGAACCATCAGTAGAAACCATCAGGAGGAACCAAATCAGTAGGAACCAACCATGTGCATCAGCAGAAACAAAATACCTGAGCAGCAGAAACCAAAATTCCAATAGCAGCAGAATTAATATTCTTCAACGCACCAGTACAAACATCCACGTACCAGTACAATTCATAGTATTAGGCTGTCTTGTCACATCAGATAACCAATTAATCCCAAATAAGAAAACCAAGATTCATGACCAATTGATGACAGCGACAACACCAATCACGTCAGACCAATTTATGATTCCACCATGTATTAGACGACAGATCATTCATATGAGATCATGTGCTATCCCATTCTCGTACAAACATTAAATGGAAATCAATCCCATGAATAAAACACCCCATATTGAATAAATGACAACTTAGATCCACTATCACCAATCATAATGATTGCAATAATCACCAATCACAATTAATGTCACCAACTAGGAAACAAATCTTTTGCATGAATAACTTTGTGAATTTGCTTCTCTTTGTAAACTTCGACCCATTAAAGAAAATATAATGACTCATCACTATCGATTATAATAAATTAGTACGACAGATCTTGAAAGTATCATGTGCAAACCGACAGATGAAGTCACCAATCAGATTAATAGTATCATGCGACAACCCTTCTCAATCGAACCCATGATAATTTCATTGCTTTCTTTTCCACCGTCCCATTATAAAAATCCTATCGACCAATAGCAATTCGACCCCATGTGATTGTATTGACCAACAGCGGACCATCGTATTATCAATGAATCGCGCCACACAGAATCCTAACCAATATTAATATACTCCTTTGCCCATGATCAGGAATATATGATTTTTTTTTTCTTTTTCGAAAACCAGTGACCCATTAATATTCGGAAAAAAAAAACCAATCAACAGCAACACGACAAACCAGATTTACATGCAAATAAACGACAAACCAACGAACCCCACAACCAATGTAATGATAGTACGAGGTTATGAATTATATTACCCAATCAGATATAGAACACCACAAATAAAACTTTCAACAACAGCAGTAACGTCCATATGTTATGAATCAATCAGTAGGTAAAATATAATTCAAACGTACCATGTGAATGACGACACTCGAACACTGCTATTCTTCTCAAACCTACTTTTACCAGATCTGCTGCACCTTTATAACTGCTCTTTATTGACAATGAAAACCTAGAAACCCTAGATCTCACGAGCCCCTTGCTCTGATACCAATTGTAGGGATCTATACCTTGGTAGATCACGAGCCAATAGATCGTTAGCCAACTAATGTAATCACTAGTAAGACTAAGTTAGATAATCTCTGTGAGCTTGTAATTATTGCGGAATATAAAAACAAACTTATACTAAACTTGATCCTCTATGGATCGATAAACTTTTACTAATAATGTTATGAAAAACTCGTACCTATTACAATGTCCTAGGGTTCCTTATATACTAGTGGAAACCCTAACCTTTCTTACAAGAAACGAATAATGATAAACTAATAAAAGATATTCTACACATCTTGTCCTAAAATACATAAGTTCTATCCACGGTTAAACTCTATCCGTAGGATCTCTATATGTCCGCAGGAACCAGTCATCAGCAGAAAGTCACTAAGCCTTCCGCAGGAACCTGTCAGCAGTATCAGTCAGCAATATCTTCAATAATTCCTTACAACCTTCAAATAAGCCAATAAGCAGGGCTTATGGCTTCTAAATAAGCACTTGGTGGGTCTATAAACTTTGGCCCAGTACTGAGTGACTTAGTATAGCTCAAGGAATGTGACAAACTAAAAGCTATGTGCAACTGTAGGGATCTATACCTTGATAGATCACGAGCCAATAGATCATTAGCCAAATAATGTAATCACTAGTAAGACTAAGTTAGATAATCTCTGTGAGCTTGTAATTATTGCGGAATATAAAAACAAACTTATACTAAACTTGATCCTCTATGGATCGATAAACTTTTACTAATAATGTTATGAAAAACTCGTACCTATTACAATGTCCTAGGGTTCCTTATATACTAGTGGAAACCCTAACCTTTCTTACAAAAAACGAATAATGATAAACTAATAAAAGATATTCTACATATCTTGTCCTAAAATACATAAGTTCTATCCACGGTTAAACTCTATCCGTAGGATCTCTATATGTCCGCAGGAACCAGTCATCAGCAGAAAGTCACTAAGCCTTCCGCAGGAACCTGTCAGCAGTATCAGTCAGTAGTATCTTCAATAATTCCTTACAATCCTCCCCTAATCTTGAATTTGACATAGTTAAGTTCAAGATTTCTCGATAGATCGCCAATAGCAGAAACCAGAGGATTGAGGATGAACATCAGATGCAAAGAATCTTCAGAAATATAATCTCTATAATCAACAAACATTTGAAAAGCACCAGTCTTTGCAGCAACACAAGACTAAATGTACATCAAAACATATAAGTTTCATACTATTCTCATCACATCCAGGTGTGTTAACTTCTGTAAGAGGTGAATCATTGAAAATAATGGATTTGATGTCTCTTTACCAATAACCATCACTACTGGAGTAGCCAAGTGTTCTCAGTTAGAAACTATGATACACTGATGACCCAAAGAATATGATATTTAACAAATCATCAGCTATAAACGGATTTAAGTAGTCTTTACCTGTAGCCGTTTGCTCAGGACTAGTCAATTATTGATGAAATATCATCTTGGTCAATTGAATACCAAATATGGTTTTCCACTGCCTTTACCATAAGCCATATACATGTGGGCTAGCCAATTATTTAGAATCCAAAAAGGAAAAATCCATGGTCAATTAACAACCATTTCAACTACTCAGCAATAAAGCATGGGTGAGTTGAAAACCATATGGTTTTGAGCAAACCATTACAGCTATCAACAGATTTGATAAGTCTTTACCAAAGCTGTACCCTTTGGACTAGCCAACTTTTTGATGGAATAGTCAACATCAGGCAAGTTGATGACCAGAAAGAGTGTGATAAGAATCAACACCAAACCTGCATACAACATATACAAAACTATACAAATATGTTTTTTTTTACTAAACTTAAAGAAAAGAAAAATATACAATAAAATACTATACCAAGACCAGCTCATTGCAGATATGAATCCATTTGAATGCCATGCTTGGTAGCCAGTTCCTTCTTAGTCAATATACTTCTTCTGATGAACCTTACCAATTGTTTAGCAAGATGAAGATTATTTTCAGTCATATCCAAAGGAACATAAAGCTTTGTCTCCAGCATGAGATTCATTACTTCCTTTGTGATTGGGTAAAGAACATCAGCCCAGCAGTATAAGGTCTTACTAGTGGTTGTTACAATCATATGAACATTAGGAAGTGGAAAGAACTTCCAATAGTCAACCACCCATGTCTTTTAACCTTTCCATACTTGAAACTTCACACCAGAATCACCTTTATAGGAATCACATAGAATCTGCAAATCACCCATCAAATACATTCCAATTTCATCAGGGGAATGAGTTTGATAATGCTTAGTAACCCAGTCATAAAGTGAGAGAAGATCTTGCTTGTCCACCATATGTAAGATTTGGCTCAGAAACAAGAATGTCTTGGTAGATCCATCTTGTCTAGTTATGACATTCACTTGTCCTTGACCAAGCTCAGAAGCAACAAGTTCCCACTTCACAATTTTCTCCCAAACAACAGGGTCTTGACCATCATCTGAAGCATAATCAAGGAAAGTAGTACTGTCCTCCAAAGGAATATCTTTTGAAGCTTTCCTCTTTATAGCTTTAGTCTTCCTCCTAGTGCCAGTAGTAACAGGAATAGAAGGACCATCAGCAGGTTCTTCTTTTGGCACAGGTGCTGAAACATCAGCAGGAACATCTGCAGAATCATCATCATCAGGTACTTCTATTGAAGTATCTGCTGAAGCATCATGTGAAACATTATGTGGAGCTTCAGTAATATCAGGATAAGATTCAGTAGTAGCATGATGAGAAGCAGCAGAAGTATCATCCATTTGAGCATCAGGAGTAACATCCATCTGAGGCAAGACTGAAGGAGATTGCACTTTCTCCTGACCACCATGAAAGGACCCAATGGACTCAGCAGGTTGATCAACAGTATCATGAAGCTTAGCTTTCTTAGCTTCAGGCCCATCCAAAAGTATACCTCTAAACTCTAGAACATCTTGGACATGTATACCAGAGGAATGAAGATTTGAAATGATCTTGTCATAGTAAAAGGTGAGCTACTTATCTGAAAAACCCCAAACCTTCTTTTGAGTCCAGCCTGACCCAAACATAGAACATCCCTGATTCTTTACAAAATTCCTCATGTATTTCTTTATTTCTTGTTTAGTCCAAGGCCTTTCCCTTTGATACTTAGCTTTATTCTCTGCCTCCTGTTGTCTCTGCAATCTTCCTCTTTCAACCATCATCTGAACAAAAGCAGGATTATCAACTCCAAGAACAGATTCACCCAAATTAGGCTTAGATGTAGCCTGTTCAGCTAAATTTTCCCATTGTGCAGCAGAAAGATTCTTAGCTATTTCATCTAGTTCCTTTTATCTTTCAGCAGGAAAGGTGCTAGTAAATTGAGTTCCCATCTTATCTAAATCATCTTGAATTTTCCTAGCAAGTGCTTCTGAGGCTTTCAAATCCAATTGAACTTTAGTAGCTGCAGCATCCTCTTCAGCTTGCAAACATGCAGCAGCAATCTCACTAAGTTTTTCATTAGCAAGTTCCACCTTGGATTTCACTCTGGAAGGAATGTCTTGATCAATCAATATAGACTTTCCTTTGTCTTTCTTCTCAGGAGGAACAAAAGTCTTATCAGGAGAATCATGAGGGAGATCACCTTGGATATCTGTTGATGGAGCATGAATGCCCACTTCTGGCATAGTAGAAGGAAAAGATTCCTTTCTATGAACATCAGCAGAAGTCTTCTTTCTAGGAGCATCAGCAGACTTTTTATCAGCAGAATGCTTTCTCCTGACATAAATGACTCTGGAATCCTTTGAAACACTTGCATCAGCAGTATGAGCAACATCAACAATTGGAGCAACATCATCAGTAGAATGAATAGATGGTGCAGGCCTGGCATCAGCAACATTCTGCTGAACACTCTCCAATGTAGTAGCAGCAAGAAGTTCAAGGCCTTCGAAGTCAATGTTGTCAGAGGCTTTAGTAGAGTTCTCATCTGATTCATACACCACACCTTGTCTCTTCCTTTGCTTAAGCTTAGCCTCCAACTTCTTAACTCTTCCAATGAGAGTCAGAACATCATTGCTAAGGTTCTTTTTGGTGAAGTTCAGATCATTCTCCAACTTGTCCACCTTAGATACATACCTGTTCAACAAAGCAGATACAGAAGTGAGAGTAACAGGACCTTCAGCTCCACCAACAGGGATATCTGTTGTATTGGGAGCATCATTGGTCGTGTGAGTAGAAGAATCTAAATTTACATCTACATCTATATTTACATGATTCTCAAATTGAGGTCTCAAAGGACTAGGTGTTGGAAGTCTTGTAAATTGTGGTGAGTGTACAGGTTGGTCAAAGCCTAAATTCTCATTGAGCTCATGCTCAGGAGAATTGATATCCATTGGTGAAGGTACAGGTGTGGGTGACCTAGGAGAGAGTGGCGGCTGAACATCAGAAGCAACTGATGCACTTGCATCAGGAACCACTTCAGTTCTGTCAGGAGAATCCTCTGGTGCTTGAGCATCAGGAGAATCCTGACCACCAGCAGCTACATCAGCAGCTTCTTCATCAGGGGGATTGCCCACCGGGGCATCAGCAGCTACCTCAGCAGCTACTCCATCAGGAGCATTACCAGCAGGCAACATAGCTGGAAGTAAGGGTCTGTGTTCACCAGTAAATTTGATTTTCATTTGAGTAAACAACTTTTTAGACAAACCCTTAACAGGCAAATGAGTAGGGTCAGTGGTCTGAATGTCTAAAATGATTTGAAGAAACCTAGGATACATTAAATATTTAAGTTTTATATCCTTAACATTTTCAAGCATAGCATTAAAGATATACCTAGAAAAGTTAAATGTTCTTCCCTGAGAGAGACACATAATGACAAGATCAATGTCTGTAGAGAATTGGTCCCATCCACCAGACTTAGAACCCATGCACTGAAGCAAAGTGTGTGTCAAAAACCTCCATTTTGGACAAAACAGATTCTTGTACCACACTTTCCCATCACCACTATACCCGGCAGCCTGAAGGCCTCTAAGTATCTCTCCTTTAGGCAAATCAGTCACCCCTCCTTCATCATCCAACTGTAGTTTAGTCCTGACCAATGACTTAGTAACCACATATTCTTCCCCATCTATGACAGCAACAATCTCTGTTGGTCCATCTTCAACAGTCCTTGTTTGTGCGGTTTCCCAAAATTGTACAACAAGAGACTCATAAATAACACTTGGATATTGGAGCAGAGCATAACGAATCTTGGATCTTAGAAGAAATTCGATCATTCCCACATTATCTTCATCATTTTTACCACGACCAAGAAAGGCATGTTTGTTATGATCACCTTTGAAAAGTAGTTCAGCCATTGATTGAGATTAAGAAATTAGGGTTGGGAGTTCTGAAGAATGTTGAAATGGTTTTTGAAATTTTATAGCGAGAGGGAATCAGTTAATTTGGGAGTGGGATATGCACGTCTTGGTTAATTATAGAAGTTACCAAACGTGGAATGAAACTGATAGGAATTATTGGAAATAAATCTTTGACCAATAACCAATTAAAGCAAATCCCAATCAAACTGACTCATCCGAAGAAACCAAGTCAATCGGCTGAAATCAAATGGTCAATCCGCAGAAAATAGTCAAACGTTGACTACGGTCAACCATTCATTCAACAGAACCTTCCGCAGAAACAATCAGCAGAATCTTCCCTTCAGTGGAAACCAAATATCTTTGAAAAAGATCTCTTAATTCAAATTTCAAAGAACCCTTAATTATCTCAAAACTACCTCGCATTTATGGTAATAAAGACATGTGGTTGGGATGATCTTATAAATAAAGGATAATTATCTCCAAATCTCTTCACACACATCCCTAATTATAATATCTCCAATCAACAATACAACCATGGCTTCCAATCAACGTTTCATCAACCTTTCTTCTGACTCCTCGGATACTTCTGATTCACTAACATCTCCACCTCCACTCAGAATGCCAACACTTCCCCGTGGTCTCACAAAGGAACAAGCCAAAAAGAAGAAACATGATGCACCTGCACCAAGTTCATCATCATCTGAAGATCTTCCACCATATCCCTCTGAAATTGATGATCCCGAGTACCAGAGAGAGATGGAGAGAAGGTGGAATGAATTGGAGAGGGCAAACAAAGTTCCAATTCCTGATGAGTCTCCCTTCATCTTCACTTCTTTTGATGAAGAGGATGATGAAAATGATGCACTTTACAACCCCACCACCCCTGAGAAGCCTCAGTCCTCTCGTCCAAGGAAAAGAAAAGTTAATCCCCCATTGCCAAAGACCAGAAAGGTTGTGTTAGGTTTACCCTGTCCTCGGTGGCAAGGAATCTTCAACATCAACAACAAAGGCAAGGAGAAAACCGTGGAAGGCAAGGGCAAGGGCAAGGGCAAAGTAGAATAGGAACTTGTTGTTAATCTTTCAATTTCATTGTCTTGTATTGTACTTCAAAAGAATCAATAAAAATTTGCCTTGTTAACTTTTACTTATTTTAATTCTTCTGATAAATTAGCATTCCCCTGAATAAATTGAACTTGAATAAGCCATCAGTAGGAACTCACTTAACAACAAAATAGATAGTATCAGCAGCATGTGGTCAAACCCATTGACTTTCATCTAAAGAATCCACTTAAGTGGACAACTTGCACAATTAGTAATTGCTACTGACTCAACTACCTCCTATTTACTTGCATTAACTCACATTAAACCCAAATCAAGTCTTTATAACAAAGTCTTCAAGTCATAAGCAACTCACCATCCCACAAACAACATATCCCAAAGTCTTTCTCACATTCAAATCATGAAGCCATCCCCCAAAGTCATTGAAATTTCTTCTGATTCATCAGACTCCACCTTTGATGTATCTCAAATCCAAAGATCCTACTACTACCCAGGTGAAGGCCCTTCAGAATTATGTCCATCTCCTATCACTTCAGAAGAAACCACTGAAGCTGAGGAAACTCCAACTCCTCTAGCTATGGTTGTCCCTGATTTCACTCCTGTCACAGCATTCTTGACCAGTGAAATGGAAAGAGTATGTGCAGATATGATGAGGATTTCAGTCCCTGAAGAGCCACATTCTTCAAGAAAGAGCAAGGGTCCATTGAAAGTGGTCCTTGGTCTTGCTGCTCCCAAGCTCTGGAACAAGGATATGCAATCCATAGGGATTCACAAAAGGATGCCTGACCCTAAGGACTTGGGCAAAGGGAAGAGGAAGATGGAGTAGGGGGTTGATGCTTAGGGATGTGGTAGTTGTTGATGGTTGATTGTTGTTGTTTGATGTATTTTGTGTTTCTTCTGATGACAGATCTTGTTGTTGATGTACCAAGCTTTCCTCTGATGAATAAAATATTTTACTTTTATGTCTTTTACATCTAATTCCACTGAATGTAGATCATTGTATATCAGCAGGAACATGACCTGAAACCAAACATTCAAACAAAACACAAAACACAAAAGAACAACTAAAATAATATACAAGATTAGTAATAACCTGCAAAAGAAAGTTAGTAAACTTAATAATTTACATAAATACAACATGTACAATCCTCCCCTGAGGCATATGCCTCCCCTGAGGCTTATGCCTCCCCTCAAACATAACATTCAAGGGTTAACCATCCCAATGTTGACAACTAGGTGATTAAACCTAGGTCCATCAAAAGCTTTTGTTAATAAATCAGCCACATTATCATCAGTATGAATTTTAAGCACTTGAATTAGATGCTTCTCATTTGCATCTCTTATAAAATGGTGCCTAATTTCTATATGTTTAGTTCTCTGATGAAAAACAGGATTTTTAACAATAGAAATAGTACTTTGATTATCAATGTAGATTTTAGTGTTCATAAAGTTAAACCCATAATCCAACATTTGATTCTGAATCCAAAGTACCTGACCACAACAATTGGCGGTAGCAACATATTCTGCTTCAGTAGTAGAAGTAGCCACTATGGTTTGTTTCTTGCACTGCCAAGAGATGAGTCTTCTACCAAGAAATTGACAACCTCCTGTTGTGGATTTCCTATCTAAATTAGCTCCAGCATAGTCACTATCACTGTAAGCCTCCAACAAAAATGGTGAGTCCCTTGGGTACCAAAGGCCTAGTTTGGGTTAGCCCTTGATGTACTTGAAAATTTTCTTCACTGCATTGAGGTGGGAAGTCAGTGGAGTGACTTGATGTCTTGAGCAAGCACTGACAGCAAAGGTAATGTCAGGCCTAGAAGCTGTGAGATACATGAGTGATCCAATCATGGACCTATACAGATGAACATTCACAGCCTCATCTTGCTCATTTGGATTCTTAAGCTTGGGTGGTTCATAAGGAGTGGTAGCAGTCCTCAAAAGTTCAAAGTCAAACTTTTTCAAAATATCTTTAACATACTTCTCCTGATGAATGAAAATCCCTTCAGGTTGTTGTTTGACTTGCAGCCCTAGGAAAAAGGTTAACTCCCCCATTGCACTCATTTGAAATTCACCTTTCATCAATTCTTCAAATTCCCTGCACCATGCCTCCTTTGTGGATCCAAAGATAATGTCATCCACATATACCTGTACTAGAATGATGTCTCTGGAGTTTTTCTTAATAAAAAGGGTCTTGTTAATAGCCCCTCTTCTGTAGCCATGCTCTAGAAGAAATGTAGACAGTCTAGCATACCATGCTCTTGGTGCTTGGTGAAGCCTATAAAGTGCCTTGACAACTTTGTATACCTTCTTAGGATGATGGGGGTCTTCAAAGCCATGTGGTTAAGTAACATATACTTCCTCTTCAATTTTGCCATAGAGGAAGGCACTCTTGACATCCATCTAATAGACCTTAAACCCCATATATGAGGCAAAGGCTAAAAACAGTCTAATTGCCTCAACCCTAGCAACTGGTGCAAAGACCTCAGTGTAGTCAATCCCTTCTTCTTGTCTGAAACCTTGAGCCACCATTCTTGCTTTATTTCTGACCATAATACCTCTTGCATCCCTCTTGCATTTTAAGATCCACTTAGTCCTAATTGCAATTTTCCCTCCAGGCAGATCAACAAGTACCCAAACATCTTGATTCTTGAATTGTTGCATCTCTTCCTGCATAGCTTCAACCCAACTAGGCTCACTCAAAGCCTGTTTAATGCTTGTTGGTTCAACCTGGGACAAGAAACAAGCAAACAAACAATGCTTCTAATCTGTTTGATTGTCTCTCTTCTGAGTGGATACATAAGTCAAAAAGGCACATTGCCCAAACTTGGTATTCTTAATGGCACTCCTGGTGAGTACCATAGCATTAGGATCACCAAGTATATTATCTTGTGGATGAATGGTGTTGATCCTTTTGGTTTCCACAGGATTAACATCAAGTGAGGTATCAAGATTGGTTAAAGTAGGAGCAAAGTCTTCATCATAAGAAGCTGATTGAAACATGCCATCACCTTGCTCAACATTAGCAAGATCTGAGGGAATTGGAAACCTGCCATAAGGTTCATCCAAGCTTGTGGAAGTGTTAGTGGAAACAGGAACCGCAGCTGAAATGCCTTCAGCAGAATCAACAGCTGCATCAGTAGATGTATCAGCAGAACTAGGTTTTCTGCTTTCTTCAACAGCAGCTTGTTTTAAGAGGGCTTAAGTGTCTTGAGCAAATTCAAGACCAAGTCTTTTAGCTTCCTCAGCAGCTGCATGTTCTTGCTTTTTGAGTCTAGCAAGATCTTCTGCATAGGTTGAATTTTCCACATCATCAGCAGATTTGGCATCAGAGGCTTCTTTGTTAGGAGGATCTGCTATTTGAATTGGTAGAGTAGTTACAACAATAGTGGGTTCATTACTTTCTGAATCACTATCTGAATCATCCTGTAGGGTACCTGCATTGTTAGAAGATGACACTTGTATACCTGCAGAGGGGTTAGTTTTGTGTCTAGCATACCCCAAATAATCTGTAAGATAATCAAGGTCAAAATACCATTCATGACCTTTTCCTTGAACATTTACATTCTCCTCCAGAAATTTCAAGTTAAGAGTCTCTTCTATCTTCTTTGCAGCCAAGTTATATACCCTGTAGGCCTTGCTATGCTCTGAGTAACCAACAATATACCCTTCAGCAGCTTTTGCTTCAAATTTGCCTAAATGATCACTTATATTAAGAATGGTCACCTGACAACCAAAAGGTTTCAAGTGTTCAATGGTAGGTTTCTTCCCTGTCAATAGCTCATAAGGTTTCTTATTATGAGGTCTAGTAATCAACACCCTATTCAATACATAACAGGCAGTGCCAACTGCCTCAGTCCAAAACATGGTGGGAAGTTTAGAGTCAGCAAGCATAGATCTTGCAGCCTCTATTAGGGTTCTATTCTTCCTTTCAGCAACTCCATTATGTTGTGGAGTCCTAGGAGTGCTATAGTCTCTTTTAATACCCTTTAAACCACAAAGTTCAATGAGATTAGCATTTTTGAACTCTGTCCCATTGTCACACCTTATACCTTTAATCTTCTTGTTAAGTTGGTTTTCAACTAGAGCCATAAATTCTTTAAGTGCCTGAAAGGTTTGATCTTTAGTCACCAAGAAAAATGTCCAGCTGAATCTGCTGAAAGCATCAGTGATCACCAAACAGAAGTACTTATGATCAATACTCTTGATGGATGTTGGACCAAAAAGATCCATGTGAAGTAGTTGCAATGGTTCTGAGATTGTGCTCACAGTAGTAATGGCCTTATAAGAAGCTTTGTGTTGCTTTCTCTTATTACAAGCCACACAATTATGCTCATTGGTGAAGATCTTGGAAGGAAGTCCATGAACCAGTCCATCTTTAGCAAGTTTGTTGATGACTTTGAAATTAACATGTGCCATCCTCCTATGCCATTTTGTAGATTCATCCAAGGATGCTTTAGCCACCAGGCATGTTAGATCACCTTCTGGCTTGACATCATTCAAGTCAAATGTATAAAGATTATGATTTCTTGGAGCCTTTAGCAATACATGACTGTCTTCAGGTATTTTGAACTCAGGTGAAAGAATGAAACAACCTTCTTCAGTGAAAAGCACAGGAAGCTTTTTGTCACAAATTTGTGAGACTGAGAACAAATTGAATCCTTGAAGCTCCTTCACATAGTAGACATTTGGTCATTATATTCATACCAATAAAATGGTTGTGGCCCATATCTGTTTCTATTGGTATTCATATATCCACTATGAAAAATAGACCTATCAGGTGTAACAGACCTATCAGCAGGAATGGAATACATGCTGCGGACATTATACTTTGCCTGTGGAACTACTGAGGGTTTGGAACAATTGTTAGTCCACTTTTGTCTAGGTCCATTATTAACAACAGAAACACCCATCATCTTCTCATGAAAATCACAATCCTTAATTAAATGCAATTTGCTACCACAAACAAAACACTTCTTCTTAGAAGATTTATTAAATCCAAAAGATGTCTTATTAAACACAGAATTATTCAAAGAAACACCAGAAATAGAATTGTTTTGTAAACACTGAAAGGAATTGTTTTTAAAAGAAGTAAATAACAAGTCTTCAGAAGAGGCTGTCTTTGAAAGAACTTCATCAGCAGCAACTTCAGAGTCCACAGACTTGTAAGATGACTTGTCAGAATTCTTTATTGAGGACTTGGGTGAGTCTGACTTGGTCTTGGAATCACAGCTGGCATAACTAGAGGTCTCTGAGGTCTTGTCCCTGGAAGAACAAGAGACATAAGTGTTAGAATCATTACTAGATATACTTCTAGTGCCAGGGGAGTCATTGATCCTAATGCCAGTGGTTTCCTTTGATTCTGGTAAGTCAAACTTATGGGATGTGGGCTTAGGGGTTCCTATGGTTGGAGGGTCTTCAGACTTATTTGGCAAGTCTTTAGACTTTTTGCCAAAAAGATGGTGTAAACCATCAAAGTCAGAGGTTTTGGTAGTAGGCATAAATACAACTCTGATAGGTCCTGGTACAACATGCAAATACAACTCTGATAGGTCCTGGTACAACATGAAAATCTCCTTCTTTACCATAATTTGCTAAGCCTACTAGTGTAGATTTACCCACATCATTCCTTGCCTCTAAGCCAACATATTTTTTAAACCCTAAACCTATCCCAGAGTTTACAGCTTGACTACCATAAAGACAGCTAGCTAAATTATCTCCTGAAATTAACCAATTTTTATGTAAAGCTACTTCTTTATCTAGTTTCTCTTGCAAAACACTTTTCTCAGACTCAATTCTAGCTTTTTCTTTTTCAGAAAACTTTAATTCATTGCTAGCACATTCTAAATCTCTACTTAAAACTCTAATCTTTTCCTCATAAGCCAATTGATTCTGTTGAAACCACACATTTTGTTGTTCTAAAGTTTTAAAAGCTTCTTTATAAGTTGCAGCTTCAATAAAACAAGCATTATATTTTGGTTTCAGATCATCATAAGCTTCTTTTAGAGTTGTATATTTAGAATCACAATTACAAACAAAAGTAGATACCTGAGGAAAGATTCCCATGAGATCAAAGTTATCATCACAAGTAGCCATGCAAGAGATTTGAGGAGAGCTGCTTGTTGCATCTTCATGCTCATTCCAGTCAACACTAGTATCTATAGCAGTGATCAAGGCCTTTGATTCTCCAGCCTCCACTTCTTACTTCTTGTATGCTGAATATCTGGTACTAGCTTCACCCTTCTTGGCTGTGCATTCTCTTGCAAAATGGCCAATTTCTCCACAAGCATAGCACTTTACTTTCCTTCTATCAAACCTAGTTGCATCTCTTCCATCAACATTGAGCTTTTTACCAACCTTTTGCTCAAATATTCTAACCTTGAGAGAGAGCATAGCCATTTGCCACTTTAAGTCCAACTCTTCTAAGGCAAGTTCATCAATCTGCTCAAAGTCTTCATAAGCTATTTGTTGCTGTTTATCAACTTCAGCAACAAATGAATGAAGTACATCTTCCATCACATTACTAATCTTTGGATGTGTTATTGGATTAGCATTTGAAAAAGACAATGTGGTAATTGGAAGACTTTGGCTTGGAGTGGATGGACTTGAGTAAACCTGTGGTACTGGGGATGGACTTGTATAGGTATGTGGCATGTAGTTTGAGTTAGAGCTGACAAATGCAAATTGTGAAGGAGTTGCTGCATATGGAGAGAATCCCTTTATGTCACCTTCCAAAGCTCTGAGTTTGTTGTACAAGTCATCAAAACTGAGGTAGTCCAAGCCACTTTTGGTTTTCAATGATATACTCACCTGAGACCATGAGGGAGGCAAGGCTCTTAGAAACCTGGAGTTTACCTCCTCATTGTCGGGTCTTGCTAGCAGCTGATTCAAGTGACTCAGAATCTTCTGAAACATGTCATAACATTTGTGGAGACCTTCCTCTTCAGTTATCTTGAATTCTTGGAATTCTTGCTTCAACATACTCTTCCTCATCCTCTTTGATTCTTCATTCCCACCAAATCTGGCTTTTATGGCCCACCAGATTTCTCTTGGATCAGTCATGGAATGAAAATCTCCCATGTGGTCATCAGGGATTGCCTGCAGCAATATGGTTCTTGCTTTGTTCTCCCTTTGTATAGCAATAATTTCTTCAGCAGAAACAGGTTCCAAAATCGTAATTTTACCATTAGCATCTACACTTTGCTTTTTAGGACGACAACCATTAAGTATAACATTCCAGAGGTTATAGTCAACACTTGCAATCCAGTTCTGCATCTTCATGGCCCAGATCTCATACTCATCCTTCCTTAGAAAAGGAAGTTTGGCATTGCTGTTAGAGAAGGCCACCTGTTGTAGTTGTTGAGTAAGAGAGCCTGCTTCTGAGAGAGCAACATCACCGCCTGGTTTCTCTCCCATTGGTACTGATTGAAAAGTTATGTGATTGTGTTGAGGTTACAGAGAGTATCTAGTGGCTTTGATACCACTTGTTAAATTAAGATCGTTGAAGCTCTTCTAGGATTAGTAACATTGATTGCACAACGGAATAACAAGAACATAATCAATATTACTAATAAGGTTTTCTTTATTGAAAATATAAAATAAAACTACTACTACAACTACTACTACTACTACTACTACTAACGCTCTATGCGTTTCTAGACTCTCATTGGAGAGACTAGCTATGAATGAATGATTGTAACCTAGACGCCTACCCTCTTTATATAGGAGAGGGTGGTTACAAACCCTAATAAGGTTAGCTTACTAATAAAGCTAACTAACTATTACAATTAGGCCCTCATTGTTTCTTCTTTCTTCATTCTTGCTCGTGGGTTTTGTAATCTTCAAATCTGTAATTCCCAACAGCAACCCTATCAAATAAGCTAGAAATAAGCAAATAAGCCCTGAACCTTAAAGATGAGCTTACGGGCTTTCCAAAAAGTCAGGGATCACTAAGTGGGGTCCACTAATGAACAAGATATGATCCTATGAAAATGGTGGTTTTATACTGATGATTCAGCACTCAATGTGAAATCAGGCAACTTTAAGGGCTAAATAAGCTATGATCCAATAAGGTGAAGCCCAAAATAAGCCAAGGTCTAAAAAGCTCTACTGATAAGCTACTTAAAAAACCAAAGGTGAGGTCTGGGGCCCACTAGATAAGCCAGAAAAAGCTTATGAAAAATGGCTAAGTACCCTGGTGTAGGGGAGGGTGTTTGCCCTACAGCCTAAAATAAGCACTTGCACAGACCTCAGAGAAAATCTTAAAAATAAGCCAATGGTGGATTTCAAAACTTAAACTGATAGAATTTAACTTGTAAAAATCTTGAGGCTTAAATGTGAACACAAAAATCAGGAAAAATCCTTGAAAAAATGGCTTTCGAACAGTACTTTGAATTTGGACTTTTTTTATTTATGAGCTAAGTTGACTAAACTGAACTTTGAGCTTAATCTAATGACTGAAAATGATGTTTTATGTTAAGGTGAAACTAAGTTAAGCTATTCCAACTACATATGAACAGATGTGAAGGATTTGAGACCCTAAATCCTTACAGTGATAACCTGAGGTGTGATCAAAATGGATTTTGACTTTTAAAGCTTACAACCACCAAAAATATGTATTATCTAAACTATTTTGGTACTGAGAAAAATGTTTGAACAAGTTTTGGTAAATGAAACCTACAAATGCTCAGTTGAACAGACAAATCCAAACATCACTTAAACTTGTGATTTTTAAAGAAACTTGGTGAAATTAAGACTAGAGCTAAATCTAAGAACTAGAACTTATCTAATAAGTAATAATAACCAGAATTAAGCAACAATAAGCAATGATCAAGCACTATTAACTACAAACATAGATTATGCAAATTTGTACTAAAAA
The DNA here is from genome assembly GCA_030686995.1 of Artemisia argyi. Taxonomy (NCBI): domain Eukaryota; kingdom Viridiplantae; phylum Streptophyta; class Magnoliopsida; order Asterales; family Asteraceae; genus Artemisia; species Artemisia argyi. The sequence goes on from CM060692.1 coordinate 72,263,964, forward strand.
TCTAAATTTAAAAGAACAAAGAGCTTGCACCTTGTCCTAGCTTTTACTAGGGCCTCTTTATCAGCAACAAGCTCCTAGCTTATCAAAGATAAGCTAGGTAAAGTCCATCTTGCCATTCCATTATTGGCAACTTCCTTAGCTTCCTGTCTCATATGCATAGGTACCTTGTGGTTTGATTTTTCAACTGAACATGAACTTTTTATGTATTCTAAAGTTACTTTATCATAATGTGATCTTAACCAAACCATAAAACAGCTTACACTAGTTTTAAAATCCTATTTTACCATCTTTTTTATTTTTCCACTACTTTTTCTGATTTTTTTGTATTTTTGAGATTTCTTAACTAAAATGAGCAACTCTGAGATTTTAAGGTTTAAACAAGTTTAGAACACCTAATGTAGCTTAAAGGAACAGTTAACAGAAGCGTTTAATATTTTTAAGATAAATTGAGATTTTCACTTGAAAAAGGGAAATTTGAAATTAAGCAAAGGAAACTGAAACTTTGATTAATTGAAACTTGAGAAATACACTTAGAAAGCCGAGATTACAAGATGTTTAAGCTAATTTGAACTAAAAATCATTAATTGCTAATTCGACATTGAAATTTTAGCTTAAAAAACTACACACAGTCTCTGCTTGTTGTTCTTCTTCAATTTATAGGACTCCATTAGGGTTTCCTGAGCTCTCTGCACATTTCATACTTCAAATCCTAGCCCTTGGATGACTAAACTAAATCTTGGCCTTTGATTTGGTTTTGGCGCCAAAATAAAACAGTGCAAATTGCACTGTTAACTTCCAAGCGGGGGGGGGGGGGGGTACATTTAATATGGTTGTCTTGTTAGGTAGATGGTGGAGTGGGCGGTGGAAGTGACAAGGATGGTGGGGGTGGTGGATTTGATGGTTTTGCAGACAAGTTGGAGGAGATGGTGGAGGGAAGGGGTGGTCAAAGTTTGGTTTGACCCTGGGAATTATTAAAATGGGAAAGGGGATTGGGCTTGGGGTTTTGGGCTTGGGAAAGGGAGTGGACTTGATCAAAGGGTATTGGGGTGGTATTGTATTGGATTTGTTTTTTTTGGATTTGGTAATAATAATAGGGTCCGTTTGGCGTGGAATTTATTACAAGGACCAATTTTGTAATTTTTGAAAAATAGAGAGCTGGTTTTGTAATTATCCCAAAGTTGTCAAAAGGGTTAATTATGCTAAGTATGAATAGTACAAGGACCTTTGATGATAATTTTAATCCCAGGGACTAAATCTGCCAAATCTGAAACTTCAGGGACTAAACTTGTAACTTCTTAGAAATTTTCACCCAGGGACCAAACTTGACAACTTGTGAACTCCAAGGACCAGTGTTGACTTTTTCTTCCAAAATCCAATGTTTAGGGGCCATTTTTGCCAAATTTCAAACTTGAGGGACCATTTCTGCCAATTTTGCAAACTTTTTGCTCCAAGGACTATTTTTGGCATTTGGTGATTCTCCAAGGTATGTTTTGACATTCTGAGCTCATAAATGATAATTTGCTTCCCCGGCTTTGGCTTTTGATACGATTTCCAAACTCGTGCTCGTTTTTGTCCTTTTTGGCCTGATTTGTGCCAATTTCTGAATTATCCGTTCCTGCACGATCACAAACACAAAAACACAATATCTTTGGCATTTATGGTTAGTTTGTGTCTGTTTTGGTCTTAAAATGGACTGGAAAAGGTGTGTGAATAAGCACACACCAAATCCCCCAGACTAAGGTATTGGCGTGTCCTCACGCAATGGGATCATTTCACGCCCTCCGAGATAACTTTCATAACTCTTTTTACTGACATTGAAGAAGTAGCAAAATGTTCAAAAGAGAGTACAAAATCATTTATTTCAGAGAACGCTCCATTTTCAGCTTTATTTCATACACTAATATTTACATACTTTTTACACTTGTTGGGTGACGGGTTTGTTTTGACTTTCATCATTTTGCAATAACGTTTAGGGTCAAAGAGTAGAAAACACAAAAGTGTCCATACGGATAGAATTCATCGTTCCTGATTTTTCACCAGTTCCCATGCTAAATGTGAAAACGAAGTCATAGCTTGAATTATAAGTTAGATGCTAACACTACTCATAGAAGTTACTTGTGTAAAACTTTTGGCTCCCATTTTCCTATTTTCCTCTATTTATTTTATTTTTGGTGAGAGATGAATTTCTTCATATTTTCTCGTTTCGATAATTTTTATTCCGATAAAGATACCATATTAAGACGCTAAGTAGTTTTCTATCTTTTCTTGAGAATTGCTACTTTAAAAATGAGGTCCGTATCAAAGAGTTGGGATTCGGGTAGACTCATAGACATTAGTTGAGGAGAAATACACGTGTACCTCATGCATCTAGTCTAGGACCCTGCACATGCACCTCACGCGCCATCAACTTTTGTCTAACATTTAAGCACATAACACTCTTATTCATAACACAGACATTTTTTTTTGAAACAGATAACTTTACATACATAACGGAGTTTTCACTTAGTATTTCTTCTCTGAAATGAGGACTCAAAGGTTTAAGATCAAGACCTCACACATTGATGTGTACCCAACTTTTAAAACAAATATTCTCTTAAGAAGATACAAAACTAAGTTTTTTCAGAACATAATATCTTTAATTATTATTATTACAGATATAAGGTGAGACAATTTTGTGGGAGCAAAAAGCCACAAGTACCTACGATGAGCTCTAAAGAGAACCAACTACTCTACGTTTAGCATCTAACTTCTAAACAAACTCTATATTAGTAGCTCGCTGGCACAAATATTTCGATGCTTCAACTAACGGATGGTCACTAGTGCACTTCTTGGCTCGCTGGCGTGTTATTTGCAAAATGGATGGTCACCAAGTCATACACTAGCTCGCTGGCTCGATTAGTCAATTAATCTAGTAATCGGATGGTCACTACCTCAAGAAATGAGATTCGCGAATGCTTAGCCTCACGGAGTTAAGGGAACAGCTAGGGCTCAATGTGCCCGGTCAGGTCAAAATTTCTATTCCTACTCTACCCAGCGGAAACTCAGAACAAAGTGTCAAAAACTTATCAAAACTTATTATATTTTTGCAATTTTTTTTTCTTCAATTTTTTTGGTGCTTTTTGATGAAAATTTTTCAATTTTTTTTTTGGATTTTTGAGAAAAATGGAGTTGCATGAGTAAACTGCACATGAAAGGTGCAAGTCAAATCAATGATACCCCCCAGACTAAAGTTAAACATTATCCTCAATGTTTGAAAGGCTAGGGTCATCCTACTTTGTATCTAAGGCCATTTATTAATTATGCCAAAAGATAACGTTAGTAAAGGATATCAGATTTGTTGAACGATGAAGCTTTTATGAAGTAAGGACAAAAACACGAGCACGAGAGCCTTCATGCATCAGGAACAATTACCTGTACAAACACAACAACCACAAGACAAAAGATGCAGAAGAGGTTGCCCTCTTCTTGTTATTTTATTAGAAAGAAGAGAGAAGTCAGAAACATGGGTGAAAACCCATATGCATGCTAATGTTTTTGTTCACCGAGTTACTAGCTTGACTCAATCCCCGAATTCACTGGTTCGTGGGGAAAGTTTGGAGATTCGGGACAACCATGGGTGGTATGTCCCCTCCAAAGTAGTGCTTCAACCTATGACCATTCACTTTGAAGTTGGGACCGTCCGGTTGAGATAAGTCAACAGTTCTATATGGAAAGACTTTGGTGATAGTGAAAGGCCTAGACCAACGGGTTTTTAATTTGCCCGAGAAAATCTTCAATCTTGAGTTGAAAAGAAGGACTCTGTCATCAATGTTGAAAACGCGGTTCTTAATCTTTGAGTCGTGGATCTTCTTTGTCTTTTCTTTGTAGATCAAAGAATTCTCGTAAGCCTAATCACGAAGTTCGTTTAATTCATTTAATTGAACCTTGCGGTGATCACCCGCAGTCTTAAGGTCGAAGTTGGCATGTTTCAAGGCCTAGTAGGCTTTGTGCTCTAACTCAATCGGTAGATGACATGCTTTCCTGTAAACCAGCTTGTATGGAGTGCACCCGATGGGTGTTTTGTAAGCTGTACGTAAAGCCCAGAGAGCATCATCTAGTTTGTCCGACCAAGAGGCACGATTTTCTCCAACTGTCCTTTCTAGAATTCTTTTGATTCAACGATCCCACTTGTTTGGGGGTGGTATGTAGTGGAAAGACGGTGAGTGACACCGTACTTTTGCATGACTTTTGCAAACTGATCATTGCAAAAGTGTGTACCACGATCACTGATTATGGCACGTGAAGTTCCGAATATGGCAAAAAGAGCTTTCAAAAATTTTACAACAACTTGGGCGTCATTGGTGGTTAAAGCCTTTGCTTCAACCCATTTGGACAGATAATTGACAACCACGAGTATATACTTATTCCCTCGTGAAGACGGGAATAGATCCATAAAATCAATGCCCCAGATGTCAAAGATTTCACAGACTTGGATGGCGTTTTGAGGCATCTCATCATTCTTAGAAATATTCGCATGACGCTGACAAGTGTCACAAGTTTTGACAAACTCGTAGGCATCCTTGTAGATCATGGGCCAGTAGAACCCGGAATCAAACACCTTTTTGGTGGTGTAGTTTGGACTATGATGTCCCCCCGTGGGTCCATCATGACAAGCTTTGAGGATATCCATGGCTTCTTGGCCATGGACACACCGCCGAATGACTTGATCCGCAAAAATTTTGAACAGATACGGATCGTCCCAAAAGTAGTGATTAACATCTTTGAAGAACTTTTTGTGGAAAACTAGAAGGGGAGGTTGAATAGTTTTACGTCTTTTTAAATTTATAAACACAAGTTTGTTTTAAAAAACTTCGATTCTAGTTTTTGTGAACTCAATACTTGCACTATATGAACAATTGTATGGTAACTAACTCACAAAGCTAATATAGTAAAGGTAAATAAATAAGTAATGAGAAGAGTTAGAAAGATCAAACCACAACACAAGGATTTATAGTGGTTCGGCTACAAGGACACCTTCCTTGTTCCTACTCCACTCCCCGAGTCACCTACTCGAGAGTTTTCTTCACTATGTCAACAAACTCCCTTTTGGCGGAGAAAACCTTACACACCAATTTACACACCACAATAACTTCACAACTTGATCACTACTTCTACACAACTTCTTCACACCAATATACTACACAACAATCTTCTTCACACCTATCTTCTACACACCAATCTTCTACTTCACACCAATCTTCACAACTAACCTACTTCACTACTAATCAACTTCTACTTCCTACACAACTTCTATATCTTCTAAACAATATATAACAAGCACAACACAATATTCACAAATGAATGTATATATACACTATGCACAACTACTCTTCAACACTTCTTGAACTTGGTTGTAGAAAGAGTGTTCTTCTTTTGCACTTTGGATGAGAATGGATGATGAGGGATTGAATCACTTGAAACAATGATTAATATACAAATGATCAAAGGGTTTTAGAGGATGTTTAGAGAGTTATAGATCTGAAAATTTCATGCAAAAGGTGGGTCAAAATTCCAGAATTAAGGTGGTATTTTTAGGAGAAGAATTCTGACATTTTCTGACAGGGGAGCCTGGCCGGTCCCCTTAAATCGTGGCCGGCCCCCTTAAAATTAAGGGGACCGCCCCTTATAATTAAGGGGGCCGCCCAACTGTAACGGCCAGAAAACTTGTCTTTTAGTGGGGTAAGTTTATTTGGTGAAAAACTAACTGATTTTGGTTAAATATTTGAATTCATATATTTAGTATGAATAAAACATTTTTTTTATTACCAAAAGTGTTTTTCAAAAGTATATAATATGTTTATATAATTAAATAAACTTTGTGTTAGTTAATTAAATACCCCTTTGATCATAAGATGTATTAAACACTTGTTTATCCATACCTTAAGTGATTAAGTTGGATATAGTGATATAAACTAGCTTAATACTTGTTTACGTAGTAATTATACGATTGATGATTTTACATTTTGTGATCGTCAAAATATAGAGATATCGAAAAATATAAATAACATTTTCACACATTATTTATGTCAACAATCTCCCCCTTTTTGATGATTACAAAATTTAAACTCATTAATCGAAAATTAGTATATATTCAAGTATTATTGTGAGTTTATATCACTTCTCCCCCTTTTTGTTAGCATCAAAAAGGTTATCCCGTGTTAATGGAAGCTCCCCCTTGAAGTATACTCCCCTCGTTTTGAGGCCAAAAGGAATCGAGATATGGATATCTTGCAAAATTATTTAGTGGCAAGCAACATATATATGTATATAGCATGCAAAAGTGTAAACTAAACATAACCATATCATTAATAAATTCATCAATCATTACATCAACAAATGAAATAAGTAATGTAACTAACAAAAGCCTTTAAAGGCTTACAATCATCATGGAAATAATAAACCAAAGCTCAAATATGAAAGTCCTCTCTAGAGCTTGCCATCCAAAATGGTTTACGATAAGTTTGTTTGTGAGTCACCAAGCATGTTTAATTGGGAGGAATGAATGGTGAACATGGAGATGGTGATGGAGGAGGAGTGTTTTTTGATGGTGGTGGAGGAGTTGTGTTTGTTGGTGGTGGATGCAACAAGTTTTCAATGTGAGAAAACATGTATTGCATTTCATCTCTTAGTCCGAACACAATTGTTCGGTTGTGGATGCAACAAAGGCAAGTGTCACCATGAGCTTCAAGTAAGCTCCATGGGACGGGGTTATAGGTTGGTGGATTGATAGGGGATGATGAGAAGTGTGCATCAAGAGGTGTTAATGGTGATAGTGAGAGAGTTAATGCAGGGGTTGTGTTTTCATTGGTAGGTTGTGATGGTTGAACTATTGGTGGAGGAGATAAGTGGGTGTTAATGTAGTCATTAATGGATGAAGTGGATGGTATGGAGGAAGTAGAGTTTCCATTTGTTGAAGGTGTTTTGGAGGGTGCATTTGGTGCACTAGGAGATGAACATTGAGGTGGTGGAGATGGAGTGGTGTTGTCTTCATTTGTAAGATCAATGAAGAGTTGTTTGGGTGGAATGATGACAAGTTTTTGTTTCTTGGCATTGTTTGAATAAGTGGTTCTTGATGAAGACATGATGATGTTTGATGAATGTTTGAGGATGATGGAATGTGAATTAAACATTCATGGGGATTATATAGTGGGAAAACATGTTTAGAAGTGGAATTAAATTGAAATTGTAATGTGATATTCCAAAATCAGTTTAGTTTTTAAGGGAAATGGTAGCTGGGACTAGCAAAAGGGATCACATGATGCAAAAGAAAACAGTGTAAAAACTATTTCAGATGGTCGGTCCCCTTAAATGGAGGCCGGTCCCCTTAATTTTAAGGGGGCCGCCCATCTGACGACCCAGAAACCAAAATTTTTCAAAAATTTTTCTGGAAAAATGTTGTGTTCTGTTTTGTATTTGCAGCAAGCACCATTTGGACATTTCACATTTGTTTTGGTCTATTATAAGCATACATGATATATATATATATATATATATATATATATATATATATATATATATATATATATATATATATATATATATATATATATATATATAAGCTAATCATGCAAGTATGTACATAGACAAAGAGTTAAAGCATGCATTCATAAGCATAAATAAAACATAAATAAGCAAGTTAACAACCTAATCGAGTGCACAAAACAATTATCCAGGAAAATAACAAGTACTTCCGAATATACTTCGGACAAATAGCACACAAGACATAAAAATTAAATATTGTTCAACAAGTATAATCCAAGCATATCATTTCTTTTTCTTCCCGAAGATACCCGTCAAAGTCTTCCCGATCGATTTGAAACCACCTCTAACTTCTTCATGTAAGCTCTTTTGTCTTCTAAGCATTTTGGTAGTTCGTTCATGAAGCACTTCTTCGTTTTGATCACTAGGAGATGGGGTAGAATAGTCGGGATAGTCAAGATTCTCTAAATTGTCAACGAACTCAGAGAACGAAGGGGTATTAGCATCATGGATGTCTTCATCCTCATCGGCATCGTCTTGTCTTGAAGATGATCCATGAAAGCTATGACGACGAGATTTACCCTTGTCACTTCGAGTTCGTCGAGCTTGTTTTAGAGCGAGAGGACGTAAAGTGGGATAGATGGACTCATAGATACTATTGTCAAGATCGGGGTAGTACTCGATAACATGACGATAGAGACGAGTGAGGAACATTCCATATGGAAGATTGGCTTTGGGAGTTTTTCTAGCACACTCAATCCGTTTGATAAAGAAGTAGGCCAAATTGTACGGCTTTTCGACAGCTATACAATACAACATGTGAGCAAGGCACGCCGGGAGATGGTCCCGGTGACCTCCGGTACCAAACGCATTCTCACGAATGAGTTCTTCCCAACGCTTCATGTGGGGGCTTAATTCCTTGAGGAGAAGTTGGTATGGAGAGATTTGAACGTTTTTGGATTTTATTTTTCTGCTTGTGGTGGCACGTTCCACACCAAGGATTTGACGAATTTCGTCGGGATGAGGAATTTTGTCGAGATAGGGACCGAAGGTTGGTCGATAGCGATTAAGAGATTCGAGGTCCCACTCGTTTGTGAAAACGGCTTGACCTCTAAAAGGAATTTGGAGGATATGACCAAATTGTTCGAGAGTTAGGGTGATAAATTCATTTTGAATCATGAAAGAGATGGTGATGAAACCAAGATCATTGGCTTAGACGGTGACTTGGCTATAGAAATCCATTATGAAGCGATGAATGATAGGTTCATTTATTTCATAAAGACAATTGAAGTTGATGCTTGTAAACACGCGATTTATGTAGTCGGATTGAGCAAAAGCAAGATCTACTACACGTCCTTCATGAACATTTCTATCTTCAATTTGACGATATATAAGTCCAATGGAAGGAGATGTAGTAGGGAGTTGTGAAACTTTAGGAATGTAGTTTTTGGTGTGAGAAAGATCTTTGGTAGTTGCTTTTGGCATTTTCACCTAAACACATCAACGATACAAAAAGACCAAAATAAATATAAAGAAAGATAAAAGTATATGTATATTGTTAAGGCTTATGTTGGAACGTAAACATACTTCGTTACTAATCCTAAGAAGTAGATTACCATGTTCCTTAATATTGTTTTTAACTCGTTCTAGATAAACTTTACGATGTTTAATAAGTAGTTATGGACAAATCCAAACGCCCTTTTAAACATCTTAATATATCATGAAATTTACTAGATTTACATTAGATTGTAAAACTAGATATTTCTTGCGAGTTTCTTACGCATGTGATTTGTTTTTGGAAAAGATGGTATGTATTTTTACTTAAAAATGTCATTTTTAGTAATAAACCAAACGCTTCCTTAACTATTGACTTATACCACTAGTATGTCAATATATATATGAATTATATATCTTGACAAGTCCGATTAGCAATTTTTAGGTTTCTAATTATAACAAAGTTTTATAAAAATTATAATGTCTAGGTTTCGATATTATTCGGACATAATCCAAACACCCCTATATCGTGAACCAATATAATTTTTCTTAGTCGAAAAAAATGTAATTTCAAGTTTTACAATTTACAAAAGTATAATGTGATTAGTTTTAACACGTTTTCAAATCATTATTCAACAATGAGTGTGCTAAAAATTTTGAAAAGGAGTGTATGAAGTTTTTCAAAAATTTTCGACATGATAGATTATAATTACTAGTTTCTAGTGTTGATTAATCATTCTATTCCTAGGGGAAGCATTTGGTTATGAAGTTTTAAGACTTAATTCGAAAGAAATTGTGAAATTGAAGAATTTTATAAAACATGCATAATCATGAGTATGACCAAATAAGATGAAATTAGATGAAATGTGTTATGAAAAACTTACAATAAGTAATGGTGATTGTGTTAGATGAATTTGCCCTTTGCGAATTAACCCGAATTATGTGATTTGGAAGTGATTTGAGATGTTTTTGTGTTTTGGTTTTCGTCACAGCAGAAGCAAGGGAAGGGAAGTATGAAAAATTGGAGTGTTTGGCAAAAGAAACAAAGGGAAAAACGGGATTGAGCTATCAGATGGCCGGTCCCCTTAAACATTAAGGGGGCTGCCCTCCGAATTTTGATTTTTGTGATTTTGGTTTCTGGAAAGAACAAGAAAATATTCATATGTATGTATTAGATTTATATTTAATCAAAAATACGTTGGAGGGTATTCGCACGAAAGGAATTACTTGACACTTTTACTTGACATTTTGCCAATTAAATTTTCTTGATCATTTCGGATGAAATTTATCAAGTTGTCAAGTACACGAGAAAGTTGTAGGAGGTTCATAAGTATATGTATATATATATATATATATATATATATATATATATATATATATATATATATATATATATATATATATATATATATATATATATATATATATATATATATATATATATGTAGTATGGGCTTATAAGACGAGAATAAAGGAGGGAGACGTATGCAACGGAAGCCGGGAGTTTGTTTCATCCATAGATTTTTCGACTCATCTCTCTTCATCAGCATGAGTGTTGTTGAACATTAAAGTTCAATAAGGCAAATGGGGAAAAGAAAAGGTTCATAAACGAACAATTTCTAGTTCTAGAAAATCAACAAATGAATTTTCTAGGTTATAAGATCCTAGATATAGCTAAGTGTATATGTATATATATATATATATATATATATATATATATATATATATATATATATATATATATATATATATATATATATATATATATATATATATATATATATGTATGTATGTATTTAGATATAGTATAAGTAAATAAGTATATATATGTATAGAAATAAAAACTAGAGGGAATAATGAACCAATCAAAGTCACATAAAAATTAGATACTAAACTAAGCATGCATTTGTTGACAAGGAAATAAAAGGAAATGTGTACCTTACGTTTTCAATGCGTTAAACTTCAAAATCTTCAAGAGATAGTCCGAACAAGAGGTGATAACAAGGATTTCCATGTTTGAATGGCGAGAATTTTTACGTTGGTCCCCATTGTCTCATTTGACCAAAGTTATTTGTTCCGAACATGTTTTGTATTTGACTTGGGTGCATATATGGTGGAAACATTCCCCATAGATTGAAGTTCCACATTTGTTGATTATTGTTAAAGTTTCGTCTATTTTGGTTTACTCTTGGTTGAGGTGTTTTAGGTCTAGGATAAGAATTATTCGGTTTCCTAGGTGGTGGAGTTTTAGATCTTGTTTTAGTTTTAGACAATTCTACTTCGGTTTTTAAAGATGGTTTATAAAATGGTTTTATTTCTTCATTACTAGCTAGAGGTGTTTTCTTATCATTTATGAGTATATACTTAGGATTAGATTTTGAAGGTTTTAGTTTCTTGAGTTCACTTTCAAATTTAACATTTTTAACTTCACTTGTTGAGGCTTCGTTTGAGTTAAAACCTAGACCGGTTTTGTCTCCGGATATTCTTTGAATACTTATAATTTTACTAAGTGAGTTACTACTATTTTCAAATTTATCAAGTTTACAAATTTCTTCCTTAAGTTTGTTGTTTTCACTTCTAAGTTCTTGACATGATTTACATTTTTCAAAAGTTTCTTTGCCTTTTTCAAGTTGATGTATTTTAATTTTTAGTTCAAGTACTTCATTTTCTAATTGGTTGTTTATGTATTTTAGTGATTTGTTTTTAGCCATTACTTGTTGTCCTAGTTTGCATAATCTATTGTATTCACTATCTAAATCTTTTTCATCTAATGATAGATTTTCATCACTAAAATATTCGGTTTCGGAACGTACCTCACTTGATGTTTTAGCCATGAGACACTTTTCTTCCTTTGTTGTTTCTTTCTCATCTTTATCGCTATCACTCCAAGCACCTCCAACAAACGCTCTTTGATTTTGATCACTTGTCATCATTGGACATTTTCCAATTAGGTGATTCGGATCACCACACTTGAAACATTTTCTCTCATTCTTGCTATACTTGTCATCATTATTCTTTTGAGATGTTCTCCTTTCATCGTGTGGTTGTCTAACGAATCTTCCTCGCCTTTTGAAGAATTTCTTGAAATCTCTTACGGCCATGGCATATTCTTCGTCTTCGCTTTCGGAAGATGAGCTATCTTCGTTGTTTGATTCCTTTCTAGCTTTCAAGGCGATTGACTTACTTTGCTCTCGTTTCCCTTTAACCATTTCGGAGTCCTTCTTTATTATTGCTTCGTAGACTTTTAAATTACCAATTAATTCATCAAGTTGTAGCATTGACAAATTCTTTGATTCTTCAATAGCCGTCACTTTAGCTCGCCATTTTGGGTGAAGAGCTCTAAGAAACTTCCTAACAAAATTCTTACTAGAGAAATTCTCATCAAGTGCTTTTAAACTTGTGATTATAGTGTTAAATCTAGCAAAAGCATTATCAATTGATTCCTCTTCCGGAATCGTGAATTGCTCATATTGTTGAACAAGTAGATCTATTTTGTTATCTTTGACTTGATTATTACCTTGGTGGGTTATTAATAAAGAGTTCCAAATTTCTTTTGCGGTTTCACACATAAAGATCATTTCGTACTCTTTACGTGGTAGCGCATTGTAAATAACCATTTTTGCTTCATTATTTTTAGCAAGTTTTCTTTTTAAATCATCATTTTGTTTTTCAAAAGGTACGATTTCATCTTTCTTAGTTTCGGGGTTATTTTGAATAGGTAAAAAATCACCATTGGTAATAACATGCCAAAGATCTAGATCTTTTGATTTCACATAACTTTCGAATCGATTTTTCCAATATAAAAATCCATCACTTTCAAATAGTGGTGGTCTTTGCATAGATTGCCCTTCTAAATATTTTTCAGATTCCATAGATCGTTACAAGCTTTAAAATACAATATATTTTAAAAATCTTGCTAGACGTGGCTCTTGATACCAATTGTGGAAAACTAGAAGGGGGGTTGAATAGTTTTACGTCTTTTTAAATTTATAAACACAAGTTTGTTTTAAAAAACTTCGATTCTAGTTTATGTGAACTTAATACTTGCACTATATGAACAATTGTATGGTAACTAACTAACAAAGCTAATATAGTAAAGGTAAATAACTAAGTAATGAGAAGAGTTAGAAAGATCAAACCACAACACAAGGATTTATAGTGGTTCGGCTACAAGGACACCTTCCTTGTTCCTACTCCACTCCCCGAGTCACCTACTCAAGAGTTTTCTTCACTATGTCAACAAACTCCCTTTTGGCGGAGAAAACCTTACACACCAATTTACACACCACAATAACTTCACAACTTGATCACTACTTCTACACAACTTCTTCACACCAATATACTACACACCAATCTTCTTCACACCTATCTTCTACACACCAATCTTCTACTTCACACCAATCTTCACAACTAACCTACTTCACTACTAATCAACTTCTACTTTCTACACAACTTCTATATCTTCTAAACAATATATAACAAGCACAACACAATATTCACAAATGAATGTATATATACACTATGCACAACTACTCTTCAACACTTCTTGAACTTGGTTGTAGAAAGAGTGTTCTTCTTTTGCACTTTGGATGAGAATGGATGATGAGGGATTGAATCACTTGAAACAAGGATTAATATACAAATGATCAAAGGGTTTTAGAGGATGTTTAGAGAGCTATAGATCTGAAAATTTCGTGCAAAAGGTTGGTCAAAATTCCAGAATTAAGGTGGTATTTATAGGAGAAGAATTCTGACATTTTCTGACAGGGGAGCCTGGCCGGTCCCCTTAAATCGTGGCCAGCCCCCTTAAAATTAAGGGGACTGCCCCTTATAATTAAGGGGGCCGCCCAACTGTAACGGCCAGAAAACTTGTCTTTTAGTGGGGAAAGTTTATTTGGTGAAAAACTAACTGATTTTGGTTAAATATTTGAATTCATATATTTAGTATGAATAAAACATTTTTCTTTATTACCAAAAGTGTTTTTCAAAAATATATAATATGTTTATATAATTAAATAAACTTTGTGTTAGTTAATTAAATACCCCTTTGATCATAAGATGTATTAAGCACTTGTTTATCCATACCTTAAGTGATTAAGTTGGATATAGTGATATAAACTAGCTTAATACTTGTTTACGTAGTAATTATACGATTGATGATTTTACATTTTGTGATCGTCAAAATATAGAGATATCGAAAAATATAAATAACATTTTCACACATTATTTATGTCAACACTTTTTCTTCTGTTGGGACGACATCCCTTTGACAATGAAGTTACCCGCATGGTAATTTTCAAAGTCTGCAAACCATGGGGTAGTGGAATCACCATGAGTAGAGATCACATTGAGTGTCTCGAGGGAAAAGGTTTCATTTATTTCCTTTTTCTCGAGGACATCTTGGTGGGGGTTCTCTAGTCGTGATAGATGATCAACCGCTAGGTTCTACGCTGTAAGTTCGAAGGGAAGGTCCCAATCGGGGGCAACACCTATAGCAAAATTACTTTCATCGCACATAAGTTCGAAGGGAAGGTCCCAATCGGGGACAACAAGAATAGGTGCCTCAGTCAATGTTTTAAAAATCGCGCCTAAGGCGCGCCTACTCCCTAAATCCCACGAGGCTCTAGCCTTTGGGATTTTTTTAGATCAAGGCTCACGACATGCATGAATCCCCTAAAAATCGCAGCGCCTTGGGGATTTTTGCGCTTTATCGCCTTGGGAATTTGTGCGCCTAGAAGATGTAACGGGGTTTTGGCCTTTTTTCCTTAATAGTAAGATACATTTTGGGTTTACATATTATATACATTTGGCCCTTTAAGTTATAAAGTATCTAATAACACTAATATTTTAGAAAATAACTAAAACACACAATCAACAAAGAACTATGTTTTTTTTTTTTTTTTTTTTTTTTTTTTTTTTTTTTTTATTTTTTTTTTTTTGTAATCTAATGTCTAAGAATAGTAGCTTATTAACATATACAAATGTTGTTTCTTTAGTGTTAAGTGTTACCAAACAACTATAGACTTTTTGTTGTTGATAGTTGATAGTTTGATACATGGTAATTTGTTAAATTTTATAAGTCATAAACTCATATATTGTAATGTATATTCAGGAATTTAGGGTAGTTCATGGATTCCGATATGTTGTTTGCTTAATATTTTGGGTTTAAATGCAACCTTTGTTAGATGTAATAACTATTAAGTGGCATTATGCATCAAATATTGATATTTTTGTGTTATTTAAGCTGCATAAGTTGTCACATATGTTATAAGAAAACCTAAATGTATAGTGCGCCTCATATTTATGAATCCCGCGCCTTGGTTTGCGCCTCGAATTGAGGCTCTTTGACCCCCTTTGCGCCTTAGTGCACCTTGAGCCTTTCAGAACATTGGCCTCAGTAAGCTTTTTCTTCAAAGTTTGAAAAGCTTCGATGCACTCGGGTGAGAAGATGAAAGGAGCATCTTTTTCAAGAAGATGGGTCATAGGCCGGGCTATTTTGGAAAAGTCTTGAATGAACCTACGATAAAATCTGGTATGACCCAGAAAGCTTCTAACACCTTTGACTGTAGTGGGAGGAGGCAGCTTAGCTATAACATCAACTTTAGCTCTATCAACCTCAATCCCACTTTTGGAAATTTTATGGCCAAGGACAATGCCCTCTTTAACCATAAAGTGACTCTTCTCCCAGTTTAGACATAAATTTGTTTCTTTGCAACGTTTAAGCATGTTTTCTAAATAGGAGAGACAAGATTGGAATGAATCCCCAATGACCGAGAAGTCATCCATAAAGACCTCCATAGTTTTCCCGATCATGTCGTGGAATATGGCCGTCATGCACCTTTGGAACGTGCCTGGAGCATTACATAAGCCGAAAGGCATACGTCTATAGGCGAAGGTTCCGTAGGGGCACGTAAAAGTGGTCTTTTCTTGATCCTGCGGACCAATGGGAATCTGAAAGTAACCTGATAAACCATCGAGGAAACAATAGTACTCATTTCCCGCTAATCTCTCAAGCATCTGGTCCATGAAGGGTAGAGGAAAATGGTCTTTACGGGTGGCATCATTTAACTTACGATAGTCAATGCATACTCGCCATCCCGTAACCAGTCGAGTTGGAATCAACTCGTTTTCTTCATTTGTGACAACAGTTATGTCACCCTTTTTTGGAACACAATGGATTGGGCTAACCCAAGGACTGTCAGAGATAGGGTAAATTAATCCGGCAGCACAAAGTTTGAGAACTTCTTGTTTAATAACCTCATGAATTTTGGGATTAACCCGTCTCTGTTGTTGAACTGCCGGTTCGAAATCATCCTTCATTAAAATTTTGTGTGTACAGAATTCAGGGTTAATACCCTTGATATCAGAGAGTTTCCAAGCAATTGCTTGCTTGTGAGACTTCAAGACCTTTATGAGATCAGTTTTCTCCTCATCTTTTAAATCTTTAGCAATAATGACGGGTAATTTATCATCACCCTCCAGAAATGCATATTCAAGATGAGGAGGTAAGTCCTTAAGCTCGACATCGGGGAAATCATCAGTTCTCTCAACATTTTTGATTTCCTCTTTATGAAGTGGATGTGAAAGAACGAGAGGGTGGGAGGGATCTTGATTGAGTAACTTCTCAAGGAGAAGTATATCCCTTTCCGGGTCAATCTCTTGGTTATCAATCCCCTCAGGAATTGAGTCACTTCAGAGAAAGGCCTCTATTTCCTCCAAGACAAAGTCACTTCCCTCAAACGGAGTGAGGGAAGGAGAAGAATTAGCAATTATGGGATGAGAGGAAGGAGTGGGATTGCCACTCAAAGAATCATCTATGAAACCAAGAATTTCTTGAGAGTACTCCTCGGTAGCAACATCGATGACATCGATGCGGTTAACAGATTTAGAATCATAATTCGAGGAGTATCTCAAGGTTTGATCAAGGTTGAAGGTTATGGCTTCGGAACCAATACGTAATGTGATTTCTTCATCGAATATATCAATCAGAGCACGAACCGTCCTAAGGAATCCTCGTCCAAGAATGAGAGGAACCCTTGGATCTGCATCAAAATCAACAATTACGAAGTCTCCTGGAAAATGGAACTTCCCCACTTTGACAAATACGTCCTCGGCAATACTGAGGGGACGAGATAATGAATGATCTGCAAGCTCAAGAGTCATGTAGGTGGGAGTAAGTTCCGAAAGAGAGAGTTTCTTCCATACTGAATGAGGCATTAAGTTGATGCTGGCACCAAGATCGGCCAAGGGATAGCATTCAACCATTCCCGGGAATATACATGGAATGAGAAATTCCCGGGATCTCCCAGCTTTTTGGGAAGCTGTTTCAACAAAACTGCAGAGCAGTTTTCATTGAGGGGAGTTTTTGCCATCTTGAATAGTTTTTCCTTGTTACTCAGCAGGTTTTTGATTGTGGATGAAAATTTGGGCATTAAAAGGATAGCATCCGCGAAGCTGATATCAAAGTGGAGATCTTGAAAAATTTGAAAGAATTTTTCCATTTGATGATTTGCTTTTTCGCAGAGCTTTTGATCTTGTAAACGTGATGAATATAGAATTGAAGGTTTCAGGTTGGGTTTTGGATTTTCAACAGGATTCTCGGGAGGTTCAAATACGACCCTTGTTTTGCGGATCAGGAGCGGGATAACTGGAGGAGGGATGTCATTGGCGCCTCTGTTTTTAGTAGGAAGTACCGTATTCGTTGTAACCTCAGTTTCACGTTCCTATACCTGAATAGGAGAAGAGGTAGACGGAGCCGTGAAGCTGATATCAAAGTGGAGATCTTGAAAATTTTGAAAGAATTTTTCCATTTGATGATTTGCTTTTTCGCGGAGCTTTTGATCTTGTAAACGTGATGGATATGGAATTGAAGGTTTCAGGTTGGGTTTTGGATTTTCAAAAGGATTCTCGGGAGGTTCAAATACAACCCTTGTTTTACGGATCGGGACCGGGATAACTGGAGGATGGAAGTCATTGGCACCTCCGTTGTTAGTAGGAAGTACCGTATCTATTGTAGCCTCAGTTTCACATTCCTCTACCTGAATAGGAGAAGAGGTAGATGGAGCTGTGGGTCCTTTATAAGAAACTCCACTTCTGGTTATGATCGCCTTAACATCCCCCCTCGGGTTAGCGATCGTGTTGCTCGGTAGTATACCTAAGCCTGAGGGTCGATCATTTAAAGACTTCTTGAGTTTTGAGATCTGGCTGACCAACAATTTGTTCATTTCTTCTTGGGATTTCATAAACTGTTTCAACAACTCATCGGATGATGGTCCAGCTGGAACAACGGCTTGATTTTGGTTAGGAACATTTTGAGCACGGTTGTTTTGAAAATTCCCTTGATTTTGATTATTATAACCATGAAAATTGTTTCCTTATTGAAAATTACCCTATTGGAAAATATTACCCTAATGAAAATTACCATGACCTTGATTACGGTTAAAATTTCCTTGGTTTTGAAAAGCCTGATTGTGACTGGAATGGAAATTCCCTTGGTTTTGAAAACCTTGGTTCATTCGGTTTTGATTTTGATTAAAATTTTGATTCCGGTTTTGATTCTGATTCTGAGACTGATTAAACCCGGGTGGTCCAAGGTAGTTATTAGAACGATAGCTCAAGAGGTTACGGTCCCTTTGTGGTTGGTAGGAATTACCTCCCGCATTATAGGAACCTTGAGCTGCGTACACGTTTTCATGAGCGTAGCCACCGGAGGCTGGGCACTCAGTGTACAGGTGGGGACCACCACAAGTTTCACAACTTGGGTTGACAACTTTGACGTGATGATTTTGATTAGATTGATGGATACTGTTAATACAAATATCGCCTAAAAACGTTATTTATATTTTACGATCTTTGCTAAGTTTTGTTAATGACAAAGTATAAGCTTTAGTTTATAGTAAAAACATCACTTTAGTTTTTAAGTCTTGTATAACTAGATTTTACATTTCTTTTTAAACATAACATTGTTTTTATTTCTTAAATAAGAAAGTGTCACATCACATCAATAAGCATTTATGGTAAGTTTATATGTTTGACTATCCATAAGTTCTTACACATTTTGGAAGCATTCCATGTTGATTCAATGTGTGGTTGACCAAGTAATAACTTGATGTAACTTTGGTGGTTTGGAAAGATTTATGGCAAGTTTGACTGTCAGACCTGGCGGAACCCTCAGGGTACATGGGCGGAACCCATTCTAGGGTTCCGCCAGATCCGCCAGGCTGCTGGTTTGTTTTGCTATAAATACCAAGCCACTTGCTAGTTTTTCCTCATCACTTAGAGACATATATTACACATATTCTCTCATCTAACTCAGTAACATTTGACTTGTGTGATTCTCTTTTGTAGCAAAGGAGTTCACAAGTTCATCCAAGAAGTTACAAGTTTCAACTCAAAAGTTGCAAGACTTGTTAGCTTTGTTATGTATAAACTTTGGTAGTTTATACTTCATTTGTATCTTGTGTAGAAGTGATCGGTTAGTATTTTAGGCCTCAAAATACATAGTGAGACGGGAGTTGTTGTACCCTTGTAAAAGAACTAACGGGAGTGGTTGTACCCTTGTAAAAGAACTCGAAATCTAGCTTAGTGTCGGAAAATGTGGATATGCGATGTTAGGTTGGTTCTACCTCGAACTAGGACTCGGTATCTAGCTTTGTATCGGATAAAGTGTAAGCGACATTGTAAAGGTTTATCCATCGGGAAAGGAGTTTGTTGACTAGTTCTTGAAACTCTCGAGTTGGAAACTCGGGACGTGGATGTAGGGCAAGGAAAAAGAGTCCTTGTAGCCAAACCACGATAAACAATCGTGTTATGGTTTGATCGTTTCTTTCTTTGTCTTTGCATATTACATATTGTCTTTAGTTAGAATCGTTAATTACGCGTAAAGCTTTTCAAAGATTAACAAGTAATTTGAGTTTATATCTTTAATGAAACGTAAAGTTTTTAAAAGATAATTAAGGTAAAAAGCGGTAAACTATTCAACCCCCTTCTAGTTTTCCACTATTGGCATCAGAGCTACGTTACTCAAGATCTTTAAAATATATTGTATTTTAAAACTTGGATCGATCCATGGATTTTGAAAATCTCAAAGAAGGGCAACATATTCAAAAGCCACCGCTATTTGAAAAAGAAACTTCCTTAAATGGAAAAGTAAATTTGAAAACTATGTGAAATCAATTGATCAAGATCTTTGGCACATTATTTCTATTGGTGATTTCAAACCAACAAAAACAAGTTTTGAAAATCAAAATGATTATCTCAAGTTTGATAAAAACAGTAAATCTAAGATAATGATTTATAAAGCTTTACCGAGAATTGAATATGAAAGAGTGTATTTTTGTCAAACGGCTAATGATATTTGGAAAAATATAATCAACTTTCATCAAGAAATATGTTAAGTCAAAGTTGATCAATTCGATCTCACACATGAGTTAGAAGTCTTAGAAAACCTAATCGATAGACACTTAGTTGAAGTAAATACATGTGCTACTAGTTTAAATGTTTTCAATGAAGGTACAAGTGAAGATGATTACTTGTGCCAAAGAGAACTTGTCTGCGAATCATGGAATGACAAGGATGTAGATGAAGACGATGATCCGGTTTGTGATTGTCAATTAGACAAAACAACAAGCAAGGTACAATTTGAAATCAAACACTTTTGCTTTGACACATTTATCCTAGAGTTTTCTAAACTAGAAAATGAGTCTAAACTTTTATGTAACATGGACCTAAAAACTATATTTAACAATGAACCTTCAAAATCTCTTGTGAATAATTTTGAAAAGGAAATCATGTTAAAAGATAAAATGTCTAGACTTGAAAGTAATGTTGAAATTCATCTAGAATGCAAAATATGTCAAGATTATAAATACGAAATTCAAAGACAAAATGAAAAAGGAAAAATGCTTGCTAAATTTGAAGAAAGTTCAAAAGCTCTTAAAAGCTTATTGAAAAGTCAAAAGTCATTTAGAGATAAAATCGGATTAGGATTTGACTCAAATGCACCATCAACAAGTAAAACAAAACAAGTTGTGTTTGTGAAACCTAGGAGAGAATTGTAGGAGTAATTCTATCTCTATTAGGAGCTCATGATAAAAGGATAAAGATATCATGTTCAATACTTTTATATGTTTGTCTAACCTCCTTTGATTTATAAGTATTTGAGTTTAGCTCTCTTACGAGTCAAGATAATTTGCTTAAAGATTATCTTCTTGGTGGCTCATCTAGGGAGCTTAAAAGGTACACGTCTCTTCAACTTACCTTTCATTGCTTCTTGTTGATTAACATTAAGTTTTTTCGTGGGTGATATTAATAGTTTTTACTCTAAGGTGTTTATGTTGTGTAAGTAACAACAAGGATTAGATCCTCTGTGATTAAAGGATTTAGACACTACATCTAGTAGGAGATATAAGGTGTTTTACCTCTTTAAACTTTCTGGAAAAGACATGAGAAACTCTTGAGTGAGTCTCACTTAATACTTGTCTACAAGTGAGCTAACTAAGAATCTCCTAAGTGATAAAACAACCAACACTTTTGTGATGCTTGCAAATCTAGCAAAACCACAACATTTCATAGATGTTTGTAGTACAACATCTTTTGACATTATACCTTATATTTTCAATCGTGTCTTAAATTCAACCTCTCTTTGTTAAAGTTTCATATAAGACATACAAAGAAAAATAAATCATTTGAATACATTAGGATGATTGGGAGAAAATGATTTATAAACATCTAGGATTTGCACATCAATTTCGACCCACAGTCTTATGATGTTGTATCTCTTAGACATTTACACTCATAGTGTTTTAAGTAAATAAACCTAAAGAGTCGAGGAGTCATTGAATTTAATATTCGATGAAAGACCACCTCCTTCTAAGATATCATCTTTGGTAGATGATGACTTAGTCGAAAGTCCAACATTGATAAGACAAGTAAGTTAAGATTAATAACAATGAAGATGAACTATTAAAAATGAAAAACAACATCTTTTCGTCTTGTGTCAAACATTGAGTCAAGCAATATTGACAAGGTCATAAAAACTTGAATCATGGGTCATAGTTGTGATTAAAATTTTTTTGATAAAAATAGTTTTTGGACATTAGAGTAAAGCAACAATTAAAACAAAATAGATCTTTCAAAATAGAAAATAGTGTAAATCTATGAAAGACTTTTTAATAACCTAAGCAAGCTCCAAAAGCAAGGAATAATCACTCAAAGACATTCCTAGTTATTCACAAGTACACAATGATTAAGTCTCATATGACTTATCAAGAATGATATTAGTGAATCCTTAGATAAAACTAAACATAGAGAAATGTTTAGAAGTTTACTTGTTCTCGCAACGATTAGATCCAACATTATGTTTAGTACTTGTCTATGTGCTCGTTTTAGAGAAGATCCTGAAACAATTCTCTCGAAAGAGATTGTTTGGATACATCAAAAGGTACTACACACCTAGGAAAATGGTATCCCAAAGGAACGGGAATAGAAACCATAGTGTATACCAACTCGAATCATGCCAGTGACCAAGTGAATAGAAAAAGCACTATTAGTACTTGCTCTTTTATTAAAAGCTTTAGCACCTCATGATTCACTGAGAAACTAATGACTGAATTTCACCTAGCAACACTCTAATCCCCTTCAAAGGAACCATGTCAACAAACTCAAGCCAAGTACACATAAGCCGGAAGAAGCATGTCAACAAACTCCGCTTGAACAAATGCGCGTCAACAACTGAATTTCACCTAACAACACTCTAATCCCCTTCAAAGGAACCATCAACTAATTGGATTCCAAGTCAACCCGGTAATACTAGATACTTTGAAATTCGACATCACTTCGCTCATGAGAATGTTTAAAATGGAAAACATCTCCAACGAGAAATTATCCAAACAAGACCACAGTTTCGATATCCTCTTGTACTCTTCCAAACAACAACAATCTAACTCTCTTAGACTCAATTTAGGACCTATGGAACCTACCTCGTAGTTTCAGACGTTAGAATAAAATCACAAAAATCAAAACAAATCAAAACACTTTTTCTCAGCAAAACGGCGGATCCCTGCGACCAAACAGGCGGAACCCTTTATTTGGTTCCGCCTGGTCCGCCATGTCTGCAGATCAAAATGTTGTTTAATTTTAAACCAAACACCCCCTAACCATTACTCACAACTCACAAACAGCCACTATTCACTCAAGAACATCTTCACACACGAAAATTAGGGCTTTCACTCAATAATTGACCTCTTCATTCAACTTTGTAAGTACTCTTTGCATAATCACTTCCTTAATTCATACATAGGATTTCCATTCATTCATAATAACAATAATCTTAAGGTTTATGCATAAAAAATGAAAATCCATGGTTATGAACAAAATAGTCATAATTCAAATTAGTTAGGAATTGCATCTTGTTAAACATTATCTTGATTTGCCAAACATGTCTAGCAAATTTCTTTAACCAAGAATGATTTTGTTTTCTTTCACATTGTTGAATACAAATAAAAACAATATGTTTAAAAACATCATTTGCATAATGTCTCTTGAATGCTAAGGGAAATACATAACTAATATGTATTTTCGGGTACATTCAAACGAAGCTACATTGAATTGAGAGCGTTTGGGTTATCTTGTGTTTTATAACAAAACTTACATTATAAAATGTTTTAAGCATTCAAAATGAGTCAAGATAACCACGTCTCCATGTTCTAGCATATAGGAACACATTAACGCATCCACATTGTTGAAGTCGTTAACCTAAACTTAAATGTAAAATTTTGTTGTCTAGGAATCAACATGTCTCCGCAAATTTCTCTGATCACAAGGATACTCTTAAGTACCTACCCAAACATCATAGGACCAAAGGTCTCACTAAAAATCAAGTTGAAATTTTTAAGGGTCTAGAAAAATGCTATGTTCATGAAGGAAGAACCATTGATCCATCCTTCCTAAAAGGAACATCCATTCGCCAAAACTTTGCCACAATCAACTTTGATTGCCTCCTAGACATCGATGAGCAAATTTGTCCTAGGTTCATCTTAGAATTCTATGCAACCATAAGCCTTTCCTCGGATGACGATGGTGAGATATCATTAACCTTTACAACCAATCAACTACCACATTTCATACCCTTAAAAGATTTTTCAAAAATTCTTGGTGTCCCTAATGTTGGTACATGTCTCTACACAAATAAGTAGCCCCTTTCAATTCTTGATTCCATTGAACTACATTATCCATACAACAACCCTCTTTCTAATAAGGAAGCAATTCATGAGCATCTCTTTGTTAGGACCTCAACCACTAGGAAGAATCGTTCGGGGAATGAGGTAAATGAGGACCCTTTTGGTATGGAACTCAATGAGCTTAAACCACAATTTAAGAAATGGGAAGAAATTCTTAGAGCCAACGTTATAAGTTCCATAGGAAATAGAGATCATGTCAACACATGTCTTAGCTACATGCTCTATTGCATTTCCACCGGTCAACCTTTTACCTTAGCCTATTACCTAGCCAAAAGAATGTCCGACATATCCTTGGTAGGAACAACCGCTCTTCCTTATGGAATGCTTCTCACCCGCCTCTTTAGAGCCATCTCTCCCATTCCTCCTAACAATAAGGGAATTAGCCTTGATTACTCTCTCATTCCACACATATTCGTCCCTCTAAGTGATAATAGAGTCTTCAAAGGTAAAGGCAAAAGTACTCGCTCTCCTTCACCATCATCATCATCATCTTCCGATATGAGCGAAAGTGAAATCCTTCCTAACTCTAAGCTAGCTCCTCTCGATTACCTTCAAGAACTTCCTACCATTAATAATAAGTCCAAAGAATTCAAGCAAACGAAAGGAATGTAGAAGTGCATGGCAAGGTACATTGGAAAGATGAAGAAGAAGTTGGATCGCTTATGAGATGTGTGCTGAAGGAGCGTTTGGCATTATTAAGCTTTAGAACTTTGTAGACTTTAAACTATGTGTTTTATGTTGCTCTATAGTCTTACTTGCATCTATGAACTATTATTATTGTTAGACTATGTGTTAGTTTAACCATTTGTGAAGAATGACGACATTTAAAATGTTGTCAAATTTTCATGTTTATGAAAATTTCACTAAGTATAGTGAAATTCGCTAGCCCCCAGTCAAAATCCTATGATATGAATGTTTACATGTCCATTTTTTGCATTTCCGAATCAGACATGTAATAAATTTTCATTTTTAGGAGTTTTCGGAAAATTTGAAAATTGTCTCGACGGTTAAAAACGTGAACTGTATGCTTTTTTGGGTCTGGCGGAACCGGCGGAACCTATAACAGGGTTCCGCCAGTGCAAAATTCTGGGTAATCGAGTTTTGGCCTGACGGATCAGACTGAACCCTCAGAAGGGTTCCGCCCTTGATGTGTCAAGGTTTTGCCAGTCTCCTGCGGAAATTATTTTTTATTTTTCTAAATTTCAAAATTTGTAAAATGTCAAATCTTTATCTTTAGTGAGAAACATCTTCCCTTACTTCCAATAAACATATTAGGATCACTCTCACTCACTAGAACAATTAGGAAGTCATTTCCCGCCAAAAAATTCAAATTCAAACATAACTAACCCAAGGAACCCTTAAAAAGGATCTTTCAAACCCTTAGAACATTTTCAACCAAATCACTTCCCATGATCACATAACATTGAGTGCATAAGTTAGTCTTTTACTCCACCCAATTTCATTGGATTGACCTCCAATGATTTGACATGTTCTTGGAAATATTCTAAATCATTAGAAACCTCAACATTTGTATGGTAGAACATCAAATCCAAACACCCCTTCCAACATCTCTTCCACTCTATAAATTTAACAATCTTGCAACACTTCAAATCACACCATCACCATCAAAATCCCTTCTCTTAAGCTTCTAGACCACACCTTTGAAATGACTAAATCCAAAACCTCATCCGAATCATCAAGATTCATTAGAAAAACCGCTAGGATTAGTGTAAAACTTTGTTGCTTCAACAAAACCATCAAATCAAGCTCATCATCATCAAGTGATACATCACTTGACATTTCTTCACCTATCCAAGATATCCTTAACCTTACTTGTTGGGAATTATATTAACAGTTACCACGGCTAAGTATGAAGATTACAACTGCTGAAGAATGCACTAGCAGTGGAAACTCATTACCACTGCTAGTACATATTATTACCACTGTTGTTAGGATAACTGTTAGGAAACTTGTATTGATAAGTATAGAATAGATTTAGTGAATATCTGATTCTATTATCTTTATACGTATCTTGTAGAAGAGGACTCCTTGTGCTATAAAAGGAGGTCCTAGGTTAAGGTTAAATATACATTTTTCTTAGAGCTTCAAGGTGTAACCCTAGTGATACAAAGATCACTCGTATTATTATTATTAATAATATTGGAGCTAACCGTTTGATACATATAATATTCTCATTCATATACAATTGTTTCATTCACAATCAAACTTCTAAGTATTACTGAGTAGATTCCGCATACTTAGTGATATAACTCAAAGTATCATACTAACACGGATAAAGGTGTTTAGATCCATCAAGTGGTATCAGAGCCATGCTTTGATACTTTGATTTAGAAGACTTCAAGTTCACTCAGAAGATTCAATGGAGACAGAAACTAGTCAGTCCAACATTGCTGCTAAGCTTCCGAAGCTTAAGTTGAATGACTATGAGATGTGGAGGCTAATGATCGAACAATTCTTTATGGTGCAAGACTATGCACTTTGGGAGATCATTATGTTTGGAAATTCTTTCAAACCTGGTACTACATCAGAGACAATTGATGGCAAGGTAGTACTAAAGACCAACACTGGACCAGTCACAAATGATGAAAGACTTCAGATGAAGAATGATCTGAAGGCCAGAGGTTTGCTGCTGATGACCCTTCCCAGAGATCAAGTTCTAGCATTCAGCAAGTACAAGACTGCACATATCTTGTTTGAGGAGATCTGCAATGTTTTGGTGGTAATGATTCCACCAAAAAGACACATAAGACCTTGTTGAAACAGACTTATGAAAACTTTGGTTCAACAAGTAATGAATCTATTGACAACATCTTCACAAGGCTTCAAAAGATTGTTACTCAACTCACAGTGTTTGGAATTGAGGTGGAAAGGGAAGACCTCAATCTAAAGTTCAGTTTGGAACAAATGTTACAGTATGGGAAGACAAGCTAGATTTGGAGACTATGAAGCTTAATGATTTGTCCAATAACTTTAAGGTTATTGAACAGAGGTTGAAGAAGGCTGGAAAACTAAATACAGGATCAGGGAATGTAGCACTCATATCATCATCTGTTGATGATGGTTCAGATGGAGAAAGTGATAGTGATGATGATGATGCTAACATTGTTGTTTCCACTGGTAGTGGAGGTGTTTCCACTGCTAGTTCAAAAAGACAGATTGCTGGACTTAGTGATTCTACTTTTTATGCCTTTCTGTAAAGTCAAATGGGTGGTTCAATTCTCACACATGAAGACTTAGATCAAATTGATGAGGATGACATGGAAGAGATGGACATTAAATGACAGGTTGCATTACTAAGCTTAAAGGCAAAGAAGTTTTGGAGGAAGACTGGTAGGAAGATCACCAAAAATGGCAATGAAACTGTAGGTTTCGATAAAAAGAAGGTGGAGTGCTACAATTGTCATAAGAAGGGGCACTTTGCCAGGGAATGCAGGAAACCAAAAAAGCCTGATAATAGGTCAACTTGGTATAAGCAGGACAAGAAGAAAGAACCTACAACTGAAGAACCAAAGGTGCTATTGGCCATTGATGGAGTGAGCTATGATTGGAGCTATATGGCCGAGGATGAAGAAGATGGTTCAGAGTCTGCAATGATTGCTACGGAGCTTGCACTTATGGCTTTTTCTGACTCTGAGGTACAAACTAATAATGCTTGTTCTAAAACTTGTAAGGCTTTAAAAGATTATGAGAAACTTAAAGAACAATATGATGAATAATTGCTAGAGTTAAATCAAACTAATTATAACTTAGCAAATCATAAAAGAGGTCTTGCTGTTTTAGAAGCACAATTAGAGCATTATAGAGCCAATGAATCTAAGTTCAATGATGATATTGCTATTTTAAAAAGAGACTTAGATTATACGATTACTGTGAATCAGGCTCTTAGAGAAGAGTTAGAGAAGGTTAAAAGGGCCAATGAGAATATACAGATAACTTGTAATACACTAGATCATCAATCCGAGTGTATTGACAAAATTTGGGAGGCCCAAGTTGTAAACAAAGCCAAATCAGGAGTAGGATATAAATCAGTTCCACCACCTCTAAAAGGTGTTCCATCACCTCCTGGTATTGACTTAGCACACACAGGATTAGAAGAATTCCAGGAACCAACCATGACCTATGGACCAAAATTTGTTAAAGAAGCTGCTATTGAAAAGGTTCAGGTTAAGGTTGATACATTTGATAGTGCTAGTGACTCATCTCTTAAAGATGAAAGTTTGAATGTTGAGTCTAAAACTAGTGTTCCTGAGAATGTTCATGTGGAAGTTAAAAAGAGTATTCCTGAAGTTGTCAAAGAGAAGCCTAGGACACAAGCTAATTACTCTAGGCCCACTACTAGATATGCAGAGATGTACAGAAGTAGGTCAACAACTCCTAGGGGGAACAAGAGGAGTTGGAATCATGTTAAATCTAGGCAATTTGGTAGTGACTTTGTTTTTAACAACAAACCTTGTCACATATGTGGTAGTTTTGAACATCTTCATTATAATTGTAACTATCACATGGGTAGAAGGGAAGTGTTTGGGAATACCAGGGTGAATGGAAACAATGCTAATAACTTTACTCACCCAAATCCACTAAGTAAGATGATTCCCAGGTCTGTTTTGTTAAATTCTAGCATCAAAACTCTTTTCACTGCTAAACCAGTAGTTGCCACTGCCAGAAACATAAACAGAGTTTACCCTAAGTCCCCTGTAAAGAGTGCAAAACCCATTACAACTTTTGTTAAATCTGCACAAACAGGGAAAAAGACCTATTTTGAAAAGAAAGTTTATTATAACCACAAGTGGGTACCTAAAATTTCAAAACCAGCAGTTGCCACTGCTAAGCCAGCAGTTACCACTGCAAGGCCAAAAGTTTCCACTGGTGGTTCTGTAAACAATAAAAGGGTAAATGTGGGAAATGCTGTTAAGGCCTCAGCACGTTGGGAATGGAAACCAAAAGGATCTATCACCTCAAACAATCCCAATGGTGTATCAATGACCTTTGATAGATATAATTATATTGATACACGAGGCAGATCCAAGTCATTTGTGGCTTGGGTCCCCAAAAGGAACTATTCCTTTATTTTATGTGGAGGAACATTCAAAGCCTAAAGATGATCAAGGATATTCAGACAGTGGATGTTCCAGGCACATGACTGGCAATAAGTCCTATCTTTCAGATTTTAAACCTTATGATGGATAATTTGTCAGCTTTAGAGGTGGTATTGGAGGCAAAGTTTCTGGCAAAGGAACAATTAAGGCTGGAAACTTGGACTTGAAAATGTGTATTATGTGAAAGAACTCAAGTACAATCTCTTCAGTGTGTCACAGATGTGTGACAAGAAACATAGAGTTCTATTCACAGAAGATGAATGCTATATCTTATCTAAGGATTATAAGCTTCCTGATGAAAGTGATATTTTGCTTAAAATTCCTAGAAAAGGCAATCTATATAGCATAGATATGAAGAATATAGTGGCTAAAGATGATGTTACTTGCTTGCTTGCAAAAGCCACTTTGGATGAATCCATGCTTTGGCACAGAAGACTTGGTCATGTTAACTTCAAGACCATTAACAAGATTATGAAAGATGGTCTAGTCAGAGGTTTACCAGAGAAGATATTTGAAAATGACCAAACATGTGTTGCCTGTCTTAAAGGTAAGCAACACATAGCTTCATGCAAGTCCAAGGCATACAATTCTATTGATCATCCACTTTACATGCTGCATATGGACTTGTTTGGTCCTACATCTGTGAGCAGCATAAATTTGAAGAAATATTGTCTTGTTGTGACTGATGACTTTAGTAGATTTACATGGGTTTTCTTTTTAAGAACCAAGGATGAAACCACTGGCATCCTTAAGACATTTGATTTGTGAGAAAATCAATATATATATATATATATATATATATATATATATATATATATATATATATATATATATATATATATATATATATATATATATATATATATATATATATATAGTATTACTCAAGAGATCCGCAAAGAAATGCGGATAACCCGAGGTCGTAGTCCGTGTGAAGGATGAATGGAATTCTCAATTCCCGATTCGTGAAACGTGTCGTGAAAGTGGTAAGAAGTGATTTTTATGAGATTACACTAACGAATAAGTAAATGAAGCACAAATAACCACTTAAGCACGTATTTCAAATAAGGCAACTAGAAACGTAACATAAAATTGAAAACGTTAGCTAAAACGTAAATTAAACGTTAACGTAAGAAATAAAATGCGACTTTTAAGCTACACTACTCCTACGAACTTGGAAATAATTTTCAAAAGTTAAAAATGATAAAAGAAAATTTTAAGAAAAAGAAAAATATTTTTTTGACTTTTTATTTATTTTTTATGAATTAAAAACTATTTAACTAATTAAAAATTAAAAGAAAATGAAATTAAGGTGAGAAAAATGAAAAAATAAATTTTGAAACTAAAAAGTAATTTTAAAACTAAAAAATAATTTTTTTGGCTTTTTTGCATAATTTTTGGAAATTAAAAACTATTAAATCTAATTAAAAATTCAAATTAAATTCAAAATAAATGGGAAAAATGTAACATAAATTTCTAAAATTCAAAGATAAATGAAAATAATTTTCTAAAATATTTTTGGATTTTTCTTGGCTTTTTCTGATTTTTTTTTTGGATTTTTTAGTAATTAAAAACTAATAAAAATTGATTAAAAATGAAAATTAATTAAGAAAAATAGCAAATGAACTCAGAAAAATATGAAAAATTCAGGAAAATTCTAAAATATTATAATAAACCTAAGAAAAATTTAAAAGTTGAATAACAAGCACTGGAACTGTTTTTTGCTTTGAAACTGCTTAATTGGAATGCTTATTTATAAGCACAGTTGACCAAAAGTTGACCAGACCTTGACTAATTGACTTTTTGACTCAAAAATGCTTAATGGAATAGAGATTAGACCAAATGATACTTAGAAACACAGAATTAGGTGAGCAGTTATGAAATAAGCAATAAGGAAATAAGCACTTTAGCAAATAGTTAAGCAATTGATAAAAACTCAATGGAAATAGCAACTATAGGTGTAAATGAGCCCAGAGAACCAACAAGTCTCAACTTATGATACAAAATGAGCAATTGCAGCCCTGATTCTTATGACAAACCTCAATTCCAAACACTATCTTAGATAAGCCAATAAGCAGTGTAGATAAGCTTAGGGATGCAAGCTTGTGGGGGCAAATGTTGTTCTGACCAACTGAGGTGCCAAAATAACCAAGAAAACTAATCTCAGATCCAATTCACTACTCTAACAATCACCTAGAAATTGTTCCAACAACTGATGTGCAGGGCAATTGATAGGTTCAACCAGTCAAATTAAGCTCTTACTTTCAATAAGCAAATGAACTCCAAATTAGAATTTTATTACTGAATATGATTCACAAGCTGTCAAACTCAATAATTCAATAACCTAAAACTATTCCCAATTATTATCCACTCCTACAATCTCTCACAAAGTTGTGTCCAAAAACTGTGTTAACTTTAGTTTTGACTTTTTTATTTAAAACAAACGTTGACCAAAGTGAAATTTAATTGTTTAAATCTACTCCTAGGTGATATGATAATCAAATTTAACAGTTAACCTACCTAGATTTTCACCAAATCTTAACAGAGTATGCAATCACAAACTTCAAACTCAAGTAATGCTAACAGAAATTATCTTATAAGCTAACTGTGACTTTTAACTGTAAAACCTGCTGTTTTATTGATAGATAAGACTTACTATGACCCTAAGCAAATTGTTTAGACCAAGCACTACTTCTGCAACACCCTTAATACCAGCAGACCAACTGAATCCAAACACCCCTAATTGACTGTCTAAACTAAATACTACCACAGATCAGATCCAATACAATCCAAACTTCAACTTTAGGTGCTAAATTAGATTCAACAACTCCCAATATAACAGATTTCAGATGCAACAATCTCAGAAACTCAATCACACAGATCCAAATTACTATGATAGTTAAATGCAATAGTGAACAACCAAATCAAATAAAACTAAGAACAATATTAAAATAAGACAGAAGACTTATGCAACTAATAGTATTTAGCAAAATCAAGTAACAATAACAGATCTAAACTAAATTTAATCTACTTATGCAATTGAAATGAAAATAAATGGAAAACTTACAACCAAAAGCCCCCTCAGCTTAACAGAGGGGGTTCACTAAGCTTGCCTGTCTTTTGACAGGCCAGGTGGACTCCTTCTTGGCTGCCCTTAACTCCAAAATAAGCTGAGCTTATTTAAAATAAGCTTGTTTGACTTCTGTTGACTATTTGAGATTTTAAGAACAATGACAGAACAAGCTCACTAAAAGCTACAGGACAGCTTATATGAACTTGTATTAAACTGGAACAGCTAATTGAAGCCTAATTGGAATTGAAACTACTATTTTTTTTTTTTTTTTTTTTTTTTGGATTTTCAAATTAAGTTTGACAGAAATTTAAATGAGGCAATTGAATTAAGCTAACAGATACTTGATTAAAACTAAATAAACAATTGTAATAAGCAAAACTAAATTTGAAATAACAGATAATAAGCTGAGAAATGTAAAAATAAGCTGAATTATATTAATATAAAAATGTTGGATTACAAAGCTTGAAATGGAATTACAAAAGCATAAACTAAATTGAACCCTACTATTACTCAGACTCTACACACAAACTACTCATGACTGAATAAGGGGGGGGGGGTATTTATACTTGAGGAGAGAGCCTGCTAGGGGTTGAGGATGCTTCTAGACTGTGTTTCTTTTCTCGTGATCACACCCGTTCATTCCAGCTTCAATCAGACGCGTCAATTTGAACCATTGGATCATGTGAGAGTCATGTATGAATCCTTCGTGTGCTACATCATTGGTCCACGTGTACCTGTCACTTTCTGTCATGCGTCAGAGCTTCTAGAACCTCCAATCATAAGGTAATCATTGGTAATTGAGGTTAATTTGTGTACGGTGAAACCTAGGGTTCTAGGAACAGTAAATATTTTTTGGGTAAAATAGATTGGGGGTAAAGTTTGGGGCGGGAATTGGTTTGGGATGTGTTTTTATTATTTTTATGGGTTGACCAGGTTAAGTTTAGTTGACCATGGGTAATATTTAGGAGTGGACCGGGTTGTAATATTAAGGGATGGTGGGCTTATGTTTGGTATTGGGCTTTGGGGAATTTATTTGGGTTAATATTTTGTGGATCCGGTAGTAATATTAAGAACCATTTATGTAATTCTCAAAATCTCAAGGACCAATTCTGTAATTTATCAAAAGTTTCTCCAAGGGCTCATTTTGACTTTTCTAAATTCTTGGAGGATCACTAGTTGACTTTACTTGAAATATTTATTAAGGGACCATTTGTGTCATTTCCTGAAAGTGCAGGGACTAAATGTGTCATTTCTTCAAACTTTTCACCAGGAACTAAATTTGCACTTTGATAAATCTCTGAGAACTTCTAATGACTTTTTGAGCTTTCTTTATCATTTTGCTTTCCCGGCTCCGGCCTTTGACCTTTTTCCAATCTCGCGCTCGTTTTTGTCGGTTTTGTCTCTGTTTTTGTTCATTTTTCACATATCCGTACCTGCACATACACAAATACAAAAACATACATTCTCTTGGCATATTTGGTTAGTATTTGGTGTATTTGGTCTGATTTTGGTATAAAAAGGATGTGTGAAAAAGCACACATCAAAATCCCCCAGACTAAGGTATTGCCGTGTCCTCACGCAATGTCATCACCTCACGCTTAAGAGATAAATAATTTCAAAACCTCTCTTTACTGACGTTGTAAAGTAGCAATGATGTTCAAAAGAGATATCAAAATCATTTATTCTCAAAAATGCTCCGTTTTCCGATTTTCATGAATAATAACTACTACTACTCTTTTTGTACTTTTTCATTTATATATGTGACGGTTTGCTTGACTTTCATTATCAATTCTTATATGTTGATAACTTTCAGGGTCAACGAGTAGAAACACTTCTCACAGAGAAGAGACCATACGGATAAAAATCGTCATCCTTGATTTTTCACAAGCTCCCAAACTAAGCGTAAAATCGAGATCATTGTTTATTCACAAGTTAGGTGCTAACACTACCCACAAAAGTTACTTGTGTCATTACCTCTTGTTCCCAGGTCCTAAGTTTTGTATCTCAAGATTTTAATTTGTGAGAAATGAATTGCTTCATATTTTCTCATTTTGATATTTGTTAGTCCGATAAGAGCACAAAATTTGAACGCTAAGTAGTTTCCAAACTTTCCCTCGAAAACCCCTGCATACAGAAATCGGGTCCACATGAAGGTCTCTGATTTAACACGATTTGTGGAGGTCCCCCTTTTTATTTACGACCGAGACATCCCATGTCTGAGACCCGAAACGGAAGCTTTTTATTAGGGAAACCCCCGGAGTCGAAGCTTGGCATTTTTGCACAATTATAAGCACTTTAATAATACTTGGTCCTTAGTCCTTCATTTCTTTTACAACAACGGTTTATGAGCCGCCAAGATGTAAGAGCTTTATTATGACATTGGATTTATATCCGCTGTTTTTTATAGCTTTGGATTCCTCTGCCTTTTTATTTGGCTTTGGACTATTATTATTGATATTCATAATCATATGCAAAACCCCGAGTCCTACGGCCTTTACTAAGATCACAACATCGGCTGCGAACCAGCAAGATGCAATAGTCTATTTCGCCGTAACACTGGCAGTACCCCTATGTGTACCAAACCCCCATATGCAGAGATTTTGCCCAAACCGTATACCCTTAATTAATCCTAGAGATCTATTTTTATTGGTGTGTAAGCTTGTGGGAACAAGGAGGCCACAAGTACCTTTCGTGGGCTCTAAAGAGATCCAACTACTCCACATTTAGCACAAAACTTCTAAAAAAACTCTATCATTCCTCGATCTCAGCAAATTTAAAATCTCAAGTAATGAGATCCGCGGATGCTTAGCCATAATCTTTTGATTATATTGGTTAAGGGAGACAAGCTAGGGCTCAACACGCCCGGTCAAGTCGAAACATTTATTTCTACTCTCGCCGGTAGGAAAGTCAAAACAAGGTGTCAAAACTTATTATTCATATCATATTCATTTTTTCATTTTTTTTATTATAAAGCGGTGGCAAAAATTTTAAATTTTTGGTGGAAAACGGAGTTGCGTAAGTTAACAGCTCAGACGATGGTACAGGTCAAATCGAATCGAAGATTCACCCCCCCCCCCCCCCAGACTAAAGTGAAACATTGTCCTCAATGTTTTAAGGGTACGGGTAGTCTACGTGAATATCTAAGGACGTTTATTAAGTATGCCAAGAGATAAACGTTAGTCGATAAGATTTTGGATATGGTGAATTTCCGAAAGAGCAGCGAAGAATGAGACGCGAGTGGAGAGAACGACAAACCACGAGCACGAGAGTCCTAAAACTTCGGGGAAATTCCTGAACATTCACAAACAATCACGAAAACACGAGTTTGGAAACGGTCGCCCCCCTCACGTCACGTT
Organism: Artemisia argyi; assembly: GCA_030686995.1. Taxonomy (NCBI): domain Eukaryota; kingdom Viridiplantae; phylum Streptophyta; class Magnoliopsida; order Asterales; family Asteraceae; genus Artemisia; species Artemisia argyi. Next base: position 72,299,761 of record CM060692.1, read on the forward strand.
ACTTTAGAAAATAGAAAATAGAGAAAATGAAAATGGATAAGCATGGGGTGCCTCCTACGAAGTGCTTGTTTTTTATTACCGAGTCACATGAGCTTGACTCGATCCCCGAATTTAGTTATCCTTAGGGAAAGTTTGGAGATCTGGGACAACCATGGGTGGTATGTCCCCTCCGAAGTAATGTTTAAAACGATGACCATTCACCTTAAAGTTGGGACCATTAGGTTGAGCAAGCTCGACGGTTCCATAAGGAAATACTTAGGTAATGGTGAATGGTCCAGACCAACGGGTTTTTAACTTGCCCGAGAAAATCTTCAATCGAGAATTGAAAAGAAGGACTCGGTCACCAACATTGAAGACGCGATCTTTAATTTTAGCATCATGAATCCTCTTTGTCTTCTCTTTGTAGATCAAAGAATTCTCATAGGCTTGATCACGAAGCTCGACTAATTCATTCAATTGAACTTTACGGTGATCACCCGCGGTTTGTAGGTCAAAATTAGCATGTTTCAAGGCCCAGTAGGCCTTGTGCTCAAGTTCAAAGGGCAAATGGCAGGCTTTCCCGTAAACCAGCTTGTAAGGAGTGCACCCAATGGGTGTTTTGTAAGTTGTACGGAAAGCCCAAAGTGCATCATCTAACTTATCAGCCCATGAAGCACGATGTTCACCTACGGTCCTTTCTAAAATTCATTTCAAGCCACGATTGGAGACCTCAACTTGACCACTTGTCTGTGGATGATATGCCGTTGAAAGACAATGTGTGACACCAAATTTGAGCATAACTTTTGCGAATTGGTCATTACAGAAATGGGTCCCACGATCACTTATAATAGCACGAGGTGCACCAAATCGGGCGAAGAGACTTTTGAGAAATTTTACTACAACTTGGGCGTCATTGGTGGGGAGCGCCTTCGCTTCAACCCATTTAGACAAGTAGTCGACGGCCACGAGTATATATTTGTTACCACGAGAAGACGAGAATGGGCCCATGAAATCGATACCCCAGACGTCAAAAATTTCACAGACTTGGATGGCATTTTGAGGCATCTCGTCCTTCTGAGAAATTTTTCCTTGACGCTGGCAAGAATCACATGATTTCACCAACTCATGAGCATCCCGGTAAATCATCGGCCAATAGAAGCCGGAGTCAAATACTTTCTTAGCGGTGAAGTTGGCACCATGATGTCCCCCCGTGGGTCTATTGTGGCATGCCATAAGAATGTCAGCGACTTTTTTGCCGTGAACGCATCGCCGGATCACTTGGTCCGCACATATCTTAAACAAGTAGGGGTCGTCCCAGAAATAATGCTTAACATCTTTGAAGAATTTCTTCTTTTGCTGGAACGACATCCCTTTTCGGATAAAATTCCCCACATGGTAATTCGCAAAGTCGGCGAACCATGGGGTACGAGAATCACAATGTGATAAACTCCCCAGTGTTTCGAGAGGAAATGCTTCGTTAATTTCCTTTTTCTCGAAAACACTTTGATGGGGATTCTCTAAACGTGATAGGTGATCAGCAGCAAGGTTCTTGGCTCCCTTTTTGTCTCGAATTTCAAAATTGAATTCTTGAAGGAGTAGAACCCACCGCAGCAAGCGTGGCTTAGCATCTTGCTTTGCCATAAGGTATTTAAGAGCCGAATGATCCGTATACACTATGCATTTCTTCAAAAGCAAATAAGGTCGAAATTTTTCAAAGGCGTAAATGACGGCTAACATTTCTTTTTCAGTACTCGTATAATGGTATTGAGCATCGGTCATTGTTTTACTAGCATAGTGTATCGGCTGAAAATGTTTAGACTTGCGTTTCCCCAGGACTACACCAATGGCATAATCGCTAGCATCGCACATTAGCTCAAAAGGCAAGTCCCAATCGGGGGAAACTAAGATCGGAGCCTCTGTTAACTTCTTTTTAAGGATATTAAATGCTTCGATGCATTCATTTGAGAAGATAAACGAAGCATCTTTTTCAAGCAAGTGGGTCAAGGGCCGGGCTATCTTAGGAAAGTCTCGAATGAAACGTTGGTAAAAGCCGGCATAACCTAGAAAACTTCTAATTCCTTTAATGGTCGTGGGATGAGGTAATTTTGCAATCACATCGACTTTAGCTCGATCGACCTCACTCCCAGATTTAGATATCTTATGGCCGAGGACAATGCCCTCTTTGACCATGAAATGGCACTTCTCCCAATTTAGAACTAAGTTGGTGTCTTCACACCGTTTCAGCATACTTTCTAAATGGGAGAGGCAAGAAGTGAAAGAATCTCCATAAACCGAGAAATCATCCATGAAAACTTCCATGGTTTTCTTGATCATGTCCGGGAATATAGACATCATACACCTTTGGAACGTGCCTGGAGCATTGCATAAGCCGAAAGGCATACGACGATAGGCAAACGTTCCATAAGGGAAAGTAAAGGTAGTCTTTTCCTGGTCCGGAGGGTCAATCGGTATTTGAAAGTAACAAGAAAATCCATCAAGAAAACAATAGAACTCATTTCCCGCTGGGCGTTCTAGCATTTGATCCATAAATGGAAGTGGGAAATGGTCCTTACGAGTCACATCATTCAATTTTCGATAATCAATACAAACTCTCCATCCGGTAACAAGACGTGTCGGAATTAATTCATTATCTTCATTCGTTACGACGGTCATTCCACCTTTCTTTGGGACGCAGTGGATCGGGCTAACCCAGGAGCTATCCGAGATTGGATAAATCATTCCGGCATCGAGGAGTTTGATAACTTCCTTTTTTATAACCTCATGAATTTTCGGGTTAACCTTTCGTTGTTGCTGAACAGACTGTTTGTAATTGTCTTCAAGTAAGATCTTATGCGTGCAAAAACGAGGGTCGATACCCTTGATATCGAAAATTTGCCAAGCGATGGATGTTTATGCTTCTTGAGCACATCTAAGAGACGGTTCTTCTCCTCATCTTTAAGTTCTTTTGAAATTATGACGGGAAGTTTGTCGGTTCCTTCCAAAAATGCGTATTCGAGATGAGGAGGTAAATCCTTGAGCTCGGGCTCCGGAGGATTCTCAGTAGACGGCTTAACTTCTTTAACGTCAGCCATTTTAAGGTCCATCGTAGGGAGGGACGGGTTGGGGTCTTCATTTAATAATTTCTCAATCAAAAGAACATCCCCCTCCGGGTCACAATTGGAATGATCAATTTCCGGTGAAATCGAATCATTAGCAAGAAAGGCCTTGATCTCTTCCCAAGCAAGATCACTTCCCTCAAACGGAGCAAGGGAAGGGGAAGGATCAGAAATAATTGGTTCAAAAGAAGGAGTGGGATTGCCACTCGAAGCATTTTTGGTAAATCCAAGTAACTCTTGAGAATACTCCTCCGTAACTTCGTCAATAACGTCGACTCGGTTAGCGGAAACATGATCATAATCGGAGGAATATCTCGAGGTTTGATTGAGATTGAACGTAACGGCTTCATTTCCAACACGTAAGGTAATCTCCTCATCGTAAACATCAATTAAAGCATGGCCAGTTCGTAGGAATCCTCTTACGCGAATGAGAGGAACCCGTGGATGAGCATCGAAATCAACAATGACAAAATCGGCAGGGAAATTAAATTTTCCCACATTGACGAAAACATCCTCGGCTATACCAATTGGTCAAAACGTAGATCGGTCGGCAAGCTCGAGGGTCATACAAGTCGGAGTCAAATTGGGTAAAGACAACTTCTTCTAAATGGATAATGGCATTAGGTTAATGCTAGCACTGAGATCGGCCAAGGCGAAGCATTGAACCATCCCAGGAAAATTACACGGAATGAGAAATCGACCGGGGTCTTCAAGCTTTTCGAGAAGCTTTTTGAGGATAACCGCCGAGCAATTCTCATTCATCTGGGTTCTTGACTTTTCAAACAATTTTTCTTTATTATTCAAAAGACCTTTTAGCATTGAAGCAAATTTAGGCATCAAAAGTATAGCATCCGCGAGAGTTATGTCAAAATGTAGTTCTTGAAAAACTTGGTAAAACTTTTCCATCTGAATTTTATCTTTCTCACGGTGCTTTTGTTCGTTTAAGCGTGACGGATAAGGCAAATTTGTTTTGATGGGAATTTCAGTTTCGTTAACAACTTTATTTTTTTCTTTAGACGTTGGGACCACCAGAGGTTGGATGTTTTCGGTCCTTCCATTATCACTAGGAATTTCCGTATCCGTTGTCGCCTCGGTTTCACGGACGACTACATTGGGAGACGAAGAAGAAGGGGTAGTCGGAGCCGTTGGTCCATTGATTATAACACCACTCCTAGTCGTGATTGCCTTAACATCGCCCCTCGGGTTAGCGATCGTGTTGCTTGGAAAAGTACCCGAGCCCGAGGGTCGATCAGTTAAAGACTTCTTAATCTCAGTGATTTCCTTAGCTAGTAATTCCTGAGTTTTAATTAAGTTCTGATTTTGAAGAAGCAATTGTTTAATCAATTCATCTAAGGTTGGCTAATTCTGATTAACAACTGGATTTTGAAAACTTTGACCACGATTGTTGTTATTGAAACCTTGATTTTGAAAATTCTGATTTCCATAATTATAATTCCCATGATTAGCATTATAATTTCCTTGAAAATTCCCTTGAGTCGGGCCTTGATTATAATTTCCCCGATTTTGATTTTGAAAACCATTATTCATCCGATTTTGATTAGCATTTTGATTCTGGTTAAATTGATGATTTCGGTTTTGCAAATTTTGATTAACTTGATTAACCGGATTGACTTGATTCGGTTGAGTGAAACTGGGTGGTCAAACAAAATGGTTTGAACTGTAGCTGAGAAGATGATGCGTGGGAATCGCAACAGGCTTTACCTCTCGAGGGATCTCGAGAAGCTTACAACCCCCACCAGGCAGTGTACATGATCGTTGTAGTATAGTATAGTGACAAGTACCGGGGGATTGATCGTTCAGCTTAGGAATAGTGTCGCTAGGATTAGAAAACCTAATTACTAGTTCTAAGGGTGAGGGATGATTATTTTTGTGTTTTTATATTTTTATGAAAGCAAGTAAAATCTCGGGTTTTGAAAGAGTGGGCGGAATTAGTTGCTATTCAACTAACCCAAAACTAGTATGCAATCAAAATAAAATAATAAAAATGAAAATAAACTAATTATACTAAGGTTGTGAGCAGTAATTGGAGAAAATGTGTTTACTTAGATTTCACTACTCCCTAGATATCTTTTACACGTTAATTACTTGTTATAATTGCATGGATGACGGATCGTATTCCTTAATACCATTCATGGGGTGGCATACATAACTCCCCAATTCTATGAGTTCTTATCTCCTCCTACACCATGCCCAGCACAACTATAGGGATTGTAAACAGTGGCTCATGCATTAAATACAACCAATAAAGACCTAGTACGCCTCGGTTCATGTTTCTTAAGACGTTCAAGCATGTTACCATTTGGAGATCTGCCAGTTTTCTTAAGCCTAACATATAAATCATTCATCCAAGAACAAGACTAAACAAGTAATCAACACATAATCAATATCTAGGTTTCATTAGATCTAAGCAAACACAAAGGAGATCTAGCCTAGCATAAAGGAATTGAGACAAGAACAAGATATAGACAACCAACACATAGACATATTGATTGAATTAGAAGAACACTTATCTCAATTACAATGCAAGGTATCAAGGGTTTGGAACCCTTGAAAAACCTGTAAAAGTTGCACCAAATTCGTCTTTAGGGTTTCTCCAAAACTTCTCTCTTTTAATGTGAAAAACTAGAAAACTATATATAGGAAAATCGGGGTGACGGCGTCAAGAGCAAGGGTGTGACGCCGTCATCTCGCCGCCAAATACTTCCTCGGACGGCCTTGATCTACATCTGACGCCCTGTGTGACGCCGTCATCAACCACGGTATTTTATTCTTAGGGGTTTGACGCCGTCAAGAACAACTCTTGACGCCTTCATGTACTGTTCCAGCATGGAAAATTGAGACTTTGCCGTTTTCTTCACTTTTATGCTCCAAAAACGTCCAAAATGGCTTCTTTTCCAGAATTCACTCTCCAAGTACCTAAAATCACAAAAGGGACGATTTAGGGCAATATTTGATCAAATAAAGTCGGATTCGGGCTTAAATGACCCCCTAAAAACGGATCATTTTCGCCTCATCAGAAGATTTCGATATCCTTAAAGAGGTGGGTAACCGTTGCCACCCATATTTGCAGCATGAGCATAAGAACCGGTTAACGGACATTCGTTATACGGATGTGGACCACCACAAGTTACACAACCCTGATTGACGACATTCACTTGATGATTTGGTTTTTCAAAAGACATAGCATCGAATTTTTTATTAAGAGCCACTAACATACTCATCACTTCATCATTCGTTTTATTATTAGTGTTAGAAACTTGGGGTTTATTTCTCGACATTCTCACACAAGCCTTGGTCAACATGACATAACCCATTGTAGAAAGTATCAATCTGCTGAAGGGATGTGAACCCATGGTTCGGACATTTTTCCATAAAATCTTTGAATCGATCCCAAGCTTCGCTAAACGACTCATCAAAAGCTTGTTGGAATCGAAAGATTTGGGAACGTAGGTTAGACGTTTTAGAAGGAGGATAGAAGTAATTCACAAACTTGGACGCAAGATCGTTCCAAGTGTGAATCGAATTCGGCGGTTCCTTTTCCAGCCAAGTCTGTGCTGCCCCTTTATGGGAGAAAGGAAATAACTTCAATTTCACCACATCGTGAGGAACTTGATTCATGCGAATGGTTTCAGCGATGTTGGCGAAATTTCTTATGTGAGCATATGGGTCTTCGTGTTCAAACCTGTGAAAAGATATACTCGTGATAAGATTGAGCAATCCGTGAATAATCTCAAAATTAGCATTGATTTCGGGTATCACGATGGCTCTCCTCAAACCATTGAATGGTGATTGGAGTTGTTCCTCCATCGGATGTGGATCGAAAGCCGGTTGTGGTCCCATCGGAGGGATTTCCAGATTTTTACAGATTTTTACACAAAAACCATAAGACTCCGTTAGAAAAACAAAACCGGTAAAATTTCCAGATTTTTACACCTGACGCCGTCAAGAGTAATCCTCTGATGCCGTCAGAATGGACCTGCAGAAATTCTTATGTTAAGTTTCCAGAAAATTTCTGGAAAAACTTGGTCCTACTTCCTGGAAAATCCTGCAAAACTTCATTATGACTCAATACAAGCATTTGACTCTAACAAATACGAATATACATGCTCATTTAATATTGTGGAGAATCATGATTGGTTTGTTTCTTAAAAAAATATTTGGGGTTTCCCCTTACACTTATCTTTTGCAAAAATACTTTTAAGTTGGAGTTAAGACTAGGCCAAACAACATAGTAAAGTATTTCCACATTTTAATTGAGAAACATGATCAACCAACAATAAAAATAAAGCATGCATACGGAAGCAAATAACAAACAAACAATTAAAATCACACAAAACATGGGTTGCCTCCCAAGAAGCGCTTTTCTTTATTTACGAGTCTTGTAGCTAGACTCAAGGTCATGGGTTACTACGTGATGCGGGTGAGTTCCTCATTGAGGACATCTTTGGGATCAAACTTAGGTTTCAACTTCCTATCGGTTTCCTTAGTGTGGTATGACCTTTCAAACTTTTCTCCATCCGGATCATACAAAGTCATTCTAATATGCCATGACCCGTCACCTTCTTTAGGTGGCTTGTCCCACCTCCATTTACACTTATCTCCCTCTCTTTTCCATTTATTCCTTTCTATGTTAATGGGCATTATACTTAATAACTCAATCATCTTCCTAAAGACTAAGGGGTCCTCAAAGGGGTCTAGCTCTTCATCTCTAGCTATGAGTTGTTCTACCGAATGTGTCTTTTCAACAAAGTCTTTTTCTAGATAGAATGGGCATTGAGGTCCTATAAAGTTCCTTTCTATCCAAGGTCCATATCTAGACGGTCTCCTATTCATCTCTACCCAATGCGGTGTTGGTTCATCATCACAATCATAACTATGCTTCTTTACATCGTACACCGACCAAGTATCACCTTCACCTACCGCTATCTTAGACTCCTTACAATCTATCATGGCGCTAGCGGTTGCTAAAAATCCTCTTCCTACCAATAAAGGGCATGTAGTGTCACTAACCATGTCTAGGACGTGAAAATCCGCTAATATAGTTAACTTTCCTACGTGAACAACTACATCCTTAATCATTCCAACCGGGTGGGCGATACTCCCATCCGCTAGCCCTATCAATACCTCTGTTTCCTCTAACTTTCCTAGCTTAAGAGCGGTGAATAAGGATAGGGGAATCAAGTTGAGGCTTGACCCTAAATCGGCTAGTGTGTCGAAAGCTTCGGATCTTCCTATCTTACAAGGTAAAACAAATATACCCGGATCATCAAGCTTTTTAGGCAACTTGTTTTGAACGAAGGCGGTCCCATTTTTACCTAGCTTATACTTCTCATATTTTTCTAGGAGGGCACTATAGTAAGGAGCACGCGCTAAGACATCAATGACGGGGCGTTCAAGGTGAAGCTCTTTGAATTCATCGTCAAGGTCTTGCGTAGGAGGTGTTTCAACTATGCTTTTGACCGGATCTATAGTGGGTGTTTTATTTGATTGGTCCTTTTGGGGAACTTGGTTTTGTTTGAAACACGTGCTCGTCGATTTAACCGAGTAGTATTGTGGACACGAAGTGGGTGACGAAACTGAAGATATGGAATTAACGTTTAGTTTCGGATTCTTGATTGTGTCGCTTGGGAGTGCTCCCATTTCTCGGTCATTGAGAACTTTCAACAATGCATCAATTCTAGTGGTCATCTCGCTTTGCTTTTGTTTGAAATCGGCTTCAAACTTAGATATGCGAGCTTCTTGAGATGCCATGAACTTTGACATCAATCCTTCAAGATTGTTGGTACTACCATAGTTGTTAGAAGGATTGTTGTTGAAAGTACGGTTGAATGGTGGACCGTTTGGTTGGTAACGATTAGGTGGGTTGGATGAATTGGGTTGATTTTGTTTCCACCTAAGGTTTGGGTGATTTTTCCATGAGGGGTTGTATGAATCACCGTAAGTGTTTGGCTCGGGCTTGAAAGTGTACCACATATCTCCCGCTTCGTCGGTACGCGTGGATGCGTAGTCCGCAAAAGCTGTTCCGGGGAGTTCCACACAATCACGAGTGTCGTGGGGACTACTACATAATTCGCATGAAGAAGTGATTTTGTTCACTTGGCTTGAAGGCTTAGGAGCATCGTAAGATTTCATGAGAAACTTGACTTGGTCCTCAAGTTCCATGATCCTACGGTCGGGAGTGCTAGAGTTGTTCGAAGGCAAAGATATTGCCTTGACCGTTTTGTTCAAATCACGGGGATCGTTCCAACTTTCGTTGTCATAGAGAGCAAGATCTTCTATGAGTTCCCATGATTGTTCCGCACTAAGATCACGTAGCTTACCACCGGCCGATTGGTCAATGGCTCGCCTCGTGGAGATGTCGATATGGTCATAAAAAATTTGGACTTGGAGCCAAAGATCTATGCCATGATGAGGGACTTTTTGGAGTAAGTCCTTGAAACGAGTCCATGCTTCATAAAGAGATTCATTTTGACGTTGTTGGAACATCAAGATGTCATTCCTAAGCTTAGTAGTTCTCCCCGGTGGGAAAAATTGAGCAAGGAAACGAGTGGTGAGATCATCCCATGTGGTGATGGATCCCGCGGGTAAACGCTCAAGCCATTGACTAGCTTGATCCCGTAGAGAGAATTGGAATAGGCGTAAACGGGTAGTCTCTCTAGTTTCAACACCTAGGTCTATGGAATCTACGATTTTGAGAAAGTCCTTAAGATGTTGGTTTGGATCTTCGGAACGAAGTCCATGGAATGCACATCCGCTTTGCACCAACCGGATGGTGTCGGATCGCAAGGGGGTCACATTGGCTCCGGTGAGCTCAATGGTGTTTCGGTAGCCTTGATGGCTAGGTCGGGAGTACTCTCCTAAGGTTCGGGGCCTAAGGGGTTCTAATGGTGGGTTTTGTTGTGGCGGAATGACGGGTTCAAAGATGTTACCACCTTCCATGATGTCGGATGGTAAAGAGTTACGAACAAAGGCACGAAGAAATAAGATAGACTAAAGAAGACCTAAAAATAAAAATGAAAATAAAATCTTACTAGAAAGGAATCTAGCAAGTAGACCTAATAAAAAGAAATCCTAACCTAGACAATAACTATTCCCCGGGCTGCGGCGCCAAAAACTTGATGCGTGGGAATCGCAACAGGCTTTACCTCTCGAGGGATCTCGAGAAGCTTACAACCCCCACCAGGCAGTGTACCTGATCGTTGTAGTATAGTATAGTGACAAGTACCGGGGGATTGATCGTTCAGCTTAGGAATAGTGTCGCTAGGATTAGAAAACCTAATTACTAGTTCTAAGGGTGAGGGATGATTATTTTTGTGTTTTTATATTTTTATGAAAGCAAGTAAAATCTCGGGTTTTGAAAGAGTGGGCGGAATTAGTTGCTATTCAACTAACCCAAAACTAGTATGCAATCAAAATAAAATAATAAAAATGAAAATAAACTAATTATACTAAGGTTGTGAGCAGTAATTGGAGAAAATGTGTTTACTTAGATTTCACTACTCCCTAGATATCTTTTACACGTTAATTACTTGTTATAATTGCATGGATGACGGATCGTATTCCTTAATACCATTCATGGGTGGCATACATAACTCCCCAATTCTATGAGCTCTTATCTCCTCCTACACCATGCCCAGCACAACTATAGGGATTGTAAACAGTGGCTCATGCATTAAATACAACCAATAAAGACCTAGTACGCCTCGGTTCATGTTTCTTAAGACGTTCAGGCATGTTACCATTTGGAGATCTGCTAGTTTTCTTAAGCCTAACATATAAATCATTCATCCAAGAACAAGAATAAACAAGTAATCAACACATAATCAATATCTAGGTTTCATTAGATCTAAGCAAACACAAAGGAGATCTAGCCTAGGATAATGGAATTGAGACAAGAACAAGATATAGACAACCAACACATAGACATATTGATTGAATTAGAAGAACACTTATCTCAATTACAATGCAAGGTATCAAGGGTTTGGAACCCTTGAAAAACCTGTAAAAGTTGCACCAAATTCGTCTTTAGGGTTTCTCCAAAACTTCTCTCTTTTAATGTGAAAAACTAGAAAACTATATATAGGAAAATCGGGGTGACGGCGTCAAGAGCAAGGGTGTGACGCCGTCATCTCGCCGCCAAATACTTCCTTGGACGGCCTTGATCTACATCTGACGCCCTGTGTGACGCCGTCATCAACCACGGTATTTTATTCTTAGGGGTTTGACGCCGTCAAGAACAACTCTTGACGCCTTCATGTACTGTTCCAGCATGGAAAATTGAGACTTTGCCGTTTTCTTCACTTTTATGCTCCAAAAACGTCCAAAATGGCTTCTTTTCCAGAATTCACTCTCCAAGTACCTAAAATCACAAAAGGAACGATTTAGGGCAATATTTGATCAAATAAAGTCGGATTCGGGCTTAAATGACCCCCTAAAAACGGATCATTTTTCGCCTCATCAGAAGATTTCGATCTCGTTAAAGAGGTGGGTAACCGTTGCCACCTATATTTGCAGCATGAGCATAAGAACCGGTTAACGGACATTCGTTATACGGATGTGGACCACCACAAGTTACACAACCCTGATTGACGACATTCACTTGATGATTTGGTTTTTCGAAAGACATAGCATCGAATTTTTTATTAAGAGCAACTAACATACTCATCACTTCATCATTCGTTTTATTATTAGTGTTAGAAACTTGAGGTTTATTTCTCGACATTCTCACACAAGCCTTGGTCAACATGACATAACCCATTGTAGAAAGTATCAATCTGCTGAAGGGATGTGAACCCATGGTTCGGACATTTTTCCATAAAATCTTTGAATCGATCCCAAGCTTCGCTAAACGACTCATCAAAAGCTTGTTGGAATCGAAAGATTTGGGAACGAAGGTTAGACGTTTTAGAAGGAGGATAGAAGTAATTCACAAACTTGGACGCAAGATCGTTCCAAGTGTGAATCGAATTCGGCGGTTCCTTTTCCAGCCAAGTCTGCGCTGCCCCTTTAAGGGAGAAAGGAAATAACTTCAATTTCACCACATCGTGAGGAACTTGATTCATGCGAATGGTTTCAGCGATGTCGGCGAAATTTCTTATGTGAGCATATGGGTCTTCGTGTTCAAACCCGTGAAAAGATATACTCGTGATAAGATTGAGCAATCCGTGAATAATCTCAAAATTAGCATTGATTTCGGGTATCACGATGGCTCTCCTCAAACCATTGAATGGTGATTGGAGTTGTTCCTCCATCGGATGTGGATCGAAAGCCGGTTGTGGTCCCATCGGAGGGATCACATTGTTTTGAGCACCACCCATCGGCGGGGGTCCCAAGTGTTGCTCGTTCGGGTTCATTTCCTCCGTATTAGGAAAAAGAGCTCGGTGTGTATGACGAAACAAACTTTCCGGATTTGAAAGCGGTGAAACAAGTCATTTAGACGTTGAACGTGTGTTCATACACCACAAAAATCAAATTTAGAAAAATAAAAGGAAAATCAAATTTAAAAAGGAAAATCTTTTTGTATTTTTATTTTTATAAAGCAAAATTCAAAAACTTAATCTTTTGTTTTTTTTCTTTTTCTAACGTTACGTTAATTGTAAACCGTTTTCTTTAAATCTACTCGCGACGTAACGGGAGAGAAGAATGGATCTCTCTTCAGCTTGCAATTTAATGTCAAAGCTTCCGTATTTTCCGCTTATTCGGTCGTAGAATCCAAAGTAATCCGATTAACAACTAATTTCACGCGTTGTTATATTGGGAAGCTTATTTGGTTTACAACGCCCACCCTTCAACGGGAGAGTCGAGGCTGTAACTTTATTATTGGTTTTTTTGGTATTTTTGAAAACACTTTAGGAAAAGTGTTTTTGATTTTTTTTTTTATTTTTTTGGTTTTTATAGAAAATATATACAAGGAAGGTTTTCAAAACACAATTTCGAAAAACGAAAACGAAAAATTCACTTCAACCTTCCCCGGCAGCGGCGCCAAAATTGATTCGTAAGAAAATCAATATATATATATATATATATATATATATATATATATATATATATATATATATATATATATATATATATATATATATTATAGTATTACTCAAGAGATCTGCAAAGAAATACGGATAACCCGAGGTCGTAGTCCGTGTGAAGGATGAATAGAATTCTCAATTCCCGATTCGTGAAACGTGTCGTGAAAGTGATAAGAAGTGATTTTTATGAGATTACACTAAGGAAAAAGTAAATGAAGCACAAATAACCACTTAAGCACATATTTCAAATAAGGCAACTAGAAACGTAACGTAAAATTGAAAACGTAAGCTAAAACGTAAATTAAACGTTAACGTACGAAATAAAACGCGACTTTAAAGCTACACTACTCCTACGGACTTGGAAATAATTTTCAAAAGTTAAAAATGATAAAAGAAAATTTTTAGACAAAGAAAAATATTTTTTTTACTTTTTATTTATTTTTTATGAATTAAAAACTATTTAACTAATTAAAAATTAAAAGAAAATGAAATTAAGGTGAGAAAAATGAAAAAATAAATTTTGAAAATTATAAAATAACTAAAAAGTAATTTTAAAACTAAAAAATATTTTTTTTGGCTTTTTTGAATAATTTTTGGAAATTAAAAACTATTAAATCTAATTAAAAATTCAAACTAAATTCAAAATAAATGGGAAAAATGCAAAATAAATTTCTAAAATTCTAAAATAAATGAAAATAATTTTCTCAAATATTTTTGGATTTTTCTTGGCTTTTACTGATTTTTTTGGATTTTTTAGTAATTAAAAAGTAATAAAAATTGATTAAAAATGAAAATTAATTAAGAAAAATAGCAAATGAACTCAGAAAAATATGAAAAATTCAGAAAAATTCTAAAATATTATAATAAACCTAAGAAAAATTTAAAATTTGAATAATAAGTACTGGTACTGCTTTTTGCTTTGAAACTGCTTAATTGGAATGCTTATTTATAAGCACAGTTGACTAAAAGTTGACCAGACCTTGACTAATTGACTTTTTGACTCAAAAATGCTTAACGGAACAGAGATTAGACCAAATGATACTTAGAAACACAGAATTAGGTGAGCAGTTATGAAATAAGCAATAAGGAAATAAGCACTTCAGCAAATAGTTAAGCAATTGATAAAAACTCAATGGAAATAGCAACTATAGGTGTAAATGAGCCCAGAGAACCAACAAGTCTCAACTTAGGATCAAAAATGAGCAATTGCAGCCCTGATTCTTATGACAGACCTCAATTCCAAACACTATCTTAGATAAGCCAATAAGCAGTGTAGATAAGCTTAGGGATGCAAGCTTGTGGGGGCAAATGTTGTTCTGACTAACTGAGGTGCCAAAATAACCAAGAAAACTAATCTCAGATCCAATTCACTACTCTAACAATCACCTAGAAATTGTTCCAACAACTAATGTGCAGGGCAATTGATAGGTTCAACCAGTCAAATTAAGATCTTACTTCCAATAAGCAAATGAACTCCAAATTAGAATTTTATTACTGAATATGATTCACAAGCTGTCAAACTCAATAATTCAATAAGCTAAAACTATTCCCAATTATTATCCACTCCTACAATATCTCACAAAGTTGTGTCCAAAAACTGTGTTAACTTTAGTTTTGACTTTTTTATTTAAAACAAATTTTGACCAAAGTGAAATTTAATTGTTTAAATCTACTCCAAGGTGATATGATAATCAAATTTAACAGTTAACCTACCTAGATTTTCACCAAATCTTAACAGACTATGCAATCACAAACTTCAAACTCAAGTAATGCTAACAGAAATTATCTTATAAGCTAACTGTGACTTTTAACTGTAAGACCTACTGTTTTATTGATAGATAAGACTTACTATGACCCTAAGAAAATTGTTTAGACCAAGCACTACTTCTGCAACACCCTTAATACCAGCAGACCAACTGAATCAAAACATCCCTAATTGACTGTCTAAACTAAATACTACCACAGATCAGATCCAATACAGTCCAAACTTCAACTTTAGGTGCTAAATTAGATTCAACAACTCCCAATATAACAGATTTCAGATGCAACAATCTCAAAAACTCAATTACACAGATCCAAATTACTATGACAGTTAAATGCAATAGTGAACAACCAAATCAAATAAAGCTAAGAACAATAATAAAATAAGACAGAAGACTTATGCAACTAATAGTATTAAGCAAAATCAAGTAACAATAACAGATCTAAACTAAATTTAATCTACTTATGCAATTGAAATGAAAAAAATGGAAAACTTACAACCAAAAGCCCCTTCAGCTTAACAGAGGGGGTTCACTAAGCTTGCATGTCTTTTGACAGGCCAAGTGGACTCCTTCTTGGCTGCCCTTAACTCCAAAATAAGCTGAGCTTATTTAAAATAAGCTTGTTTGACTTCTGTTGACTATTTGAGATTTTAAGAACAATGACTGAACAAGCTCACTAAAAGCTACAGGACAGCTTATATGAACTTGTATTAAACTGGAACAGCTAATTGAAGCTTAATTGGAATTGAAACAACTATTTTTTTTTTTTTTTTTTTTTTTTTTTTTGGATTTTCAAATTAAGTTTGACAGAAATTTAAATGAGACAATTGAATTAAGCTAACAGATACTTGATTAAAACTAAATAAACAATTGTAATAAGCAAAACTAAATTTGAAATAACAGATAATAAGCTGAGAAATGTAAAAATAAGCTGAATTATATTAATATAAAAATGTTGGATTACAAAGCTTGAAATGGAATTACAAAAGCATAAACTAAATTGAACCCTACTATTACTCAGACTCTACACACAAACTACTCATGACTGAATAAGGGGGGGGGGGTATTTATACTTGAGGAGAGAGCCTGCTAGGGGTTGAGGATGCTTCTAGACTGTGTTTCTTTTCTCTTGATCACACCCGTTCATTCCAGCTTCAATCAGATGCGTTAATTTGAACCATTGGATCATGTGAGAGTCATGTATGAATCCTTCGTGTGCTACATCATTGGTCCACGTGTCCATGTCACTTTCTGTCATGAGTCAGAGCTTCTAGAACCTCCAATCATAAGGTAATCATTGGTAATTGAGGTTAATTTGTGTACGGTGAAACCTAGGGTTCTAGGAACAGTGAATATTTTCTGGGTAAAATAGATTGGGGGTAAAGTTTGGGGCGGGAATTGGTTTGGGATGTGTTTTTATTATTTTTATGGGTTGATCGGGTTAAGCTTAGTTGACCATGGGTAATATTTAGGAGTGGAACGGGTTGTAATATTAAGGGATGGTGGGTTTATGTTTGGTATTGGTGATACGTGGGAATCGCACCAGGCTTTACCTCTCAAGGGATCTTGAGAAGCTTACAACCCCCACCAGGCAGTGTACCTGATCGTTGTAGTATAGTATAGTGACAAGTACCGGGGGATTGATCGTTCAGCTAGGAATAGTGTCGCTAGGATTAGAAAACCTAAATACTAGTTCTAGAGATGAGGGATGATTCTTTTTGTATTTTTATATTTTTTTAAAAAGCAAATTAAAATCTCAGGTTTGAAGGATTTGGGCGGAATTAGTTGCTAGTCAACTAACCCAATACTAAAGATGCAATCAAAATAAAATACTAAAAATGAAAATAAACTATATTAAACTAAAGTTGTGAACAATAAGTAGGAGAAATGTGTTTACTTAGATTTCACTACTCCCTAGATATCTTTTACACGTTAATTACTTGTTATAGTTGCGTGGATGACGGATTGTATTCCTTAATACCATTCATGGGGTGGCGTACTTACTTCCCCAATCCTATGAGTGCCTACTTCACTCCTATGTTGAGCCTGCAAGAAGCTCCTAACATGGGATCATTAGAATTTACTCATGCATTAAATACAACTAATAAAACCGAGTACACATCGGTTCATGTTTCCTAAGACGTTCAAGCATGTTACCATTTGGAGATCTGCCAGTTTTCTTAAGCCTAACATTGAAATCATTCATCCAATACAACCATAAACAAGTAATCAACACATAATCAACATCTAGGTTTCATTAGATCTAAGCAAACACAAGATAAATTTAGCCTAGCATGGTGGAATCAAGACAAGCATAAGATATAGACAACCAACACATAGACATATTGATTGAATTAAAAGAACACTTATCTCAATAGCACATGTAAGCATTCAAGGGTTGAAAACCCTTGAAAAGCTGTAAAATTCATATATGGTCCGGCCTTAGGGTTTCTCCAAACTTGTTTCTCTTTTAATGAATGAAAATTAGAAAACTATATATAGATATTAGAGGCTGACGGCATCAAGAACAAATGGGTGACGCCGTCATCTCGCCGCCAAAATAATCCTCGGACTGCCTTGATCTACATCGGACGCCGTCATGTTATCCACTTTTGCAGGCCGTCACACATTTAACTCTTGACGCTCTACTTTGTGACGCCTTCATTTCTGTACTGGGTCGTCATGATCATTACTCTTGATGCCATCAAATTCTTCCTCTTGACGCCGTCACACACTGTTCCCAGCATGGAAAATTAAGTCTTTGGACTTTTCTTCACTTTTATGCTCCAAAAACGTCCGAATTGCTTCCTTTTCCAGATTTCACTCCCAAAGTACCTAAAATCACAAAAGGAATGATTTAGGGCAATATTTGATCAAATAAATTCAATTCCGGGCTTAAATGACCCCCTAAAAACGGATCATTTTTCGCCTCATCATATACCCTTACACTTGAGATTTGCTTGTCCCCAAGCAAATGCGCTTTTATTCTAATCAAAATACAAGTTAGGGGTCATTTAACACTAATATAAAAGTAATTACAACAAATAATCATTCCACTAAAGACCAAAGACAAGCACGGAGGTCATATACTAGCACCTCACAAATAGTGTTTAGATACTCGCATCTCTCGGGTGTAATAAGATAATATCACAATATGGAAATGGAAAACATCTCTCACTACCTGTCATAGCAAAATAGATTACCATAGGCTTGGGAAAGGATCAAACCTCCACCACATGGCGTAAGCACCTAGGATAAACTATCAAAAAGGTCTTTTAAAGGGTTGTAACGTTAGGTGTAGGGATATGAAATACACGGTTTTGTTGGATATAGGTAGTCTTTACTGGTGGCGAGCTAACAATCTTGGTTAATTACATGTACAATATGGCGTTGCTAAGCCAAGACTAGACTCGACTTAAGCTAATAATTGAAAATAACAAAAACATGAAATAAAGATAGAATGAAACGGGATGGTAGTCCGTATGTTTTTTCTCTTTTCTTTTTCTATTTTTTTTTCTTTTTCTTGATTTTACAATTTTTTTTTTTTTTTTTTTTTTGATTTTTTTTTTTCGATTTTTTTTTCTGCATACATTCTTACCCTACCATCCAAAATAATACATCATAGGGAATGAACATTTCCCTTACACTTGAATTTTTACATACTTTACAATAAACTAATCTAATGACTCGAATTAAGATAATCAAAACACTTGGAGTACTTTTAAGATTAACGTACATATGGGGGTAATATATGATGTTCTTCCCCATTACTCCATAAAATAAGTACTTTACCCATGAGTCCCAATCGTCCCAAAACAATATGTAAAAGGATATGACTCGACTTAGCAACTATGTAATCAATTAGATAGTTAACTTAGGGTTTAACAAATAACAATAATGCACTAAAGATGAGCGCATACACGGAAGGCTAAGGCGATTTGGGTGTACATTTAAGTGGGGTGTAACAAATTCTTCCTTTAAGTAAAATGCTTAAAGTTAGAAACGAAAAGATAGGCTCGGAGGGGTGTACTAGGGGTTTCATGTACTAAAAATGAGTACAACGCTAAGGTGTGGGAAAAATTAGTTGACTTAACTAGCCAAGTAATATGACTTAAATTGTCAAGTAATTATGATACGGGTTTAACACAAGGGTGATCCTAATGCCTCTTATTATGTAGTAAATCCTACTACACGAATGTAGTCTCACTAGCGGTCTCGAGATGCATCACTAACGCAAATTCTACTAAATGCTACCGGTACACTCATAAGCACCAATAGTAAATGCTTTTCCTATCAAATCTAAAGGCGAACCTCACATATTTGGGTGGAAAATTTTTCTGAATGGTACGGTTATGTGCTAGTCATACAATCTCCTATCCATGAGACGCTTGCTATGGCTAAAGTTTCACTCCTAAATGTTGTAAAAAATTTTAAATTTGGCGCTAAAATTGCACTAACAAGTATTTATCATAGTTTTATTACATATCTACTATCAAACAAACAAACTCAAGCGAAAGTGTATCTGTAAGGTATCATCATTTTAGCCTCCCCTTACACTTAAGATGAACATTGTCCCTAATGTTCAAGTAAAGAATGTAAAAGTGAAACAGTAAAACAAATGAAATCAAATATTCCCCTGATTCGCTCGGTATGGATAATAAGGTGGCCAGGTTAGATCTTCCTCCAAGAAAATGAACAATCAAAGCTTCCCTTCCAGAAAAATAAATCATCTTCTTGTCATACATAACCTGTAAATCCTGAGAAAACAGACAAAGCAACCTCGCATAAAATCGGCGGTAATCTACATAAGTTACTAAATCCTAGAAAACAAAATAAGATATAATGCTTGTGGAATGAAGTTTGCAGATTTTCTGGAAATTATAAAACTTAATAATTCAACAAAAACTTTAAAACTCCGTTAGAAAAATAAAACTGGTAAAATTTCCAGATTTTTACACGTGACACCGTCAAGAGCAAGCTCATGACGCCGTCAGAAGTGACCTGCAGAAATTCTTGTGTTAAGTTTCCGGAAAATTTCTGGAAAAACTTGGTCCTACTTCCTGGAAAATCCTGCAAAACTTCATTATGACTCAATACAAGCATTTGACTCTAACAAATACAAATATACATGTTCACTTAATATTGTGGAGAATCATGATCGGTTTGTTTCTTAAAAACATATTTGGGGTTTCCCCTTACACTTATCTTTTGCAAAAATACCTTTGGGTGAAGTTAAGACTAGGCCAAAACAACAAATCAAAGTATTTCCACTATTTAGTTTAGAAACATGATCTACCAACAATAAAAATAAAGCATGCATACGGAAGCAAATAACAAACAAACAAAATAAAATCACACAAAGCATGGGTTGCCTCCCAAGAAGTGCTTGTTTTTGTTCGAGTCACGAGCCTGACTCTACCCTTATTTAACGGAAATAGGGGAGGTTTTCGCTACACTTAGGATTAAGTGCGGGTGATAGTAGCGATACACACCGGCTTGGTGGAAGTATGCCTCGTGAGAAAAGAGTGGTGGATGAATTATATGCTCAAAGGGGTGTGCTCCTTTCATCATAACCTTACCTAGTTTAATTGGGTTAGTGGGCGAATTGAGGTTTTCTCCTAGAAAGGGATCATTTTCTAACAACTTCGAGAGACTCCTAGTTGGGAATCCATCTTGACCCAATAAACCTGGTTTAAACCCATAATGTTTCTTGTGATCAATCATGAATGGGTGATGTAAGTATGTAAGGTCATGGTTCACTCCTATATTGGCTTCCTTTCTACAAGGCTTAGATTCCACTACCTTTATCCTAAGACTACCCGGACTACATGGTTTTATGGGTGGATCGGAACCTATCTCAATTCCTAAATTCTCATCCAAGGATGGAAGATTAGGTAACGGTTTTGGTTGAGGCTCTGGTTCATCAAAACTAGGAATTTCCCTAGAACTAGAAGAACGGTTTTGACTACAAGTATTCAGATCTACTTCTTCTAGTTGTGTTTGGTCCAAGGGGTCTACCTCTATTGGGGTTCCTATTGTCTCTTCTACTTCTTCCGGATAAGTCACGGGTGGTGTGTATGCCTCAAATGATGGTAGGACTTGTGAGGTAATTGGTGGGCTTAGATTTTCTACTCTATCATCCATCTCATCAAGATCACATAAGTGTTCATCTTGTATTATGGTAGTGCCTAACCATGACATGCACTTAGGTACTTCAACTCTACCCACCTCATTTCTAAACAAACCTTCCGATTGATCCATCCAAATACCAAATAGGTCTAAGCTTACCATTTTTGGGTGCCATGTTCCACTTCTTTTATGGGCGAGAATCTCAAAGATTTCCCGTACCTCTTCATCATCATAATCCCACATTTTGCCATCTTCCATATCTTCAATCTGCTTCTGGGTTTGGCAGTCGATACGAGTGTAAAAGATTTGAAGTGGAAACAATAAGTCAAGACCATGATGAAGGACCTTTTTTAGTAAGTATTTGAAACGAGTCCATGCATCGGAAAAAGATTCACCATTATGTCGACGAAACATCAAGATGTCATTTTGGAGTGGAAGGGGTAGATTATGTAATGGATTTGGTCGATTGGTTGAAAAATTTTGCGGATTCGCGTTTTCCATGATGGCTGATGGTAATGGTTACGAACAAAAACACAAAGAAAAAGATAGACTAAAGAGAACCTAAAAATAAAAATAAAATCTTACTAGAAAGGAATCTAGCAAGTAGACCTAATAAAAAGAGATTCTAACCTAGACAATAACTATTTCCCCGGGCTGCGGCGCCAAAAACTTGCTACGTGGGAATCGCACCAGGCTTTACCTCTCAAGAAATCTTGAGAAGCTTACAACCCCCACCAGGCAGTGTACCTGATCGTTGTAGTATAGTATAGTGACAAGTACCGGGGGATTGATCGTTCAGCTAGGAATAGTGTCGCTAGGATTAGAAAACCTAAATACTAGTTCTAGAGATGAGGGATGATTCTTTTTGTATTTTTATATTTTTTTAGAAAGCAAATTAAAATCTCAGGTTTGAAGGATTTGGGCGGAATTAGTTGCTAGTCAACTAACCCAATACTAAAGATGCAATCAAAATAAAATACTAAAAATGAAAATAAACTATATTAAACTAAAGTTGTGAACAATAAGTGGGAGAAATGTGTTTACTTAGATTTCACTACTCCCTAGCTATCTTTTACACGTTAATTACTTGTTATAGTTCGCGTGGATGACGGATTGTATTCCTTAATACCATTCATAGGGTGGCGTACTTACTTCCCCAATCCTATGAGTGCCTACTTCACTCCTATGTCGAGCCTGCAAGAAGCTCCTAACATGGGATCATTAGAATTTACTTATGCATTAAATACAACTAATAAAACCTAGGACACATCGTTTCATGTTTCCTAAGACGTTAAGCATGTTACCATTTGGAGATCTGCCAGTTTTCTTAAGCCTAACATTGAAATCATTCATCCAATACAACCATAAACAAGTAATCAACACATAATCAACATCTAGGTTTCATTAAATCTAAGCAAACACAAGATAAATTTAGCCTAGCATGGTGGAATCAAGACAAGCACAAGATATAGACAACCAACACATAGACATATTGATTGAATTAAAAGAACACTTATCTCAATAGCACATGTAAGCATTCAAGGGTTGAAAACCCTTGAAAATCTGTAAAATTCATATATGGTTTGGCCTTAGGGTTTCTCCAAACTTGTTTCTCTTTTAATGAATGAAAATTAGAAAACTATATAAAGATATTAGAGGCTGACGGCGTCAAGAACAAATGGGTGACGCCGTCATCTCGCCTCCAAAATAATCCTCGGACTTCCTTAATCTACATCTGACGCCGTCATGTTATCCACTTTTGCAGGCCGTCACACATTTAACTCTTGACGCTCTACTTTGTGACGCCTTCATTTCTGTACTGGGTCATCATGATCATTACTCTTGACGCCGTCACACACTGTTCTCAGCTTGGAAAATTAAGTCTTTGGCGTTTTCTTCACTTTTATGCTCCAAAAACGTCCGAATTGCTTCCTTTTCGAGATTTCACTCCCAAAGTACCTAAAATCACAAAAGGAACGATTTAGGGCAATATTTGATCAAAGAAATTCAATTCCGGGCTTAAATGACACCCTAAAAACGGATCATTTTTCGCCTCATCAATTGGGCTTTGGGGAATTTATTTGGGTTAATATTTTGTGGATCCGGTAGTAATATTAAGAACCATTTGTGTAATTCTCAAAATCTCAAGGACCAATTCTGTAATTTATCAAAAGTTTCTCCAAGGGCTCATTTTGACTTTTCTAAATTCTTGGAGGATCACTAGTTGACTTTACTTGAAATATTTATTAAGGGACCATTTGTGTCATTTCCTGAAAGTGCAGGGACTAAATGTGTCATTTCTTCAAACTTTTCACCATGGACTAAATTTGCACTTTGATAAATCTCTGAGGACTTCTAATGACTTTTTGAGCTTTCTTTATCATTTTGCTTCCCCGGCTCCGGCTTTTGACCTTTTTCCAATCACGTGCTCGTTTTTGTCGGTTTTGGCTCTGTTTTTGTTCATTTTTCACATATCCGTACCTGCACATACACAAATACAAAAACATACATTCTCTTGGCATATTTGGTTAGTATTTGGTGTATTTGGTCTGATTTTGGTCTAAAAAGGATGTGTGAAAAAGCACACATCAACATTCATCACTGAAGTTGAAAATCAAGTTGAAAAGAAGATCAAGATCATCAGGTGTGACAATGGGACAGAGTTCAAGAACAAAGTTATGGATGATTTCTGCAGAGACAAAGGTATTAAGAGAGAATTTAGTGTTGCAAGAACTCATCAACAAAATGGAGTTGCTGAAAGAAGGAACAGAACACTAATTGAGGCTGCTAGAACCATGTTAGCTGATTCAAAGCTACCAGTGACTTTTTGGGCTGAAGCAGTTAACACTGCTTGTTACATTCAGAACAGGGTTTTAGTGGTTAAAACAAAGAACAAGACACCTTATGAGCTATTCAGAGGAAGACCCCCTACTTTGGAATTTATGAGGCCATTTGGATGTCATGTCACAATTCTCAACACCATTGATCATCTAGGAAAATTTGAAGAAAAGTCTGATGAAGGCTTCTTTGTTGGATATTCTATGGTTAGCAAGGCTTTTAGAGTCTATAATTTGAGAACAAAGAAGATTGAAGAGAATTTGCATGTTGAGTTTCTTGAAAATAAAACTAACATAGCAGGTTCAGGACCAGAATGGTTATTTGATCTTGAGACATTATCAAATACAATGAATTATGTACCTATCACTTCAAGTACTGGAGTCAATAATCTTGAAGAGACAGAAGAATTCATTGATGAAGATGAATCTTACAAAGATGATGAAGATGATAAAGATCAAATTGTTATGCCACTTTGGGACTTTGTTGACAATAATGAAAACTCTCAACCTTCAAAGGATTCTGAAAAGGAAAGTGATGCAAAGGCTATGAATTTTGATGTTTTGAATACAAATATTCCTACTAGCAGTGGTAATCAAATTCCCACTGCTTCACCAGAAGTTTCCACTGATGGTCCAAATGTAGGAAGTTCCTCTCAGGAATCACCTAGTGATGATGTAGAGATCTCAAACATGCCAACAACATATGATATTCCTAGTGCATCACAGACTTTAATTCACAAAGTGCATCCACTTGAAAAATGTTATTAGTGAACTACAATCAGGTGTGAAGACAAGAAAGTAGACAAAGAAAAATGATGTTCATGGGTTCATTAGTGAAGTTTATGAGTCTAAGAAGCATAAGAACAAGAATGAATGTTTGTTTTTCTGTTTTCTATCACAAGTGGAGCTGAAAAATGTTTATAAGGCTTTAGAAGAATCTAGCTGGGTTGAAGCAATGCAAGACGAGTTGTTGCAGTTCAAACTTCAAAAGGTTTGGGTTCTTTGTGATTTGCCTAATGGTATGAAGGTGATTGGTACTAAATGGGTTTTCAGAAACAAGAAAGATGAAAGAGGTATTGTTATCAGGAACAAAGCTAGATTAGTTGCTCAAGGATACACTAAAGAGGAGGGTATTGACAATGAAGAAGTTTTTGCTCCTGTTGCAAGAATTGAGTCTATTAGATTGTTTCTAGCCTATGCATCCTTTATGGGTTTTACTGTCTATCAAATGGATGTTAAGAGTGCCTTCCTGTATGGAACGATTGATGAGGAGGTCTATGTCTCTCAACCTCCAGGCTTTGAAGATCCTCAACATCCAAATAAAGTGTATAAGGTTGTTAAGGCTCTTTATGGCTTACATCAAGCTCTAAGGAAGTGGTATGAAACCTTATCTACATATCTATTGAATAATGGGTTTCATAGAGGCAAGATTGATCAAACTTTGTTCATCAAGAAAGACAAGGGTGATATTCTACTTGTTCAAGTATATGTTGATGATATTATCTTTGGATCTACTAGATAAGAGATGTGTAAAGAGTTTGAAAAGCTGATGAAAGATGAATTTCAAATGAGTTCTATGGGTGAACTTACATTCTTTTTGGGGCTGCAAGTACAATAGAGTAAAGAGGGCATCTTTATCAGTCAAGACATATATGTGACTGAGATTATAAGGAAGTTCAAATTCACTGATGCAAAACCTTCAAATACTCCTGCTGATAAGACTACTCATCTATTGTTGAAGAATGCTAGTGGAGCAAATGTTGATATGCACACTTACAGATCTATGATTGGTTCTCTGATGTATCTCACTTCATCAAGACCAGACATTATGTTTGCTGTATGTGCTTGTGCAAGATTTCAAGTTACTCCAAAGACATCACATATGACAGCAGTAGAGAAGATTTTCAGGTATTTGAAGACATATCCTAATATAGGATTGTGGTATCCAAGAGAATCCCCTATGGAATTGATCACATACTCAGATAGTGATTATGCTGGTGCAAGTTTGGATAGAAGGTCAACTACAGGTGGATGTCAATTTCTTGGATGTAGATTGGTGTCTTGGCAGTGCAAGAAACAAACAATGGTGGCTACTTCAACCACTGAAGCAGAATATGTAGCTGTTGCTAGCTGTTGTGCTCAGATCTTATGGCTTCAGAATCAATTGTTGGTTTATGGGTACAATTTCATGAACACCATTATCTATATAGACAATATTAGTACCATATGCATCATTAAAAATCCTGTGCAACACACTAAAACTAAACATATTGAAATCAGACATCATTTTATTAGAGATTGTTATGAGAAAAAGCTTATTCAAGTTGTCAAAATTCATACTGATGACCACTATGCTGATTTATTAACAAAAGGGCTTGATGTGGGTAGTTTTCAGTACTTGGTAACAGGTACTGGAATGCTAAATCCATAAATCTTTGATGTCTAATAATTTTTAGTGTTGCAGGATAGTTTTTAGGTACTAATATTGTTTATATATGGTTGTATGGTTTTCTACTAACTTGTATGCAGAGAAATTAAAGCTCAGTGGAAACCATGATACAATAGTGGAAAGATTTGCTCTCTCAGTGACAAAAGATAAAAGTACTTTTATTGATTTATTCAAGAGGAAACAAAGTACATCCATTCAGAGAGTCTAAACACAACCAAAAAATCACAAAACACAAGGACTCAGAACCTAACACCTAAACCTTCAATCCAGCTACTCCATGGGTTTCTTCCCTTTTCCCTCATACTCATTCTTGCCCTTAGAAACTTTCTTTCTCTTGTCATCAAAAGAAAGTTGTTTTCTTGGACAAGCAAGACCCAACAGTTGCTTAGGTGGCTTTGGGAGTCTTAAAGGCTTCTCAATAGCAGGCCACTTCATGTTGACTATGGCTGACTCCAAAGCTGTAGTGAGGGCTCTTGGAAGTTCCTTGGACAAGGTGTAGGATGGATCATCATCATCAGAGGAAGAACTTGTATAAAACTCTAGAGATGGAGCAGGAGTAGCTGATATCTTCTTGTTAGGCTTCATGTTGGAGGATGTAGCTGTTGCAGCACTTGGTGGAAAATAATCACTCCATCCTGCTGAAAGTTCTTCTGAGTCAGAGCAATAACTGATTTCCTCATCAGATGAGATGTAGATTAAAGGAAACCAACTCATGATGATTTGTAGTGTTTGTGATATTGAAGATAAGTTTTGATGCAGAATTATGTGTTTTGAACCCCCTTTTATAAGCAAAGTCAAGGTCGAAGTACAATTAATGAAGGATATTTACTCTTATCTGGTTTGGTAGGTTGGAGGATTAAATTTGGATATTATCGGGTTGACTTTGGAGAGATATTTTTATGAATAGTAACTTGGTCAAAAAGTTACTTTGGGTTAAATTATATTGGTTAAGTTTGGTGTTTCTTAATTATGTAGAAAATAAACTAATATTGTTTGAGACATTGGAGTTATAAGGTGTGTAACTCAGACACACAACAAATGGTTATTGATTCACTATGTCTAATCAACATAAGAATCAACTAGTCCAGAGCAAACGACTCCTAGTAAAGACTTCTCAAATCCGTTTATGGTTGATAGTTTACCAAAAACTATATGGTTATCAACTCACCATATTCCATGTGATGAAGAGTTGGCTAGTCCATAGCAAACGGCTCATGGTAAAGACATATCAAATCCGTTTATAGCTGATAGTTTGCTAAAAACTATAATTAGAGTAGCTAATTTTACATGTTTTACTTACCACTGCTCTTTGATATTTTGTGGAAATTTACCACTGCTAGTTCACTAGTTACCACTGCAAGAGTAATTTTACCACTGGTGAACTAGCCGTTACAACTGTTGTGTCAGTAATCTTATTTCTTAACTAGCCGTTGTAAAATAACCGTGTTTCCTTATTAATAGGGTAACTTTTTGTGAATTATCCACTTACCAATTTTAATTTATTCTTTTTCCAAAGATAAATTCTTTCTTAAGATAATTCACATTACGCATACTCCTCAAACCCTATTAGTATAAATTGATCATCATACGGCTTGATTCTTATTATCGATTACTAACACTTTTATCTTTCTTTCACAAAATCATGGCGATTCTAAACTTTGTTGAGGAGCACAACCAAGTGGCCTATTTACAAAAGTCAAACGAAAAGAGTGGCCCTGTTTTTCATCAGATTGTGGATTTTCTCAATACAACCCATATAAGGTATGCTTTAACTGTTAATCCCACAATCTTTGTTTCTCATATCAAACAGTTCTGGAACATTGTGGAGTCCATAACTATTGAATAGAGAGACACACAAGAAACTGTGGAAGCTCTAAGAGCCACAGTGGATGGGGTAACCATTGATGTTACTGAGTCATCGTTGAGGAGAGTTCTCCAATTGGATGATCATCACATTACCCAATTCAGATATTTTCAAACATATTGCTTTCATGGGGTATGATACATCTGATCAAAAAGTTACTTTCAGAAAAGGATGTTTTTGTCCCCATTGGAGATTTTTAATACATACTCTTCTCATTGCCTGAGTCCTAAGAAAACATCTTATGAACAATTTGCATCAACCATGGCTTATCCTTTGGTTTGCTTGGCTACTGATAGGACTTTCAATTTTTCAAAGTTTATTTTCAATAATATGAAAGGCAATGTAAAGAGTTCATATAAATTTTTGATGTATCCAAGGTTTGTGCAAGCTCTGAATTGATGGAATTATGCACCAAATTAGTCAAACAGGTTCAAGCTCTGGAGAAAGATCTGGCAAAGACTAAACAACATCATGCCACAGAGCTTAATCAGATGAAGGCAGAGATTAAAAGGTTACAGGATGAATTTGAGAGCCTAAAGAAGCCAATATCTGCCAAAATTGTGTTTTCTTCTTCATCTTCACCTCAAGATGATTCATCAGCAGGCTTAAGTGAAGGTTTGGGAGATTCTTCCAAACAGGGGAGGAAAACAGATGCTGAGACTAAGGGGAGGAAGATAGATTTTGGAGAAGATTATGGCTTGGATGCTTATTTTAATGATACAGTTGGAATTACAACTCAACCAATTTCCACTGCTAGTCAAGATGTTCCCACTGTTAGCCAAGATATTCCCACTGCTAGTCAAGATGTTACTACTGCAGAAGAAGAAGCTGCTAGAATAAGAACAGAAAAAGGTAAAGCAGTTATGACTGGTACAGAACAAGTGCAGCCAAGAAAGGTTTCAAAGAAATATCAAGCTCAGATAGATTATGATGCAGAATTGGCAAAGAAATTAGCAGCAGCTGAGATTGAAAAGAAGAAAAAGCAAGAGGAAGATGAGATTGCAAGTTTCATGGAAGCTAAGAGGTTCGATAAATTGTAAACAGTGATGGAAGAACCACTTTCTATTGTTCCACCAACCAGAATACATGAGAAACGTCCAATGTTCACCTATGTGCCTACAGAAGAAGAAATTGAGTTCATGATTGCAAATGATCCAGTGATTAGAAATAAGGCAATTGAACTCATTGCAAATATAACTCTAAATGTAGATCAAATGTCTGCTCAATTGAAGGACTTCATTCAGATGAAGAATCAACAGTCTCTTGATGACATCATTGGCACAGTAAGAAAGGGTCAAAAGAAACCAAGACAACTTACAAAGACACAAATTATTGCTGAGATGAAGACGTATTGTTGTCATGTTGGAAATATGAAGATTGCACAATTTAAAGGAATGACACATGATCAGATTGAAGGTATTTACTACAGGGTTAAAAGACAGGATAGTAATTTCATTCCCATGGATAAAGAACCTGTAGCAATAAAGTCAAAAAGGACAGGAGTGAGTCTTGAAACAAAAGATGCTAAGAAATTGAAGACTCGGGAGTCATCACATGCAAAAGAAGGTGTCATCAAGTTGACTGAAGAACAAGTTACCAATATGGTGTTTATTGAAACTGATATGCTTAACATTGAACCTTTACAAACAAAATATCCAGTAGTTGGTTGGGAAATCTATTCTGATGATTTTGGTGTAGCATGGAAGATTATCAGAACTGGCAATATCACAAGTATTTGCAGAGATTTTGAAGATGTTGTTAGATCTTGTGATAGAGAAGATTTGGATACTTTGTGGAGGATTATTCAAGATCAGTTCAAGAAGGATGAACTTGTTGATGTCAAAGCTCAAGAGTTGTGGGTTCACTTTAGAAGATTATATGAACCTGATCCAAGTGACGGGTATTGGACATTTGAAGCTCATAATATGAATACTCTGTGGAAATTCTATGATTCAAGTGCTGTACATCATGTTTCTACTCAAGATGGAGTTGATGTGTTTATGTTAGCTGAGAAAGAATATCCATTGAGAGCTGGAGTTCTCACTGTTATGATGTCAGTAAGTCTCAGATGTTGGGAAAGAAGTGAAGTCATAGAAGATTTGTTATAGAGGATTTATGATCAAAGTGTGAGAGTTGATAAGGAGTTAAGAAAAAGAAGATAAATGTTTGGAAGAATTCCCATATCCTCATATCTACTGACTACTTGAAGAAACTTATTGATTTACATGTTAATCATAAGTTTAGGGGAGGATTGTTGGGAATTATATTAACAGTTACCACGGCTAAGTATGAAGATTACAACTGCTGAAGAATGCACTAGTAGTGGAAACTCATTACCACTGCTAGTAAATATTATTACCACTGTTGTTAGGATAACTGTTAGGAAACTTGTGTTGATAAGTATAGAATAGATTTAGTGAATATCTTATTCTATTATCTTTATACGTATCTTGTAGAAGAGGTCTCCTTGTGCTATAAAAGGAGGTCCTAGGTTAAGGTTAAATATACGTTTTTCTTAGAGCTTCAAGGTGTAACCCTAGTGATACAAAGATCACTCGTATTATTATTAATAATAATATTGGAGCTAACCGTTTGATACATACAATATTCTCATTCATATACAACTGTTTCATTCACAATCAAACTTCTAAGTATTACTAAGTAGATTCCGCATACTTAGTGATATAACTTAAAGTATCATACTAACACGGATAAAGGTGTTTAGATCCATCATTACTACCTCACCATCCTCAACACCTTGCAATACCATTGTGATCACTATACAAGAGTTGCTTAATCTTGCTACTCCAACACCCTCTCCAAAGCATTGCAACACCAACATAGCCACTATTTCGACACCAACTAGACCTTCAAGTGATTCAACATCACCTTCTCAACAAACTCAACCATCAAAAAATCAATCACCTCAATCACCAACACTTACACCAATGGAACTTTTTCATACACCACCAACATCACCACTACCCTATTTGGAAACTTTAGAAGACCTATCACCTAAATCATCAAGCCCTCCATCATTGTCACTCTTTGACACCATTGCCGAAATGGAAACCCAACAACAACCAATGTTTCAACCAAATGAGTCATTGGATGATGAACCTCATCAACCATCATTGATAGAGGGTTTGGCTTATCACTATGCTAGACCCTCAATCTTTCCACAAGATCAAGGTCATACATACCCACAATCATTTGTGTTTCACCCCGTTTACAAATTCATTCATGATCCTCTTGAAGGAGAACCAAGCTTCCGCCATTATACTCAACAACAACAACCACCACAAGAGTCTTCCCAACACTTTGATTCAATGTTTCCTTCTCATGAGGAAATAAATGCATCTGTAAGGGCCACATCTCCAACCTCAACAAGTATAAGAAACAAAAACACCTCTCAACCATCCACCCTTGCTCCATCAAGCACAAGTAATCCACCACCAACAAATGAGATCCCTTTTCCACCAAACTTTCCTCGCCATAATTGCGGACATTGTGAAAGGACCGCTCACATTACCGAAAGATGTCGAACGGAAATCCGCGAGCTAACCTATGAAATGAGGTTTATCCTAAACCACATTTTGGACCGTCTAGAATCCTTGTCTCACCCACCTCAAGTTTAGAGTCTCCAACAATGATAGAGTCTCATCCATAGTAGCACCAAAAACACAACCTAACAAGCCAAAACACTCATTCTCATCATCACCTACCTTAAAACATTCTTTAGGAGGATGTTTCTCATTAAGGATTATGATGTTTTTCTTTTTATTTTTATTTTCCTTTTATTTTTTTCCCTTTTAACGTAGGATGTTATCACCCTAATTTCTTGTCTTTTACCTTCCAAAAGTCAAATTTTACATGAAATGACTTACATTCTACTATGTGGCATGCATTGTTTGTTGACCATTTAGGTATTGGTACTATACCTTGTGATGGTACCATATATATCTTGTGCTAACTCTCTTTTGTAGGATCATTATCCATATATCCCTTCCTTGTTACTCCAATTTAGGGGAGTAATATTCAAGGGGGAGCATGAGAATTGCATCATTCCGCTTCGCAACTCTTCTTTGTGTTTAAACAAAAAGGGTGTTCATGACTTGTTCTACATTTGTCTTGTGCGGCAACTAATTTTTGTTTGTAGGTTCAAAATCCATGTTTCCTAACTTGGCACTCCTTTTAGGGGGAGTATTATCCAATGGGGAGCACTTGCATCATTTCGCTCCGCTTCTCTTCATTTTGTTTCGACAAAAAGGGGGAGAATTTATATTAAACTTGTTCTCATCTCTTCTCTAACTCTTGCATATCACATCATTTGAGTAAAACAAGTTTTAATACAAACTTTATAAGACTTAAAACTAAAACTAGTGGCTTACTTATAAATAAAGTTTATGTTTTGTCATCAACAAAAAGGGAGAGATCGTTAATACAAATATCGCCTAAAAATGCTATTTATATTTTACGATCTTTGCTAAGTTTTGTTAATGACAAAGTATAAAGGGTAAATTACATGGTTGGTCCCTGTGGTTTGTCCAAAATAACAACTTTCGTCCCCTGAAGTTTATAGTTGCATTGGTAGTCCCTAAGTATGTAAACAAATAACACACATGGTCCCTATAGGTGAAATTTTCGCCACCAAAGAATAACATGAATGGTCCCTATAAGGACCAGGGGTGTTATTTGTTTACATACTTACGGACTACCAATGCAACTTTAAACTTCGAGGGACGAAAGTTGTTATTTTGGACAAACCACAAGGACCAACCATGTAATTTACTCAAGTATAAACTTTAGTTTATAGTAAAAACATCACTTTAGTTTTTAATTCTTGTATAACTAGATTTTACATTTCATTTTAAACATAACATTGTTTTTATTTCTTAAATAAGAAAGTGTCACATCACATCAATAAGCATTTATGGTAAGTTTATGTGTTTGACTATCCATAAGCTCTTACACATTTTGGAAGCATTCCATGTTGATTCAATGTGTGGTTGACCAAGTAATAACTTGATGTGACTTTTGTGGTTTGGAAAGATTTATGGCAAGTTTGACTATCAGACCTGGTGGAACCCTCAGGGTACATGGGCGAAACCCATTCTAGGGTTCCGCCGGATCCGCCAGACTGCTGGTTTGTTTTGCTATAAATACCAAGCCACTTGCTAGTTTTTCCTCATCACTTGGAGACATATATTACACATATTCTCTCATCTAACTCAGTAACATTTGACTTGTGTGATTCTCTTATGTAGCAAAGGAGTTCACAAGTTCATCCAAGAAGTTACAAGTATCAACTCAAAAGTTGCAAGACTTGTTAGCTTTGTTATGTATAAACTTTGGTAGTTTATACTTCATTTGTATCTTGTGTAGAAGTGATCGGTTAGTATTTTAGGCCTCAAGATACATAGTGAGACGGGAGTTGTTGTACCCTTGTAAAAAAACTCGACATCTAGCTTAGTGTCGGAAAAAGTGGATAGGCGACGTTAGGTTGGTTCTACCTCGAACTAGGACTCGGTATCTAGCTTTGTACCAGATAAAGTGTAAGCGACGTTGTAAAGGTTTCTCCACCGGGAAAGGAGTTTTTTGACTGGTGCTTGAAACTCTCGAGTTGGAAACTCGGGGCGTGGATGTAGGGCAAGGAAAAAGAGTCCTTGTAGCCGAACCACGATAAACAATCGTGTTGTGTTTTGATCGTTTCTTTCTTTGTCTTTGCATATAGAATCGTTAATTATACGTAAAGCTTTTCAAAGATTAACAAGTAATTTGAGTTTATATCTTTAATGAAACGTAAAGTTTTTAAAAGATAATTAAGTTAAAAAGCGGTAAACTATTCAACCCCCCCTCTAGTTTTCCACAGATACGTAAAACTGCAGTGGACAAATCATCAAGTTTTTTTTAGCGAGGACAGCTATATCATTATTTGCTGGAGTGACTGATTTACATGAGTCATTCCTCTCGGCTGAGGAATCCCAGAAATTGTGATGGGCAGTCATGTTTTCGATCAAATCATACCACTCTTCAGGGGTCCTTTTCATAAAGGTGCCCCCAGCAGCAGCATTGATGGTGTCACGGTGACAAAGTGTCAAACCATTGTAGAAGGTATCTATAATGGTGACAAGAAGCATATTGTGATTGGGACATCGATCCATTGCAAGCTTGTAGCGTTCCCATGCCTCAAATAAGGACTCGTCAGGACGCTGTCTAAAGTTGCTAATATCATTTCTCAGCTTAGTTACCATGGATGGTGGAAAGTATTTTGCCAAGAATTTGGTAACCATCTCATCAAAAGTGTGGATCGAATTCTTAGGAAGACGATCGAACCAGGCAGTAGCATGATGAGTGAGAGAATAGGGAAGAGATAAAAACGAAGGCCGTCTTTGGTAATGCCATTTTGTTTCATGCTTTGGGTGACGGTTAAAAATTTGTCAAGATGCTTGTCAGCATTGTCACCCGGAAATCCGTGAAATTGACACGCATTTTGGACTTGCTGAATCATGTGATACTTGAGACCAAAGTCCGTAGCCTCAATAGTGAGTGGTGCAATAGGTCCACCTCTCCCGTGCATGGTAGGCTGACACAACTCTTCCATCGTTCGGAGATCGGGAGCTGCCTCATCTTTGGGAGGGTCAGGTGGGGGTGGTGGGGGCCCGTCGTCCATTTTTATTTTTGGTTCTTCAATAACTGTACATAACTTAGTTACGTTTCTTTGATGATTATGCCTTGATTGTGAACGAGTGCACATGCACTAAAACAATGTCAATTAAAACAAGAACGTGGCAAAACAATAGGGAACTTAAACCAATAATCACAGTATGACTGGCTTCTTTGAAAAAGGTACACCAATCACAAGGATACAAAGACAAGTTTTAATCTTTAGTTTAGGAACTTATTAATGTTCATACCCCCAGTTGGTAGGTATTCAGCCTTGGTTTTCGACAGTATATTTTATGTATTTATTATTAACAGAAAACAAAACGTTTTTGGCTTTTGGGGTGTGTGTGCAAAAAACTTTTGGAAATTTTTTTATTGATTCGTTAATCGAAATCATTTTCTTTAAAATTGCTCGCAGGATAGCGGGAGAGAAGAATGGATCTCTCTTCAGTTCGCAATTAAATGTCAGAACTTCCGTTTACCACCTGTGTAGGTTGTAATCTTAAAAAATACGAAGTAATTTAACTTCACGATTTGTTTTGTTGTTTATGCTTTTTTTTGTGTTTTTAACACTTTAGGATAGTGTTAATGAACTTTTTCTGATATGATTATGATTTTTACAAAAATTTTTACACAGTGGTGAAATTTGTACAAGGAGGGTTTTTGAAAATCACTAAACCTAAAAATGTTTTGAAACACGCAACAACCTCCCTGGCAGCGGCGTCAAAATTTGACTCCTCCCAAACTAACCAGTCAACCAGGTGTGGTCAACAGGTCAAATCTGAGAGAAAGTGCAAGATATATAATCCGTGGAAGTACAGGGAAATCCCCGGGTCATTAAGTCACAACGAGATTGAAATTGTGTTTTAGAAACGTTTAGGGGATAAAGTGATTTGAGGTAGTAACAAATAATGATTTGGATTTAATTAAACTAATGATTGCTTGATATTAAGATAATGAAACAGTATTAATAATCACAAGATTAAAGATTTATAAAAACGTAAACCAAATTAAAAATCAGATATGATTACAGGCAGATAAAAAGGTGAGATATGAACAAATTAAAACTACAGGGGGTGAAAATGAAACTTTTACAAACTTAATATTAAACGAAAATTAAATTAGAAAGAAAATTATTTTTTTGATTATTTTATTATTTAATATTAATTAAAAACTAATTTAAACTATTTAATAATTTATAAAAACTAGTTTATATCTAATTTAAATTTGAGAAAAATACTAAAATGACTTAGAAAAATATGAAAATTTTTACAAAACTAATTAACCATCACAGGAATCGTAAAAAATTATAAAAAGTTTATAAAAATTATTTTTAAACTAATTTACTAATTATTTACTTATTTATTAATTAAAATCTATTTTAACTAATTTAATTATGAAAAAAACTAAATGAACAGTGACAATTCTGGGAATTTTCCTAAAAATACTTTACTGAATATCAAAGCTAGGAAAAATATAAAAAGCTACTATTGCTTATTAATAAGCAGAAGGAAAATTAATATTTGGCTTTTTTAATTAAAACTAATTAAACTTAATTTAACTATTATAAATACTAAATTAACTCAAAAAATTATGAAAATTTTTCTTAAACTATTTTAATATAATATAAACTTAGGAAAATTATAAAAATGAAAATTGCTTTTCGAAAAAGCTGAGCAATAAGCCAAATGGCTTAAATAGAAGTTATCACTATTTTTAAATTTGTCTTTTTCTGGTTTTTCTTTTACAAATCTATTCTACTACTGAAAATATGAAACTTTTATAAAGAAAACTTAATTAGAGCTTAAAATTAAGCACTGTACCATCCCAAATTAAGACAGAAGGTCTAATAAGCTTAAAATTTTGGATTTTTATGCAAATAAGCTGTTAATAAGCTACAATGAGCTAAATAAGCTACAAACTACTGAATGGCATACAAATAAGCTAAAAAGAATGGAATAAGCACAGGTAATAAGCCAGAGGTATCAAATAAGCACTTCACAGAAATGCACAAGCCAAAGGGCCAAAATCAAGGACTTTCAGTCCTGTGTGGGGTCCACCAGGGGGGTCAGGACTCCAAATAAAGGCTTGAACCTTTAAGGTGGACTGGTGAACCTTCAAATAAGCCAGTAAGCAAGGCTTATGGCTTCCAAATAAGAACTTGGTGGGTCTATGAACTTTGGCTCAATACTGAGTGACTTAGTATAGCTCAAGGAATGGGACAAACTAAAAGCTATATGCAGCCCTATCAAATAAGCTAGAAATAAGCAAATAAGCCCTGAACCTTAAAGATGAGCTTATGGGCTTTCCAAAAAGCCAGAGATCACTAAGTGGGGTCCACTAATGAACAAGATATGATCCAATGAAAATGGTGGTTTTATACTGATGACTCAGCACTCAATGTGAAATCAGGCAAATTTAAGGGCTAAATTAGCTATGATCCAATAAGGTGAAGCCCAAAATAAGCCAAGGTCTAAAAATCTCTACTGATAAGCTACTTAAAAAACCAAAGGTGAGGTCTAGGGCCCACTGGATATGCCAGAATAAGCTTATGAAAAATGGCTAAGTACCCTGGTGTAGGGGAGGGTGTTTGCCCTGCAGCCTAAAATAAGCACTTGCACAGACCTCAGAGAAAATCTTAAAAATAAGCCAATGGTGGATTTCAAAATTTAAACTGATAGACTTTAACTTGTAAAAGCTTGAGGCTTAAACGTGAACACAAAAATCAGGAAAAATCCTTGAAAAGATGGCTTTCTGACAGTACTTTGAATTTTGACTTTTTTGATTTATGAGTTAAGTTGACTAAACTGAACTTTGAGCTTAATCTAATGACTGAAAATGATGTTTTATGTTAAGGTGAAACTAAATTAAGCTATTCCAACAACATATGAATAGACGTGAAGGATTTTAGACCCTAAATCCTTACAGTGATAACCTGAGGTGTGATCAAAATGGATTTTGGATTTTAAAGCTTACAACCACCTAAAATATGGTTTATCTAAACTATTTTCATACTGAGAAAAATATTTGAACAGGTTTTGGTCAATGAAACCTACAAATGCTCAGTTGAACAGACAAATCCAAACACCACTTAAACTTGTGATTTTTAAAGAAACTTGGTGAAATTAAGACTTGAGCTAAATCTAAGAACTAGAACTTATCTAATAAGTAATAATAAGCAGAAATGACCAACAATAAGCAATGATCAAGCACTATTAACTACAAACACGGATTATGCAAATTTGTAAATAAAATCCAAATTTAAAAGAACAAAGAGCTTGCACCTTGTCCTTGCTTTTACTAGGGCCTCTTTATCAGCAACAAGCTCCTAGCTTATCAAAGATAAGCTAGGTAAAGTCCATCTTGCCATTCCATTTTTGGCAACTTCCTTAGCTTCCTGTCTCATATGCATAGGTACCTTGTGGTTTGATTTTTCAACTGAACAAGAACTTTTTATGTATTCTAAAGTCACTTTATCATAATGTGATCTTAACCAAACCATAAAATAGCTTACACTAGTTTTAAAATCCTATTTTACCATCTTTTTTATTTTTCAACTATTTTTTCTGATTTTTTTTGTATTTTTGAGATTTCTTAACTAAAATGAGCAACTCTGAGATTTTAAGGTTTAAACACGTTTAGAACACCTAATGTAGCTTAAAGGAACAGTTAACAGAAACGTTTAATATTTTTTAAGCTAAATTGAGATTTTCACTTGAAAAAGGGAAATTTGAAATTAAGCAAAGGAAACTGAAACTTTGATTAATTGAAACTTGAGAAATACACTTAGAAAGCTGAGATTACAAGATGTTTAAGCTAATTTGAACTAAAAAGCTATTAATTGCTAATTCGACATTGAAATTTTAACTTAAAAAACTACACACAGTCTCTGCTTGTTGTTCTTCTTCTATTTATAGGACTCCATTAGGGTTTCCTGAGCTCTCTGCACATTTCCCACTTCAAATCCTAGCCCTTGGATGACTAAACTCAATCTTGGCCTTTGATTTGGTTTTGGCGCCAAAATAAAATAGTGCAAATTGCACTGTTAACTTGCAGGGGGTGGTGCATTTAATATGGTTTTCTTGTTAGATAGATGGTGGAGTGGGCGGTGGAAGTGACAAGGATGGTGGGGGTGGTGGATTTGGTGGTTTTGCAGGCAAGTTGGAGGAGATGGTGGAGGGAAGGGGTGGTCAAAGTTTGGTTTGACCATGGGAATTATTAAAACGGGAAAGGGGATTAGACTTGGGGTTTTGGGCTTGGGAAAGGGAGTGGACTGGATCAAAGGGTATTGCAGTGGTGTTGTATTGGATTTGGTTTTTTGGATTTGGTAATAATAATAGGGTCCGTTTGGTGTGGAATTTATCACAAGGACCAATTTTGTAATTTCTGAAAAATAGAGAGCTGGTTTTGTAATTTTCCCAAAGTTGTTAAAAGGGTTAATTATGCCAAGTATGAATAGTACAAGGACCTTTGATGATAATTTTAATCTCAGGGACTAAATCTGCCAAATCTGAAACTTCAGGGACATTTGTAAGTTCTTCAAACTTTTCACCCAGGGACCAAACTTGACAACTTAAGAACTCCAAGGACCAGTGTTGACTTTTTCTTCCAAAATCTAATACTTAAGGGCCATTTCTACCAAATTTCAAACTTGAGGGACCATTTCTGCCAATTTTGCAAACTTTTTGCTCCAAGGAT
The DNA here is from genome assembly GCA_030686995.1 of Artemisia argyi. Lineage (NCBI taxonomy): Eukaryota > Viridiplantae > Streptophyta > Magnoliopsida > Asterales > Asteraceae > Artemisia > Artemisia argyi. The sequence continues at coordinate 72,339,308 of CM060692.1, forward strand.
TATTTTTGGCATTTGGTGATTCTTCAAGGTGTGTTTTGACATTCTGAGCTCAAAAATGATAATTTGCTTCCCCGGCTTTAGTTTTTGATACGATTTCCAAACTCGTGCTCGTTTTTGTCCTTTTGGCCTGATTTGTGCCGATTTTTGAATTATCCGTTCTTGCACGATCACAAACACAAAAACACAATATTTTTGGCATTTATAGTTAGTTTGTGTCTATTTTGGTCTTAAAATGGACAGGAAAAGGTGTGTAAATAAGCACACACCATACACCACCACTAATTGGATACGAGGTGAACTATTACAGTCAAACGGCCGTCTATTACCCAAAAACCCACCACGGTGACGGGGACCATCATCACATGATGGCGGTTGGACACCACATCTGTAGGGTGTTAATCGTTATTGTAACAATATGATGATCTATTGGTGTTGTTATTATGTCTGTCCATGGTGGATTGTTATTAGAATGGGATTTGGAACCCTAACCCTATAAATTAGGGAGTTTGTTAATTGGGAATTGCGAATTTGGGATTTTTATAGTTTGGTTTTTGAGGTGACCGTGGTTTTAATTAATTTCGTGAGGTTTATGTATTGTCCTTGTGGTTTATTTCTTTCGATTTGTGACTGTTGGGCCATTTAGTGCCTAATGGCCCCTCACTAGGATTTAAACATAAATTAAGCTAAGTAAAGAAGACTCTGTGGCTCTGATACCACTTGTTGATCCCAGTTGAGCAAACGATTTTATATAGAAGTTGACTTGATTAAAACATTTAAGCTAAAACGCGGAATATAAAAGCTTAACTTAAGAAGAACAATTCACTATCAACACTTCAATATATTAATAATACGAGCACTCGACAATGCTAGGGTTTTACAACCTTGAAGTGTAAACGAAACTAAAAACAATACGTACACAAAACTAACCATAGGATCTTCCTTTTATAGGCGAAGGAGTCCTACTAGGTTTACAATATCTTTCTATGCAAGATAAGAATATTCTACATACATAAGATATACACACAATCTATTCCATGCTTATCTATTACGTATACATGCATATCTCTTCAGCAGTAGATTCCACTAGCAGTATTTTGCAATAGCAGCACTTTGAATGTCAGCAGCAGAATCTTTATCCTTAGCAGCAGTTTCACCAAGCAGCAGTTTAACTTAGCAGCATAATTCAAAACCCAACAATCCTCCCCTAAACTTAATATTTATTTCTAAATCATTAAGTTTCTTCAAAGCTCAACCAAACACTAGGAGGATGCTTCCAAACACTTATATCTTCTAATTTCTTTGAAAGCTTCTTCAAACAGCTGAATTTAAAATCTTTTCATACTTCTGTATCAATGTATAGGCTTGATTATCTGACACAGGCTGTTTTTGACACTTGAGAAATCCAGGTCTCAACATCTGTCTAAGTATCTCAGGACACTTATTTAGACTAGGATAGTCTTTCTCTACCAACAAAAACAATGTAACTGCACCAGTTCTTAACTCATGAACTCCACAAGATTGATACAAGAACCATTTGTGCACCTTGCTGCAACTAATCTCATTCCATTCACTATCACCAGGCTGAGGATCAAACATATTCTTCAAGAAGCGATACATTACATTTTCAAATGTAAGATTAATATCAAGAACAATATCCATCTTCTTTCCATCATATTTTTCTTTGTATAATCCCCATATGGCAATAATATCATCTCTATCTATCTTATCAAATATTTGTGAAGTTTCCTTAAAGCCTTGAACTTCATGATTTGATCTCATGAATTCCCAATATCCTTCACTTCCACCTCTTATCTTGAAAGTATATGAGATGATAGGATGTTTTTCAGCTAGAGGTTTTTCTGATTCTTCTAACACAGCCAAAGCTGTTATTTGTTCCTTTTCAACCTCTTCAGCCATCTCACTACTGCTTTCTTCTTCTGCTCTTCTCTTCTTTCTAGAAAAGGATTTATGAACAACTCCTTTTCTTTTACCACTTTGACTAGAAGAAATTTCCTTTTCTTCTACATCCTTAGGCAGTTCAATATTATCTGCTTCTTTTACATGCTCTGCTTCAACAACTCTGTCAGGTACCAACTTCTTATTCATTTTAGCAATATGTTCTAAATCTTCAGCACTACCCATAGGATAGAAGGTATCCATCTCTTTCTTAGCTTGTTGATACAAGTCAAAAACCTCTTGATCAGACTTAGGCTTCAACTGTACCAATTTCCATCCCTTCATATTCTTTAGGTATCTTTCTTGATCTATTCTTTGTTGCAATAGTGTTGGACCCCTGAGAACTTTGTGTAAATACTTTTACTCTTTTCTAACCTCTTAGCTTTTTCTTTAATTCATAAACTTCATTTTCTAAAAATTTATTTTTAGTTTTCAAAAATTCGTTTTTGTTTATGATTTTTAAGCTTAGTTCACAAAGTTTGTTGTATTCTTTTTGCAATGTGCCATTATCAATAGAAGAACAAGATGAATCAGAGTGTACCTCATTTGAGTCATGAGCCATGAGAGCAATCTTGTCATTCTTTGGCTCCTCGTCATCGTCTTGACTATCGCTCCAAGCACCACTTACAAAAGCTCTTTGAGATTTACTTTTTGGTGGTTTTGGACATTCTCCTATGAGATGACTTGTGTCTCCGCACCTAAAACACTTTCTTTCACCCTTTCCTTTCTTATCATCACGATCTTTTCGGAAAGCTTTCTTGTCATCTCTAGGTTGCCTTACAAACTTCCCTCGTCTTCGAAACAACTTCTTGAAGTCTCTAACGGCCATGGTATATTCTTCATCATCACTAGCTGAGCTAGATTCTTCATCATCACTTGATTGAACTCTAGCTTTCAAGGCAATGGACTTGACTTTTTCTTTCTTGCCTCTAACTATTTCCGAATCTTTTTCCATTACCATTTCATGAACTTTGAGGTTTTCAATTAGCTCGTCAAGTGACATGCTTGAAAGATCTTTAGATTCTTCAAGCCGTCACGTTGGCTCTCCACTTCATATGGAGTGCTCTAAGCAATTTCCTGACAAAATTCTCGCTACAAAAAGATTCATCAAGTGCTTTAAGTGAAGTAATAATAGTGTTAAATCTAGAAAATGCACAATCAATAATTTCATCTTCGGGAATAGAAAATTGTTCATATTGTTGAACAAGAAGATCTATTTTGTTATCCTTAACTTGTTAGTTTCCATGATGAGTGACTATTAAAGATTGCCAAATTTCTTTAGCGGTTTTACACATAAAGACTCTTTTATATTCTTTCTTTGGTAAAGCATTGTAAAGCATCATTTTAGCTTCATTATTTTTAGCAATCAATTTCTTTTGATCTTCATTATGTTTAGTAAGTGAGCTACCCTCATATTTACCTTTTGTAACATCCTTAAAAGTGGCTTTGTTATCACCTTAAATGATTATATACCAGAGATCTATATCTTTTGATTTCATATAAGTTTTAAAGCGGGTTTTCCAATATATAAAACCATTTGCTTCTGGTGGTCTTTGTATAGATTGCCATTTATTTGTAATTTTCCAAATCCATGGATCGTTTCAAGTTTTAAAACACAATATATTTTAAAAGCTTGAGTAACGTAGCACTTGATGCCAATTGTGGAAAACTAGAAGGTAGGTTGAATAGTTTACCTATTGTAAATTTAATTATCTTTGAAAGGTTTACGTGTAATCGACAAATGAAACTAATTAGACAATATGTAATATGCAAAAGTAAATAAAGAAACGATCAAACCACAACACGGATGTTTATAGTGGTTCAGCTACAAGGACTCTTCTTCCTTGCCCTACTCCACTCCCCGAGTATCCAACTCGAGAGTTTTCTTCACTATGTCAACAAGCTCCTTTCACCGGCAGAGAAAACCATACACGTCGCTTACACAAGATTACCGACACAAAGCTAAATGTTGAGTTCTTTTACAAGGGTACAACCACTCCCGTCACTCTATGTATTTTAAGGACTAAAATACTAACCGATCACTATTGAAATTACACAATCAAATGAAGTGTAAACTATATGAGTTTACACAATGCTAAGCTAACAAGACTTGCAACGTTATGTTGAGACTTGTAACTTTCGGATTAACTTGTGATCTTCTTTACTACAAAAGATCTTACACAAATGAAATGTTACTGAGTTAGATGAAATGAGAATGTATGTGTAAAGTATGATGGCAAGTGATAAATAATTCTTTGGATGTGGCTTGCTATTTATAGGCAAGAAACTCAGCGGATCCACGGATCCGGCAGAACCAAATAAAGGGTTCCGCCCTTGTAACCCAAAGGTTCCGCCAGACCTGACAACGAATCATCCAACAATCTTTCCATATCTTTGTCAAATCTAATCAAGATCATTCTAAGTCAATCGTGAGATATGTTGAGTAAGGATCTTTCTAAAATATACATGAGATCTCACAAAGTCAACTTATAGATTTTGGAAATCTTTATAAGATTACATATGATGCATGCCATGATGTCATACAACATTTTCTATTTTTAGAAATATGAAAATGTTATGTTTTAATGTGAAATGTAAAATTAGCAAATGTGATGTTTAGTTGAAATAAAGTCTAATCATGAAAGACTTAAGCTATATTCATGTTTTGCTAAAAATTAAAGTTTACACTTTGTCGTTAAAATTTTTTAGCAAAGATCGTAAAATATAAATAACGTTTTTAAGCGATATTTGTATAACATCACCATTCTGATGAATGAGATGATTCCAAATCGGGTCTTGCTCCGGTCACCTCGAACAATGAGGGTTTGGTCGTTTAGAGGAATGTGAACTGTTTTCTCATCGCAAACTATTCTAGCATGGTGTTGGGATAACCATTCCATCCCAATAACGACGTCAAAACTACCAAGTTGAATAGGTTTGTTTTGTAAAGCTACTGTGCAACTTATGAGTACGGTGTTAGTGCCTATAAAGGTCCAATTAGCTTTCTCTATTTTGTAAGTGGTATGTAACTTAGTTGGGACAATGTTTAACAAAGAAGCAAATGTAGTAGACACAAAACTTTTATCGGCACCAGAATCAAATAAAACTCTTGCACTATGCTGATTAAATAAAAACATACCTGTGACGACGTCAAGGTTTCTCGGTGCATCTCCATCTCCCAACACGTACACTCTTCCACATGTAGAGTTGTCAGCATTTTTGTTTGTGCACTGATTCTTATAGTGCCCCTTCTCTCCACAGCGATGGCATACTACCGCTACTGGTAGTGAGTTTGCTCCAAAAGCTACGCAATCAACAGTCTTGTGCCCGATCCTCCGGCACTTCCCATACTTAGCAGTGTAGGGTCCTGTGCGGTGCATTTTGCACTTGTTGCACAGGGGTTTGCTCCTGGTATAACCTGTTGTAGCAATATAGGCCTTACCAGCTTCTTGCCTACGGTTTTGTCTGCGATGATGAGAGTTGCGACTCTGATGATAGTTGTGGTTTAGCTCATTTCCATTATACCTATTGTTGTTATGCGAGGTAGATCTCCTATCATCATGCTTTCGCTGGAGTTCATTATGTTCCGTGGTGGTCTTTCTCTTAATTTCTCGGTCCAGTAGTTTTTGAGCAATATTCATTGCTTCCTCAAGAGTCGCTGGTTTGGATGCGGTAACATTCCCTTCAATACTTTGGGGCAATCCTTTAATGTACTTCTCTAGGGTTTTGTCCAAATCAGGCACAACAGTTGGACACAAAGTGGCTAGCTCCTGAAATCTGCGGCTGTAAGCTCTCAGCTCAACTCCTTTTACCACTAAATGGTGGAATTCATCTTCCAACTTTTTCATTTCAGACCTTGAGCAGTATTTCTTGAGGATTTTCTTTTTAAACTCAATCCATGAAATTTGGTAAGCTTCTTCTATTCCCATGTTTTGAGTTGTGGCATTCCACCACGATTGGGCTTCATCCAGCAGCGTTCCTGTTACATAATTTACCTTGCAGTTCTTAGGACAACCACTTCTCATAATCACAGTTTATGATCGTTCAAACCAACGGGCAAGAGCAGTAGCTCCCTCAGCGCCCTTGAAATAGGTTGGTTGACAACTCATGAAGTCTTTGTACGTGCATTTTCGTGGTAGGACAGCCACTGGTTCTTCAGCGCGCAATCCTATTGATACTGCTGGAGTAGGCAACCGGTGTTGGTTGATGTCCAAGTGCAGCAGCCAGACCGTTAGCAATCATCTTTCGGACGTCTTCCGGTGTTAGGGTTGGAATGGATGCTGGTGCTGAAGTGGGGGTTGGCACTGGTGTTGGGGAAACAGCTGCTCTCCTTGTGCGAGCCATTTTCTATCATTTTTATCAGAAATATAAGTTTAAATTTCCCATGCTGGAATATCTCAAGTATGTTTATGTCATAAAAATGTTGTGATTTTGCGTAATTATGACCATTTCTTCCCATTTAAATTAATTCACAGCATATTCAGACCTATATAAGTGTACGAGCTGATTGAAGTTGGATATGAGATTGTTAAGGAACACAATGATTCATCGTCTACAAAAGCTATATTTCAATAGCTTTCTCTACATTCGTCAAATTTCTATCAAAATATTCACTGTTAAATTTCTCTCCTTTTGTAACAGTTGTGGTTTAACGACTTCCTTTACGTTTACCGAGTTTTCTATCACGTCATTCGTGGTTAACTTGTCCAGAAGAGAAATCTCATTTTAAATGAAGATTGTTATTTCATCATGTTTGTCATAAACGTGGTTCACAATTTCTTGTTTCCCAAAAATCTGTGTGGGTAACGTACCCGTCATTCGGAGGAATTTGTTAATAACATATTTTTATTAGTGTGTTTTCCGCATAAAGAACCATAATCTTCTTATTTCACATTATGACATGATTTGGATACAATTCCCAACACACATGGATATGATCATCAACATCACGACATGTCTGAATACCATTCACAACATACATGGGTATGATATAATCAATCACAGGAATGTAAATCAACATCAAGATATAGTAAAACAAATACCATAATGTACATTAATAATTTGTTCGTTGTTGTTTTCAAAACACATAAACGTCACAAAGTCACATTATTAAGTTTACACATTACTGACTTGTTCGTCCCAAACTACATAAAAACATCGATTTCATCTTCACTCATTACGTTCCTTGATCATAGCAAGCTCATCCATTAACGCTTGAATTTCCCATCCTTGGGGCTCATGTGCTCCTCTGATTCTATCATCTATTGCCTTCATCCAGAGCTCCATATGCTCTCGTGATATCATAACAGCGGTGCGGTTAGCGGCCATTAAAGAGGACTCTCCAGTTTCGTAATTCTTGGCGGGAAACCGGGTGGACATTGTTCAGTAGGTGAGGTGTAAGACTGGGCATCTACTAGGGGAGGTGCAGGTGTCTGGTTTTAAGGTGCTACTCTTTAGGGAAAGGGTGCATACAGAAAACTTTGTGTATATGCATTAAACATATGGTCGGGTGCACTCTGTGGTGTATGAGGAGGTGATGGTGTGAGAGACTCATAGTGTTCGGGAGATGAGGGTGGTGATGGTCCAAATGTATTAAGTGATGAGGTAGGAGACAATCGCCTTATTCTTCTCCGTGGTGTGTGGATATGTATGGGGCCGGTAGGCGTTCTTCTGATCGGCTGCCTGAATAGCTCGGGTTTGTACGGTTGTAGGATTCTGATTCTCCTCCCTCGGAAAGTTCGCGAAGGCGGGGGTGGTGGAAGTCTCTGCGGAGTTACTGTACCCGGTTCGGGAGACCATCTCGATGTTGATACGATTCTATCATCGGATGATGAGGAATCAGTTGGTGTGGTGGGGACCACTGGTGGGGTAGTATTTGTTGGTGGAGGGACTAACGAAACAGTATCTTCAACCTCAAGTTCAGTGGACGGGGTAGTGTGATGTGAAGACATGGTACTGTAGCAACCTAATTATTTATAGTAATATAAGTTATTAATCTACCATTTAGACATATAATTCACAGTGAGGCAATCCGAAAATAAAGTATGCGCAACATTTCTAAAATGATGTAATCAAGTAGGCATGGAGGGCTCGAAGTGGGGTGTGTAACCGGTCTGTTTAAAGTTGTAGTTATAGTTCAGTGTTCAAAATACACTTGGTTCTCTATAACCAGAGCTCTGATGCCAATCTGTAACACCCCCAAAATTTGAGTTTAACAGTGGAAGACTAATTTGGGTGTTACGTAGAGGATCATAGTCATAATTATAGAAAACGACTCAAAAGAGACGTTTTGAAATTCATATTATTGAATTTAGAAATGCAAAGTTGTTCAATAGTTTAATACATCACAATAAGTATTAAAAATTACTGTTTCAATTTATTGTTACACCACTGACATAAGGTCTTATGCCCAATTCATGCCTCCAAAGCTAGCTTCAGTTACCTGAGATAAACATGCTAAAAAGTTAACAAAATTGTTGAGTGAATCCATAGTGTTTATGTTTAATAAATCAGTTGAACACAATCAGTATTTCATAAATAATTTAGTTGTAGTGTGGTTTTGTATACTATTGCCATAAGTCTCATGAACTCAGCTTTAACATGTGTGTGTCACAATGTGACAAAAATAATAAAATACCCTAAATAGGGCCCTTGTATAGGAGTTTGCAGTTTCTCCTAGTTATCTCAAATAATGTGCATATGTCTATCCATCTGGCTAGCATCAAAGGCTATCTATCCAACTAGTACAAATGGGTTGTCAAACCCAATAGATCTAGTCACAGTATTCGCGTTCACTCGCAAGTGACTAAGGTTCATGATGAAAGGGACTTTCATAAGATAAATGGGGCACAGTTGGTCTTATGCAATAATCAAGTTGGCATACATAGTGAAATGCTTGTGTTCCAAAGTTTAGCATGTATCTCCCTACACAGTTTGTAAAACATGTAAAAGAAAAGTGGGACTATAGACTCACCTCGGATGAGTGTGTGTAGGCAAGTAAGTATATCAAGTGCAACTGGTATGTGGCTCCAACACGCAACCTCGATAATATGAGGAATCTCAGTATTTGGTGGTGTGAGTGGTTTGTGTTTGTGTGTAATGCTTGAAGTTCAAGCACAATGTTATATATACAACATATCCTGTTCTTATGTTGTGTTGCGTTTAACTTATCGTGACGATCAATACTGACCGGTGTGTACAACTTTTAATGTTAGGTGTTCTGGGTAAGTGGTAGGGTATTATGTATCATGATCTTTGTTAAAGTTTCTCAATAACCCTTAAAGTTTCCAGAGGTTTACACTTTTAAACCTTATTAGTGAAATTTTACAATTTCAGTCCTTGGACTTTGTGAAAATGACATATTTGGCACAATATGTGAAAGGTGATCTTTCGTTATCTAGTTATATCTCTTATATTCACTGTTGGTACTTAGAGTTATCAAAATAAACATTTTCAACCAAGTTTGTGAAATTACAAGTTTAGTTCTTATAGTTTGAAAAGTTTACACTTTTGGCTCATAAGTTAGAAAAATGACATTTTAGCACCTTGGGGTTGTAACTATTCCATTTCTAACTTCATTTTATCAAAATGACAGTTTTGGTATTCCTGTTTCAATATTTACACATTCAGCCCTTATACTTTCAAAGTTGATAATTTTAGTCCTTGCAAAATGTGTATTTACATTTTTAGTACTCACATTATCAAAATAGTCAATAAATGACAAAAAAACATTCCAGAGATATTGTTTTAACATCAAGTTTGCAGAATTTACAGTTTCGGTCCTTGTAGTTTACTAACTTTACAAAATTAGTCCTTTATGTATAAAACATTCATTTTAAGTCCCTACACAGCCAAACTTACACAAATAACTCAAAATCATTTATATTTACTGTTTCTACCCTCAGTTTTCAAGTTTGGCAGTTTACACTCATAGTTTTTATACTTGGCAGTTTTAGTCCCTCAACTTTGTAATATTTATATTTTTAGTCCAAAATACCATTTTAGCTTATGAACTCTTTTCTTTTAGCTTATTAAGTTCCCAGAAGCTCATAGGAGCTATAGCGAGCTTATTGGATGGCTTATTCAAGCTTATAGCTTATTTGTGTGTTAAATGGGCTTTATGGCCTGTTAAGGCCCAATGATAGATGTGGGGGGGGTCCACTAGGCTTCCAGCTTCATGGACACGTTCTTGAGCTTATATTGGACCATGCCAAAGTGATGAGGAGGGTAGTTGGGCCCTGAAACAGGCCACACTCAAGGTGACAGTGGATTGAGCTTAAGCCCACTAAGGGTTGATTAGTGTTTCCTATGTTACCCGATAAGGCATAAGCTTTCAGGTTGTGTCATGGCTTATCTGAGCTTGTGAGTAAGTAAGCTTAGTGTAGTTCATTTGTTTATGAAACAGAGAAACAAGTTAAGCAAAAATATACTTATGGTGTACGTATAAAATACAAGATCAAGGGTCAAAATGAATGAGCTAAATCACTCTAAACACTTAGTGTATATATTAACTATTTCGATAGGGTGCACAAGACTTTTAGATCGTGTGAAATTTTAGGGTCTTAGAATTATGTTAAGTGTAAAAAAAGTTCATGACCTCATTTATAGTTGTATAGAGATTTGTGTGAGGGTGTTTGTTTATTATGAGCTTAACGAGATAAGGTTCAAATTAAAAAAAGGTGTTGAGTGTAAATCAAATAGCAAACATGAAAAGGAGATGAAAAATAGATTAAGTGTTTGAGACACTTACTACACCTTCAAAGGTGAGGTGTGATGAGTGTGTAAATACTCATCATTTTTACCAATTCTGAACTGCCAAAACATCCAAAAACACTCAATAATGAATCAAAATAGTGAAAATATCCCAGGAAAGTGTTTTACATGTCTCAAATGCAAAAATACCAAAAACAGATGAAAAACGCACAAAGTTTGCATAATTGGCAGTTTCAGTCCCCCAACTTTCAAAAGTTGTCAAATCTAGTCCCTGGTCATTCTAAAAACTTGAAAAAGTCACCAAAGGCCCTTATAAATCAAAAAGTTACATAACTAGTCCTTTGGTGAAAAGTTTCACAAAATGTCAAGTTTAGTCCCTGAACTTTAAAAATTGTCAAAAATGATCCCTGGGATATGAAAAACTTTGAGAAAAACAAATTTTGTCCTTGCACTAATCTCTTATGGCAGGTTTGGTCCTTGGTGGAAAGTTTGGTGATATTTACACAAATGGTCCCTGAAGTTTAAAAGTTTGACGGTTTCAGTCCTTGGGGTTTTAAAAAGTGAAAAATTCAAAATAAAACCTCATACTATTCATCATTGGCATGTTACACCCTTGGAAACAAATTAAAAAGATGCCAAGTTCACACCCTCAACTTTCCCAAAATTACAAAAGTGGTCCTTGTGTAATAAACCTAAATCGGATCCCAAAAATAAACTAAACCAAAATCCAAATCCAAGCCTAGTCCATCTCATTTCACTTGGGCCCAAAATAATTACCCAATCCATAACTTTAGCCCACCCAATCCCCTAAAACCATTCTAAATAACATTGACTGGTCAAAACCAGTCAAACTCACCTAAACCACCCTTCTTCCCCCGTATTTCCCTCCCACCTCAAAACCACTAAACCACCATGGTTTTGCAGTCCACCACCCCAACTTGCAGCTTCATCATCACCATCCCACCCCCCTACACCTACCCCTCACCTCAGCATTTAATGCCTCTCCCCAATTCACGTTATCAGTCAAATTGCAAAAAGAGTACTTTCCCGCCAAACCATGTGTAAGCTCATGAGTGGACCAAAGAAACCAATGGATGGTGGGATATGCTCAGAACAGTTCAAGGAACACTAATGGATGCTTATAAATAGAAGAGATGCAAGAAGAAGCACAGAGTAGTTTTATTTTAGTTAAAATTGTGTCGAATTTAAATTTCTTAGCAAAGTAGTGTAAACTTTCCCAATTCAAGTGTTGTACCAGTGTTTGTATTGTAATGTGAACCTTTCTAAGTTATAAAATTTCAAATTTCAAGTTTAATTTTCATATTTGCAATTTACTCATTATCAAGGAATTCGAATTGCTCAAGTATTAATGGTGTGTAGGATGATGGACTGAGTTAGGCTCATATAAGCTCCCTTAAGCTTACTCAAGCTTGTAGAGATCCTTAAAACACTGATTAGCAAAGAAAATCAAAAAGATACTAAAAAGTCAATTTTGGTCAACCTTGTGTGTTCTTGATGTTTGATTGCAGGTTATTGAAGTGAAAAGATCAAGCTTGGAGTTTATTTTGGCCTATCTAAAGATAGGCTTCTGTGGAGAAGCCCCTTGTTCAGCTAGGGGTTTGTTTGTAAGCTTTTCATCATTTAAATTTTCCACTAAATACCTAGTTTAGTTTCTAGTTATCTATTTGCTATAATCTGTTAATTTGTGCTTGATTTTGTTGTTTAAACATTGTTTGAGTAGGTTGTAACTTAGCAATAATAACTTGTTCAATAGAATAAATAGTTACTTGTATTTTCAACTTTCAACTGTCAAGATTAGCTTTAGAGGTAAACTTGAGTTTTCATGGTAGAAATCTGAGTTTAAGTGCTTAAATTAGTTTCTTAAATCATTAAAAGAAGCTGTGAATCTAGATCCTAAGTCATAATCACCTTCTGCATTGAAAAGCAATAAGAAAGACAGATTAAGTAGTGTTTGGATTTGGTGAATGTGTTGAGTTGTGGTACTTGTTATTTGAGATAATCAATTTAGATAATTAGCATATGCCATATCTGGGTCTGAGAAACTTAAAACCTGGTCTTTTTAAGCTTAAAAGTCAAAATCAAAAGTTTTCCACCACCACAGTCAACTGTGGTGGAAACTTAGGTCCATAATCATCATATTAGCTTAAAATTAGATAACTTAGCTTAATCTCAACTTATTATAGCATAACTTAACTTAAGTAATCAGTAAACTAGCACCTAAGTTCACAAAAGTCAAATTATCAAGTTCTTGTCAAAAGTCAAAAATTGCATTCTCAGGTTTTCACCAAAATTCCAAGTTTAATTGTGAGCTGTATAATGGATATTAAGTTTTGAAACTTTGTGTGATTAAAGTCTACCAGCTGATCTATAAGCTTGAATTTTTGCTTAATTTGTTTAGAAGCCTAAGTGGGTCCCACAGACCCTCAAAGTGACTTGCAAGGCAAAGGTGTGCCCTGCTCACCCAGATACCCAGTCACCACCATCACTTTGGTGGTGTTTTATGACCCCCTCAGTGGGTCCCACACCCTCTAGTTAGGTTCCTTCAACCCCCCTCCTACCAGAGTCTCCCCTTTGACCAATACTTTGACCCTTAGACTAGTGGACCCCACCTGCAATTGCTCCTAAAGTTTGTCCCCAGTCTGTGGTAATTTTCATTGTGCATAAGTGCTTATTTAGCTTATTCAGCTTATTTGAGATCAAGCATTGTTATTTTTGGCTTATTTGTGTTTGTCAATCTTATTTGCACCTGATTTAACCATTGTGGACCCCACCCAAAGCCATTTGACCCAGATTGACCAAACAGTCAACCAAAGTCAACTGTTTAAGACAAGGGGGTGTGTACAGCTTATTAATAAGCTAATTTTAAAAGTGTTTTCATAAAAGTTTGTCATTTTAGGGTATAAAGTAGTTCTGTAAAAGAAAAATCCAAAAAAATCAAAGTTAAAGTAAGTGATAGTTTCTATTTAATTCAAGTTAATTTTAATTTTCATTTTTATATTTTAATTAAGTCACTAGTGTTTTTATATTTTTATTAAATACCTTATATAGTAAAGTAATTTTGATAATTTTTTCAGATTTTTATTTTGTCATTTAGTGTTAATTAGATTTAATTTTAATTTTCTTTATTATTAATTAATATCAAGTATTAAATAGCTTAATTAGTTTTTATAAGGTTAAATCTAGTTTTTATAATTTTCCTAGTTCTAATATAGTATAATAAGTTTTTATAAAATATATTTTGAGATTCTACTGTTCATTTTCTATTTTTCTTATTTTATTTGTTTAAAATAGACTTAAGTTAATTAAAAGGTAAATAATTAGTTGTTTAATCTTAAAATATAATTTTTAGAGTTTTTATAATTTTGTAGGATTCCAGTGATGGTTAAGTAATTTTATAAATTTTATCTTAATTTTCTAAGTTAATTTAGTATTAATATAAATTAAAAGTAGTTTAATTAGTTTAATTAAGTTAAATAGATTTTAATTAATAACAAAACCACAAAAAGACAAAAATATTTATTTTTATTTTTTATACTTTCTTCAAGTTCTAATTTAGGTTTAGAAATTATTTTTGTTAATTTTTAGTTTAATTTAAATCATTTGTCATTTTTAGTTTATTTAAATTAGATTTTAAATAGTTTAATTAATTAAATAATATTTAAATAGTATTTTAATCATTTTCATAATTTCATTTTTCATTTTTAATTTTAAGTTTCAAAAAGTGTCAAAAGCACCCCCTGTAGTTTGATAAATACCAAAAACCCACTTTTCCAGTCCGATACGTGATCTTAATTGTGAATTTGTGCATATATCTGGTATCTGATTATTGTGAATATTATATCTGTGTACCAATACCAAAATAACAGTAGCAAAATCAATTCCATATCATCTGGGCTACTGTCCTCAGTCCCACTCACTCATAAACGATACCAAAAGCACCATTTCAATCTCGTCGGGACTTTAACGACCCGGGAAAACACTATATTATCACCGGAGTATTGATTCTAGGCTGTCTTTGACTTGTTGACCTTGGTCAATAATAATCTGACGGTTCAGGCTCAATCAGGGTGATTTGAGACTATTGAGACAAGGGGAGGGCTTGTGGCTTCGAGACTTAGTTCCTAGCACTTCGAAGACTTGAGAGGGACTTGTGGACTAGTTGTACGAGCTTGTGAACACCTAGAGCTTTTGGCTTTTCTTCTCGGTATCAAATAGTGAACAAGAGAGTTTTGAGAGTGTTTAACGTATGAATACATGTATTGGAGGTTAGAACATGGGGATAGGGAAAAGTTGAGAGACAAAGGGAATATGTAGAAGGGATAATGAGTAGGGGAGGGTAGAGTAGCTTGATTGGCCATCAACTTGGTTATCCAAGTGTGTCTTGGGTCAGTTTAGGTGATGATGAGGATATGGGTTTCTAGAAGTGGGATTTAATTTCGGGTTCTATGTATACAAGATGAGCAAGTGTAGTAGTGAAGCCTTGGAGTCCTCATGTGGTCAATGAGTCAAGTGGGAAGAGTTTCAAGGGTGCGTTTGGTAGCAGAAATTATAAAGGGTCCATTTAGTATTGTAACATGACCAAAACATGAACAAGGGATCGAGTTGTTGTTTGTAGAAGTCATGGTTCAGTATTGATCGTGTTATAAGGTATTAAAGCCTTGTGGGAAGTTTATAGAAGTTGTGGTATGCTCATGGGTCCAAACGAATTCTAACGTGACCAAAATAAATATATATAGGTCGAATATGTTGTTGTGAGTCTTTGGAAGTCTTGTGTTGTGTTTTGCATAGGTCAAATGGTCTATTATGATAATGAGTGATCTCTAATTGTCTTGGAAGGCCTCATGAAAGCTTGTGTGGATTGTGGGACTTTGTTGTGTACATATGTATATATAGCGAGACAAAGGAAATCGTGTAGGGCTTGTTTTTGAGTTTGATGATTTGTGAGGAACTTGGAAGCACTTAGGGAGTCATTTAGGAGTGTTTGGAACTTGTTGGGATCAATGGCAACTCGTCTAGTGCAAAATGTTCAAAGTTGTGTATATTTGGAAATGTGATAATCTGGCTAAGCTTTGTATGTATTTTACTATTCATTTGTATGTATAATGTCAAGACAAAAGTTGATCTCGATTCTTTTGAGTGTGAAGAATGAGTTGGTGCATTTTAATTCGTAGGTCATTTGTATAGATGTTAAATACACGAGCCAAAGTAAACGTGTGTGTATATGTATATGTATTTGTATATATAGTTTTTTTATTTTTGGGCTTGTGGTGGGCTTGTGAAACCGAGGCCCAAAGTGGGTTTGTGTTGGGTTAGTTTATTAGGTGTAATTTGATCCGTGCAATGTATTAGTGGGTTAAGTCCATGGTTTAGCACATGTGGGGCCCACATAAGTGTAAATTAGTCATTTTAGCAATGCGGGGCCCACTATATGAAAAGTGGGTCCCAAAGAGGGTGTTGTGCATCTACTGATAAGTGTAGGTGATCAAATCTGATGCATAGGTTGTGTTGTGCCCGTTCCAGGTTGTTGTGGTTTGCGTGTGAGCTTATTCTAGATAAGTGTGAATCACATAACATGTATTGATTCAGAGTTGCATAATGTAAACAAAAGTTTAAAATTTTGCCTAAAAATGAGAATATGAACAGTAACACACAATTACTTTATGTTTAGTGTTTGTTAATGATTGAGGTTTTTCACAGGATATTACAGTGACTATCTATAGAAAGATAATTAAATGTTCATGGTAATGATATTTTTTTCACTTAATGATTAACAATTTGAAAAATATTAATATTTGAAAAAAAGGATGAATGTGAGTTTTTTAAATTGTTGGGATTAATTTCATCAATTAAATTAAATAAAGATGGAGGGTGGAGATTGATCATATCTCTTAGTATGTAAAAAAAAGGTTTGATATTTAAATGATCTTTAATCTTATACATTTGCTTGTATCCAAATTTTAAACCTTTATAAATCACTTATATATGCTTATAAACTATTCTATATATGCTTTTGTAATACTAGCAGGGTACCCGCGCGATGCGGCAGCGGGTACACTGTAATTAAAACTTTAGGTGATGACATATAGAACTATAGAAAAAAAATTCAACCGGTATCATGTATTTAAGAATATTCATATATAGAGGAGTTGATTCTTTATAGACTCATTTTTATAAGATATTTAGTTTGATATTTTGTATTCTCAGAGTTGCATTAGTTTTGGGTTAAAAGTTAAAAATCTAAACAAATGTAGTTACTTGAGAAACAAGGTTATTGCCTTATTCCCCCTACCATGTCATTAAACAATAAATATTGATGATATGAACGTAAATGAACATAAGTATACATAATCATTTGTTGCAGACATACAACGGATACAACGGTTTTATATGAAAGGGTAATTTCACCACTCTTTCTTTTTTTTTTTTTTTTTTTTAATTTGAAATTTTAATATTTACTCAAATATGCTTTAAAAATATTGCACATTATATATTTAATTATATATTTAATGATTGTATTTTGGGTGATATGAAATTAATTATGAAAGTAGTTGGAGATATGAAATTCATCTTTATATGAAAACACAAATTATACATTGTACTATGAGTCGGGTATATTATAAAATATAGCTTGTGTAAAGTCCCAAGTAAAGAAAATATATTTTTAATTTATGTCAAGAATCATCAATTCTTGTACGTAGTAGTATAATGTAATGTTGTTTTATATTGCTCTATTTATCTTAAACGTAAATTTCTTATGATTTCTACAAGTTAAAAGTATATATTTGCTTCATAAAAGTTCAACAGTAAATCAAAATTATAGTCTTTGTATGTTTCACAAAAACTATACTAAAAATACATATATATGAATTTGATACCTGTTGAGCGTTTATGTAAATTTTTTTATTTTTTAGTTTTTAATCAATAGATTGTATTTTCTAATTAAGTAATGGGCTTTGGAGCCCAAAAACATAGATGATAACATACATTTGTAGGGTTTTATATTTGTAAGCGCATTTGTGAGTCGTACCTTATTTTTCCTCCAACTTTCTTAAAGATCGGTTGTTCACTCGCATCTTTGAAGTTACAGGCTTTACCAAAATGCACGTCAGTGTAATTAGGCTTAAAACGGTTCTATATTCGTTACTATTATTCATCGTTTCCTTGATAATTATTCGGTTATTCCGATATAAATTATTTTCTCGTTAGAGAAAACTCGGCCGGCTTTTAGAAGCCAACTAATTGGCTGTATGTTTGGTTCCACTGATTTTCATGTATATTTTAACTCTCTGATTTGTATCATCGTATGTATTTATTCCAGTTTTCAATTTCTCACAAAATAATAGAAGTCAAGCCATTATGTATATGATCAGAGTATATATAGAAGGCTTTCTCTTATGTAAGACTTGTATTTTTTTTTTTTTTTTTTTTTTTTTTTTTTATTTTTTTTTTTGCAGTTCCAAATGCAAAGGAAAGTCGAAAGGCAATTTTATGAAAAAAACTTGTTTTAGAGAGAAGTAAAAGCTTACAGTATTAGTTTTAGGCTTCTATGTGTTGTGTCCAAAATTATTAATTGTATTGGTACATTGTGCTTAATTAGTTGTATATATTGGCGATGGGTGTTTTAAATGATGTATTAATTGTATTTAAGAAATAGTATTTTTTTTAGTTTGATTTGTGCTTTACATACTTGTATATCATGTTTTTTGACTTGTACATGTTAGTGATAGGGTGTTTAAATTATGTATTAATTGTATATAAGAAATAGTGTTTTTTTTTAGTTTAGGGTGTGCTTTAAATACTTGTATATTATGTTTTATAACTTGTATTTACTTAAAATTTATATAAAAAAAATCTTTAAAAATTAATAAAAGAGAGGGTGCAATATGCTTTATAAGTAGTATAGATAATTCTTTGAAGTAGAAATGCAAACTTAAAAATTAAAACTTAATTTTGAAATAAAGAAAAGTATCTGTTAATAAAAAATAATAAAAAGAAACCGAGTAAGGCCACTAGATATAAGCCGACGACAAAGGTACAAAAGCTAAAAGTTTCATATATTTGTAAATAGTAGTAATAAATTATGAATTACAATTTCTATATTAACAATGGGTATGGTTATAAAGACCCTCCAAAAAAAAAATCATTTGTTCCCTCCTTGTTTTTTGTTTTTTTAAATTTTTTTTTTTTAATAATTTTGTTTATATTTAAAAAAAAAGTAAAAAACTATAAACCTGAAATTACGAAACAAAAAATATAAAGCTTAATAAGTCAAAAGTATTAAACTGACATAAAATACGAAATAAAAACTGATAAAAACAATATTTTCCTGTAAACAGAGTAGATAAAAGAGTGAAAGACAAAATAAGGTGAGCCATGAGGATACCAATAAGATATCCCGTTAAAAGTAACAAAGTAATTAAAGTACAAATTGAACATTGAGTAGTTGTTCATACCGTATTTAATAGCATCTACTTTCTTCTTCCCTATCCTTTCAATATTGCTTTCCATATCCCCACCAATAGCCGTTGACTATACAAAAGATAACTTTCAATATTAGGTTTTGCTAACCAATGACTAGTGGGCATATATTAACGGATTAATAAAAGGAATGTTTTCGTTCATTTAAATGTAAATTATATTCAAATATACTAATTTTTCAGTTTACTTAACCTTTCAATATTACTTAACCCCAGTGGGCACTTGTTAGTAAAATCCTTCAATATTAAATTGATGAAACTTTTTTTTTGAAGAGGGCACTTCACTTTTTATGTTGAGGGCACTATCAATTTTTGCATCTAAGTTGGCTAGTTTTCTACTTGATTTAGTTGTTCTCATGAAGCTTTATTAGGGGCTTTTCTCCCACTATCTATAAGGTGGTTCCGCCTTTGGACATGCATGTTTTATAAGTAGTATAAAAGAGAACTAATTTAAAAACTTAAAATTTATACCTAATTTTATGCCTAAATAAGTGTGCCAATAATTTATTTGTTGCAGCAATCGGGTCCATTTTCACAGCGTAGTAAGCTAATGACATATAAATTATGCACAAAATTAGCCATAATTTTTAAGTCTTCCAATACTTTTTCAATTTATAAATAGAAAGACAGATGACTTTTTAATGAAGAACTTAAAGGTCAACAACTAACTGTGTGTGGGGAAATAGAATAAGATAATTAAAGCTATAATAATTTTATTAGCAGGTATATGTACGTTGCAGCGGTGGTTACCTTGTAATCATAACTTTTGGCGAACAATATTATTGGTTATATATTTTTCGTGATAATAACTTTATGCATGGCGAGAATTTTAGGTAATACTTTATTACACTATCTCATATAAATATGGTAGAGTACTCGTACATCGCGATGTAACTGCTATACGAAAACGGCAGTCAGTAGTATTATAAGTTGTGAGGATTGACAGTGACATACTTGATTGTCAATAAATGTTATGTAATATTCATTACAATCTTAAATACTTATAATGCACAAAGCCTTTTTTAAGCCTTAATTACATTAAGATAGCTGAAAATTAAGAATACAATTTTTCATGTGATGTGTATAATTAATTGATACATAAACACATATATCAATTAAGTTATCATCACCACAATTAATGATACAAATTTAATTAAGGATGTCTTTAACAAAATCATTAACTCATAATATGCGAAAGAAAGGGTTTTTTTTAGTTAATTTATACTAGACGAATATCATTGCAAAATGACGGTGTCTAGAATAAAATAAGTTTACTTGCGAACTTGTGTTTCTGGTGTTACTCTTGATGCGACATTTAGTGGTTCAATTTATAGTTAATGTGAAAAAATAGTTTATGAGTTATAAAAGAAAATTGATAAACCTAAACACTATATAATTTATTAATTTAGTGGTGGTGTTTTTAATTAAGGGTATAATAGATAACAACGTTACTTAAAAATTAAAAACTTTAAATTTAAGAGATAACATGCATGTTTTATAATTAGTGTAGATGATAAGTGATTTAGAGACCTAAAATGCATACCTAATTTTATTCCTAAATCTGTGCGACAATAATTTATTGGTTGCAGCAACCGGATCTATTTTCACAACTCAATAAACTAATGACACATAAGTTAGGCACAAATTGGTCTTGAGGTTTAATTAGGTCTCTCAATTTTTTTTCAATTTATAAATTTCATTACTCTAAAAAGCAAATAAGTACAATAGATGTGGGTAAGTCCCACATCTCAGCCCAAAAAGGTAAAACAAACGCTTATACTGTGCTTAACACCTATTCTATCATAAGAATGGCATGCTAAATTTATATGACATAAAAACCCCTATTTAATTTGACCACGAAGACTAATGTCAAAACCATTAGCAAACTCCATTTAGGCTAAGAGAATTAATATATAGAATGACATGCAAACTCCATAAAAATGGCATGCCAAACTTATGAAACATAGAAAAAAAATCCATTCTTTTTCAGTTTTTATTATGACCTTTTAATAAAGAACTTAAAGGTCAACAACTAACTGTGTGCGGGGAAATAGAATAAGAGAATTAAAGCTATTATAATTTTATTAGCATGTATTTGCACGTTGCAGCGGTGGGTATATGGTAAAATATTATTTGATTACATCTTTTTCGTGATAGTAAATTTACGCATGACGAAAATTTTAGGGAATAACTTTATCACACACTATCTCATATAAATATGGTAGAGTACCCGTTTATCGCGATGCAATTGCTATACTAAAACGATAGTTAGTAGTATTACGAAGTTGTGATGATTGACAGTGACAAATACTTGTTGTGTAATATTCGTCACAGTCTTAACTACTTATAATGAACAAAGCCCTTTCTGAGCATTAATTACACTAAAATAATTGAAAATTAAGGAATACAACATTTCATGTGATGTACAATTCATTGATGCATCAACGCATATATCAATTCAGTTATCAACATCACAAATAATGATACTCTAAATCACCCTCCCCCCCCCCTTCTCCACCATGAAAAATACAATTAAAAAAAGGGAAAATACCACTAAAATGTATTACTTGTCACAATTTTCAATTATGTGTACTAATCTTTTTTTTCCTAAACAATTACTAAACTTTTTAAAACGATCTATTTTGTGTACCCGATGGCTGCCCCTATTGCCCTTGCCACGTGGATAATATACGATGGATTTTTTTTTTACAACCGTGTGTTGTGGTCCAAGTGGACATTCCACTAAATTATTTCTTACAAAAATCCCCAAATTGGACCACACTCCCCCCAATTCCCGACACAAACCCTAATCCCCAATTTGGACCACTTGCTCGATTGAGTGTCGTTTTCAGCATTTGAGTTATAATATTCCATGCAACAGGTACAATATATGATATACTATTAGTTTCCCACCTTGAATTGTGCAAATTTCTTGTTTTTTATGTAATTTTTTTAGGGTTATGTTCAAACAATACTATTCATATAAAAAAATAGTTTAATTTAGGGTTTTGTGTTATGTTATGTAGGATGTCATCTTCGTTGTCATTCTATTTGGTGTTTGATGTACATTTTAGTGGTACATTTGAGTTCACTCCACTCAGGTATGTAAATGGTGTTGTTGGTGGATGGACTGTTAAAAAGGACAACAGACTCGACTTTAAAGCTGTTTGTAATCATTTAAGAAAACGGACAGATGACCCCCTTTATCAGTTGTTCTTTAGGCTGCCAGAATGTGAACTTGACAAGGGTTTGAAAATAATAAAGAATGACAAAGATTTGTCTTCTATGTATGCATTTGCTGAATCTTATGGGCTTATACATGTGTACATAGCACATGGGCCTCAGGAGTTAGAGCCATTTTACATTGAGAACATGACTGTGTATGTTTCTGATGATGAGGTTGAGTCTAGGAAAAAACTAGTAAAAGATGCTGGTAATATGAGTGTAGATGAGTTAATTGCTTGGGCTGAGGAGGAAGCAACTAGGACTAAGCAACTTGATAATAGTTTAGGAAATGGTTATAATGGCAGTGTTAGTCCTTATCAGGGTAGTGGGACTCTAGATAAGGGTAGTGGTACTCAAAATAAGGGTCATGGGTCTGTTGATCAGTGTAAAGTGACTGTGGACAAAGGAAAAGCCATCATGGTACATGAAGCTAAGAAAGGTCAAATTAGAAAGGATCCTAGGAAGAGGAATGTTGGTATCGTAATAAATGAGAATGTGAACCTTTCATTATATGATTATAGTGATTCTGATAGTGACATAGATTTGCAAAAAATGTTTGAGGTTCCTCAAGACTATGAATCTGATAGTGAGTACTCTGACAAGCCTGTAGACTATCTATCAGAGGGTGAGGATGAGCTCATTTCACTTAGGAAAAGAAAGACTGAGGCAAAACTTAACCCTACACCAACTAAGCCATACACCAACACAAAAGAGCATCCTTGTCCTAGACCAACCAGGGTGTATGATGTAGCTGAGACTGACATTGTTAGAGATCACCAAGAGTATATGGATAACTTGATGTATCAGTTGAGACAAGGTGATGATGGGTTGACAGATCCTTTTACTATCTTGGAGGCCAATGATGACAAGTATCCATCTCATGATAACCAAACCCATTGGAAGTTGAGAAAACCTCAGGTATACTTTATGCCTTGTGAACATTATACTAATATTACTTACAACCAAATTGTGTACTAAATATCTTGTTATCATTTGACAGGTTGGTGAAAAGTACATTAATGCAGAACAGTTCAAGGAATGCTTAACTTTTTATGGTCTGGCAAATGGATACTCATTGTGGTTCCATAGAAGCTCAACTGAACAGGTAATTTCCAAGTGTGGTCAAAGACCTGAAACTCTAAAGGATGCAGAGAAAGGTAAGCAAAGGAAATGGATTAAATATCCAAGTGTTGGTTGGAATGAACATGGTGAATACCCATTCAGATGCTATGCTAAAAAGATGGTTACAGAAAACTCATTCCAGGTCATCTCTATGACATACAAGCATACATGTGTTAGGAGTTTTAAGTATGGAAGTTTAGTTAACTACAAGTGGATAGGCAAACAATTTGGGAACAAGATTAGGCAGAATCCAGATATCAAACTACATGAGATTGCAGACCTTGTGTTGAAAAAGTATAAATGCACTATTAGTCCTGGTCAATGTAGAAATGCCAAACAATATGCTTTGCATGAAGGCCAGGCAACAACTGAGGAACACTATGCTATGATTAGGTCTTATGGTAAGGCAATATTGGATTTAAATGTGGGTTCCACAGTTAAGCTAGGTGTGACTGTTAATCCAGATGAGAAGACATACTTTGATAGGTTCTATTGTTGCTTTAGTGCATTGAAAAAGGGATTTATGTTGGGTTGTAGGCCTATAATTGCATTAGATGGTTGCTTTTTAAAGAAACCAAATGTAGGTGAAATATTAACTGCAATTGGAAAGGATGGAAACAATCACATATTTCCTATTGCATGGGCAATAGTCAATGTTGAGAATAAGGATAATTGGACATGGTTTTTAGAGTTTCTTGGGGAAGATATTGGCACGCCCAATGGGAATGGACTGACACTTATGTCAGATCAACACAAGGTACATTCACATGTTTATTATCATACTTGTTTTTATTTGATATTTCACTTTCATTGACTATTTGTATGTGCAGGGTTTGATTGAGGCTGTGAAAGATGTGATGCCATTGGCTGAGCACAGACAATGTGCCAGGCACATTTATAAGGGTTTCAGAAAACAATACAGTGGTGAAGAATTCAGACTATTGTTTTGGGCTGCATCTAAGGCAAGTTATCCTCAACTTTTCAATATGATAATGCTAAAAATTAAGAAAGCAAACCCTGGTGCACATGAGTATTTACTAAAAAATCATCCTAAAACATGGTCAAGGGCATTCTTTAGGCTAGGTACCAATTGTGAGGCTGTTGAGAATGGTTTTAGTGAGTGTTTCAATTCAATATTGTTAGCTGTGAGAAATAAGCCTTTGATAACCATGTTGGAGTCCATGAGGGTTATTGTAATGGAAAGGTTAAGTACTATGAGGAACATTATGGAAAAATGGGATGGTGGCATTTGCCCAAACATTCAGAAAAGGCTTGAGTACAACAAAGATAATCACAGGTATGTAAATTTTACTTTTGTTTACTCACTTTACTTTTAGAGATACATGTATTTTATAATAACTTATATAATTAATATTAAAATGTAGGTTTTGGCATGTGATTGCTGCTGGGGGGGACACATATGAGGTTAGAAATGGTTGTGATGCATTTAGGGTTGATGAGAATGTGGGTACATGCTCATGAAGAATGTGGCAACTGTCAGGTGTCCCATGTTGTCATGCTATAGCTGTTATGTTTAGAATAAACAAGAGACCAGAGGATTATCTCCCAGCTTGTTTTAAGGTAAAAACCAACCATGAAATATACCACCAATACATGAATCCTGTTGGTGGTATGACTTTTTGGCCAGACTCTAGCCAATATTCTAAAGTGTTACTACCAAAACCCAAAAAAATGCCTGGGAGGCCTAGGAAACAAAGAATAAGGGCAGCACATGAAAGGAAAAACCCTAGTAAGTTTCAAGGTCTGGTGTGGTGATGACATGTAGTAACTGCTGATTGAACCCGAACCACCTAACTTATATTGACCAAGGAATGGTCAACAAAGTCAAATAGCCTAGATCAATGCTCCGCGGAAGTATAAGGTTTCCCCGGGTCGTTATGTCCCGACGAGGTGTGATGGTTATGAAACGGTTTCGTGATCGGGTGAATCTGGATGAGAAAAAGGTTTGTGTGTGTTTGAACTATAGAATCTACAAGAGAATAGCTTAAACAAGCTATATAAACAAGACGGGAAAGTAGGAAAAACCAGAAACGATTAAAACTTAAAAACGCGTACGTTACGTTTAAGTAAAACGTAAACGTACGAAATAAAACGCGAGTTTTGGTAAAATAAAATACTTACAAAAATGAAAATCACATTTTTACAATCCTAATAATAAAAGAAACTTTTTAGAAAATTAAAATTAATTTTTACATTATTTAATTATTTAATATTAATTAAAAACTATTTAATACTTATTATTAATACTTAAATAACTAAAATACAATACAATATTATTTAAATACTAAAAAGGTGAAAATAAAATTTCTAAAATTATAAAATAACTAAAAATAAGTTTTAAAAATAAAAATAAGTATTTTTGTCTTTTTGTGCTTTTTCTATTAATTAATTACTAATTAAATACTAATTATCTAATTAACTATTTAAAATTAAGAAAATTACTAAATGAATAGTGAAAATTCTAATAAAATTTCTAAAATTATTTTACTACATATAAAAGCTATAAAAAATATAAAAACTAGATTTTACTTAATAAAAACTAATAATGCTATTTAAAACTTAATATTAATTAATAATTAATAAAACTAAAGTTAATTCTAATAAATACTAAAAGATAAAATAAAAATCTGAGAAAATTATTATAATTACTTTAATATAATAGGTAATTAATAAAAATATAAAAATGATAAGTACTTAATAAAAATATAAAAATTAAAATTAAAATTAAATTACATTAAATAGAAACTATCACTTAACTTTAAATTTGTTTTTTCTGGATTTTTATTTTAGAAACCTACTTTACATCTAAAAACATAAACTTTTTATAAAAACAAACTTTTTAGAACTTAATAATAAGCAAAATATAAGCAAAAAGGGTCAACAGTTGACCACAGTTGACCAGATGTGAAATGAGCTAAAATGGCTAAAAGTGGGACCCACAATGGGTGATTCAGGCTTAAACTAGTGATAAGAACTTGAATAAGCTGAAAAAAACTAAGTGAGACCCCAGAATAAGCAATAAGCTACAAATTAAGCACTTTGAAACTTTCAAACACTCAGAAACTGGGACAGATAAGAGGGTCTGATTAAGGTGGGTCCCAGAGGCTTAGGGGTCAAACAAAAGGTCAACACCTGGTGTATGGTAGGAGGGGGGTTGGGAAAAACAAAAGTGGTGGTTGTGGGACCACCATGGTGGCTGGAAAACCACCACCAAGGTAGTGGTGTGGGTATGTGACTGCTGAGACAGAGCACATGTGTGCCCTGCAAGTCACTTTGGGGACTTGTGGGGTCCACAAGAAAATTCTCAAAAATGTAACAAGGATGGAAACTTGAAGACTAGCTGGGGAAGTTCAACTGGAAACAAGTTTTATAACTTCAATCCAAACACAAAATTCAATAAAAATCCCTCATTATTTGGAAAAATCTGACTTGTGCAAATTTTGACTTTTGAAGAAACTTAGTACTTTGACTAATCTGAGTTTGAAATCATTCTTATTGATTTAAATAGTTATTTTAAGCTAAAAGTTAATGAAATTAAGTTACAATCATATCTAATGCAATGGAAGGAATGGGTTTTGGGTCTAAATTCCTTGACAGTTAACTGTCAAGGGGTTTTGGAGTGGATTTTGACTTTTACTGATTAAGGTGCCATTTTTGTGATGCCAGGATCCTAACTAAACCTTATGCAGCATGATCATACCAATACAACACTAAAACAACAACAAGAGTGTAGCAAAGAAGCTATATCCAAACACCCCTTATGTGGGCTGTTTTTGCATTTTCAAAGGATTCCACAGATTCAAACCCCTAAAAATGATTTCCAAGGTTGTATTATGATGTAATGAAGTGAAATGAACATGTAGAAACCAACAATAACATCAAATACCTAAATACCACTATTATGCTAAATTGGCAGTGAAAGATGAATACTGAGCAATCATGGAATTTATTGAACAAACATTGATTCTTAAGCAATATTATCACCAAATAAACACTAAACAACACAGATTAACACTCAACAAGATGATCAATAGAAAAATTGCAAAAATTGGAATTTGAGCTTACAAATGGAGTCCTGCTGAAAAACAAATACCAAGGACCAAGAACAATCCTATTGGCTTCCAAAAGCCTCTAAACCACAACATCCATATTCAGCATTACTCCAATGTTCCTTCATCTTCTTTCATTAATTTTTGATTTTTCACTATTTTCTTGGAATTTTGAGAATTTTAATGAAAACTGAACATAACCTTTTTAAGAGCTTTGAAAGCTTATACAAGCTCACAAGTAATTAAAATGAGCTTAAAGGAACAAGAAATAACAGCTTTTAATAACTTTAAGATGAAATGGAGATTTCAAATAAAAATGGCAAATTAGAGATTTAACTGGAATGGCTTGAACTTTATATTAAAACTGATTAGAGTACACTGGAAACACTAGTTACAAACTTTTAAGCTAATTTTGTTAACAAGAAAATGAAAATTACATCATAACGACATACTAAAAATTGAACTAAACTACATTATTTCCCACTCTTGGATTCTTTCTTCACTTATATAGGTCCTTGGACCTTTCTCTTTCATTCCCACCAATAGTTTGAGCTGTTAGATCCCTCCAATCAATCTGAGCCGTTCAAAATAATTTTGGCGCGAAAATAGGACAAAGGCAGATGTGGTTACTTGTGAGGGATTTATGGGCATTAAATGAGCTTGGAGGGTAGTGTTTGGAGAGGGAACAAGATGGGGGAAGGTGAGGTGGAAGGATGGGGGATGGAGTATTGGCAGAGGTATAGCAGTCCAAGTGGGGGTGGAGATGGTAAGTCAACAATGGTTTGACCGGGTTTATTTATTAAACGGGGGGGGGGGGGGAAGTATATTAGTTTAGGAAGGTGGGCCGGGTATAAGTGGGCTTGGTTGTTGGTTACTGGATCAGGCCAAAGGGTGGGCTGTTTTGGTGGTAATATTACAAAAAGGGTGCATTTGGTTAAGTAGTAAAAAAACAAGGACCATAGTTGTAATTTATGAAAAGTGTAGGGACCTGTGTTGACAAGTTTCAAAAGATATCAAAAGGATTAAACTTGCCATGTTAAAACAACCAAAAGACCAAAAATGTGATTTTCCCATTTTAAATCACCCGGGGACCATTTATGTCGATTTTCAAAATCCGGGGACTAAAGTTGCCATTTTGTAAAATCTTTTATCCAAGGACCAAATTTGAACATTTTTGAACTTCCAAGGACTAAAAATGATTTTTCATTCAAAATTATCCACCAGGGACTAAATCTGCCAAAATCTGTAACTCCAGGGACTAATTTCGTAAATTTCCAAAACTTTCCAATTTTTCACCAAAGGACTAAATATGACATTTTATGATTTCAAAATGACCTTTGGTGATAATTTTCCATTTTTTGAATATCCAGGGACTAGTTTTGTAATTTTATGAAAGTTGAGGGACTAAAACTGCCAATTTTGCAAACTTTGTGCGTTTTTCGTGTGTTTTTGCTCATTTTGCATCTAAAACATATAAAACACAATTTTGAAATATTTTTGGTATTTTGATGCATTTCTGAGTGTTTTTGTATGTTTTGCAGTTTAGATTAGACCAAAAATGATGAGTGTTTGAGCACTCATCAACTGCCAACAAAAAGGTCACAATAGACTATCATGTTCTAATGACACTGTTTTGATCCCACCAAAACCACCTGCTAGAAGAGGGAGACCAAGGGAAAACAACAATGTTGAAGCTGCAACAGGTGGTGTTGGAACTAGTAGAACCAACTTAAACCAACATGTAGTGCCACCTAGAGCAGCAACTCAAGGTACTAGAATTGAGGTTCCATTGGGTAATCCTACTAGTGCAGGTACATCAACTATGGGTGTCAAGAGGTCTTTGTTTCAAACAGGTTCAAGTGCAGGTTTAGTAGGTAAAAGAAGCAGAAAGGTTACTGGTGCTAGCATGGGAGTAAAAGCTACAAAAACAATTGCTTCTACTTCAGGAGCAGTTGGTCAAAGCCAACAACATGCTATACAAGAATTGCAGATAGTCAACATGGGAGAATTTCAGCCATTTACTCAACAATCTCAAGTTAACCAACAAGCTAACAACCAAGTCAGAGAAGCACAAGCTGGGAATGTGAGAGCAAGAGGAAACTTTGTTATACCAAGACAACCTAGTCAAAGGATTTTACAAAAGAAGCTTGCCAAAAGTGTTCAAGGGGCTGGTTCTTCACATGCCAATTCACTACATGTGGATTAACTTTCAATAACATTTTATTAGATTATGTACCAACTTTGAAACTTTGTTAGACCAACTAGCTGTCTTTTGTGTATGTGTATGGTGTAAAATGCATCTATGCTACTGTTATTTACAATGGTGTGCACAAATTTGGTCTAGCTTTTTGTGAATCTGTATGTGGTGCACACCATTTATTTGTAGTATGTAATGGACTTATCATTTTCAAATGTTATTAATCTAAGTAGTTCCTGTGTAATCAATGTCAATAGAAGATAGCATATTCATTTCATACAGTGAAAAGGTTCATTACATATTGTTTCAAGATAAGACCAACAACATGATTATTGAAATGGTTCATTACACATTACATATTTTTTGCCCTTCTCCTTTCATCACTCTTTGGTCTTTTTGGTTGCCAAGTTTTGATGTCATTGTCTTGAGCAAATTGTTTGTTAGGCAGCCCTAAAACCTGAACCCTCTTATCACCTTGCATAGTTTTGGATGATTCAGGTTTGATGACAGGTTTAGGAGCTTTTTTCTTCCTAGCTTCTTCTTTTGTTCTCACTGACCCAGTATAGGAACTTGGAAAGTAGCCATCCCATCCACTTGATTCACTAGATTCACTACTGCTAATGTTAATGATTTTTGGCAAAGAAACAACAAAGAAAGTAAATAAACTTGTATTAACATTATAAAACATAAAGGTTAAGAGAAAGAAAATGAAATGTGGAAATTATCAGAACCTTTGCACTTGGAAGTCATTGTGAGACTAGCTAAACACAGTTTGTGGGAGGTTCCTGTGTTTTGTTGGTTTATATACACAATGAGATAAATACTTTACTCTTTAATAAATGGGAAAACCTATTGAAATGTGGCAGTGTAGACAAAAACAGTGCTCAAAAGTGCTTTTGTTGCAGGCATGCAATGTTGCAGTCAATGCCAATACTTTTATGAATTATGCAGCCATGAGAAGAAAGTCATGGTTGCAAATACCAAGGCCTAAACATCCTAGTGATGTTGACAAATGCATTACAGTTGTCTATGAACCAATGTACAACATGGTAACCAACACAATATCAATGGCTATTATGCAATGAATGACTGTTATGCAATACCAATGACAAATGCATTGTGGTCAACCAATATCAATGACTGTTATGCAATGAACCAAAACAACATAGTAACCAACACAAAGAAACAACAAAGAATGTACAACCATAAACATAAATTTCATTAACTTATATTGTAGGTTTCCAAAATACAAGCAGACACCAAATATTACATACTAATAAAACCTACATTTTCCTTAAGCCACAACTAGGTAACCTATTACAAGACAAAGAAACAGCAAACACATACAAACCACACCCATTACCCTGTCGTTTGAGTTAATTTTTGCCTTAATACAACCCAAATCATCCTTGACATTATAAAGCAATAACATTTGCTTGTTTGACTAATTTACCATAACCATCTCATTGTTTGAATCAATTGGAGTACCTCTTGTTCTGTTGAGGTTCTTCCTGAGTTCCTTATTCTCCTCATGTAGATCAAAAACCAATTTTTTATAGTAATCACTTGGAAGTTCGTCATCAAGGAATCCATAAACATTACACTTCCTTCTTTTATCTCGAATTGGACAACCCTTGAATCGTCTTCCAGGATTTTCAGGAGTCCAAGACACTTGAACAGGAATGGGGTATGGACATTCGCAATGAGTCAAATTGGTGACATCTTGGTGATATCCATGGCGAGAAGTAGCAGAAGATGAAGAAGGCATTTTTTTACAATTAGGGTTAGGGTTTGGTGGCGTTTTTTTTAATATGTGAGTGAGGAAGAAGTGGATTTGGGGTAAATGATATATTTGCCCGTTTTTATTAAAAATTTAAATAATAAAAACTTTCCAAATGGAGGAAAATTGGTTCCTCCCGTTATATGTAGTTATGATCTTTACTAAAATTTCAACATTAATAATTGACATATCTTTACTACTAGTACTTATAATGTGAAAATAGTCAAAGGGAAATGTGAAATTCTTAACTTTTTGTCAATCCTCATAATGCCCTTGTCAACTAATTATCTAAATCTTTATTTTAGGCAATTTTGTAAACATATAAAAACTACACATTTGGTTACTTATATAATATAGGCAAGTAATAATAAATTTCCATATTTTACTTTTACTTATTTTTTAACACAAGTTGGTAGAGAAAGACAAATTTCAAATTCATTTCAAAACACACGGTTTGTAACACAACACAAGATTTGTTATAATATTAATAATTTTCAAAACATTATCTTATTTTCCATAGCAACGACATTTTATCGCATGCAAAGCAACAGCATTTTATCGCGGCTAAAGTTGAAACTTATGAAAGTATATATGACAAAGTTTTTTTTTTTTTTTTTTTTCCATTGTCTATATAAACAACCCCAGTGTGTTAATTCAAACTTCTAAATGAAATTTCAAATACTTTTCATAATCTGTATGATGAAAAAGTATTTATATGTACTAAAAATTAAGTGATACTTGATTAGTTTATTTAAATGAAAAATATTAATAAACAAAAAAAGAAAAAATTATTGTTTTCCTTAGATGATAGTTGATCATTTTACTTTTGCTTTACGAACATATATCAACAGGTTGTGTACAAGTTATATAAAAAGAGGCATATGCATATTTGAGGTTTCAAAAATAACTATACAAGTAACCATGCATAGCAACGAGATTTTCTAGTGGCAAACAACTATAGTTATACAAAACATTACGCAAAACACTTAACCAAAATATCACTATAAATATCTGCCGTTATAAATCTGTTTCTATGCATGGGTACTCGTCTGGTAATTACCTTTATATCTCTATTATAAACTTGTCAAACTGTAATCTTGTCTAAAACTCTTAAAATGGGAAAAGTCTAATTACTATCATGTCCAGTATTTCACTAAATTAAACCTCTAATTTCCTATAAACATGGCAACTTTAATAAGATATGAATGCATGACAACAATGTGACAACTATTTGAATGCATTTGAATGCATGTTATTGTTCCACTAAATTAATCTACTAATTTCCTCATGTTAGACAATTGGATTATTGGCCCAAACCCGATTTTGGGCTTAAGATCCATTAGGTATAGGTTTAGTTTATGTTAACTTATTTGCAAAGCTATGTTATATTATAAATAGACATGTTGTCTTATGTAGTTCAAAAAGTATTCAATCAATATTAATCTCTATAAGTTAATGTAAACTAAACCCTAAACCTAATGGACATTAAGCCGTTTGGGCTAATAATCCAATCATCTAGGAGCAACAACTCTGCAAACCACCATTACTACTGAAACACCACCGGTCATAACTTCAGAGATTACATCGACCGCTAATCAATCCCCTACCATGACTACCCAATCATTGCCTGAAGTTGAAGTGGTTCCTCCAAAAGTAAAAACTCGTATTCTGTAGTTTACATCATCTCTAAGAAGGATGTACGCACTGCCACGTATTTGCAGAAGACCAGTCCAGATTAATTATTGTCAGGCATCAAAGGTAAAAAAAATTACATGCACACGTATAGTTAGTAAAATTGGCCGACTTTGAAGGTTCTGTCCGATTTTGTTGATTTCGAGCACATATTATCTAAAACGCTCTGTATTGAATTTACTGTTGGTTATTCAAACATTCCAAAACATGTTGTATTTCACGATTTGTGTCTATAGGAAATAATCAGGGATGAAGCTAGTATCATATATGCTATGAATCTTAAATTATTATATTAACCACTGCTTGTGCTAAGACGAAGTCATTTAAATACTAAAAACTATTTAAACAACTTTAAGAAAATAAATGGCCTGGTGATCTGTCGACTTTCAGTAATATGCAATGAAACAAAACAAGAATGTAGAAAAAAGAATGATATTGAATTAGTCAAACCCCTGGGCAATGTTACACCCATAAAAATAATTTCACAAAACAAGCCATAAAATGATATGTCATTTTGTGATTGGCTTAATAAAAAAGAAAAGAGAGAAATTATATAAAAATACATCAATCAAGGATTGACATATCTTTTTGTGGCTTGTTTTGTGAATTTGTTTTTGTAGGTCTAGCATTTTTCATAGAGTTAAGATCATGTGACCAGATAATATTTTATGTATAAACAAAACAAGCATGTAGAAAAATGAATATGATATTATTGTACGTTATCATCGTGTACATGATATCTAGTTATAATTCATAACACATCTATAAATAGACTAGCAGCAAGATCTCATTCTACATACATTTGAACTATCACTTGTTTATACCATTAACAGGTTCAAAACAATGGGAACTGGTGGCCAGATGAACGTTTCGAGTAATGAAACAGACATACTCCAACGTGTTCCAGTCTTTAAACCTCCATTTCGGATCGCTGATCTAAAGAAAAGAATTCCACCACACTGTTTCAAACGCCCTCTTGTTCGCTCTCTTGGTTCCTTCTTTCGTGATCTTTTTGTCATATATTCCTTATACTATCTCGCTTCAAACTACATCCTGTTGCTCCCTCAATCCCTCTCTTATGTTGCATGGCCGCTATATTGGCTCGCCCAAGGTAGTATACTTATGGGTTTTTGGATCCTTGGCCATGAATGTGGCCATAATGCTTTTAGCGAGTATTGGTGGCTTGATGATGCATTTGGTTTATTCATCCATTCTGTTACCTTAACGCCATACTTTACATTCAAGTATAGTCACCGAAACCACCACGCTCACACGAACTCACTTGAGTGGGATGAGGTGTACATCCCAAAACTCAAATCCGATACTTTATTCTCTGCGTTTATGAATAATGGACCAGGGAATGTGTTCATTCTCATCATACGCGTCACTCTTGGCCATCCCTTGTACATGATCTTTAGCACATTAGGTATCTTTAACGACCGTGGCCGTGAGCTTCGTCACGTTGTGCTATCAGACGTTGCAATCGTTACAGTTCTCTATGCACTCTACCATCTTTTTGTGATGGAAGGTGTTAAAATGGCAGCCTTCTTGTATGGAATTCCTTTGTTTACGTTTAGTTGTATTTTTATTATCATAACTTACTTGAACCACGCTCACCCAGCGGTTGCTCACTATGATTCGACTGAATGGAACTGGCTAAGAGGTGCTTTAGCGACCATCGATAGGGACTATGGGATGTTCATGAACTGGGCTTTCCACAATTCGAATCAAAATCACGTTATTCACCATTTGTTCCCCATGCTTCCACATTATCATGCATTCGAGGCTACAGAGGCGGTGAAGCCTATTTTAGGTGACTACTACAAGTACGATGATACTCCAATTCTTAAGGCAATGTGGAGAGACACGATGGAGTGCATATACGTCGCACCAGATGAAAACTCGGAGAACAAAGGAATTTACTGGTACTTCAAATAGTTTAAATATATATGCCTTGCTTGTTTACGTGATACAAGTTTTTAAGGTATATTTTGGTACGTATAGGCTCATCAACTTGCAACAAACATGAACCAAGGCCTTTTGATCTAGTAGTATGTGAGTTCCCTACCTACCTAGGGGTTGTAGATTCAAGCCTCGTTGGAGGCATTTGTGAGATATATTATAAGATATGTGATATAAGGTATGGAAAAAAGTGATCTAAAAATAAAAATAAAAAAACCTTGTAACAAACATGTTCAAATTAATAAATTAACGAGGGTGTAATGTTGTATCTTTGTTTATTTTTATAGTCGTTATAAAAATATTTATATTTAATTTATCTATACTGATATTTGTACTCATGCATACTTCAAATTATGGCATCGCTATTGTCAATGTGGTGTTCTATAAGGATTAGCTAAGGCCTTGTGTACGATAAAAATAATCATCATATCGAGAGTATAAATATAAATTACAATATGAATTTTAATTTTGTCACAATTCACGTCGGTTTCAAGATTGTTGCATAAAAATGAAAGAGTTCCTCACAATTCACCTAAAATAGGCTTCACCGCCTCTGTAGCCTCGAATGCATAATAATGTGGAAGCATGGGGAATAAATGGTGAATAACGTGATTTTGATTCGAATTGTGGAAAGCCTAGTTCATGAACATCCCATAGTCCCTATCGATGGTCGCTAAAGCACCTCTTAACCAGTTTTATTCAGTCGAATCATAGTCATAGTGAGCAACCGCTGGGTGAGAGTGGTTCAAGTAAGTAACGATAATAAAAATACAACTAAACGTAAACAAAGGAGTTCCATACAAGAAGCTGCCATTTTTACACCTTCCGTCATAAAAAGATATACCAAAACCTGACTCTATTTAGAACTCGACCCGAAGTGACCTAAACTCGACCAACCCGACCCGACTAACACCCCTATGTGTAATTATAATGAAAAGAGAAATATGGATATAATGGTCATTTTAAAATCAAATGATATCTAATATGTATTTTGTAGTTTAAATTATAAATAAATTGGGCATTTGGACATATATAATAATTTTAAGTTTTAAATTTGATATATCAAAAATTTTAAGCTAGATTGGATATATATATATATATATATATATATATATATATATATATATATATATATATATATATATATATATATATATATATAATTTTAAGTTTTAGATTATATATATATATATATATATATATATATATATATATATATATATATATATTTTAAGTTTTAGATTATATATATATATATATATATATATATATATATATATATATATATATATATATATATATATATATATATATATATATATATATATATATATATATAGGGTGGGTTATTCTAAAAAGTCTCTTATACTTTCTTCGTTCGAAATTTATTATCCACTATTGATTTTTTTAGTCTTTCTTCTTCAACTTTGATCTTAAATATTTTTGTGATTGTTATATAATATTTGATGCAAAATATATAAATGGTTTGAGTTTTAAGTGTACTTCTAAATGGTAGAATTTTTCATCAAGTATTCTATAAAAACATATATTCCCTCCGTCCCAAAATATAAGTCTATTATAAAATTTTCAAAGTCTTTTTATTCCGACTTTGACTTTCATTATTTTTTTTCGTGTTATATAATACTTGCTGCAAAATATATAAATAGATTTGTGTTTTAAGTGCATTTTCTTTAATATATTTTTTATCAAGTATCATATAACACGGGAAAAAAATAATTAAAGTCAAAGTAGGAAAACGAAGATTTTGGAAAATAAAAAATGGACTTATATTTTGGGACAGACGGAGTATATATTTATGGTCAAAGTTGAACTAGTTTGACTTTGAAAATTTAAACTGGACAATTATTTTGGGACAGAGTGAGAAATAAAAAGTGTAGAAATGATTGTGGGAGCAACATGTGTCACATTACCACATCATCATGCCACAACATATGACATGTGTCACCTACCCCCCCCCCCCCCCCCCCTCCAAAAAAAAAAAAGAAAAAAAAAAATTCCCTGAAAAAAAATGCCAAAAAAAAAAAAAAAAAAAAAATTCCGTTAAAAAATTATAAGTATGATGCACCATTTTTTTGGTGCATCACAGTTATAAGTTTTGGTGCATGGTACTAATAAGTTTTACTGTATCACAGTTATAAGTTACTGCATCATAGTTAACAGTTAAGTGCATCAACAATGATTCAGTAACTTATAATCTTAATGAACTAAAGCATAATTGTGATGCACTAAATCATAATTGTGATGCAGTAACTTTATAACTATGATGCAGTAATAATTTTTTGCGGGAAAATTTTTGATGGGGAAAAAAAATTGCTCAAAAAATGATTTTTTTTTTCGAGGGTGGGGGTAGTTGACACATGTCATATGATGTGTAATAGGGATGACACATGTTACTTCTACAATTTTTCACATTTTTGTTTTAACACACACACACACACACACACACACATATATATATATATATATATATATATATATATATATATATATATATATATATATATTTCGAATAAATTTTTTGAAAGAATTTTTGAAAATTTTTTTTCTAAAAAAATTTTGATTTTTTTTTTTATTTTCTTTTGAAAAATATTTTTGAAAATTTTCAAAAATTTTTTTAAAATTTTTTTTGAGAATTTTTCTAAATTTTTATGAAAATTCTTCAAAAAGTTTGTTAACTAATATTAACAACTAGATTAAAGCTAAAGAAAGATAAAATAATTGACTATGATTAGTTCTCACATTCTCATCAAATTTAATGTTCTCATTTGAATGTGCTCATGTGTATGTATGTATGTATGTATGTATTTATTTATGTATGTATGTATATTAACTTTAATTTTATGTTATAATTGTGGGTTCGTGATTTTTTTTGTTAGTCCTAATTTTTTTGTAAGAGTCCCTGATTGATTACTTTTATATTTTTTGTAAAAGATTGTAGTTGATTGGCTACAAAAATTATAGTAAAGCTATCCGAAATTATCCCAATATAATAAAGGGATTTTTGTAATGACATTTAACATCACTTACCATTTTTAAAATGACAAAAAGTATACAATTATGGAATATAAGAGTTCATTAATTGTTATTTTTGTAAGTTTGGTATCATTAAACAAAACTCAAAGGTTTGTGTTTAGCAAATCCTTATAATAAAATAATAATATAGGCCCACTCATAATACAGCGTTGACTTTTATTATGTCTAATCAACTAATGTGGAATGAATTAATCAACTAATGTGGAATGAATGATAAAAATTGACCGTTTGACTTACTTTGCTCGGCAACACTTAAGAAATTTCAATTCCAACAAAATGCAAATAAAATTTCATAATATTGCTAACCTAGGATTAGACTTAATAAATGTATTAAATATTTTACTATTAGAGGAATATATATGCCCAAATATAGCTAGGGTTATTATTATTCAATTGATCGATTCGTTGAATGATTCATTACCTCCGTTTATTTGAACATATGTAGAATCTTAAACGTGTAGCCGAATTCAAGAATTTTCAATAAGGAAGGCATACTTGGACACAAAACTTGGTAATTGATCGTTTCAATGGTAGACGAGTATAATTGCATTTTGATAGTGGTTGACTGACTTATTAATTGACTATATTACATTGACCCTTAAATTCAATTATCAATCATAGTTGACA
This sequence comes from Artemisia argyi, assembly GCA_030686995.1. Lineage (NCBI taxonomy): Eukaryota > Viridiplantae > Streptophyta > Magnoliopsida > Asterales > Asteraceae > Artemisia > Artemisia argyi. The sequence continues at coordinate 72,378,203 of CM060692.1, forward strand.
AATATAATTATGTCATCGTTGACCAATAGAGGCTAACAATGGGTCCGACAAATGCAACAAATTAATTTTCGCAATTCCATAGCTTCGAGGATGAGGATGTCGAAAACATGAAAGATATGCATGAATGTGTAATAATATCTATGTTTCAATAATGCAGTGCAAGTGTGCAACATGCATCTCTTTCTAATTTAATATACATACGGGGTTTTTTAAGTTGTATCCTAAGACACAAATTAAGCACATAAAAAATACTGATGGACTCATGAAAAATTTTAAAAAAAAAAAAAGTTTTCTATTTAAAAAGTAACAGGGACTTATAAAAAAAGACATCGGGATTTACACATTTTTGTGTACTTAACTTGTGCCACATGATACAAGCTAGAAAAACCCTTTATATATTATGAGTAGAATATATATAAATTATCTTGGAGTAGAATATATGTCAAGTGGTTCGTCTTTGATAGTACAGTGTCGACCCAACTTAAAGATCGCATTCATGTTTCTACCGCTAGACGACAGCATCAAGTTTTCAAGTTTTAGGTTCAATTTTAATTGTCCAATGCAGGTATTGATGACGTATAGCCTATATTTGAGTCACAAGTCCAAATGATAAACATTACTTGACCCAAACCCACCACGAATGGGCTATCATAATGACTAAAGGGCCATAATAATAATAACGGCTTGGGCTCACGAAGCCCAAAGCCCAACTAAACTAACCGGGTATGCGATAAGGATTATCTATTCATGGAATAGATATCCTTACCCCGATAAGCACCACGAGTGCAAAGAGTAAGGAGCAAGAAACCTACACGGTTTCAGCCCCTATATAAGGAATGATATCTTCTCATTCAAAGGTACGATATACAAACCTAAAACTCTCTACGAGAACTCTAAATCGATTACTTACTCTCACACCGGAGTCTAATCGGGGGAGACAATCCCTCGATAAGTCTAACGGTGTTGTCTTATTTTCTTAGTACGCAGGTAACAAGTGCTAAGAAGTGAATTGGTACGAGAGCATAAGCCAATAACCAGGTACGCCCAACTTTTGTATCAACAAGTGGCGCCATCCGTGAGACCCTACTACGAACTAGAATGACGAAACATAAAAATTCGAGCCAGCGGACTCCGCAGTCAGAAAAACGTGACCATCAGAGGAAGAATCAACAAGATCCAACCTCCAGACAAGTCGCTGGGACAACCAGCACACCTGGTCACCGCGAGGCAGGAACAACCCCACCTCGTCTAGCAGTAGAACTACCTATAAGAACTACTCAAGTCACACCAGTGGTCCCAAGCGTTGAGGAACTCCAACGCACCCTCTTCACCACTCCTCACCAAGCTACACCCGCAGTGAACAACACTGCGCCGCCAGGCGCATGCCCGCTAACCGCCCTCATGCAAGAAGAAGCAACAAAAAGAGCAAGCGCGGGTCTACAAGCCCGACTCAATTTTGGTCCTGAACGCGAACCATCACCATTGCGTCACCCACGAGGAAGACGCGCAGAACGTACCACTATCCATGATAGGTTGGGTACGATATCTGATTCACAATACTCAGGAGACAGCGAGAGGCGCACCAACGTCCACTCCAGACTTGGCAGTCGGGGAATACAAGACCGATTAGGGCCTCAACATTCGCCAAGCTAAGGATCTTCCAAACCTGGGAGTAGGAGGATGCAAGACAGATTGGGGGGAAGAAGATCCCCAAGCAGAGATCCCTCAAGCTCCTCTTCTGAAAGAAGTCGGCGCAAGCGTCGAAAAAGAGACTACCCTTCTTCCAGCGACTCCTCGGACAACGAGGATAAAGAAACGGGACACTGGAAGTCAAGAGGAAGACGTCGCGAAGAAGAGAATGAAGATATGTCTCTCCCATGGCGACGCCAGAAAATTGATGCGTTTACATGGCGCATCAGCGATTACTCAGACCGCAAACGCAGGCGCATGCCCGCTAATGTGAAAACATATGATGGAACAGGTGATCCTGACAATCACCTAAAAATTTTCGAATCAGCCGCAACTATCAAAAATTGGCCACATCCTGTATGGTGCCACATGTTTAATTCCACGTTAGTAGGAAACGCGCGCACATGGTTTAGCAAACTCCCACGTAGGAGCATTGGTGGATTTGAGGAACTACGGAAAGCATTCCGCCTCAACTTCACCCAGCGAAAGAAGTGCGCTAAAAACCCTGTGGAGCTAGCAAGAGTGAAACAGCGTCAAGGGGAATCAACCAGCGCTTTTATGGAACGTTTCAAAGATGAGTGCATACAAGTCAAAGCATGTCCTGAAATCCTAAAAATTTCAGGGTTCATGAATGGGATCAATAACCCAGAACTCATCCGCAAGCTGAATGACAAAGTTCCACAAACCTTTGATGAGTTAACAAAGCGCACTGGATCCTTTATACAAGGAGAAGCAGCTGCTGCAGATAGCAAAAAAGGTTATTCAAACTATAGACAACAAGAACAGCCGCGGAGACAATCCAATGATCAGAATAACAACCGCAGCAGGAATTATCGCAGTGGAAGAGACAACGACAAATATACTCCTCTCACTAAAACTCCAAGAGAAATATTTGTAACAGAAGGTGCGAACTTCCCAAAACCACCACCAATGCGCACTGCAGAAGAAAAGCGCCTAGGTAGTGGATACTGCGAGTACCACGGCCAAAAAGGCCATACAACTAACGAGTGCGTCCAACTAAAACAACTAATTGAAAAATTAGTTAGAGAAGGCAGGATGGACCACCTCGTAAAGAACATCAAGGAAGGAAAAGATAAACAAAGAAATGGGGGTAAAAAAGAACCCCCAAAGGAAAAAGCTGATACTATATACATGATACAATCATGGCAACGCAAGATAAAGCAAAAAGTCAGCCAAAAATTCTCTCCAGAAAAAGAGATATCCTTCCCTACTATAGCTGCGGACAACGCAGTCGTGGAGCCTCTAACCATTGAAATACATACAGGGGGACATGACATCCACCGCATGTACATTGATGGCGGAGCATCCGCGGACATCCTGTACGATCACTGTTTCAAAAGACTGCGACCTGAAATCCAAAGTCAGTTGATACCAGCTACAACGTCATTAACAGGATTCACAGGAGAAAAGATTTGGCCCATGGGGCAGTTACGCTTGTTGGTGGTCGTAGGAGATGAACAACACTCAACCGCAACATGGATAAACTTTATGGTAATAAAGTCTCCTTCACCATACAATGGTATCATTGGAAGACCGGGAATATCATCCATGCGCGCGGTACCATCCACAGCGCACGGAATGCTTAAATTCCCAGTGGAAGGAGGAGTTGTCACTCTCTATAACACAACAGTACCACCACGAGAATGCATCGCAGTAACAACTGAAGCAGAGACTATTCCAGAACAGCGCACGGAAAAAACGCCAAATTTAAAAGTCGCTATTCACCCAGATTATCCGGAGCAACAAGTTTCGATTGGAGGATCTTTATCTGACAAAGGTAAAGCAGCCGTATGCGCACTCTTGCAAAAGAATCTAGACATCTTTGCATGGGAACCAAAGCATATGACGGGAGTACCGCGCTCTATCACAGAGCATAAGCTACAAATCCGACAAGGATACCCTCCAATACGACAAAAGAAGCGCGGCCAGGCCCCAGATCGTGCAAAGGCTATTCTGGAAGAAGTGCATAAGCTCGTAGACGCAGGCATCATGCGCGAAGTATACTATCACGACTGGCTTTCTAACCCAATCATGGTAAAAAAGAGTGATGGCAATTGGAGGATGTGCGTGGACTTCACAGACCTCAACAAAGCATGTCCGCAGGACTGCTATCCACTGCCGGAGATAGACTGGAAGGTCGAGTCCTTGTGCGGATACCCTTTCAAATGCTTCCTAGATGCATATAAAGGGTATCATCAGATCCAGATGGCAGTGGAAGATGAAGAAAAAACGGCCTTCCACACCAGTCAAGGAGTATACTGCTACACAAAAATGCCTTTTGGCCTGAAAAATGCAGGCGCGACATACCAACGACTGGTGGACACAGCTTTCAAAAAACAAGTAGGCCGCAACTTGGAAGTCTATGTTGACGACCTTGTCATCAAAAGCCATACAGAGGACGAATTGGTGCGCGACATCGAGGAAACATTCAGAACATTGGGGTGAATTAACATGAAGTTGAATCCCAAGAAGTGCACCTTTGGCGCAACTGAAGGCATGTTCCTCGGATATTTGATAGAGCCCGATGGAATCAAGCCTTGCCCAGAGAAGACAAAGGCTGTTATTGATCTCCCCTCCCCGCGCACACTCAAAGAAGTCCAGTCATTAAATGGAAAGTTAGCAGGGCTAAACCGCTTCTTATCTAAGTCAGTAGACAAATCTCTTCCCCTCTTTAAAACACTCACGAAGTGTACAAAAAAGGGAGACTTTCGCTGGACTACCGAAGCGGAGGAAGCTTTCCAACAACTTAAAAACCATCTGGCATCTCTTCCCAAACTCGTCGCACCGCGACCAGGGGAAGAATTAATCATGTACTTATCGGCAACCCATGGAGCAGTCAGCGCCGTACTATTGACAGATAGGAACTCCGTCCAGACACCCATATATTTCGTAAGCAAAGCCCTAAAGAAAACAGAGACTAACTACAGCACTATGGAAAAGCTGGTCTTGGCTCTAGTGTTCGCAGCCAAAAGGTTGCGCAGATACTTTCAAGCGCTTCCAATAGTTGTAATCACTGATCAGCCAATTAAACAAGTCATCTCTAAGCCTGACGCATCAGGACGCTTACAAAAATGGAGTGTACTGCTAAGTGAGTATAACATCTCATACACAAAAGACTTATAAAGCTTGAAGAAGAAGGGATGAACACCCACCCCGGCCATCCTCACTCAGGAAAGTAGGCACCTCATCCGCAGCGCCAAAATAAGCGCGGCTCAACCCCATATGTACCAAAAACTCCTCCGGATAGGGGTTAATGGCCAGTCGGTTGGCATCTAGAGTCTGCGCGTCAACTAGCCTGTAGGAATTGGGTGCGGGGTGCCCATCCCTTGGCAATGTATCCTGAGTATAAAACTCATAGGAAAAGGGAAAGACCACGTCATCAACCCAAAAGAAGTACTCCCTCCAATTCTTTAGGGCGTCAACTTTCTCTGTATAACACTGAAGCGCCCCCTGACGCTTCGCAAAAGAAACCCAACCATTTGACCACGTCGTGTGGTAAAAGGAGCGGAACAAGGCCACGGTCGGTTCTATCGCAAGTAAACGGCAGTTTACTTCAAAATTCGACACCTTAGCCGCACCTATACAGTGCAGCTGAGAGATGTGAAGGCGATAATGATTGAGCAAATCGCTCAGAAAAATAGATATGGGTACGCGATGATTCGCGTACTCAAAGAATTTTTTGTATAAACCTATTTTCCCTTCGGGGAAATCAGCTATACACGCGTCCACATCTGGAGACTCTGGATGGACATCCAGAGGCACGAAATAGTCAGACGCAAATTTAGTAACATCCTCAATGGACATCGCAGAGCGAAAATCCTCCAATTGAGCAACCATCTTCATCAAATACTAAGTAAGACGCACACAAATTACCTACGAAAATGAAATATTTTCTTTGCAATAAGCTTTCAAGAAAGGTGAATAGTGCTAAGTGTGTGTTTTACTGTGTGATTGTAAAAAGTGTGGCGGTCACTCTTATATAGGGAATGGTAAAAACCCTAGTTTGCCTCCACGTGGAACCCACTCACAAAAACATATGGCTGAAGCTGAACGGGTACATGCACTTTTTCCCGATTACCGAGGGCTACGTGGACACCTCCCCTGATTTTCAAGGTATCCATTTATGGTTAGGTGCATTGCACTTAAAAAAAAAAAAAAAAAAAAAAAAAAAAAAAAAAAAAATAGGCGGTAATATTTCCTTGATTTCCCGCCACGCTTACCGCTGATAAAATTAAGTCTAGTATCCGCGGCTACGAGCCGCGCACACTAGACTGGGGGGACATGATGACGTATAGCCTATATTTGGGCCACAAGCCCAAATGATAAACATTACTTGACCCAAACCCACCACGAATGGGCTATCATAATGACTAAAGGGCCATAATAATAATAACGGCTTGGGCTCACGAAGCCCAAAGCCCAACTAAACTAACTGGGTATGCGATAAGGATTATCTATTCATGGAATAGATATCCTTACCCCGATAAGCACCACGAGTGCGAAGAGTAAGGAGCAAGAAACCTACACGGTTTCAACCCCTATATAAGGAATGATATCTTCTCATTCAAAGGTACGATATACAAACCTAAAACTCTCTACGAGAACTCTAAATTGATTACTTACTCTCACGCCAGAGTCTAATCGGGGGAGACAATCCCTCAATAAGCCTAACGGTGTTGTCTTATTTTCTTAGTACGCAGGTAACAAGTGCTAAGAAGTGAATTGGTACGAGAGCATAAGCCAATAACCAGGTACGCCCAACTTTTGTATCAACAGGTATGAAGATCAAATTTTGATGTAGTTGCGTTCTTTTATTCGCAAGTTAGTTTGCTTTAATCCGTACTTGAAGTTTAACATTTTGTCTGCCAACAAACGTAATCAACGGCTTAAAATATAAGGCTAGTAGCATTGGTCAGTCCCGTGCATCGGTCGACCGTGGTGAGTTGTGGAGCCGAGACATGTCATAGATACGAGGCCTCCCCTCGCGCCACAGTTGATACGATGCAGAAGGAGCACAAGTCCTATCGAGACTAAGCATTTAGGTCCTAGAATGAGACCTAACGAGACTAGTTTAGCACATCGAAATCTAGTACCAAGTTCTAACGCCGCACAAGTAAATCATCACAACACAACTCGCACCCAGGTTCGAGAACAAAGCGAGAGTTTAGAAGAGTGAACAGAACCAAAAATCCAAACCAAGACAAGAAAGTTTAACACACCCCAAGTGGGTCTTTGTTGACGAAGAATAATCAAACTATGGGTCCGAACCCAATTAACGCAGCAGTTAACAAAACAACCAAAATCCAAAGGTTTAAGCCAAAAGTATATCATTTCCAAATCGAGCCAATATCATTTAGTTTGTCATACATATTTCGCCACACACAAGGTTGTAAATAATATTACTCAGCCGATTCATTAACAAGGCTTGATTCAATAATTATGAACATTAATATATAAGATATAACAAGGAGGACAAAGGATGAATGAAAACCTTACAACAAGAATCGATCCGAGATGAAACAAACTAGACAAGCAGATCCACCAAGCCGAATCAAAGCAGGAACCACCAACAAACCTTTCTGTGATTTTTGATAAGTGTGGTGTCTCCCCTATGGATCGGTGGTAGATTTAAGAGGAAGAAAAGTGGATAGTTGACTCCAAATTTCCTTGAATTGATTTTGATGCCATCCTAAATGGAGAAAGATAGCAATCACATCCTTGTCATGAGTTGGATCCGTGATACCTCCTGGGTAGAAGAGAAAGCGCGAGAGGGTGATAGGTCGACCCTAGTTTGACTTGTGACCCTAGTCCTGGTGATAGTGAAGATCGATAGGGACTCAACATAGGGTGCATCGTTGAGAGGGTTCCTCCACACGATTTAGGGAAGTAAACAATGAAAGTAGAGGGGCTTATGAGGGGGAGCGGCTGCTATACACCAAAGAAGATGGTGTGGGTTTTGAGAGTGGGAGAGAGAGAAGCGTATATGCTGAAAGGGGAGAAGAAGAGGAGTAAGAAAAAGAAATTATATTAAACATAAAGTGTGGTGGGGCGGTGTACTAATTAAAAAAAATGTTTATGTATATATTGTGTTTTATTTTTGTGTTAATGTGTCGAATGCACTCCGTGTCCCATTGAGCAAGACTGTAAACGCGGTGTCTTGGTTTAGTAACTTCGAAAGTTATATTTCTGGAAACGGTTATATGAAAGTATTATAAATGGAAATGGTCGATTCCGAAAATGGTTATAGAATTTATGTCATACTAATATAGTGTCGGTACGCGCGCGGTTCTAGTAACTTTAAATATGAGTTTTTGTCATATTGATTGATCAAGGCTATACTACATTGCTCAAGAAATAGAATGAATGCAAGAAAAATATATTTTTGATATTGATCAAATTAGTTAACATAACGTTTGAAAATTTTGTACTTTAGGCTCACAACAATTTAAATGTTTGGGAAAATCATGGGTCGTTACAGTACATACCCCTAATTCTGAATTCCGTCCCAGAATTCTTAGTTCGAGGTAGTCATCGAAGTCGCTTGGGTGAAAAGTTTAGGGTATTTAGCACGGATTTGATCTTCACGCTCCCATGTGTACTCCGGTCCCCTATTCGAATTCCAACAAAACTTGACGATGGGAATGCGGCTCTGTTTCAGTTGTTTCACATCTCGGTCCATGATTTCTACTGGTTCCTCTATGAAGTTGAGTTTCTCGTCGAGTCGAAGTCCTTTGAATGGGATGACAAGAGTTTCACCCGATAAACATTTCCTCAAATTGGATACGTGAAAGGTATTGTGTACCCTACTGAGCTCCTCAGGGAGTTCAAGTTTGTATGCTACTGGACCAACTCTTTCCAGGATCTTGAATGGTCCCACGTATCTAGGATTGAGCTTTCCACGTTTCTCATACCTAATCATTCCTTTCCAGGGGGATACCTTCAACAAAACCCTATCCCCAACTTGAAACTCCATAGGCTTTCGCCTTACATCGGCATAGCTCTTTTGCCGGTCACGGGCAGCCTGCAGGCGTTGCCTAATCTGTACAATCTTTTCGGTGGTTTCATGGATAAGTTCGGGTCCTGAGAGTTGAACATCTGAGCCTTCTGCCCAACAAACTGGTGATCGGCATTTTCGTCCATAAAGAGCTTCAAATGGCGCAACCTTGATGCTGGCGTGGTAGTTGTTGTTGTAGGAGAACTCTGCTAATGGTAAGTGTTTATCCCATCCTTTCCCGAAATCAATCACACATGCTCGTAGCATGTCTTCTAAGGTCTGAATGGTTCTCTCGCTTTGCCCATCAGTCTGTGGATGATACGCGGTGCTTATATCCAACTGAATACCCAAGGCTTTTTGCAATGACTGCCAAAAGTGTGACGTAAAATGGCTATCTCGATCCGAGATAATGGAAATCGGCACTCCATGTCGCGAGACTATTTCCTTTACATATAACCGTGCCAGGATTTCCATATCGTCTGTCTCTTTGATTGGTAAGAAGTGTGCGGACTTAGTAAGACGGTCCACAATGACCCATATGGTGTCGTATCCTCCTGACGTCTTAGGTAGTTTTGTGATGAAGTCCATTGTAATCCTCTCCCATTTCCACATTGGAAGTTCGGGTTGTATCAATAGGCCGGATGGTTTTTGGTGCTCAGCTTTTACCCTCGAGCACGTCAGACATTTCCCGACATATTCGGCGATGTCAGCCTTCATGTTAGGCCACCAATAAAGCTTCTTGAGATCCTGGTACATCTTGTCAGAACCCGGGTGAATGGAATACTTGGACTTGTGGGATTCATGCATGATGAGGTCACGAATCCCTCCATGGAGTGGAATCCAGCTTCGGTCCTTGAAGCACAACCTCCCATCTGATTTCTTCACAAAACCATTATCACTCTCTGGCATACCATAGATCTTCTCCTTTGGCCTGTTTTCTTTCTTGAGGGCTTCAGCCTGGGCTTCTAGGATTTTTGATGGTAATGGTGACCTAATTGTCATCCCCAAAGATCGGACTCTAAGGGGTCTAATTCGTTCCTTTCGACTCAACGCATCTGCTACGACATTTGCCTTCCCGTGGTGATAGCGAATTTCACAATCGTAATCACTAAGTAACTCCAACCATCAGCGTTGTCTCATGTTCAATTCCTTCTGATCTAGAATATGTTGGAGACTCTTGTGATCTGTATATACCGTGCACTTGGTGCCATACAAGTAATGTCTCCACATTTTAAGAGTAAATACCACTGCTCCTAGTTCAAGATCATGGGTGGTGTAGTTCTTCTTGTGAGTTTTGAGCTGTCGGGAAGCATACGCGATCACTTTAGTCCTTTGCATCACCACGGCGCCTAAGCCCTGGTACGATGCATCGTAGTACACTACGAAGTCTTCACTTCCTTCCGGTAGTGCTAAGATAGGAGCTTCACAGAGTTTTTGTTTCAAGAGTTAGAATGACGACTCTTGCTTTTCTCCCCAGTCAAACTTCTTCTTCTTTTGAGTCAGCTCTGTCAAAGGTTTGGCGATCTTTGAGAAACCTTCGATAAACCTCCGGTAGTATCCAGCAAGACCTAAGAATTGACGGATCTCTGTAGGACTTATAGGAGATGACCAATTCCTAACCGCTTCAACCTTTGCGGGGTCTACATGAATACCTTTACTGTCGATTACGTGTCCCAGAAATTGTACTTTCTCAATCCAAAAATCACACTTGGAAAATTTCGCATACAACTTCTCCTCTTTGAGCAACCCAAGAAGGGTCTTTAAGTGTTTCGCGTGCTCTTCTTTACTTCGGGAGTAAATGAGGATATCATCGATGAATACAATTACAAACTTGTCCAAGTAGGGTTTGCACACCCGGTTCATTAGGTCCATAAACACCGCCGGTGCATTAGTTAAACCGAAGGGCATTACTTGGAATTTGTAGTGACCATATCAGGTTCTGAAGGCTGTCTTAGGGATGTCTTCTTCCCTAACTCTTAGTTGATGATAGCCTGACCTTAGGTCAATCTTCGAGTAAACGCTCAATCCTTGCAGCTGGTCAAACAAGTCGTCGATTCTGGGTAATGGATATCGATTCTTCACAGTAAGTTTATTCAACTCACGATAGTCAATACACATATGAAAGGATCCATCCTTCTTCTTAACGAACAACACCGGAGCTCCCCAAGGTGAAGAACTTGGGCGAATAAATCCTTTCTCCGACAACTCTTGTAATTGTTCAGATAACTCTTTCATTTCCGATGGCGCCAACCTATATGGTGCTCTCGCCACTGGCGCGGCTCCTGGTACTAAGTCAATCTGAAATTCTACTTGGCAAACTGGTGGGAGGCCAGGTAACTCCTCGGGAAATACCTCAAGAAAGTCCCTTACTACCGGCACATCTTCAGGGTGTTTTTCTTCCGACTTCTTTTCTGTCACTTGTGCCAAAAAGGCGTGACATCCTCTATTGATATATTTCACCGTCTTTGTTAGGAATACAATTATTCCTATAAAAGACTCGGTCACCTAAATGATGTAATAGCATTATGATAGCTCGTAGTTAGTTTATTAGTTAGTTAGATATTAGTTTAGTTTAGGTAACATCGTGGAAGAAGGACGGGTCTTCACCTACTGTATGCCTGATCCACAGCCCGGGTGTGGGCGTTTATGTTGTAAGTATAAATACCCCTCTCCACATGTGGAAAGGGTTGGACCTTCACTTCATCTTAATCTAATATTCTATTTCTCTCTCAAGGTTCCACTCTCCCTCTCTCTCTAGCAATTCCAACGCCACACAAACCACAAGGAAATCATGTTTCCAACTTAATTAGTATTCTACAATTGGTATCAAGAGCCAAGGTTTCATCTTAGGGCCTTGTAGAATCAGATTTGATGTGGTTTTGTGTAGTTTTGTAGGTTTGGAGTCACTTTCTTGCAAAAAATTTTAGTTTGATCTTTCTAGTGTTGTTAAACATGTTAGTGGTGTACTTTTATGATCATAGGTGTTAGTAGAACATTGTGTTTCAGTTGGTTATACCATATCTTTAATCTATTTGAAGTTTGGATTAGGTTTTGGGCGTTCTTCTAAGTTGCGGTTAAGTCTACTGTTTCATTGCTTGCCTGCGTTTAGTTTCTGATATCTGTGGTTAGTTTGACTGCGATTACTATTTTGGGAATACAAACAAATCACAAGGAAAGTGACAGTTTTGGACCTTTTTCTCTACGTTTAGCTCCTGCGGTTAAGTGGTCTGTGGTTAGTTTATTGTGTTTAGCTCCTGCGGTTAAGTGGTCTGCGGTTAGTCCATTGTGTTTAGCTTTCTGCGGTTAAGTGGTCTGCGATTAGGTCTTTGTGATTAGCCTCACTTGCGGTTTAACTATTCTGCGGTTTGCTCAGTTTGCGGTTGGATTATTCTGCGGTTTGGTACATTCTGCGGTTAGTGTCTTGCGGTTAGTGCCCTGCGGTCATTTTTCACTGAGGTTAACTTATCTGCTGTTTACTATTTCTGCGGTTAGGTCAATTTGCGGTTAAATATCTCTGTGACTAGTGCACTTCATTGCGAGTATCTCCTACTCTGTGGTTTGGTAGTTTCTATTTTGTGATGTCGACATCCTCTGATGACATTCAAGCTGCTGGGTCCGACACCCGACCTCCGATGTTGGACAGAACTGACTATGAATCATGGGAACAAAGGATTCGTCTCTATTGTCTGGGTAAGGATAATGGGGTCAACATTTTGAAATCCATAGATGAGGGACCCTTTCAAATGGGTACTACTAGAGACACGGTCGGAGCAACTGATCAACAACCGGCTGTAGTTGGTCTAGATAGACCTCGCACTTACAATGAGCTGTCGGATGAAGAAAAGAAACGCTATGATGCCGACATCAGAGCATCGAATATTGTCATTCAAGGGCTTCCCAAAGATGTCTACAAACTTATCAACTACAACACTGAGGCCAAGGCTGTCTGGGATAATGTGAAAATGCTTCTTGCGGGGTCTAAGTTAACTAAAGAAGATCGGGAGTCTCAGCTATACGATGAATTTGAGCATTTCAAAATGAACCCAGGTGAAAGCATTACTGACTATTATGTCAGATTTCACAAGTTGGTCAATGATATGAGAGCCATCAAGATGACAATGCCCAATATACAGCTTAATTCCAAATTTGTGAATAACATGGCACCAGAATGGGATAGGTTTGTCACAGCCGTTAAGCTCAACAAAGGTCTCAGGCACACCAATCATGAACAACTCTATGCATATCTCCAACAACATGAGAAACATGCTGCTTATGATCGGTTAATGCGAGAAAAGCTCAATCAGTCAACATCAAATGAATCCCTTGCCTTTGTCTCTAATGTTCAACAACTTACCCTCACTTCAAATGATCAATCTCAACCATCTTCCAGGTCTACGCCAACCAATGGTCAATCATCAACTCCCTCACCATCTGCTTTGAACACACAACTGGATTCTGGGTATTCTCACACAGACATGATGATTGATAATCTCTCCAACCAAGTTTCCTTACTGGTCCAACAATTCAGGGCTGCACTTCCATCAACTAATAACTAACTTAGGACTTCGTCAAATCCACGTAATCAGGCAGTCATAAAAGATGGTAGGGTGGTGGTGCAGAATGTGCAGGGAAGACAAAACTTCAATCAAAGAAATGCTGGTAGGGATAATGGGCAGTTGATGTGTGGGAATTGCACCAGGCTTTACCTCTCGAGGGATCTCGAGAAGCTTACAACCCCTACTAGGCAGTGTACCTGATCGTTGTAGTATAGTATAGTGACAAGTACTGGGGGATTGATCGTTCAACTCAGGAATAGTGTTGTTAGGATTGAAATTAATCTAACTAGGTCTAAAGGTGAAGGATGATTCTTTTTGTATTTTTTATATTTTATAAAAGCAAGTAAAAATCTCGGTTTTAAGAGGAGTGGGCGGAATTAGTTTCTAGTCAACTAACCCAATAACTAAAGATGCAATCAAAATAAAATACTATAAATGAAAATAAACTAAATTAACTAGAGGTGTGAGCAATATATGGGAGAATTGTGTTTACCTAGGTTTCACTACTCCCTAGATATCTTTTACAGGTTAATTACTTGTTACAGTTGCGTGGATGACGGATTGTATTCCTTAATACCATTCATGGGGTGGCGTACTTACTTCCCCAATCCTATAAGCGCCTACTTCACTCCTATGTAGAGCCGGCTAAGAAGCTCCTAACATGGGATCACTAGAATTTGCTCATGCATTAAATACAATCAATAAAACCTAGTACACATCGTTTCATGTTTCCTAAGACGTTCAAGCATGTTACACAATGGAGATCTGCCAGTTTTCTTAAGCCTAACATTGAAATCATTCATCCATTACAACTATAAACAAGCAATCAACCTATAATTAACATCTAGGTTTCATTACATCTAAGAAAACACATGATAGATCTAGCCTAGCATGTTGAAATCAAGACAAGCATAAGATATATTCAAACAACACATAAACATATTGAATGAATTGAAAGAGGACTTATCTCAATTGAACATGAAAGGTTTCAAGGGGTGAAAACCCTTGAAAATACAATAAAAAATGACCTAGGGTTATTAGGGTTCGGCCCTAGAATTCTCCACACAAGTTCCCCTCCTAATGAATGAAAAATAGAAAAGTATTTATAGATTCTAAAAGGTGACGGCGTCAAGAACAAATTTCTGACACCGTCATCTCGCCGCCAAATAATTTCTCGGACTGCCTAGATCTGCGTTTGACGTCGTCATGTGTATTCCAATTACAGGCCGTCACAATATTAACTCTTGACGCCCTTCTTGTGACGCCTTCAAGTTTTCTCTGGGCCATCATGGATTTTACTCTTGACGACGTCAAGATTTTCCTCTTGACGCCGTCAGGTACTGTTCTCAGCATGGAAAATTAAGTCTTTACCGTTTTCTTCACTTTTATGCTCCAAAAACGTCCAAAATGCTTCCTTTTCCAGAATTCACTCCCAAAGTACCTAAAATCACAAAAGGAACGATTTAGGGCAATATTTGATCAAATAAATTTAATTCCGGGCTTAAATGACCCCCTAAAAGTGGTTCATTTTGTTAGCATTAAAAATATATATATTAAAGTGATGGTCATTCTCATATTGTAACTTTGTGTCGTTAGTAATAGTTTAGTCATTGGGCCTTGGACTTGGCAAGCTAATATGTTATTTGCTATGTTTCATAAGCCTTGTTATCTTATCATGTAACCAAGTCCAAGCCCAAGCCCATAGAAAGCCCATAGGGCATCTCATGTATCTTACTATTTAAACACCTCAAAGGTTCATTTGAGGTGTGTGCTTGTGTGTGTATTTGTGTGTGTTTCTTGAATAAAAGCTCTCATTTCCATCTCTCTCTATATATATATATACGAATCACATATAAATCACCAAGTCACCATCTTTCTTCTTCTAATCTTCTATATTTGTGATAAAGTTGGTTAATCTAAGGTCCTACAAGTGGTATCAATCGCCTAACAATGATTTAGGAGTATTGGAAGGTTGTTTGGTTCGTATTTTTAAAGCTTTTTACACGAGTTTGTTTTAGAAAAGTTCTTACTTTTCTTGTTTTTCTTGGTTTTTAACACTTTTTTGATTACAAACTAGTGTTATAAACCTTTTCTAACAAGAAAGTTTTAACCTTTTTTGAAAATTTCAAGCTTAAAAGTTCGACTTTGGTATTGTACTTGTTTTCGAGATCTTAAAATTTTTCATAAAAAATCATCAAGTTTGGAACTTTCTTCAAATTTTGGTGTTTTTAAGCATAGAAGTACAAGTATCTTGGAACACAAACTTGATTTTGGAGTGCTTTTTGTTACACGAATTTTGTGCCATATATCGAGAAGTTTAAAACACCTTTTATCGAGAATTTTTCAACAAGTATCTTCAGACGATTCCGTGGTTTACTTGGTGTTTTTTTTCCTTGTATAAGTTAGAAAAAACACTTCGACTTGGGATACTTTTCTAAATTGTATAATTTAGATAAGTTTGGACTTTCTCGATAAGTGAAAATTTTCGAGATCTTGAAAATTTTTCGAGAAACTTGATAATTTTCGCAAACTTGAAAAAGTTTCGAGAAACTTGAAAATTTTCGCAATCTTGTAAAATTTTCGAGAAACTTGAAAATTTTTGCAATCTTGTAAAATTTTCGAGAAACTTGGACAAATTATCGCAAACCTGAAACTTTCGAGAACTTGGACAAACTTTCGAGAACTTATATTTTCGAGAACACAGCAAAGTTTCGAGAATTTTGACAAAAGTGAGGTTTTTGACGACCAAACTTCAAACGGCCATAACTTTTGAACCGTAACTCCGTTTTCGACGAATCAGCTGTCAAAACGACCGTCAGACAGAGGAGAACGACACGCTAAATGATTTATCGATTTAGGCGAAGTTTCAAGGCCTAAAAACGCTCCGAGAAGAAGTTATTGAGGTTTTAAGGTTTTAGTCAAATTTTTCACCGTCAAATCTTGCAACAACTTACTCCAAACTCTACTCCTATTTCGTTGGAACGATCCAAGAATCAACTTTATCCATCTACACTTCATCAATGGCATCTCAGCAAGATATTCATGCAGCAGGTGCGGAAAACCGACCTCCTATGCTTGAAAAAGGTGGATATCTCCCATGGACAAGCCGCATGCTTCGTTACATCAAAACTAAGACTGATGGTAACCTCATGCTCAACTCCATTAAGAAGGGTCCATTTCAGCCAAGACAAGTTCAAGTTGCAGGTGATCCAAACTCAACAAATCCTACTGAACCATACATGCGTTTACAAACAGAAGAAGATTACACTGATGAAGACAAGGCGCAGATCAAAGCTGATGATATGGCAATGCATCTAATCCAACTTGGATTACCTCGGGAGATCTTTGCTGCGGTCGACAGCTGTGAAACTGCTCATGCTATGTGGGAACGTGTTAGAAGAATTTGTCATGGAACAGAGATTGGACAACAAGACGTTGAGAACAAACTTCTTACTGAATGGGAGAACTTCACATCCACTAAAGGTGAACAGATTGAATCATACTACACAAGGTTTTGCATGTTGATGAATGAGTTAATCAGAAACAAGTTGACACCTCGAACAATTGCAACAAACATCAAATTCGTCAATAACCTTCCAGAAGAATGGGGTCGTTATGTTACAATTGTTAATCAGACAAAGGACTTACATCAGGTGAATTATGATCAACTCTATGACTTTCTGAAGCAAAACCAAGCTGAGGCTAATGAAGTTAGGAAAGAAAGATTGGCAAAGAATCATGATCCTCTCGCACTAATTGCTAATACACCAACACCATTACAAATGAACACTCAACAACCATCATCATCCACTCACAACTACATGCAACCATCATACATTCAACAACCATCACCGGTCTACCAACAACAATTCTACCCACAACAACAGGAAGTTATTCCACAACAGACATACCCACAATTCCAAGAACCTGAATTCACTGACAATGATGAAGCTGCTGCAGCATTGACTCAAGCGTTTGCTTTTCTGACAAAGGCATTCCAAGGACGCTATTCTACACCAACAAACAACAACCAAAGGATTTCATCGAATACTCGCAACAGGCAGATCGCTCAGCCGAGTTTCAATATGGGCAACGGAGGCCAAATGGTTGGAGTTTATGGGAATCAACAAGGATATGCCACTGGAATTAACATGGGGAATCATAATATGCAGAATGCAGGTCAGTATGCAGGGAATCAGTATGGTCAGAATACAGGGAATCAGAGGGGTCAGAATGTTGGTAATCAGGCAATGGGTAATCAGAATAGAAATGTTGCAGCTCCAGTAGTTGGGAATATGGGAAATGTGAATCAGGGTAATCCGGTAAAGTGTTTCAACTGTCAGGGTGTAGGTCATATGGCAAGGAACTGTCCTACTAAGCCAAACAAGAAAGATCTAGCGTACTTGCAGAAAGCAGTGATGTTGGCACAAAAGGCAGAGGCAGGATTTCAGTTGAACGCAGAGGAGAATGACTTTATGGCTCTTATGGATGACATGGAAGATAGAGAAGATATCGATGCGAACTGCATATTCATGGTGAATCTTCAGGAAGCTAAGTATGACACGGATTCTGACACACTTCCTGTTTATGACACCAATGCACCATCTGAGGTATCTAATTTCAACACATGTCACAATAATGATATATCTGATATGTCTCCTCATGAGGAACAGCATTTTGAGAAGCAAGCACCCACTTATGATACATCCCTGGACACGCCAAGTAGTAGCAATACTCCTTCAGCAACTCCAGATGTGAATCATAATGGAGGCTTCGTTTCACAGCATGCTGAGAATGATGAGGAAACACGTGCTTTGTTTGAATCATTATTGAATAATTGTCGTATTGAAATTGAGAATGTGCAAAAGGTCAATCGCGAATGTTAAATTGACCGCTGAGCTTGAGAGTTACAAATCCACCGTTAAAGCTTTTGAATTTCAGAACAAAAGATTGTCTGAATTAGAAACTGGTTATCAAAATTCCGTTTCAGAGAAACAACAATTGCAACTCAAGTTTGACACACTTGATGTTAATTCTTTCAAAAAGATAAAATCTTTAAACACGAAAATTTCTGATTTACAAAACCAACTTTCTAAACAAAAAACAGCTTATTCCAATCTTGAAAAAGAAATGGATGAGTTGAAAAAGGATTTTGCAAAGAAAGAAGACAAACTTTTGGAAGAAATCGTAGAGTCAGAACACATGATTGCTCATCTAGAGGAATTAGTGGTTAAGTCGGGTCAGTCGAGTCAAACAATGAAAATGATTTCAAATCAAATTAATCCGATTTACCATACGAAACATAAAATGGCTCTTGGTAACAACACCCCGTGTAACCTCAAGAAAGCTCAGCAAGAACAGAATGTTTTGTACAATGGTAATGTGATTTATACCAAACATGATCCTCCCGTCGTTCGGGATTCTGTGCTAACGATTGAACATGTCGAAGAGAGCATTAATAAAATGAAACAAAAGGATTTGAAACCCATTGATTACAACAAATTGAACAAACTTTCGGGAATCACTTTTGTTCCACAAACAGAACCGTCTGTGTTTTCCATTAAACGACCATTTGCGAAATTCTTGTCTAAAAAGAAAGTTGTTTCCAAATCTCTTTATAAATTAGAACAAATGTCCTCTAACAACACTTTTAAAACAAGTGAGGCTAGAAACATTCTCGATGAAGTTAAAATGAGAATTCAAGAACTTCAAAAAATTGTTAAATCTAAAACTTCCATCGATATTAACAACTGGCATTCTAGTTTTCACATCGAACAGCAAAAGGTGTTTCAAAACGAAATTACTATTCCACTGAATAACATCAGCGCGAGTGTAAAAATTTTTGAACAAGCTTTCTTAAAAAAACGGCCGACTTTGTCAAGGACCACAAATCCCTGGTAACCGAAGCTAATGATGCTCGTGAAAACATGAATGTTTTGGAAAACCTAAATGATTCTCTCTTCGAAGCTGTTATGACCACTGACATTATGTCCATCATTTTACAAACATATTCTGTTCAAGACGATGAACGACTAAAAGCTGAGACCTCCGCAATTGTTTCCAAATATGAAAATGCTCTTATAAAGCTTGAAAAAGAAAATGTGTCATATTTTAAACAACTTGATCGAAAAAAGGAAGAATGCAAGTATGACAAATTGTCGTATGAGCGTGCTTTAAAGAACATGAAAGAGCAAAATGATCTTTTGAGGACTCAGCTTGAAACTCAAAAAGGAAAGGGTGAGGAAACTAAGTTTGCAAAACCATTGACTTCGGAGAAACCAAATGTTTCAAACACGGTTCAAAAACCAAAAATGTCAATTTCAAGGTTTGCTCCTAAAGTCGATGAGAAAAAGGATTTGACAAAACCAGTCACTCCAACACCCTTGCCCAAGAAAAGTGAAAATGTAAAAATTGTTGATAAAGGAAAAGCGGTTGTCGAAACTCCTAAAGTGTTAGCACCTGGCCTTTTTAGGATTAGTCCCACTAGTGCGTCTGCCTCCACATCTAAGACAAATGCGTGCAAGAAGGATAATTCTAAAGATTCTAGGGATGCTAAAAAGGACAACAATATAAATCCTAATGTGTGTGCCTTACCTTCTACAGGAGTAGAAAGCACCTCTAGGAGCAGCAGACTAAAGCCTAGGAGCAATACAAGGAACAATAGAGTCTCGCCTGTCTCTAAGAGTAGTTGCAAGAATAAAGCTGAAGAAGTAGAAGAACACCCTAGGAATTTATCGCTTTGTAATAAGAGACATGTTTCATCTGAATGAAATGTCGAAAGTACTATTTCTAATGCATGTAATGACTCTGTTTGTTTAATATGCAAGAAATGTTTAATTAATGATGTTCACGATGAATGTGTTTCTAAGAATGTGAATGTTACGCCTGAACAGAAGAATGTTCCAAAAAGACCTAGTGCTAGATCCAGATCTATAGAAAGATTAGTTGCACGATTTAGGACTACCACTATTAGTCGAATGCCTAGGAACTATCTTAAGTTTTGTATGTGGATTCCGACGGGTAGAGAGTTCACTCTTAAGGACAGCAAATTAGAAATAACTCAAGCTAAACAAGTAGCAACTGTCTATGAGTGTGATTCTGCTTTTACTCCTAACCCCATGGAACCAAATTCAACACGGTTTCCAAATACAAACTCTTCTGTTCTTGGCAGGTTATCGAAATATGTCTTTGGATCGTCGACTCGGGTTGCTCCAAGCACATGACCGGGAATTTAAAGCTGCTGATCAATTTTGTCTGGAAATTCATGGGAACTGTACGATTTGGAAATGATCATGTAGCAGCTATTCAGGGTTATGGAGATCTTCAGTTTGGGAATCTTTTAATCACTCGAGTTTACTACGTCGAAGGGTTGGGACACAACTTGTTTTCAGTCGGGCAGTTTTGTGATGCAGATTTAGAAGTTGCATTCAGGAGAAACACGGTTTTTATTAGAAATTTGGTTGGTGATGATCTCTTAACTGGTAATCGTGGTACAAATTTGTATGCTATCGACATCAACCAAATGGCTTCTACATCACCAATTTGTCTTATGACAAGGGCAACCGAAACTAAGTCCTGGCTGTGGCATAGACGTTTATCCCATCTCAATTTCGACACCATCAACAAGTTAGCCAAAGACAACATCGTCACCGGACTTCCTAAGTTCAAATACACCAAGGAACACCTATGTCCATCATGCGAACAAGGAAAAAGCAAAAGAGCATCATATAAACCCAAAACCGTACCTAGTTCGGAAGCAAGGTTACATATGTTGCACATGGACTTATGTGGCCCAATGAGAGTTGAAAGCATTAATGGGAAAAAGTATATTCTCGTTATTGTTGATGATTATTCAAGATACACTTGGGTAAAGTTTTTGAGATCAAAAGACGAAGCACCAGGCATCATCATCACCTTTCTGAAGCGTATTCAAGTTCTACTTCAAGCTCCAGTAAGGATTGTAAGAACAGACAATGGCACAGAATTTACAAACCAGGAGTTAAGAACTTACCTCGAAGATGTTGGAATTACACATCAAACATCAGTTGTTAGAACTCCACAGCAGAATGGGGTAGTTGAAAGAAGAAACCGAACTCTTGTGGAAGCTGCTCGCACAATGCTGATTTTTTCTAGTGCACCTCTATTCTTATGGGTTGATGCTGTAGCCACTGCTTGTTTTACTCAAAACCGATCCCTAGTCCATCCGAGATTCAATAAAACCCCATATGAGCTAGTGAACAACCGTAAACCTGACATCTCTTACCTTCACGTGTTTGGCGCTTTGTGCTATCCGACGAATGATAGAGAAGATCTAGGAAAGTTAAAAGCTAAGGGTGATATTGGAATCTTCATTGGATATTCAGAAAACTCGAGGGCATTCAGGGTGTATAATAGAAGAACGAAAAAGATAATGGAGACGATGAATGTGAAGTTTGACGAGATTTCACAAATGGCTTCTGAGAGACTCGCTCTAGAACCCGCGCTTAATCCGATGGCTTCTAATCAAAACGGATTAGGACCCGCACCAAACCAGCAGACTTCTGGACACATCAGTTCAGGACTCGTGCCTCAAGGAGCTCAGTCAACAAACACGGATAAACCTTCAGAACAAGAACTGGAAAATTTCTTCGAGTTAATGTTTGATGAATATTATGGTGGACCTTCGACAAATGCATCTCAACAACATTCCGCTGCACCCGCTCAAAACCATCAACCACCACCACCACCACCACAGGATGCATCTACAACAATCGAAGCTGAAGCACCAACTACATCAACATCATCTACATCTACTCAAGCAACTCCAGTACTTGAAACAGTTCTACCAAACGTTGATGAGCAAAACCAAAACACAAATTTTCAAGAAGAACCTACAAATAATTCAAACGATGTTGCGTTAGAAGAAGAAGAAGAAGTATTTGAAAACCCGTTTGCATCAGACTCTGCTGAATCTTCTTCAAGGTTACAAGAACCATCTAACACACACTCGTTCAACCAAAGGTACCCTTCTACGTTTCAATGGACAAAAGACCATCCGTTAGTACATGTTATTGGTGATCCTTCAAAGCCAGTTCAGACAAGGAGAAAACTTGCCACCGATCTCGAATTGTGCATTTACATTTGCTCAATAAGCACCAAAGTACCTAAGAACATTCGGGAAGCAATGGCAGAAAACCCATGGATTGAAGCGATGCAGGAGGAATTTCTTCAATACCTGTTACATGACAGTTGGGAACTTGTTGAACGACCACTTGATAAACGTGTTCTTGATCTCAAGTGGTTGTGGAAGAACAAACTGGATGAAGAAATGACTGTCATTCGCAACAAAGCTCGTCTCGTGGCTAAAGGATATCCACAAGAAGAAGGGATAGATTTCGAAGAATCATTCGCGCCTGTAGCTAGACTTGAAGCAGTCCGGATTTTCTTAGCCTATGCAGCTCACAAAAACATCACAGTCTATCAGATGGACATTAAGACAGCTTTCTTGAATGGAACTCTGAAAGAAGAAGTGTATGTGAGTCAGCCAGAGGGATTCATCGACAAAGATCATCCAGACTACGTCTACAAGCTTAAGAAAGCAATTTATGGTCTAAAACAAGCTCCAAGAGCGTGGTATGACGAACTATCATCTTTCTTGCTCAAAAACAATTTCACAAAAGGAACGGTTGATGACACCTTGTTTATCAAAAAATTCAAAGATGATATTTTGATCGTTCAAATTTACGTGGACGACATTATTTTTGGATCAACCAATCCTAACCATTCAAAACATTTTGAAAATCTCATGAAAAGCAAATTTGACATGTCCATGATGGGGGAACTAAAATTCTTTCTTGGTTTACAAATCCATCAATCCCCTCATGGTATTTTTATCAATCAAGCTAAATATACAATAGAGATTTTGAAAAAACATGGAATGGAAAATTGTGATTCTGTTGGTACACCAATGGTCAGTTCACTAAAAATAGGTGCTGATTTGTTTGGGAAACCTATCGATCCGAAGAAATATCGGAGCATGATCGGTTCTCTCATGTACCTAACCGCTAGTCGACCAGATATTCAATTTGCTGTTTGTTTGTTAGCACGGTTTCAGGCAAAGCCTACCGAACTTCACCTCAAAGAGGTTAAACGGATCTTTCGGTACCTACGAAGCACCATTAACATGGGACTTTGGTATCCGAAGGATTCGGAGTTTAATCTAACAGCATTTTCAGATGCAGACCATGCTGGTGATCAAGTTACAGCAAAGAGTACATCAGGTGGAGCACAATTTTTGGGTGAAAAGCTAGTAAGCTGGTCTTCAAAGAAACAGGATTGTACTGCGCTATCAACTGCCGAAGCCGAGTATGTGTCTCTATCTGCGTGTTGTGCCCAAGTTCTATGGATGCGGACACAGCTCACAGATTATGGCTTTACTTTTGACAGAATACCTATGTATTGTGACTCAAAAAGTGCCATAGCCATCTCGTGCAATCCCGTACATCACTCTAAGACGAAGC